>CM033641.1:312293531-312422062 GCA_019512145.1 Engystomops pustulosus | reverse complement strand
AGAGAACTGATGTACGAGGCTTCCCCAGAGACCCCCGACACCCACCACCGAGGCCACAGAGAACTGATGTACTAATGTACGAGGCTTCCCCAGAGACCCCCGACACCCACCACCGAGGCCACAGAGAAATAATGTACGAGGCTTCCCCAGAGACCCCCGACACCTACCAGCGAGGCCACAGAGAACTAATGTACGAGGCTTCCCCAGAGACCCCCGACACCCACCACCGAGGCCACAGAGAACTAATGTACGAGGCTTCTCTGCATACAGTGTTAGGTATGGTCCTTGGAGAGATGTGTAATCAGATCTTTGTATGTGTCGTTAGTAGCAGGTCATGCAACCGAGGAAGGATCCGTTCCAGGTCCGAAACGCGTATTGCTGGACATTTTTATCTTTATTGTATTCATTTTTATATCTGTATTGTCATATTATGGAACAAGTTTTTTAACAAATTATTTTTTCCTGGAAGTCACTTTGCCTGATCCTTGAAGGGAAAACGGGAGTATCCAATAGATACCCACATTGGAATGATTTTTTGCTTGTTAGTAGCAGCAGAACTGTGAGCACAGCAGTGTGAGGAAACACCCCTGGTACACTCTGGGAAACTATAATTTCGGAATATAAATCTGTTTTTTACAGTCCTGATGATATTGACAACAATCACAAAGATGTGATCAAACAGCTCTCTGGGGTTTCTACCAAGCACTATCTACAGAGCGCTCAGAGCACAGCAGTGTGACAAGCTACAATACTGGAATATAAATCACAAGTAAGTGATAAGTAACAAACACAAAGGTTTGATTACACATCTTTCCAGGTGCAATACCTAACACTGGCTGCACGGAGCACAGCAGTGTGAAGTCCCTCCTTCAGTGCATTTAGAGAAGCTACAATCCTAGATTTAAATGAAATTTTCACAGTCCTGCTGCTAATAACAACAACAACACAAAGATATGATTACATATTTCCTTAGGGACAATACCTAACACAGAGCACAGCAGTGTGAGGAAACATCCTCATGGCACTTGGAGAAGCTGCAATCCTGGAACATATATCAATATTTCAGTACTGCTGCTACTAACAACATACACAAAGGTATGCTAACGCCTAACAATACCTAACACTGCCTGCAGAGAGCACAGCAGTGTGAGGACACACCCCCGGTGCACTTGGAGAAACTACAATCCTGGAATATAAATCCATATATCACAGTCCTGCTGCTACTAACAACATACACAAAGGTATGATTACACATCTCTCCAGGGAAAATACCTAGAACTGTCTGCAGTCTGTATGGTCACACCTGCTGATGGGTTCCCTTAAACACAATCTGCAAGAGTAGATTCAGTCACTAAGAGGTTAAAGTAAATAAAAATGTTATTATTTCTTTGTAATAGTTTAATTCATATAATGTCATAATCCTATAAATGAAAGTATAAAAGTGTCAGTGTATCTATTGTACAATCTTTACCTTTGCCTTTGAGACATCAAAGATCGTGAAATTCTAAGACCAGTCGTCCTTAAAGGGAAATTATCAAAACATTTTGAAAAAAAGTTGCAAAAAAGTTTTGCGCTAAATTTCTGTAACATAATGGAATTTTTGATCTTTGTTTTGGAAGGTGATTCCTTCTGTGCTCATTGTTCATATCACATGACACCGGGCCTGACCGTATATCAGGGGGTTTTTATATATAACAAGACAATTCCTATAAATTTAAAGGGATTGTCCATAGTCAATGCCCAGCTGAAACCACCAGCAGCTAATCTCATCTATGGAGGTGGGAGTTGACCCCTTAGAGGAAATGTAATTAAATCCGATGTTTGTGGCTTTAAAGAAGTTCTTAAAGGGGATGTGTTAGCAGGTGTGACCATGCAGACTATATCCAGTGTTACGTTTTGGGGCTTGAGTGATGTGTAATAGGTTTGTGTATGTTGTTTATAGCAGCAGGACTGTGGATTTATATTCTTGGAGTGCTGTCTTCACACTGCTGTGTGCTTAGCTCCCTGCAGTGAACTCCTCTATATCTGCTTCCTGCTGCTCTAAGTAGAAATGTTACAGGTTTCTGTTGGAGGACTGCAACAGTCACTCAGAGTTAAGGGGAGGAGCTGTAGAGCAACTCAATGCAGAGAGCTAAGAGCACAGCAGTGTTAGGACATGCCCCCTGTTCACTTGGAGAATGTACCATCCAGGAACATAAATCCATTTTGTATAGTCCTGCTGCTACTAACAATATATACAATTACACATCCCATCCAGGGGCAATTCCTAACACTGTCTGCATAGACCACAGAGCACAGCAGTGTGAGGTCTCCCCCAGCGCACTTGTGGAAGCTACAATCCTGGAATATAAATCAATTTTTCATAGTCCACAAAGTTATGGCTACACAGTCAGGACGTGTACTGTATGCAGAGAGCACAGCAGTGTAAGGGCGCACCCTGAATACATTTGGGAGAATATACAATCCTAGAATATAAATTCACATTTTGAAGTCCTGCTGCAATGATAGAGTGCTGTTAATATTTATCTTTCATCAAAATCCATCATGATTAATCAGGGACATTACCACAGTCCTGGTGCCTGGATCTATGAGTAATCTTTTTATAATTGTTATCCATGGCCTCCTTCCTTCTAAAATCAACTTTTAAAATTTTGTTAATGAGTTAGAAGTGCTCTGGGGTCGTTACCAGAAGACCTCCAAGCTGTAGCTTCACAGGCTGTTACACTGTTCAGGAGCACTTCCCCTCCCTCTGTTGTTAGATCACATCAGTGTTCAGAGAAATGTTGAGCGAACAGAGGGTAAGGGGAGACAGTGTACCAGCCTGTGAAGCTAAAGTATGATGGAGCTCTGGTAAAAGCCTCTGAAGCCCTACAGGCTCATTAGCATAATTGTTTAAGTTGATTTTAGAAGGAAGGAGGCCATGGATAACAAATATAAGATGATTACCACAGTCCCGGTGCCTGGATCTATGAGGAAGTGTCCCTGGTTTATCCGGATGGATTTTCTTTGACCCTTTTATTCTGAGGTGCATAAGTTGGGCCATAGATGTTTGGCAGCAGCTACTCCCCTCTCTCTATTGAAAAACATGCATGCTCGGCGAAACCAAACATACATTTGTACAAGGGATTTAATGGAGCAGCTGTTAGATGAAGCTATTTTGCACAACAGCAATTGGCACAAGCTGTAGCTTCGTGACAGTGTATCAGTGGGTTTTCGTCAGGCACATGTTCGGGACGTCATTGCTTCCCCCTTGTATACTAAGACTGGTCAGCGATCAATGATGAGTTGGCACCGGAGCAGATATGTGTGAGTGCGTAAGAGCAGTAGGTTTTAATTAAAGCAAACCTCCTGATGTGATACTGCCCCCTAGGGAGAAGAATCCGCGATGTACAAGGCGATGGTTTTTCGGATGCGTGCGCAGTGCAGATGTGTGTGATAAATATTTATGGCGGCTTTTACCACTTTCCTCAGATGTCGGCCCAATATGTTTTCTCTTTGCAATAAAGAAAATAATAAAGAGAGGAACGAGCGGCGACAGGAGGAGGAGGAGAGGAGATTGTGCCCTGGAGAGGAAGATCTCACACAAATCATCAAGAACCTGCAAACCTGAGCAATGTGCTCGCCCGCTGCCCGGGTCTCTGCCCCCTGACACGTGGCGCCACTTACTCATGTGTATGTGACAGCCGCCAGAGAGAGGGACATCCCTGAAAGGGAACCTGTCAGCAGGTGGGACCACACAGACTGCAGCCAGTGTCAGGTATTGTCCCTGGAGAGATGTGTAATCAGACCTTTGTGCATGTTAATAGTAACTGGGATATATGGATTTATATTCCAGGATTGTAGTATTCGGGACAAATCCTCACACTGCTGTGCTCTGTGCTTTCTGCTGCAATGTCCCTGGATTGATATGTAATTATATCTTTGTGGATGTTGTTAGTAGGAGCAGGACTGTGATATATGGATATAAATATGGATTTATATTCCAGGATTGTGCGCTGGAGTCGTGTCCTCACACTGCTGTGCTCTGTGCTCTCTGCATACAGTGTGAGGTATGGTCCTTGGAGAGATGTGCAATCAGACCTTTGTGTGTGTCGTTAGTAGCAGCAGGACTGTGATATATGGATTTATATTGCAGGATTGTAGATTCTTCAAGTGCGCTGGGGTTGTGTCCTCACACTGCTGTGCTCTGTGCTCTCTGCATACAGTGTTAGGTAGGGTCCCAGGAGAGATGTGTAATCAGACCTTTGTGTGTGTCGTTAGTAGCAGGTCATGCAACTGAGGAAGGATCCGTTCCAAGTCCGAAACGCGTATTGCTGGCCATTTTTATCTTTATTGTATTCATTTTTATATCTGTATTGTCATATTATGGAACAAGTTTTTTAACAAATTATTTTTTCCTGGAAGTCACTTTGCCTGATCCTTGAAGGGAAAACAGGAGTATCCAATAGATACCCACATTGGAATGATTTTTGGCTTGTTAGTAGCAGCAGAACTGTGAGCACAGCAGTGTGAGGAAACACCCCTGGTACACTCTGGGAAACTATAATTTCGGAATATAAATCTGTTTTTTACAGTCCTGATGATATTGACAACAATCACAAAGATGTGATGAAACAGCTCTCTGGGGTTTCTACCAAGCACAATCTACAGAGCGCTCAGAGCACAGCAGTGTGACAACATGCCCCTAGACAAGCTACAATCCTGGAATATAAATCCATCACAGTCCTGCTGCTACTAGTAACAAACACAAAGGTTTGATTACACATCTTTCCAGGTGCAATACCTAACACTGGCTGCACAGAGCACAGCAGTGTGAAGTCCCTCCCCCAGTACATTTAGAGAAGCTACAATCCTGGATTTAAACAAAATTTTCACAGTCCTGCTGCTACTAACAACAACAACACAAAGATATGATTACATATTTCCTTAGGGACAATACCTAACACAGAGCACAGCAGTGTGAGGAAACATCCTCATGGCACTTGGAGAAGCTGCAATCCTGGAACATATATCAATATTTCAGTACTGCTGCTACTAACAACATACACAAAGGTATGCTTACACCTAACAATACCTAACACTGCCTGCAGAGAGCACAGCAGTGTGAGGACACACCCCCTGTGCACTCGGAGAAGCTACAATCCTGGAATATATATCCATATATCACAGTCCTGCTGCTACTAACAACATACACATAGGGCTGATTACACATCTCTGCAGGGACAATACCTAGAACTGTCTGCAGTCTGTATGGTCACACCTGCTGATGGGTTCCCTTAAACACAATCTGCAAGAGTAGATTCAGTCACTAAGAGGTTAAAGTAAATAAAAGTGTTATTATTTCTTTGTAATAGTTTTATTCATATAATGTCATAATCCTATAAATGAAAGTATAAAAGTGTCAGATATTCGTGGATTGGAGCTCGTCGGGTTCTGTGCTCCTGACAAAGCGAGAATTGAAACCCGAGACAATCAAAGCGACATCGAGAACGTAATAACTTTATTACCGCCTGACAAGCAAATTAACGTCGTAAGCGTCGCCTCCATTCCGGCCCGACATCCTTCAACTTCTGTTTCACGCCATCAGTAGGATTGAGTTCCCAATAAAACTTTCGGAAGCTTTTATTTTGCTATAAAGTTACAGAACGCTGCAGTACCCTGAGCAGCCACTAGGGGCATGAAATAAAAAGACCATTCAAAAAGAAATGGAAAAACTTTCTGTTGTTGCAGTTTCATGTAATTTAAGTGAATGGGGCTAAAGCTGCAGTACACGACTCAGCCTATGTACTAAGGGGGCGCTGTTTCTTTTTTTTTTTTTTTTTTTTTAAACAACTTATCTTTTTTCTACCTCTGGACACAGAGGAGATGCACAATATATTAAAAACTGATAAAACACAAGCGGAGGCAGGTCCACAAGCTTTAATATGTTAAACTTAATCCTAAGGGAATTCATGCATTGGAAATTAGGGAATGCAAGAGGCATTGCCAGCATTAGAGCCCTTCATGTAGGAATTATACTGTCTTCTAATAATGAGCATACGCACCTCTGCCTGGGGGGGGGGGGGACCGGGCTCTCCAGGCACGGGATAATGAGGGTCTTATCTGTACATAATTCAGAGGATGAACATGAGGCATCATGGGTGCAGCTTTACTTTGTAGCTGTTCTTGGTTTTTTTTGTTTTTTTTTTTGATGGATTTTTTTTTTCTCTTTTTTTTATGGATTATTATAATTTTTTAAAATTTTATTTTGTTGTGCAGGCAGTCCTTGGGTTACGTACAGGATAGGTTCTTTAGGTTTGTTTGGAGGACCTTCAAAAGTCCTGAAATGGTTCTTGTGTACATGTGTATTGAGATATACAAGAATTTCATAGGTGAAAATCCTTCTCAGTATAAAATTTGGTGGGTGATTTGGGTGGCCATGGACCCCCTAGACCAGTGATGGCGAACCTTTTAGAGACCAAGTGCCCAAGCTACAACCAAAATCCACTTATTTACCATGAAGTGCCAACATGGCATTTTAAGCAGTAATTTACTGCTACCTGTTCTTCAACATTTTTCAATCGTATCAGCCGCCTGAGGCAGCCAATACAGTTGAAAGAAGGAGGGCAAATTCAGACTCTCATTATAGCTTCTCTCCAGGGTCTCTCTGGCTGGTCCAGCACTATGACCTCCAAAGATATTGCAGCACTGTCCACACCTTCTCACTTTTCCCGCAGCCCCAAACAGCCAATGAAGTGTCGCTTTAAAATAGCGCTGAGAGCAGCATCTCTTAAGTTGTCTGGGACTGCAGGAAGATGCGGTGGATTTGTTCCTGTCTGGTGAACTCTGTCCTGGGGTGATGGCCTGAGTGCCCACAGAAATGGCTCTGAGTGCCACCTCTGGCACCCGTGCCATAGATTCGCCACCACTGCCCTAGAAGGTTTTGACCCTAGACTGCTGCCCAAACCACCTATGTTATAATCCACTACTGGGCTAATATAGCGCGCACAGATTACGCAGCTCTGCACGTAGTTTGCGAAATCTTTAATGCTTCGATTAGTGTGGTCTGATACCCTATTCATCCCGTCACATTCACCAGAACCCTATGGGACCCTGATAATCCCCATTATAAGTCAATAAGATCTGATACAAATACACCAAGATTTGGACTGACCTACTACAAGAACATCAAGCCTATCGCTATCGAATGGCGCCTCCTCTTCTCCATCCAGAAGTAATATATCAGATTTTTTTCGTGGGTTCTCCATGAAGTGTCTCATACCCGTGCTGACATTGGGTGTGAAGAGACATTATTTTGTCAGGTCCTGTTTTGTAGCAAATAACTGCATCCCTGATGCTGCCCCCATCTTACTGCAGATGGTGCTCCCTAAGGCAAGAGGCTCTGCTCGCCTCATGTCTGGTGCAACCCGGTTTGGAGGATCAGCTGAACTCAACAAAACTCTCATATTTGGGTAAAGAAGGATCACACATATTGGATTTTATCATTCCTGATCCTTTGTATTGTAAGTGCCCATCAGCAAGTCACTCCCTTCCCATCATTGAAAATACATGCACCCCTGGCCAACTTAAGCATGCATGTATAAGGGGAATCAATAGGAATAACTGCTAATTAGTCTTTTACTCTGTCCATTCCCATCACCCTCATCCATCTCCATGCTCTTCTCTCTCCGGCCCATTTCCGATCAATACGGCAAAGATCGCGTCTAATGATATCAGTTCATTCCACTTAACTATGTGCAATAAAGGTCTCCGTCCTAACAAGAGCGATCACATGACCCGGAAAACATGCAGAATGATGCCGATCATTTTGAAGGTATCACCTTCCAAAGTGCTTGTTGTGCAATGGATATTATTAAGTTTGAGTTAAAAAAAAAAAACAAACTGCTAAAAGCTAAAAAAAAAAAGTTATTGGGTGTCGTTGATCGTTGACATTTGTACGTGTCTTTGTTTTTTTGGGGGGTTTTGGACTTGTTGCACAAAAGTCACAAACTCTTCTAAAGTTTTTCCTACACCTGATCAAGACTGGAGTTTATTTGCACCAAAATTGTGACTTTTTCATACGTCCACATTTGGATTTTAAAGATATTTCAGGTGCAACACTGAAAAAATTCTTGCGCGTCTAATTTTGAGAGGCGCAAATAATATCAAATGTGACAAAAAAGTCACAAATATAAGAGAAAAAAGAGAAAATTCTTAGTCTGGAGCTTGGTCTTAGGTTGTATTTTAGTGACTTTTTGGGCGCTTTGGGAAATCTGCACAATGGGGGTCATTTTCTAAGGGCCCGATTCGCGTTTTCCCGACGTGTTACCCGAATATTTCCGATTTCAGCCGATTTCCCCTGAATTGCCCCGGGATTTTGGCGCACGCGATCGGATTGTGGTGCCTCAGCGCTGGCATGCATGCGACGGAAATCAAGGGGCGTGGCCGAACGAAAACCCGGCGGATTCGGAAAAACCACCGCATTTAAAAAAAGAAAAGTGTTGCGGAGCTTGCACTTACCTTCACTAGGAATAGGCCGGTGAACTTGAGGGCGTTCCGATGCTCTTCAGCGCAGCAGCGCCACCTGGTGGACGTCGGAGGAACTGCCTTAAGGAATCCCGTCCGGACCTGAATCCACCGCAGAGAACGCCCCAATATTTTGCGCCTTTCCCCAGCAGTTCCCCGGAGTTAGTTGTGTAGCAGTTTCCAGGTTTGCGCCTAATTTGTCTTTGTATTTCTCCTGCTTCCAGATGTTTGCACCTGATTTAACGACTGATTTAAATGCGACTCAAAGGGTGCAAATAATTGCACAAAAACCGACCATGCATAGGAAACACAATGGTGGGAGTTGCGCCGAAAAAGTCTAAAAAAGAAACCCTCGAAGAGACAGAACTTCAAAGACAAATAGGGTGCAAAAAACGGCACAAATCACAGTAATACAAAAGGAAAATGTGATGAATGACCCCCTTAGTATCTTTGATGCCAGGAATAGTGCAGTTCAAGGGATTATTCTTACCATCGTAGGCACCAAAACCCGAATGGGAACCTAAATGCCCCCTATGACAAGACATCAGTCATTGAAAACCTCACAAACAACATATAAACCTAAAAAAAGCCTGATAAACCATAGATTCATAGACTGTGATAATCTTCTTATATTTGTTATCCATGTCCTCCTTCCTTCTGAAATCAACGTTTAAAATTATGCTAATAAACAAAAGGCTCTGGGAGACCTCTACTCCCTTAGTACTTGCACTTTCCCTTTGTCTGCTCTAATCTCACAAGGTGGGAGGACAGAAGTGCTCCTGCACAGTTTAACAGCCTGTGAAGCTGCAGCACAGTGTGTCTCTGGTAACACTCCACCGAACCCTTTTGGATCATTAGCATAATTGTAAAAGTTGATTTTAGAAGGAAGGAGGTGATGGATAACAAATATAAGAAGATTCCCACAGTCCCGGTGCCTGGATCTATGAGTAATGTCCCTGGTTTATCAGGATGGATTGTGATGGCATATGAAGTATTGTGGGCTTCTCTTATTGGACGACACTGAAACTGGACTATGTGAGAGCCATGAGTGACGTGAAGGTTGCTGAGAGTGTTTTGTGTCCTGGAGAAGCCCTCGAGCGGTTAGTGAGGGTCACTTGATGTATAGTGAGTGCAGCAGAGGATTTATTTTGTTTGTTATGTTTTGTTTGATGCTGATGTTCTTTTTCGGAATCATTCTATAGTTTCACGTTGTATCCCGCCGTCTATGAAAGCTTTATCATTGCTGACCCCAGCGGATGACCTAAAGCCCTACACTATATCATTGTTCCAGGTTGACTTGGTTGGGTTTTCAATGACTGATGTCTTATCATAGGGGGCATTGAGGATCCCAGTTGGGTTCTGGTGCCTTTGATGGAAAGAACAATCTCCTGAACTTCAATATTCCTGGCATCAAAGATACTAAAATCTTAAATAAAATACTACACAATGGTTTTTTGAACAAAGCTTAAGGCTAGGGCCTCCGAACAGCCCTAAAATGTACTGAGTTGCTTCTGATATATATGTAATAGATCTGACTACGACTACAAAAACAGTGGGTATTAAAAACATTCAGATCTTTTAAATTTTTCACTCTTTGTTACACTGCAGCCAATTGGCAAGATAAAAAAAAAAATTATTTATTTTGCTGATTAATGTCCCCACACCCTGTTGCTAATTTATTAAACAAGAAAAAGTGAAATATCACATGGTCATAAGTATTCAGCCCCTTTGCTGTGACATTCATATTTAACTCACATGCTGTCCATTTCCTTCTGATCCTCCTTGAGATGGTTCTACTCATTCATCCAGCTGTGTTACATTAAACTGATTGGACTTGATTAGGAAAGGCACACACCTGTCTATATAAGACCTCACAGCACACAGTGCATGTCATTGTACATGAGAATCATGAGGTCTAAAGAACTGCCCAAGGAGCTCAGAGACAGAATTGTGGTAAGGCACAGATCAGGCCAAGATTACAAAAGAATTTCTGCAGCACTCAAGGCTCCTAAGAACACAGTGACCTCCATAATCATTAAATGGAGGAAGTTTGGGACTTTGACCTGGTCGTTCTGCCAAACTAAGCAATTGTGGGAGAAGAGCCTTGGGGAGAGAGCTAAAGAAGAACCCCAAGATCCCTGTGGCTGAGCTCCAGAGATGCAGGAGGTAGATGGGAGTCACCGATCACTGCAGCCTCCAGCAGTCGGGGCTTTATGGCAGAGTCTAGAAGCCTCTGCTCAGTGCAAGTCAAATGAAAGTCACATACAGCGTGCAGAAACACATGAAGGATCCCAGACTATCCCCGCGTTCCCACTGTATAATAATTTATTTTATTATTTTTAAAAAATCTATTTTTTTCATGTATTTAAACAATACTTAATGTTTATTATTTTATAATTTGCTGCAGGGATGTTTGTAGGATGTTGATATTTCTTATGCTGGGATTTTAAACAACTTTTATCATCTCTTAATTCCAGTGCCCCCCCGCTTCTTCAGCTATCCCGCCAACCTGTACGCCTACGAGAGCATGGACATTGAGTTTGATTGCGCCGTGTCAGGAAAGCCGCCTCCTACAGTGAAGTGGACCAAGAACGGAGAGGTGGTCATCCCCAGTGACTACTTCCAGATTGTGGTAGGTCACCCATGTTTTAAAGGAAATCTACCATCAAAATCCATCCTGATAAACCAGTGACACTTACTCATATACCCAGACAATGGGACTGTCGTAATTACCCATGGCCTCCTTCCTTCTAAAATCAACTTTTAAAATGATGCTAATGAGCCAGAAGGGCTCTGGGGTGTTACCAGAGCCTTCCCATGATGTAGCTTCACAGGCTGTTACACTGTGCAGGAGCACTGTCCCCTTCCTACTGCATTAGATATATTTGTTATCCATGGCCTCCTTCCTTCTAAAAGGAACGATTAAAATATGCTAATGAGCCTGCGGGGCTTTGGAGGGCGTTACCAGAGTCACGCCATGCTGTAGTTTCACAGGCTATTACACTGCCCTCCTTTCCTCCATGCACAGTGTATTCTCACAGATAGAGGTGGAAGTGCTGTACAGAGTGTAACAGCCTATGAAGCTACAGGACGAAGGGGCCCTGGTAACGCCTCCATTGCACATCTGGCTTATAATAATAGAAGGAAGGAGGCCATGGATGACAAATGTGTAATCACATCATAGTGCATGGATCTATGGTTTTTCATGGTAAATTTTAATGTTAGTACCAGTTCCATCAATGACCTATGCTATGAAGATAGACCCCCAATTATTATTCCTGAATAACCCCTTTCCAGCTATTTCATTTGACTTGCAATACCACACACAACCAGTGCACAGATGTGGCGCTAGATTTGATAGACAGGTGTATCAATAGTAATTCAATTAAATTTACTTATTTCTTTAACGTAAATACATAATAGGTGTCACATCTATTCTATACATTGTATCACTGCTTATTGATATAATAAGTAATTAATATTAATGTAAATATTTAGGTGTAAATTCATTGTTTATATATAATTGAATTTCTTTTTTGCTCTTTGGAGTCATGTGACTCCTCATCAGAATTTGTTACCATTTTATCCAGTTAATTATTGACTACAACGTTGCTACAGTGTATATCATCACCATGACAACCTTCATTAGTAACATAAGTCTCCTGTAAGCTGATTGGTTGCTACGGATTAGGGCTCATTGTTCTTCATTATGGTCCGTGAAGCCGCAGCACAGAGAGAGGAAAGAGAGGAAACTTGTTTCACATCATTGCTGATAAAGGAAATTTCGAGCCGACGCTCCCTTTAAGCATCCATCCCTGTAGTCTCATAATTGCAGTGTTATTAAGGCATCCTGGATCCTGGTGGTCTAGGGTATAAGATGGGTCAATATGGACATGTCTGGTTATTTAGCATCTAGAAAAGGTTAATGCCACCATCATTTGGAGGTCTTGAGAAGAGAAAGGGTTAATGTCAATAGGGTTAATGGACATATTCCTGGTGGGCTGGTGGGATAAGATACCCATGTACATAATAGTATATTGGCGCCGGGGTTTAATTAGGATTATTTGATTTATGAAGAGTTTTAAGGTCAAGATTCCTGGAGATCTGGGGCAGCAAAGAGTTCAATGTCTGCATGTCCTGGACAGGGGGACTGATCATGAGAGAAACCCTGGTGGTGTAGGGGTAGAGAAGGGGGTCAAGATCTGCTCACCTTGGGATCTAGAGAAATAAAAGGGTTATTTAAAGTATATGGGATGGTCCATACATGGGAAAGGCTAATATCAATGTCCCTGGTGGTCTGTGTTTAAAAAAAGAGCTTGGTTTCAGTATCCCTGGTGGTCTAGGGTGTTAAAGAAACACAATCCTTATAACCAAATATTGGTTTCTCTTTGCTGGTGGATGCAATCGGATGTTACTGTATCAATGATGACAGATATAGTGCAGTGCTAAGTTATCCCTGGTGGTCTGGGGTAGTTAAAAAGTTAAGATGCCTATATTCATAACAGTATATTGGTGGTGGGGTGGTGAGGGGTCATTAGGATTCTCCTTATGCCTTATAGGAAACTTTAAGGACCAGGATCCCTTATGATTTGTGGCAGCAAAGAGGTTAATTCCTGCATGTCTTGTGTTATAGACAGTGGAAGTGTTCATGAAAGAATCCCTGGTGGTCCAGGGTGGAGAAGAGAACAATGTCTGCTCATCTTATGATCTAGAGAAAGAACAGGGTTACATAGAGTGTCCAGGGTGGTCTAGGGCTAAGAAGGGGTTAACATCAATGTCCATGGTTGTCTAGGGCTGAACAGAGGTTGATTCTAGTATCCCTGGTGGTCTAGTGATAAAGGTGATTTTTGTTCCTCGGAAAGGAATACAACCCCTATAACCCAATGTTGGCTCCTCTGTGTTGTTTGATGTGATCAGACACAGCTGCACCAGTGATGGATGTAGCAGAGCTGAGTGTGTTACCAGAATGTACAGTACGGCTGAGCTGCGGCTCCGCTTCTCTTCAGATGTGATCAGATGCCGCGCATTTGTCTCTTCCATGAAAGGTTTTACCCGCCGGCAAAACTATTTCGATTAAACTTTTCCACCGGTGATGATTCCCACAGGTGACGTAACACAAAGAGGACTAGAGCTGCAGCGCGGAGGAGCTGACAGGTTCATGCTGTACATCGCCCCCAGACACGGCGCGCGGCCAAGACACGATAGAACCAAAGACAAACAAGTTATCAGAAGGGGCCACCGCTGCCTGCGGCTCAGATCATCCATCTCCACAAAGGCCAATGTGTACACGGCTCAAACCGCCAAACTAGAGTGATAGGGAAAGAGCGATCAGGGAAAAGTTGTGTCCTGTGCCCCGCCCATCTCCCCACCCATTTCCCCACCCCCTAGCATAATCTAACACCCACCTTAATGGCCCCCACCTAGTATAATGCCCCCAGACGTAACCCTGAAAAAACTTGTTATACCCCTCACTCCCTTTAATTTTAATCCCCCACATAGTGAGCCCTTTTATTTAAAGGAAATCTACCACTTGATTTCATGCATTATGAAGCAAACATACCTTGAGAATGCTGTAGTTACACTGATGTAGAAACATATCTTGTTTCATCCCTAAGCTGAGTGGTTTAACTGAAATAACAATTATATCTGGAGAGCTGGATTGCTTCAGCCTGCCGTTGATAAACATATTACACAGAGTTTTCTGAACTGTCCAGACATCACTAATCAACCTGAGCTGGATGACTCATACACAGTAGCCTGAGGATGGTGCAGTGATTAATTACTTCTGCCTGTCAGGCACTACACAGTGATTACATCATTCTCTGGAGCAGTACATACTTAATGTGAGAGGAAAAGCGTTGAGCCCCAGCACAGAAGCAACAGAGCCTCATTATCATAATTTTATAATTGTTTTTTCAGCATAAACCACTCAGTTCAAGGATTAAACAAGATATGTTTCTGCATCAGTGGAGCTACAGCATTTTCAAGACATGTTTGGTTCATAATGCATAAAAACAAATGGTAAATTTCCTTTAACTCCCCCCCCCCCTCCTCCACTTATAATGCCCATGCTTTCTGTGCCCCTTTCCCCATGCAAATTGTGGCACTACTCCTCAATGCAGGGCACAGCACACCCCCAGTTCACTTTGAGAAGCCACAATATTGGAATATTAATCCATATTTCACAGTTCTGCTGCTACTAACAACATATATAAAGATACAATTGCACAGCTCTCCAGGGACAATACCTAACACTGGCTGCAGAAACCACAGAATACAGCAGTGTGAGGGCATGTCCCAGTGCATTTGGAGAAGCTACAATCCTGTAATATAAATCCACATTTCACAGTCCTGCTGCTACTAACAACACCCACAAACACAGACATATTATTACACATCTTTCCAGGGACAATAACTAATACTATCTGCAGAGAGCACAGAGCACAGCAGTGTGAGGACACAACCTAATGCACTTGGAGAAGCTACAATCCTGGAAAAAAAATTCCATACGTCAAAGTCCTGCTGCTACTAACAACATACACCCTATATGGATACACCCTATATACCATTCATCACACTGCAGTTTGCATTGTTACACCTGCTGACAGGTTCCTTGTAAAGAGTGTGAATACTTTGCTTCTGAATTAAAACTGAATTGCAACTTTGTAACTTGTCTACATAAGTCTACAGTTTTGTAGATAAAGCTTCTATGCTCACCTATGTGTTTCCATGGCAACAGACTACAACTTCAGATTCAGATGTTACAGATAGACAGAACTGAGGATGACTACAGAAAGATGCTTCTCCACATGTGTAGTCTGTTACCATAGAGACGCATGGGTCTGTATAGGAGCTGTAAACACAAAACGGTAAGAGAACGTTGATTAGGATTATCTGTGATACATTCATTTCCAGCGGATAAAAATTTACATAAATATAAGAAAGCGGGTAAATCCATTGTCTGATCTGAAAACCGAAAAGTTACATACAAGACAGGGAAGAATGACAATTACAGCTCTGCTACACGTGACGGGTGTTATTTTAAAAGAACTCTTTTCGAAATTTGATTCTTACACCTCCATATTCTGTGTTTTTCAGGGGGGCAGCAATCTGAGGATTTTGGGTCTGGTGAAGTCGGATGAAGGTTATTATCAATGTATAGCGGAGAATGAAGCCGGAACAGCAGAGACGTATGCGCAGCTCATCATCCCCGATCCTGGTGGGTACCCAGCATTCAATGCAAACATTCCCTGTATGATCCATGTAAATCCTTTTCAGTGCCTGCCCCCTGCTGGTGAGGCAGATAATTCTATGGTGGATGAATCACTGACAAGTTACTGAGCTCCATCCGCCTCATCTAATCAGAGCGACAAGGACTCATCACGGGACTTAAAGGGAAGTTTTTTTATGTGGTTCCTTGCAGCAAAGCATCATGGTCCAATATTGCAGGGGCAATTTAGGTTTTTATTACCAGAATGTAATATGGAGGCGGGGCTATCAGTCTATGATAAAACCCCATTTATTGAAGGGTCTGCGCCAGTTTTCTGTCTGACTTTGGACTAGAAAGAACATGGAAACTGCTCGTACTTGTATTTATAAAGTGTCTGCGCCAGTTTTGTGTCGCGGCTGCTCTATGTCCGACAAGTTCACCTGCAGGGGCTGTTACTTCTTAGTCTGACCGTGCACAGCATTTATTACTGACCTGCACCACAATTCTGCAGCATGAACAAAGTGCAATTAAAAAAACAAAACAATGGTGCGGAGCGGTGCAGGGGCCGTCAGATTCATGAAGACCCTGCGCCAATTGTGATGAATCTGGCGCCCCCTTGCACACTGCACAGGGAACTGCACATAGTACAGAGTGCGATAGTACTGATACATGTGGCTCCACGTCATAGGGATATAACCCCTTGCACCCCATGCCCCCCATCACCCTGACCCCATCTCCCATAATCCTATATTATTTGGCAACGCTAATTTGTATCTTGTCCTGCCAATAAAGCGTCTTTGATTTTATTAGATAGGGAAGATAAAAAAATATATATATTGAGAGAGATTTTGCAGATTTTTTGGTTGTATTTTAGTGACTTTTTGAGCGCCTTGGGGTATCTGCGGCTTTCTCCAGCAGTTTGCCGTGGTTCGGCGTGTAACATTTTCCTGGTTTGCGCCTAATTTGTCTCTGGGGGTCATTTACTTTTTCCTTCCATTAGTGTTTTTACTGTGTAATGGCTGTTTTTCACCCATTTCGCGACTTTTTGGAATGTTAACTGATTGTTACCGATTTATTATACTATATGGGCGCCAATAATTGTGCAATAACGCGCCAGTCCAAAACGACAAACATAGATAGATATGAGATAGAAATATGGATTTCCTACAAATCAATTTAGCAAAGAAATAAACAGAGATTTCTTCCATTTCAATATCTGTTATGTTTCTGGATATTACAGACCCCCCCCCCCCCCCCTTGTTTCTAATCTAAAAAACATTTATTTGTACATTAATTATTCAGCTGTTCTGGTCCAGTGGAGCCCAAAGAAATGAAGGTGATTGGGGGGGGGGGGGGGGATAGGTGCAACCGATCCTCTTGTCTGTAATGCTGCGCCTAATTCTAGATCTAATCCCCCCCGCCCCCCCATTTATTTACATCCCTAGCGCTGCCTCTATCGCTGTCATTCATTATTTATCCATTGTGAGGGATATTCTTAGATTTCTCTAGATAGATTTATGCAAACACAAGGACAAAATGCACCGGGCAAAGGACAGAGAGAGAAAACCTAGATAGATATTAGATAGAAGAGATAGAAAAATGAAATTATATCAGGCAGAGGGAGGGGGAAGAGCTGAGGGAACAGGAAGGGGAGAGACAGTGTAACAACCTGATAAGTTGCAGCATGGAGGGGCTCTGGTAACATCCCCAAAAGGCACTTCAGGCTCATTGGCATATTTTTTAGAAGGAAGGAGACCATGGATAACACATATAAGAAGATCCCACAGTCCCGGTGCCTGGATCTATGAGTAATGTCCCTGGTTTATCAGGATGGATTCTGATGGTAGATTTCCTTTAAGGTGCGTTCATACGTTCAGTTTTTCAGATGCAGTTTTTTTTTTTTTTTTTATGTCCAAACCAGGAGTGGAGTTAAAAAAGAGGAGGAGCAGCTTCTCTCAGTGATATTCTCTCATCCATTATCATCTGCACCTGCTTTTGGTTTCAAAAACTGCATCTGAAAAACTGAACGTGTGAACACACTCTGAGGAGCTGGAGGAGCAGTTATGGGAGTGTTCACACGTTGCGGTTTAATGTGCATCACAATCAGTTATGAGGGGGATTTAGAGGCAGTTATTTGTTTTAGCAGGTGAAAGACATGAACTAAACTCAATTTAGCAAAGAAATAAACAGAGATTTCTTCCATTTCAATATCTTTTATGTTTGTAGATATTATCCCCCCCCCCCCCCCCCCCTTGTTTCTAATCTAAAAAACATTTATTTGTACATTAATTATTCAGCTGTTCTGGTCCAGTGGAGCCCAAAGAAATGAAGGTGATTGGGGGGGGGGGGGGGGTCTGCTCTCTTCATGGGTGGGACTTCCATTGTCTGCTCTCTTCATGGATGACACTTCCATTGTCTGCTCTCTTAATGGATGGCACTTCCATTGTCTGTTCACTTCATGGATGGGACTTCCATTGTCTGCTCTCTTCATGGGTGGGACTTCCATGGTTTGCTCTCTTTATTGATGACACTTCCATTGTCTGCTCTCTTCATGGGTGGGACTTCCATGGTTTGCTTTCTTCATGGATGGGGCCTCTATTGTCTGCTCTCTTCATGGATGGGACTTCCATTGTTTGCTCTCTTAATGGATGGCACTTCCATTGTCTGTTCACTTCATGGATGGCACTTCCATTGTCTGTTCACTTCATGGATGGGACTTCCATTGTCTGCTCTCTTCATGGGTGGGACTTCCATGGTTTGCTCTCTTTATTGATGACACTTCCATTGTCTGCTCTCTTCATGGGTGGGACTTCCATGGTTTGCTCTCTTCATTGATGACACTTCCATTTTCTGCTCTCTTCATGGATGTATCTTCCATTGTCTGATCTCTTCATGGATGGAACTTCCATTGTCTGCTCTCTTCATTATTGGGACTTCCATGGTCTGCTCTCTTCATGGGTGGGACTTCCACTGTCTATTCTTTTCATGGGTGGAGACTCTCTACCCTTTTATCTTTGTTAATGGAAACTACCTCCTTGTTTAGAATACCAAACATGATTATTGTCTCCTTATCTTAATGAGAAGACCCTACCTACCTTATTTTCCATGGAGCCTCATGCAACTTTTTATTTATTTAAAGGACCCTTCCACTCCTCATTTCACATTTGGAATCTACTTGCCTTATTATTTTCATTGATGAAACTTCCGTGGGCAGTTTTTGTCATGAGTCTGGACAACAAATCTTCATGACCAAAGCCACCCTAACCTTTAATCATCATGTGCTGAGACACGTTCTCTTCATAGGTGGAAGTCGTATGGCACCTTTTTTTAATGGTTTGGGTGGACCCTTCCTGACTAAGTTTTTTTCATGAGGCCCCTATAATCTTAAGTAATAGACTCTCCCTACCATCATATCTTTATATTGCGAACCTTCCAACCTTGTTCTCTTCTGTAGTGAAACTCCAAGTTCTGCTTCCATCATGGGTGGAGACTTCTTTTCTCTTTTCCTCGGGGGTGGGGCCTATTGTTTCTCTATGGAATGGAATCTGAAAGGCATGTTCCTTTTAAACACATTCCATTATTTCTTCATGAATTCAGTGAACCCTTCCTGGCTCCTTCCTCCCCTATTTTCTTAAATAATAGACACCTCCTTATCAGCATATCTTCAGATTGCGAACCTTCCGACCTTTGTTTCTCCATGTCCTGCTTTCATCATGGTTGGAGACTTCCTATTTCCTTCTCTTCATGGATGGGGCCTTTCTATTATTTAGCAAATTGGAATCATTTCAATCATTTTGTATTTGTAAATATTGTATAAAGGGAAGGACAGAACATTGGGGCTCATTTACTAAGGGTCCGCGGAGCGCATTTTCGTTTTGTGCCAAATTGTCCCGGGATTTTGGCGCACGTGACCAGATTTTGGCGCACCGGCGCCGGCTTTCACACGGCAGAAATTGGGGAGCGGGCCGATAGAGAACCCGATGGAATTTGGACAACGCGCAGGATTTATTATTTAGAATTGTGTCACAAGACACGCACTCACATGCACCAGGAAGAAGAAGGTGAACTCCGGGGACCTCTGCGCGAAGCGACATATGCAGGAAATTGGATGCACAACCTTAGTAAATCGCGGTAGACCCAAATCATCATCGGAGAACGCACCGCGGGATCGCGACAGAACCGGGTGCCCCATTGTGTTTGTGTTGTGAAATTTCTACATTTTCTAGCTGCACAAACCTCAAAATTGATTTGTAATTCTAAGAATATACAGTATACAGCGTTGGTGCTATCTGTAACGCGACAGGATATCACATCCTTCTTCAGCCTTATCCCCGCGATGGGGGTCACCGGCGGGTCATTGCCAATAACACAACACTTCCTCCCCCCCTTTAATTTTTCTTGGGTAAGGCTTGGATGGGCTCCGCTGATTACTGTACATGTCACCCCGGGAAATTAATAAAAAGAAAGGATAGATAGATAGATATGAGATAGATAGATAGATAGATAGATAGATAGATAGATAGATCATGTGATAAAATGAAGGCTCAGAAATAGTAAAATTTAATGTAAAAAATTTGTAAGGTTGTAAAAGTCCAAATGAATTCATCTCCTTATAACCTGCAGCGCTCGTCGCCCTCTGCTGGAGTTGTGTTTTATGGCAGGAGCTCCTGGTTGGGGATGGTCCTCTCCTTACATATGTCATGGTGTCCGGACCCTTATCTCTCCCCTTATTCTTCTGGGCCGCTTTGTTCTGTGTCTGGACACGGATCTTTATCTCCATCCATTGTCCTCTGTAAGGAAAGACATGAATGACACGGGTGACGCTGTTCTCTAGGTCACCTACACAGAAGAGGACATGACACAACATCCCTACAGCATCCCACCACAGCAGAGATCATTACTGATAGACATTCCTGGATACAGCTGTATACAATATCTACTATTATCAGTATATACTTATTATACACGGGATATATATACTTGTAATACAATGGAGGGGGGTCATCCTCTGCACCTTCCAGCAGTATATATCTCCTTTTCTGTGGGGACAATGTAAATCTCCTCAGTTTCAAAAAAGAGAAGGAGTGAGTAGGAGAGGACAGGAAGGGTGGAGAGGAAGGGATGCGGAGAAGAGGAATGAAGATTGCAGTTGAGCAGACGGGGATAAGAGGAGAGGAAGAGGAAGGGGAAGGAAAGGGAGATATGAGTGAAGGGGAAGGCATGAGAGGTGAGAAGGGAGGGGAAGGTAGAAAAAACATAGTATTGCAGTGGAGAAGAAGAGGGGATCAGAGAGAAGGAATAAAGGAGAGATGAGATGAACAGGAAGAGAGAAGTGGAAGATAGGAATCAGAGAGAAGAGATGAAAGGAAACGGAGGGGAAGGAAGAGAGGAGTGAAGAAGAAGGATGAGGAGGAAGGGTGAGGAGGAGGGGGTGAGGAAGGGATGCGGAGTAGAGGAGGAAGGGATGCGGAGGAGAGGAGGAAGGGATGAGGAGAAGAGGAGGAAGGGTGAGGAGAAGAGGAGGAACGTTGAGGAGGAGGGGGAGAGGAAGTGATGAGGAGGAGAGGAGGAAGGGTGAGGAAAAGAGGGCGGGAGGAGGAAGGGATGAGGAGGAAGAGAGAATAATGAATGAGTAAGGGAGGGAGGGAAAAGAAGGAGAGTAGAGAAGAGAAAGATGGGAGTATAAACCAAGGAAAGAGAGGTGACAGGGGGAAAGGAAGGGCAGGAAACAGAGTAGAAAGAGGGAGAAGAGCTCCACATCATATCCCTTCTTGATAAACAGCTACACAGAAGTCCAGCGTTGTATCACTGTAGTGTAGCTACACCTGGGAATCGGTTACACTTTGCACTTTGCAATTTTAAAAATGATACCTAAAAAATGTTACTTCTAGAAAATCCAATGGGCTGGGGAGCCATTCAGAATTCCTAGCGGACCCTCTAATAACAAGTATAGATTAGGCTCCTGATTGATGTGTGACATCAGTTCTCTTGATCAGTGTTTAGGCTCCGTCCCCCTGGATATGACGGACCCTCTTGGCACCGCACGCACTGATGTATTTCATATTATATTACTGCTGTGGGTATACAGGGAGCCTTCAGGACAGGAACGCACCATGCAGGTTGTTTATATACACCCCGGGGACCTACTCAGAGAGCCTTCAGCAGCCAAGTGATTATTACTTATAGACACATTTACATATATAATGGATGTCAGGGAATTGAGGAGAACTAGGAGAGTCTTTGGCCACGTCTGCTGAATGTTGTCATGTTCTGCTTAAGCTACAATTATAAATTTGGATCAGAGATGGTCAATAGTACAGATGGTCCCCTGCTTAAGAACACCCGACTTACAAACGAACCTCTGGAGGTTGGTAATTTACTGTCCTTTAACCCTAGGCTACAATGATCAGCTGTAACAGTTATCACAAGTGTCTGTGATGAAGCTTTATTGCTTTTCTTGGTTCTTATGAAAATCCAACATTTTTAAAAAATCCAATTGTAGCAGAGACCAAGAAAATTTTGTCTTGGGTTACAATTATAAAATATACGGTTTCGATTTACATACAAATTCAACTTAAGAACAAACCCAGAGAACCGATCTTGTAGGTAACCCGGGGGCTGTCTGTATTGAGATGCTTGGCTGTTAGCGCTTCTACTACAGCCAGAAATTTTTGGGTTGCTCAATGAGAGCAGAGACCCCATAAAAAATTGCATAACACCCAACCAACACACCATAACACCCCAACCAATTGAGGCAGTCATCTCCAGTTGACTACCTGAAGGATAGGAACCACGGGTGGTTCTCTAGTAGGACACAAGAGAAACGGTTGGCTCCATGGAAAGAAAATGGTTCATTTAAAATATCACTGTCCACCCCAGAATACAATAGAGATGGAAAATTCTGCAATTGTTTTCAAGAGGGATCTGTTACCTCTTGTGCCAAATTGGCCCCGTCCCTGGTGCACTTGCAGTCTAATTTGCAAATACATAAATATTTGACTATCTCTGGATTGTTTTATTGGTTTGTGATCCCCAAAGTTCTGTTTCTGCTTCTTTTGAAGGTCCCCACAGGACAGTATTTTTGGTCTTTGAGGTGTGCACAGTAGGATTACTATATTTAGGGGATAATTATGGATATTTGTGGGGGAGAGGTGGGGACATGCATGGGAGGACGCCAGGACACTCCATTCTTCAGTGAGTCTTGATCTGATGGGTTTTTAGCTGGGTGCAGACACAGAAGGAGAAAGCAGAGGAGGAATATAAAGCTGTGGCCGCATCTCATTACACATCCCGGCCGCGTGCTCAGCCATTGATTGGATTGGGCTATTTTACATATGTCTCCATGATGACAAGGCTTATCTGCGGTGACAGTCTCACGTCGCTTCAGGGGCACAACATAAAATAAATGCATCTGCTGGTGATTGACAGCGAAGGGGGAACAATGCAAGTAGCCGTGGTCATAGAGATGATGACGAGGAGACGTCTGCTTATAACACATGCGGTGTAATGGCCCTGTCTGCAGCGCTCGTAACATTGTGATGAGGGGATCAATACAACATCTACATACTAACATGTGCTGCTCATTTGTAGTCTCTCGCAGCAGTGTCTGTCTCCCATTTTTGAACCAATTTATTCTACTACTATATATTTGGGCCATGGAAGAAAGTCAGTGCTCAATGCAAATGTGGTCTTTGGTCAGATTTACTCACAGACAAGACAACATTGCAACCTACCTATCCAGCCTATCCATAAATGAAGGTCTATCCTTTCTCAACATCTTACACATCCAGCGCTATATTTCATTTTGTTGAAGCATCGATTCTCCTATGTTATTGAAGGGTAAGGATCCATTTTATTTTGCTTCTTCAGGCCTGATGGGTCGAACCTTTCAATAATTCTCTTTTCATTGATGTTGCCTACAAGCCATGTCCACTTCATGGATGGGACTTCCTTTGTCTGTTCACTTCATGGATGGGACTTCCATTGTCTGCTCTCTTCATGGGTGGGACTTTCATTGTCTGCTCTCTTCATGGGTGGGACTTTCATTGTCTGCTCTCTTCATGGATGGGACTTTCTTTGTCTGTTCAGTTCATGGATGGGACTTTCATTTTCTGCTCTCTTCATGGATGGGACTTCCATTGTCTGCTCTCTTCATGGATGGGACTTCCATTGTCTGCTCTCTTCATGGGTGGGACTTTCTTTGTCTGTTCACTTCATGGATGGGACTTTCATTGCCTGCTCTCTTAACGGATGGCACTTCCATTGTCTGCTCTCTTCATGGATGGGACTTCCATTTTCTGCTTTCTTCATGGGAGGAACTTCCATGGTTTGCTTTCTTCATGGGAGGGACTTCCATGGTTTGCTCTCTTCATTGATGATACTTCCATTGTCTCATCATGCGCTCATCATGTTTGGATGCACATGTAAATAAACCTTTTGGATTTTGACCTTTGGTGCTGTGGCTCCCTCCTTCAAGATTGTTGACTCCTGGTTTCCGGCATCAAAAACTTTGGCCACGGGCACCACCACAAATTTATCCACATAAGAGAAGGATTGCTGTCCTACCTCTCCATTCTTCTACTTCCATTGTCTGCTCTCTTCATGGATGGGTCTTCCATTGTCTGATCTCTTCATTATTGGGACTTCCATTGTCTGCTTTCTTCATGAGTGGGACATCCATTGTCTGCTTTCTTCATTATTGGGACTTCCATGGTCTGCTCTCTTCATGGGTGGGACTTCTATTGCCTGCTCTCTTCATGGGTTGGACTTCCATTGTCTATTCTTTTCATGGGTGGAGTCTCTCTACCCTTTTATCTTCGTTAATGGAAACTACTTCCTTGTTTAGAATACCAAACATGATTATTGTCTCCTTATCTTAATGAGAAGACCCTACCTACCTTATTTTCCATGGAGCCTCATGCAACTTTTTATTTATTTAATGGACCCTTCCACTCCTCATTTCACATTTGGAATCTACTTGCCTTATTATTTTCATTGATGAAACTTCAGTGGGCAGTTTTTATCATGAGTCTGGACAACTAATCTTCATGACCAAAGCCCCCCTAACCTTTAATAATCATGTGCTGAGACACGTTCTCTTCATAGGTGGAAGTCGTATGGCACCTTTTTTTAATGGTTTGGTGGACCCTTCCTGACTAATTTTTTTTCATGAGGCCCCTATAATCTTAAGTTATAGACTCTCCCTACCATCATATCTTCATATTGCGAACCTTCCAACCTTGTTCTCTTCTGTAGTGAAACTCCAAGTTCTGCTTTCATCATGGGTGGAGACTTCCTTTCTCTTTTCCTCGGGGGTGGGGCCTATTGTTTCTCCATGAAAGGGAACCTGAAAGGCATGTTCCTTTTAAACACATTCCATTATTTCTTCATGAATTCAGTGAACCCTTCCTGGCTCCTTCCTCCCCTATTTTCTTAAATAATAGACACCTCCTTATCATCATATCTTCAGATTGGTAACCTTCCGACCTTTTTTCTCTCCATGTCCTGCTTTCCTCTTGGGTAGAGACTTCCTATTTCCTTCTCTCCATGGATGGGGCCTTTCTATTATTTAGCAAATTGCAAAAATTTCCGTAATTTTGAATTTGTAAAAATTGTAAAAAGGGAAGGACAGAAACATTGGGGCTCATTTACTAAGGGTCCGCGGAGCGCATTTTTGTTTTGTGCCAAATTGTCCCGGGATTTTGGCGCACTCGATCAGATTTTGGTGCACGGGCGCCGGCTTTCACACGGCAGAAATCGGTGGGCGGGCCGATAGACAACACGACGGAATTTGGACAACACACAGGATTTAATATTTAGAATTGTGTCGCAAGACACGCACTCACATGCACCAGGAAGAAGAAGGTGAACTCTGCGCGAAGCGACATATGCAGGAAATTGGATGCACGACCTTAGTAAATTGCGGCAGACCCGAATCCTCATCGGACAACGCACCGCGGGATCGCGGCAGGACCGGGTGCCCCATTGTGTTTGTGTTGTGAAATTTCTACATTTTCTAGCTGCACAAACCTCAAAATTGATTTGTAATTCTAAGAATATACAGCGATATCTGTAACGCGACAGGATATCACATCCTTCTTCAGCCTTATCCCCGCGATGGGGGTCACCGGCGGGTCATTGCCAATAACACAACACTTCCTCCCCCCCTTTAATTTTTCTTGGGTAAGGCTTGGATGGGCCCCGCTGATTACTGTACATGTCACCCCGGGAAATTAATAAAAAGAAAGTCATTTAATAAGACACCTCGCAGCTGTGGCCACTGTCCAAATGGAAGACGTATGCTGGCAGCGGCTCGGCTTTTGAGGAATGACGATACCATGTAAACACCGGCCAAATGGCAAAAATCCAAAAAATCTAAAAAAAAATGACACCGAATGATTATGACCGACTGTGCTCCACAGAGTGCTGGGCAGAGATAAGGAGGGACAAATCAGTTCTCCGCATGCCCTTTAAGAAGGTAATAAATATCCGGAGTGAGGAGAACCGGCCCCGGACATAAATACTGATATTTATTTAATTTTGTCTATCTCCTGCAGCGGAGTGTGCCGCCACGTCGTGCCCGCGTGTACATACATCACTGTTCCCAATAGGAACTGATTGGCATTCATGCCCGAGTGTCTTTTTATTTTCTCCTTGGCTGCTGGGCGCAGCCCGACTTCCTCCGAAACTAAAGAGCTTCATCTATTAGGCGTGACAGATTTGTATTCAGCGCTAAATGTCTGACCTTGCTTATACTCTTTCATCCATTCCCATCAACCCTTTCCCAGATGAAAGATTCTGTTTAACGCCTGCTTCCTGTCTGTTGCCTTGGAAACTAGGGGTTGGGGGGGTAAAGCGAGGCATCCGGGAAGAAGAACGGAAAAAAAGGAACAAGGGAGAGAAACAAAAAAATGTGTGTATATAAAATAACATAAAAACAAACATAGTGTAAAACATAATAAAAGATGTAAAAAAGGAATTCATTGTTGCCAAATGATTAACAAATTGTAACAAGGTAAAGACAATTATGAACAAGATAAAACAATAAGATGAAACAAAAATGAGAAAATTTGATTTAAAAAAATTACACAAA
Source organism: Engystomops pustulosus (assembly GCA_019512145.1). NCBI lineage: Eukaryota > Metazoa > Chordata > Amphibia > Anura > Leptodactylidae > Engystomops > Engystomops pustulosus. Next base: position 312,395,255 of record CM033641.1, on the reverse strand, counting down.
TTGTAAAGAGCGAATCAAAAGTCCCAGAATACTCTTTTATTTCAGAAGGGAAAGATTATAGTATGAAAGCAATGAATGGGTCTGTGTTTTATGTTATGTCTGGAACTTGGCCGCCATCTTGAACGCCGTAATACTGGAGCAATTGGAAATTTTCCGTTGGGAAGGAAGTCATGTAACATATCAAAGACCAGAATTGTCTCAGAAATCTATTGCCGTAATCAATTATGCAGATTTTTTTTGGTGTTTTGAAAGCTATAAACAACCAGAAACATTCCCTGTGATGCACAGCTATAATAATATAATATTAATAATTCCTTTATTTATATAGCGCACACAGATTCCGCAGCGCTGCACAGAGTTTGCCAAATCATTCCCTGTCCCCAATGGGGATCACAATCTACCAGTATGTATCGGAGGAAACCGGAGGACCCAGAGGAAACCCACACAAACACGAAGAGAACATACAAACTCTTTGCAGATGTTGACCTTGGTGGGACTTGAACCCAGGACCCCAGTGCTGCAAGGCTGTAGTGCTAACCACTGAGCCACCGTGCTGCAAGACTGTAGTGCTAACCACTGAGCCACCGTGCTGCCTGCTATGTGACATAGTGGGGCACATTTACTTACAGGGTCACCAAAGTTGTCCGTGTATAATGCACTCTGCAGCGATTCACTAAGATGGTACGCCCGATATCCTGCATGTGTCGCTTCCCCGCTCAGGTCCCCGGAGTTCACCTTCTTCTTCCCGGTGCATGTAAGTGCTTGGGCTTGCGACACAATTTGAAAGTTAAATCCCGCGCTCAGTCCGGATCAGTCAGACTAATTCGTGTCGCATGGAAGTCAGTGCCGCTGCGCCACAAAAAGGGTCGCGTGCCCCACAATCCCAGCGCAGACACTTATTAAATACCTGTGCAAGTTGTTTTAGCCGCTTTAGAAGAGCGCAGAGATAAATGACCCCCATCATACGATTGCCTTTCCTAAACATGGTCAGGACTGGCATGTTATTGCGCAATTATTTGCGCCCATATAGGCGCAATAGTATAAAAAATTGGGCACAAACATCTGGAAAGAGGCACAATATAATGACAAATAGGGCGCAACAACAAAACAAGGCGAAACATTCCAAAAAAGTGCAAAATAGCCATTACACAGCCAAAAGGCGCAAAAACACCAACGAAAGGAAAAGATAAATGAGCCCCATTATATGTATCTTTAGTATGATGCTAAAATATCAGCCATTATCCATAAAATACTGTCAGCGCAGCTCACTGTATCTTATTTAAGTCCAAAATGGGAACTTGTTTTGTGTATTTCGTGATTTTTTTCGGCCTCGTTGCCATATAAATCAGCTATTCATGTAGATAGTTCCTTAATCACGGATACAATCCTGGAGAAGGTGATTGCATATGACCTCTGACCCCCACAGACAATGGTGGAGGCAGGCGGAAAAGTATCTTATATCGGACAAAACCTGGCAATTAATTTGTTAATTTTAATAGATTTTTTTTGGCTTTGCTGCCATGAAAATCCGCCCTGCTTGTAATGATTTCCTGAGGGATTTCAGGCCACCACTGACCCCCATAGACAATGCTGCTGGGATGGAGTCAGATTGGAGACAATGTAAAGAGTTAATCTGCTTAGGTCTTGTTCACACACGTGCATCAGTCCGATTTGATGGCGAGAATTTTTCAGCATTATTTGTGGGTAAAGCGAGGGAATTGCAGCATATACTGTAATACATAAGTTCCATAGTACGAGCTAGGAAGACATGCAAAAATTGTAGCTTCTCCAAGTGTTCTGGGGTGTGTCCTCACACTGCTGTGCTCACACTGCTGTGCAACACTGCTGTCCTCACACTGCTGTGCTCACACTGCTGTGCAACACTGCTGTCCTCACACTGCTGTGCAACACTGCTGTCCTCACACTGCTGTGCTCACACTGCTGTGCAAAAACACTGCTGTCCTCACACTGCTGTGCAACACTGCTGTCCTAATAGCTTTCTGCATTGCACTGGTTGACAGCGCCTCTGCTATGCCCTGAGAGACTGCTGTAGTACAGTGCAGGAGAATAGACTGGAGAGCAACTCAATGCAGGGAGTTAAGACCCCAACAGTGTGAGGACACCTCCCCAGTGCACTTGGAGAAGCTGCAAATATGAATCCATATATCATAATCCTGCTATTACTAACAACATACACAAAGGTCTGATTACACATCTTTCCATGGACAATACCTGACATTAGATGCAGAGAGCACAGCAGTGTGAGGATATATCCCCAGTGCACTTAGAAAAACTACAATCATGGAATATATATCCATATATCACAGTCCTGCTGCTACTAACAACATACACTAAGGTCTGATTACACAGCTCTCCAGGGACAACACCTAACACTGACTGCAGAGAGGACAGGGCACATCAGTGTGAGGGCACACTCCCAGTGCACTTGGAGAAGCTACAATCCTGAAAAATAAATCCATGCATAACAGTGCTGCTGCTACTAATAACATACAGAAAGGTCTGATTACACATCTCTCCAGGGACAATACCTAGCACTTCATGCACAGAGCACAGCAGTGTTAGCCCATACACCTAGTTCACTTGAAGAAGCTAGTTTAATGAAATATAAATCTCTATATTACAGTCCGGTTGCAGCACATACAAAAGTATGATTACACATCTCTCTAGGGACAATACCTAACACTGACTGCAGAGAGCACAGAGCACAGCAGTGTAAGGGCATACCCCTAGTTCACTTGAAGAAGCTACAATCCTGGAATATGAATCCATGTATCAAAGTCCAGTTGCTACTAAAATCATACACAAGCTATTATTACACATCTCTCCAGGGACAATACTTAACACTTCCTGTAGAGAGCACAGAGCACAGCAGTGTGAGGGCACGCACCCAAGTGCATATGAGTCCATATTCCCCAGTCCTGCTGCTACTAACAACATGCACAAAGGGCTGATTACAGATATGGAGGGACATTACCTAGCCCCTACATTTGTAGCATATCCTGATCTGATAGGGGCGTGGCTTGTGAAACCCCACCCCCAAAGATAATGACAATCCAGTGCGCTATTCCTAGTACTGTTCCCCTTTAAATATCATCCCATTGGTGATCACAGTCCGGGAGATGAAGACGTTCTTCCTTATCTCTCCCTGACTACTTCCAGCAGAGATCTTGATGTTCTGCCATGGCTGCGGCCGCTGCGTTACCCCCGTGTGACCTGTGCTTGGATGTGAGATCTACAGCTGGTTCTGTGCCGGAGGCGTTGCGTCTGCCATCGCGCCATTACCCAGATGACCCGGGGACCGAGGCACAAACTATTTAGCAAAAATGTTTTCTGTTCTTCCAATGTCACAGATTGAGACGGAACGTTTAGACCACATATTATTACATTTGTTTCAGCCGCCTGCGGGAATAATGCAGCTCGGATCTCAGGACAGAACATAGAGGCTTCTACTCACTATTCTGCTCATTCCATCTGACTAGAGAACGATGGGGGTGTCTTTATTCCATGTGCAACGTTTCAGCTCTCACTGAGCCTTTGTCAAGCATGCTTGATAAAGGCTCTGTGAGAGCTGAAACGTTGCACATGGAATAAAGACACCCCCATCGTTTTTACCACTACTTTGGAGTGCTGCCTGTTTTTGAAAGAGTATCTATCTATCTCATATCTATCTATCTCATATCTATCAATCATCCATTTATTGAACATATCTATTTTTTAGGTATGGATACTGAAGATGACAGTATTAGTGGAGTATGTGATGGGATACAGATGCTCGTGTGTCTCCTAGGCAGGAAGAAACTCTAAGTGAAACTCTTTATATTGATTTTTCTTTAACTTTGATGTTCAAATTGGTTTGCTCTGATTTGTACCAACCATAGAACCTTCCATGTTCAAATTGGTTTGCTCTGATTTGTACCAACCATAGAACCTTCCAGCCTCGGGCCCATAAAGTAAATAGCCCAAAAATGAGAACTTTCCAAAAGAAAACAATGGAAAAGTGTTAATATTAATCTTGTGATGGGTAAATTTTCCTTGGGGACCTGACGCAGACTGAGCCTAGATGTCTATGTTCTCCATGAAATCAAATATAATGTATTCATGGAGCGCTGCGAGCCCCGGCGAGGTAATAATCCTACAGAAATATCCTTCACAGGAGAATCATTTACACCTTGAAGATCTTTCTCTTTTTATGGCTGAAAAACAATTATATCTGTAGTTAGAACACAAAACGGCTCTGAAATTAAATGCTTCTGCTACAGATGTGAAGTTTATTAGATCAGACGGAGGTAACCTTGAAGCTCTAAGGAGCTGGTGGATCATCAAGAGTCATCAGACAGGCCGGGGAGGTCAACCAGGGGTCTTATGCCGGAAGTCAATGGCAATTCGTGTCAAGGTCAATGTATGGTTACTCGAGCCCACCAGGGAAAATTATTCCAAGGCCTTAACCTTATTGGATGCTCAGAGGTAGTCATTAGGGTAGTAGGCAAGATACTAGGGGTGGAGAAGACTCTTAGAAGATAATCTCCACTACAAGACTCCTTTTTCTGAGATCAGTTGAGATCTGGTAAACCAGACAGTGGGGGTCATTTACTAAGGGGCCGAATCGCTTTTTTACAGCAGGTTACACAAATTTTTCCATTTTGCGCTGATTTTCCCTGAATTGCCCCGGGTTTTTGGTGCACGTGATCGGATAGTGGCGATCGGCGCCGGCATGCACGCAACGGAGATCGGGGCGTGGCCGTACAAAAACCCGACGGATTCTGAAAAACTGACTCATTTAAAAGAAAAAAAAGTGTCGCTGGACGCGCGCTTACCTGCAGCCAGCCTGGCTTGGTGAACTTCAGTGAACTCCGATGGAATTCAGCAGCGCAGCGACTCCTGGTGGACATTGGGGGAACTACCTTAGTGAATCGCCGGAAGACCCGAATCCTCCGCACAGAACGTGCCGCTGGATCGCGACAGGACCGGGTAAGTAAATCAGTACGTTTCAGGTTTCCCTACAGCACCACTACTGGGGAAATGTGGTATTACCCAATGTCCATGCATACCAATAAATCTAGGTTAGTAGAGTGCTGAGTGTCCTTCATGTCCTATAAGGCAGTCTTACAGGACATAAAGAGAACTCTTACCTCCTGACCTTCTTCTGGCATCACCAGTGATCAGTTATGAGTGATTGGTAGACCTGGCAGTAAGTGGGAAGTTTCCCTACAGCACCACTGCTGGGGAAATGAGGTATTACACAGTATGTTCTCCATACCTCCATATCTCTATAACACAAGACCAGACAGGTCCTCCAGAGCAAGAGAGTCTTCACATTTTATCTCCACTTTTGTGACGAGATGGACATCCTGATATTGAAGACTTCCGTTTCTAATAGAGTTAATGAAATGAGTTACCAAAATTTGTGAAAGTTGAAGAACCACTGACAGGTCCTTATGGACTGATGGTTTAGTGCCCAAATCACCCTGGAGCATACACAATGAGCCCACACAAAGCTAATATATGGGATCCTAAACCTATGGCCATATGGACCCAATTCGACCCAACAGGTCCTCCTTAAAGGTTCAAGCTGATCAGGGTCCAAGTGCCAATTATAATGGATCATTCATAGTACTGGTCTCATCTTACCAGGATGAGACAGTGTTAGGTTATAGGACCAAGTGTAGCTGCACCTTCTGCATCCCTTTTAAAGGGATATTCTCATATATAATATATATTGGCAAGGATGTATCATAGGCCGACACATCATGCAAACCCTACATGACTTGAGTATGGATTGGCCAGTCATTGGAAGGGGGTCAGCAGATGAGCAACACATGAATATCCCTTTAAGGCACACAATTCCTGTAGCCACTCAGAGGTCCCATATTCCATGGTGGATATATCACTATGTAGAAGAAAGTGACAGATGGGCAGTAATTGTGGAGGCAGAATGTGACGGAGCAGATCCCTAATCCTCCTGTATCACTCGGACGAGGCTCCGATAATCTGCCGGAGCCGGGAGGACGTGGAGGATCAGGAAGGATTGATCCGTTCTTACATCCGGGAAGCGCTTAGTGGCGTTTGCCCTTTCAGGGGGCTTATAGCTTATTAGCCACGTAACGAGCTGTTGTTTGGAGGGATCAGGGATAAGTATCCGTGGCTTTCTAGCTATGGAGACATGGTGGGCGGCCAATGTAAGGGGGTCTTGTCCTGAATATACAATCTATCCAGCATTCAGGGGATCTCAAACACAAAAACGGAACATGCACCCCTGGCAGATGAGTGGAATAACATGCTATGGGGGGGTCTCATAACAGACATGTATCCAACACTCCACAGATTACAGGATAAGTCTTCAATCAATGTTGGGTGTCTAAATGCTGAGATCTCCGCCCGTCATAAGAACATGGGGCAGAAAGTTCTCTGAAGTGCCCCGTGTGTAACGGGATGGACGCGCTGGTAGTCCCAGGGAGTGACTGCTGGGTGTAGCTGTATTCAAATGAATACTGGTGTAACAGACCCTCCTCAAAGTGGAGGATTGTTTTTAAGATCTTCTCTGTTGATCCTCCAGAACTGTAGACAGGACAGTGGGAAATAGGAAAGCATCGGGCAACATGGTGGACGGCAATAAACAACCAGGCAGATGCGGCAGGTGATCCTGTAGCCGGTGGTACACTAGCAGGTAGTATAATTGCAGGTAGAACTGTAGAGGTTAGTACAGTAGCAGGTAGTACAGTAGCAGGCAGTACAGTAGTAGGCAGTACAGTAGCAGGTAGTACAGTAGCAGGCAGTACAGTAGTAGGCAGTACAGTAGTAGGCAGCACAGTAGCAGGTAGTACAGTAGAGGTTAGTAGAGTAGCAGGTAGTACAGTAGTAGGCAGTACAGTAGCAGGAAGTACAGTAGCAGGTAGTACAGTAGCAGGTAGTACAGTAGTAGGCAGGCACATGATCGGATTGTGACGCTTCGGCACCGGCTTGTAGTGACAGAAATCGGGGGGCGTGGCCGTTGGACAACCCAATGGATTCGGACAAACCGCTGAATTTCAAAAAGGAAATGTGTCGCAAGATCAAGCGTTCACATGCACCAGGAAGAAGAAGGTGAACTCTGGCGGACTTCGGCGCAGCGGCGACACATGCAGGAACTTAGACGCACGATGTTAGTGAATCGCGCCGGACGCGAATCGTCATCGGACAACGCACCGCAGGATTGCGACAGGACCGGGTAAGTAAATCTGCCCCACTATATGTTGTTGTTCGTCTTCACTGAAATTAAGATGGTGGAACCTTATGAAGAGGAACATGGAGCTCCTCAAACCTCAATGATTTGTAGAAAGCTAAGAAAATCTTCTAAAATTTGAATATATAAAGCAAAGGGTCCTTCCTTCCTCCTAGAGTTCACCAGCTTTGAAAAATTAATGGATTTATTGAGATCTTTTTATATGATTTTATATGTTGCCATCTGGTAGTTCTGATGTTCCTCTCTTGGGTTTCCAAGCTCGTCATCATGCAGTACTGATATTGTATGATAGTACAGGCAGTCCCTGGGATACATACAAGATCGGTTCCATAGGTTTGTCCTTAAGTTGAATTTGTACATAAGTCGAAACTGTATATTTTATAATTGTAGCTCTAGAAAAAAAAAAATTTTATCCCTGTGACAATTGGAGTTTCAAAATTTTTTGCTGTAACGCGACCAAAGATTATCAATAAAGCTTCATTACAGAAACCTTACAGCTGATCATTGCAGCCTGGGACTATAGTAACATCCAGAGACTTCACCAGAGGTCACAGTGGGCAGAGGGGTCATCTGTAAGTCGGGTGTCCTTAAGTAGGGGACCGCCTGTATTTGTGTATTATATGATTCTAAGAATTCAGGAAAAATTTATCATGAAAATCCATCAAACCAGGGACACTTACTCATAGATCCGGTCACCGTGACTTTGGTGATCTTCTTATATTTGTTATCCAAGGCTTTCTTCCTTTTAACATCAACTTTTAAAATTATACTAATGAGCCCAAATGGCTGTGGGGGAGTTATCAGAGTTCAGTTATCAGTGCTGCATATTCACAGGCTGATACAATGAGCAGAACAGGCTCCTGCTCTCTTCATCCTCTCTGGCAGCAGCAGGAAGTGCAGAGGGAGGGGGAGACCTGCTTTGCTCATTGTAACAGCCTGTGAAGCGACAGCACAGAGGAGCTTTGGTTAAAAAAAACTCTAAAATAAAGAGGTTGCCACAATTCATAGAGAAACTGTAACTTTGAATACCCCTCCATGATGATAAAGTATCAATCACTCGACCTTCTATTACTCCGTATATTCACAACCCCCGTAACACGACCCCGGTTGACGTTATCCAGTCCGACCTCATGATGATGTTAGTTCCCTTTCCCCTTTCACCATCTATTCACATTATGATAAGATCCTCAGCTCCCCTCTCACAATATTAATATCTGCTCTATAGATCTTGAAGACAAAAGCCAGGAAAGTTTGCAAAGTTTTATTCCTCGGTGTCTGATTTAAAATGGTTCTAAACAATATCACAGGGAAAAAAGTTATAAAGCCCAAAAAAAAAAACCGAGGTGCTCCATCATGGAGGCGATAAAAAAAACAATGGCATTTTTATCATTTTACGTCCCTTGCATCGCAGGCTGAATTTCCTTGCAATATGAGTGTAATAAACCAAAGCCGATAAACCATGGCTGGTGGCCGGACGTGGGGAACTGCAAGGAGATGCTGAGTGTTATGCTCCTTGCATCCATAATACCTGATTTCTGCTGGAGTGGCCGAGCGCCGGGCCCAGCATCCCGCCTGTTAAAAGCGGTCATGGGGAGAAGATGACAACTGCCCGGTGCCGGGGATAATGATCCTTTTATTAGATGAAGCTCCTGTTGGCATTTGGTAGAAGAGCAATAGATTTTCTCCTCCGATTCGCTGGTCATTATCAATGTGATGAGTTTTGGAGAGACATAAAGAATAGAGAAGCTGTTATCCCTCATCTATCAGTCACCGTGTTCCAGTGTAAGATGGTTTGTAGGATGTACTGACTCCTAATAGATCCATATATCAGTCTTACGAGGACTCGTGGTGCAGACACTCTGGAAGTTTTGGTCATACTTTTTCAGTTGTCAAACTCCAGGGTAAACTTTTAAGTTTCTAACAAAATTTCGACCAGTGATGATGATGATGGTAAAGAGTCTTTGTAATAGTATGTATGTAACAATTGGAATGTGGATCATTCAAACTCAATGCTACATCTCTAAGGCTGCGTTCACATCTGTATTATGGTTATTTTCAACACATACGGCAGGAGAACTCCCAGCATCCAACGTATCCACAGACATACATGTGGGCGGCACGGTGGCTTAGCGGTTAGTATTACAGCCTTGCAGCGCTGGGGTCCTGGGTTCAAGTCCTTGCGTCAACATCTGCAAAGAGTTTGTATGTTCTCTCCTTGTTTGCTTGGGTTTCCTCCGGGTCCTCCAGTTTCCTCCAAAACATACTGGTAGGTTGATTAGATTGTGAGCCCCATTGGGGACAGGGACTGATTTGGCAGTTCTGTGCAGCGCAGTGTAATCTGTGTGCGCTATATAAAGAATTATTATAACTATATACTGCCCAGTCGTATTCTGCAGTTAAAACAGAATGGAAAGACGCAGCAAACTATGCCTATCCTGCGACATAAACACTCTGCTGTAACAGCCTACAGCATTGCATCCATCCCTGGACTCCGCTGAGTGTATGCTCTGGGAGGTCCTAAGTGATGTAACTGTTCTTATACGGACATGACATCACTTAGGAAACACTCCTCCTCTTGGGGAGGAACATGACAGGGTAGCTCACTGTATAGACAAACAGTAAGATTAGAGATTAGAGATCAAGATTTCCCGTTTGGGGTTCAGGTGCACCCCCCCAAGGAACTTTGAGATATTGTCAAATTGGCTGCCGAACAGCCAATCCGGCAAATTAATGCCCCTAGCCACGATCCATGGCTATGATTGGCCTGCAGTGTCCCTGGGTTTGCTCATCTCTAAGTGAGATATATCCTAGCTCTACGTTGTAAGCACAACAGAGGACTACAATGTGGAGTAAATGTAGCCTAAACCCCCCCCCCCCCCCCCCCCGCAACAAAAAGTATGTCCCAAAATGAAAATATATTTTTTTAGATTGTTTTTTGTTGAGAAGGAAGGACGCATGGAAGATACTGGTTCGCCAAAATAATGCTGCTAGATATCATCTCCGGTTGAGATGTTGTAAACTTAATGGGGCACATTTACTTATTATGAATAAGAAGCTATGAATAAGGTATAACTACCGAAACTTATAAGCTTTGACGCTATTTTTACTCCTTATGCTGTGTCATGCACTACTTGTGTCATTTTTAATGGATTCCAAATACATTTTGCTATATTTTACCAAAAAACTGACTTCTGATGTCCAGCTGGAAAAAGCTTTCTTCTTACTTCATCGCTGTATGCACCTGTGGCCAAGGTTGTCCGTGCTGGAGTGTCCAGAGTCAAGACCATGTGGATTGTTTGAAGTGGGTGAGCTGATTTCACAAGATTTATTCCGGTGATTGTTTTTGTACATTTACTTACCCGGTCCATTCGTGATCCCGTGGCACTTTGTCTGACGTTGATTCGAAGCTTGCCGGTATTCACTAAGGTCCGTGCGCCCGATATCCTGCAGGTGTCGCTGCTGCGCCGAGGTCCGGCGGAGTTCACCTTCTTCGTCGCGGTGTATGTGAGTGCTATTCTTGCGACAAAATTTTTTTTTTATTCTGCGTTTTTTCCTAATCCGTCGGGTTTTTTGACGGCGCCGATGCGCCACAATCCGATCACGTGTGCCAAAATCCCGGGGCAATTCAGGGCAAATTTGGAAATCCTCAGAAAACCCGGCGAAAGTGCAGCCGGGAAGCCCTTAGTAAATGAGCCCCAATGTCTGTGTAAGTAGAGTGAGTATCCTCTGCATGCAATTATCCTGGAGGCCCACAATATGTGAGATCTGGTTTCTTTTAGTAACATTTCTATCGGTTACATTCTCAGGCCTCATGCACACGATTGTAACTTAGACCGTAACACACCGGCCCGGTGCAGATGTGACGGGAGGGATGAGGAGCGCCGGCTCACCTCCATAGAGAGTCGGCAAAGCAGAATGGGCAGAAATAGGACTCGATCTTCTGCCGCTCACCGCACAGTAATCGGGGGGTAACAGACCTCAATATATACAGCCACATCACGGACCCCAATAAGGTTGTGTCCATGGAGTCTAAGTTTGTTAAGGAGACCATGTTGCATCGGATTTCAACTTTGAATTTGTATCTAGACAAATTTTCGGCGTCTTAATAAGATTATTGAGGAGCCATTACACAGAGGACATCAACCCCAGGAGAAGTCCTGGTCTTCTACTCATGAACCACAACTGTGATGTTATAGGTCAGGCTCCATGGAGGACTTCTAGAATCCTCTTCATCTATCATGTTATACAATGTATATATATATATATGACCCCCATGTACTCATTCTCAGGTTGTGTAGCCCCCCATGTACTCACGCTCAGGTTGTGTAGCCACCTTGACCGGCTGAGAGCTCTCTCCGGGTCCCCATTCGTTATAAGCCACGATTCGGAAGGAGTAGGTCTCCTCTGGTTTCAGATTGCCCACTGTTAACTGCAAGGCCACAGGCTGCGACGTGTTCAGTGCCCGTTCCCTGAATGAGACGAAGAGAAACAAGATGATCTAAAAGCACTCAAGACACAGAAAGTAAAGATACAATAATAAACAGAAATTACACAAGTATTAATAGAAACCAGGACTTTCTACTATCTGAGCCTACGATGTGCCCAGTGAGGGGTGATGACGGAGACACGGACGGTGGCTAATTATCCGTCTATGGTGATGACCCGCTCTCCGTGGCCATGGCTGCGCTATTGTCGGTGTGTAAGACGCTTATCTTGGCTCAGGCAGTAAAACAGCCTTATCTATCATTAACCTTCCACCTCATTTATGATGAGAGAAACCATCGAGGCAAACAAATTCCTACGACAATGAGTCGCTCGGCTGATAACGCACAACAGTTGACTCTTCATAATTGCCAGTTGACAGACAAATCCGTTCAACCTCAGAGACGCAACTTAAAGGGAATGTGTCACCAGAAAATGGCCTATTTTTTTTTTACAATCCATATAGTTATGTAACAATCAAAAATATCTCTTTGTGCTAAGAGGTGATGAGGAGACACAACTGCAATGTTTAGGTCTGTGCTGAAAATTGTGAGTTTGTGCACTCACATGTGAACTGCTATTGAATGGGGGTGGTGTAATTTACTATACGATCTTCACTCACCGATGAGGTCAAGGGTAGTGATGTTCCTCAGAAAAATTATGACGCACAATCCACATTTGCTGTGACCATGAGTGTCACCAGTGAGGGTGAGTGTACCCAAACCCTAAACAAAAGTTTCAGGTTTTGGAACTTTAACAGATTAGCTCATCCTTATGGCAATTGAATGCTTTAGGAACTCTCCCCCGCTGCTCTGTCTAAGCCTCCACCCCCTCACTGACCTTAAAGACACATATAACATATAGGGTATGGAGCCCAATGAACAAAGAGGACCTCATATGGTATTGTCCTATGGTTAAACCCAACTACCTGTTAAATCCCCAGTACAAAAACACATGAGAACCCCCTTCCTAAAGAATAACTAAAAAACTTCACATTAATAAAAATATTATCTGGAAAAAAGATGGATAGCCATAACATTGGGGCAGATTTACTTACCCGGTCCATTCGTGATCCAGCGGCGCGTTCTCTGCGGAGGATTCGGGTCCGGACGGGATTCACTAAGGTAGTTCCTCCGACGTCCACCAGGTGGCGCTGCTGCGCTGAAGTTCCCAGAAATGCACTCAAGTTCACCGGCCTATTCCTTGTGAAGGTAAACGCAAGTCTCCCGACACTTTTTTTTAAAAAATGCGGCGGTTTTTCCAAATTCGTCGGGTTTTCGTTTGGCCACGCCCCCCGATTTCTGTTGCGTGCATGCCGGCGCCGATGCGCCACAATCCAATCGCGTGCGCCCAAAAAACACGGGGCAATTCAGGGGAAATCTGCGCAAATCGGAAATATTCAGGTAACACGTCGGGAAAACGCGAATCTGGCCCTTAGTAAATGACCCCCATAGAGTTTAGAGATTATGAGTAATGACCATTGTAGTCTAGAATAGCAAAGTGGTTCAGAGTTACATTGTTGGTGGTCTCAGGTAGTGAGGGGGCTAAAGTCAACATCTCGGGTGGTCTAGAGCAGGAATTGAGTTATTCATAAAATTTCTCAACTTTATTCTGTGATTTATCAAAGACCAGTACAGACTTTGAGAGAGTGTTCTAGCTTTAGGGCCCCTTTTCCTCTTTGGGCCCCAGTGAAACTGAAGAGGCTACACAGACCCTACAGTATGTCCTACCCTGGTCTTGCCAATACACATCTGTTGAAGAACCAGTACAAAACTCTCCTTTATAGTGTGATTTTATTTTTGAGAAGACGTGATCCAAGAATGGAACCCAATCTTTTATACATAACAAAACCCAGGACTCCGAGACTCCATAATGTTTGGACACCCTTTATAGCTTAATATTACCAGTTTGACGTCCCACAGTCTACATTTTATTGCCCAGGTTACCCCATGGTGTACAAGATCTTAAGATTTTTTAGATTTACTTACTTCTTTTCTTTTTTACCAGGTGTTTGGACACTCTTTATATAATATTAGCAGTTTGACGTCCCCCAGTCAACATTTTATTGCCCAGGTTACCCCATGGTGTACAAGATTTTAAGATTTTTTAGATTTACTTCCTTCTTTTCATTTTACCACCCACTACACGGTGAAACATATGTTCACCGTACTTGAAATCTCTTTTTCCGGGACTCGTCTTGCCAAGATCTACTCGAGTGAGTTGTATTGTCTTTAGACAAAGCCCATGGGACATTCATTAAAGCTCGGAAGTATTTTTAGAATCTTCCCGAGACAAAAATACCTGACAAGATGGATAAATACTGAGCTCAGACTCCATATTTCCAACTTGAGAATACAATGTAGCATTCGGGAAGGATGTTTTGACTGTCTAAACACGTGTTGATGGCAGGTGTCTTACATTTGCCATCAGAAGTGACGGGAACGGTATGAGACCGATGTGACAGCTCGGAGTTGAAAGCTTCTTTATCTCAATAGAAGCTACAACTTTTCCATTTAGTGGTTGTGATCTCTGTTAGAGAAAACCTGACATAACATGATCTCGCGAATATAAAAAGAACCAGATTTTCGGCAAGGTCTACAGGTTTTCACTTCTCTATGAGTGCCTGAGGCTGGAGTGAATAAATAAAATTTTTTTAAAAATTTACATTTTAAACTATATTGTATTTTTTCATACCATTTTGGGCTTGTTCCTGATTTGTGATCATTCTCTAAAGCAGGACCTTAAGGCCACCACTTGCCAAAGATCTACTGGCTGAAGCCATTTAGAGTGGTGATAGTGGCATCTAGAGTGGTGATAGTGGTATCTACAGTGGTGATAGTGGCATCCACAGTGGTGGTAGTGGCATCCACAGTGGTGATAGTGGCATCCACAGTGGTGATAGTGGTATCTACAGTGGTCTTACCATCGGAGAGAGTCATGACTGTGTGCTCCTCGGTAGAGACGCCTGGTCCATAGCGGTTGTAGGCCAAGACTCTTAAGCTGTACTCCTTGAACTTCCGGAGACCTTCTAATCGGTACGACAGACCATCAACTTCAATATTCTGTAAAACGAAGAGAAGAGGTTCAGTAACGGGAATGGTATTTATATTTCTTGTATATAGTGTGACAATATAGTCATGACTGGAGGAGTCACTCTCCAACGTTAAAGGAAGTCAACCTTAAAAATCCAGACATTGTAACTGTGGAAATCTTCTTATGTTTGTTATCCATGACCGCTTTCTATTTCAAATCAATTGAGAAAATTATGCTAATAAACCTGAAGGGCTCTGGGGGTGTTACCAGAGCCCCTCTGTACTGAAGCTTGACCGGCTGTTACACTGTTCAAGAGCACTTCCCCCTCAGCACAGTGTGAAATTACACCAGACAGAGGAGAGGGAGACAGTGTAACAATGTAATACCAGGACAGGTTAAGTACACATCATATTTTTTTAATTACCCCTAGGAGGTTTTTTAAAAATATGACACAACTTTACGCTCCATGATATAGGCTACGTCTTTGAGCAATGTAATTTATCGCTTCATGCTATACCTGTAGGTCATGGAGCCGATGCCAGTTCATCTCATTACCGGAGCTAAACCGGCATCAGGAAACTTGGGTGTCTGCAATGTTTCTAGTAAGCTGCAGTACCATGCCGAACCATTTGGTGTGCTGTTTGGAGAAAGTATACCCATAAGAAACCGAGACTATTGCCCTATTCTGATTCATGTTACTCTTATACCAGAATGGTGTAAAATATCAAATAAAACACAGAAATCATACAGTGTAGAAGATTTCTTTAGTGATGTTTTTTACTTATTTGGCTAAGTAAATTTTCCACATGGATGAATTTTGTCTAAGTAAAATCTTCACTGTATGATTTCTGTGTTTTACTTGACATCTTTACCCCATTCAGGTATAAGAGTACCATGAAGTAGACTTGAATGATAGTCCAGGTTTTATTGGCAATCTTTCTCTAAACAGCACACCAAATGGTCAGTCGTGGTACTGCAGCCTACAATAACTCCATTCTAGAACTTCATTGTGCCTGATCTTATAACGTGACACTCTAATGAAGCATTAAATCCCGTTGCGATGCCCGTGCTTCCTATCAAGCAAACATTTAGAGCTTTGACCCTGTAAAGGAAGGTTAAACAATCCAATTCCTATTAAGGAGATCTCCGCCATTCTTTGGCAACATTGTAACTGTTAATGTTTTACACGGCTCCGGATACAGTGATGGATGGATGACAACTAGACACTTGGAGGCTCGGGCTGTCAGATTTAATAGTAGGAATGATTTGGGGAGTTCCCGGGGAAGGCCGAGCGCTCTCTCGTGTGGTCTCTACACCCGCTCAGTATCTCGTTATACACCAGACCATCGGTTTTATAAAATTCCGTTAAACTCCACAGTACAAGCAGTCCCGGGGTTACATACAAGATCGGTTTCATAGGTTTGTTCTTAAGTTGAATTTGTATGTAAGTCGAAGTTGTTTACTTTACAATGGTAGATTCAGACAAAAAAAAAATTTTAATTTTTTTTTTACTGTAATAGGACCAAGGATTATCAATAAAGCTTCATTACAGACACCTTACAGCTGATTATTGCAGTCTGGGACTATAGTAACATCCAGAGAGGTCACCAGAGGTCACAGGGGGAAGAGGGGTCCGTCTGTAGCTAGGGGTTGTCTGTAAGTCGGGTGTCCTTAAGTAGGAGACTGCCTTTAATTTTTTTTTTCCACTGGTGAAATTTCCATCCAAAACCCAGAAGCCGATACTTGAGCCGCGTCTATCGCTCTCCCGACTCCCGATTCGATATTAAACGACTCCGCAGATGAAAGATAAGAAAGTGCGGACGACTCCGCCGGATATCAAAGGGAGAGTTTTCAACCGCAGTGAAAATGTTTTTTTGGAAATGTAAAAATCACTTTTGTCCCGGATTTCTTAATAGACGTGAAGCCTGTGTCGCCGCACCTTTAATGGGGCCAATAAAACTGGAAATGGCATCCAAAGATCAGGTCTGCGACCTCAGCGAGGGGGGAAGTGCACGCGGCTATAAAATCAGGACGGGTTTGCATACAGTGCCCCACAGGGCAATAAAAGTATTACAAAGTTAAAAAAAAAAAATGTTATTTTATTCGACTTTTTATCCTGAATAGAAGACATCCCCTACTCACTATCCTAATAGTAGATAATGAAATTGGGGTTGTTTGTATGGGGGACGATATCTCTTATTTCCAAGCGATCTTTGGTCTCATGAGAAATCCATCTTTATTTCAAATGAGATCCTTTGCACTGGGGGGGCTTGTATACATCCATTTGCTGCTTTCTACACAATATCTTTGTCTTGTCATCACTGTGCCCAGGGCGGCGCTGGGAAAAAAGAAGAAAACTGATGTTCACTAAATTACACTTAAAAATCTCATTTGCATAAATATATATAAATGGAAATTTCCTAAAATTCTAAAATTTTGGGGGAGGAAACCAAAAGTGTATAAAGTGCCATGCAATGCTGTGTTTTACTTGGCAGGGTAATTTAGGAGAGTCTTTACAGCAAAAAATAGGGCTAATTTTGAGATCATTTTTTTTATATTTGTTTTTTTCCTGATTGATGTATTGTATCTCTAATGTGGTAAAGTAAAAAAAACAAAAAAATAAGTTGATCAAAATTGTATATTTTCTTTTCAGTTCAAGTCGGGGCCAGTAAGAAAATCTTCAAGTGATCTCGATTCACCTACCTCGATCCTACTCACATGGGAACCCCCCGCTTATGCAAATGGTCCAGTCCAAGGCTACAGACTGGCTGTCACCGAGACTATTTCTGGGAGAGAACAGGTCAGCGATGGGAAATCAAAATTTCTTAAAAAAACTTTTGAGATACTTTTTTTTTATAATGTCCTTAGAATATGAGGTGGAACTTTTGTCAAACGTTTTAGCATTCTTACGGTTCACGTTGTCTTTTTCTAAGTAATGGGGGTCCTGGTCAACTCATTGTACATCCTTTCAAAGCATTTTTAGAAAAGTCTGAAAACCATTTAAAGGAAATTACATTCAGGATTGGGAATTGTAAAACTATGTACACTGCTGGTGTGCACTCCCTCTTACACTGATCCTCTTTCTTTTATCATCTTATGCACTCCTTTTTTATAGAAAAGTTTGCTTTAAAATTATGCAAATGATCCGACGGAGTCTTGGGGCTCCATAACTGTCACGGAGCCTGGAGCCCCCCAGGCTCATTTGCATAATTTTAATCCCTTTTTCTTAAAAAATGAGTGCATAGAAGATAAAAAGAAAGCGGATCCTACAAGAAGAGCACACACAGCCAGTGTATGTACTTGGTTACAATCCTTCATCCTGGTGGTAGATTTCCTTAAAATGTACAATATATATTCATCCTCTTTATCATTATGTAAGAATCGGCCCCCGCTCCTTATCCTTAACATCTTTATGGAAGAATCTTTGACCATTTCATTCTCTCTTCCTAATTCCCCCCAAATGTTAGTAGGGCAGCCTGTGCCGGCCCGCCATGACAGACTCCATAAAGCCGTGCAGTGATACGTAGTGTATGTTACAAGCTATGAGGATATTAAGGCGGGCAGCCATCATGCCCAGAGCATTACTGCCGGATTGGAGCTTCTTAACATCATAGTCGGACTAATCTGAAGTAATTAAGAGAAAGATCTGGAGGGTCACTCCGCTGGAAGACATAAAAAAATCATCAAAGGGAAATGACTTACACTATGTTCCTTTTGCTTATAAAACATGTGTGAACATTATCAGTGAATGAGCTAGACACGGGAGATAATGACACGTCCCCTGATGATACATAAAGAGATGGAGATTACTTTTACTGAACAATTCTGGTAGAAAAGTGGCAAATTGAACCTAGCTCATCTCCTCCTGACTCTATAACATGCTTCTGTCAGATCAGATACTAACTCAATCTTGCTCAGCTCCTCCTGCTATATAAATGCTGCCTGCAAGATAGGACACCATGCACCTACTCAACTCCTACTGCTCTATAACATGTGCAGGAGATAAGACACTATATACAATCTACTCAGCTTCCTGCTCAAAACATAAAATGCTGATGCCAGATCAGATACTCTCCACAACCTGCTCAGCTTATCCTGCTGTATACACTGCTATTATAGCAGATGGAACTATGCAAACCTGCTCAACTCCTCCTGCTCTTAACATCTGCCTGGAGAACAGAACACTATGTACAATCTGCGCAGCTGTCCTCTCTCTATAACATGCTGCCTGGAGAACGAACACTATGTACAATCTCCAGTTCCACTTGCTCTATAACATGCTGCCTGCAAGATAGACACTATATACAGTATAATCTGCTCAGCTCCTCACTGTTTATAACATGCTGCCAGCAATAGGACACTATGCACATCAGCTCAGCGCCTCCTGCTCTATAACATACTGCCTGTAGAGGACACAATGCACGATCTGCTCAGCTCCTCCTGCTCCATACATGCTGCCTGCCGTGGACACTATTTACAATCTGCTCAGCTCCTTCTTCTCTATACATGCTGCTGCAGATAGGACACTATTGCACAATCTGCTCAGCTCTTCTGCTCTATAACATGCAGCCTGCAGATGAACATTATTATCAATCGTGCAGCTCTCTCGCTCATAGACATGCTGCCTGCAGATAGGACACTATATCAATCTGCCTCCTCTGCCTGCTCTATAACATCAGCCTGCAGATGGACACTATATACAATCTGCTCAGCTCCTCCTGCTCTATAACTTGCACCTGCAGATAGGACACTATATACAATCTGCTCAGTCTCCTCTTGTCAACATGCTGCCTGCAGATAGGACACTAGGTATATCTGCCTCAGCTCCCTCCTGCTCTATAACATGCAGCCTGCAATAGGACACTATATACAATCTGCTCATCTCCTCCTGCTCTATAACATGTCGTGCCTGCAGATAGGGCACTGCCACCACTCTGCTCACTCCTCCTGTTTCTATAATACACTAGTTTTATACTGCATTTTCAATGGTACAGCCTCCCTTAAGCTCAATGATCCGTTTCCGTCTGATGAAAAGGACATTTAGTGGAATAATTTTATTAACCGAAAGACAGAGGCCATTTAAATAAGAAGACTCACAAAACCGACCCGGCCTCAGCGAGGGGGGAAGTGCACGCGGCTATAAAATCAGGACGGGTTTTAGTGAGTCTCTTCTTATTTAATGGCCTCTGTCTTTCGGTTTAATTAAAATTATTCCACTAAATGTCCTTTTTCATCAGAGGAAACGGATCATTGAGCTTAAAGGGAGGCTGTCACATTGAAAATGCAGTATTAAACTAGTGTATTATAGAACAGGAGGAGCTGAGCAGAGTGTGTGCAGTGCCCTATCTGCAGGCAGCATGTTATAGAGCAGGAGGAGCTGAGCAGATTGTATATAGTGTCCTATCTGCAGGCTGCATGTTATAGAGCAGGAGGAGCTGAGCAGATTCGTCCTGCTCTAGTAACATGCTGCCTGTAGATAGGGACACATGGCCGCGATCTCTCAGCTCCTCCTGCTCCATAACATGCTGCCTGCCAGTAGGACAGCTAAGTTTACAAACAATCTGCTCAGCTCCTTCTGCTGCTATACATGCGCCTGCAGATAGGACACATGCACAATCTGCCAGGCTCTTTCTGTGCTCTAAACATGGATCAGCCTGCAGATGAACATTATATCTAATCTGAGCAGCTCTCCTGCTCTATAGGACATGCTCCTGCGATAGGACCTAATATGCAATCCTCCTCCCTCCTAAGCCTCCTGCTCTATAACATCAGCCTGCATATGACACCGTATATACAATCACTAGCTCGCCTATCTGCAGGCTGCATGTTATAGAGCAGGAGGAGCTGAGCAGATTATACATAGTGTCCTATCTGCAGGCAGCATGTTAGAGCAAGAGGAGCTGAGCATATTGTATATAGTGTCCTATCTGCAGGCTGCATGTTATAGAGCAGGAGGAGCTGAGCATATTGTATATAGTGTCCTATCTGCAGGCTGCATGTTATAGAGCAGGAGGAGGAGCAGATTGCATATAGTGTCCTATCTGCAGGCAGCATGTTATAGACCTATCTGCAGGCTGCATGTTATAGAGCAGGAGGAGCTGAGCAGATTGTATATAGTGTCCTATCTGCAGGCTGCATGTTATAGAGCAGGAGGAGGAGCAGATTGCATATAGTGTCCTATCTGCAGGCAGCATGTTATAGAGCAGGAGGAGCTGCACATTTTATAATTGGTAGCTCTATACAGCTGGACACTCTCCGGCACTTGTCCCACCCTTGCCTGAACACATGAGGAGGCATTGCACCCTGGTGCTCTTGTCTTACACTAAAACTTGTTACATTTTCGTCTACTGCTGTCAGGTCATAAGGGAACTCATTGTTATAAGCAGAGGCATTGATTGTAGGCAGGATCTTCATGGGAGACCCAAATTAGCTTCTCATTATGTGTAGCTGAGCACTTGGCACTTTCACATGTAAAGTGGAGCAGAAGCCAATCTTGCGGAGAGCAGCAGATTCCAACCTAATTTTAACCGTCACTGCTCGGCCTACGATGGTCGGTGACACTAGGCGTATCGGGTGCTTTTTAAACGCTGGCCTGTTTCGAGCCAACATCCTGGCACGTGAGTGGCAGACGCGAGGTGTTACAGTAATAGATATTTATATGAGCGTGTTTCCTAGTAGAGAGAGATAAGCCTGATATAGAGACATCCAGATGCTGGGCGGCCCCCAGCCCTGCTCTCCCGGCGCTTCTTGTCAGTGATATTTCTCCATCTGATTGACGCGCTTTCCAGAGCTTACCATATTATTACGCTACCGCTTCTCCAATCTATGCCTCGCCTGCTGGAAAACTCTGCTTCCAGGCAATGGGAATTGTGATAAGAAAAAGACCACTAAACCCTCTTATGGAATAATATCACAGATCTGGACAGGCGAGGCATAATGGCTGTCAATAGGCAATGCTCCAGAGGAATACACTGCATACGCACTTTATCCATGAGGAGGAAGAATTATTAGCAGAGAATTGATTAGCATGAATAAGGAGGAGGATTTGAGCATATGTCCATGTCTGCAGAAGCATTCATAGAGCAGGTAAGATCTGAGCAGATTGTACATAGTGTCCATGTGCAGGCAGCTGTTATAGAGCAGGGAGAGGTGAGAAGATTGTACATAGTATCCTAGTTGCAGGCAGCAGTGTTATAAAGCAGGAAGAGCTGCACTAGTACATAGTGTACTATCTGCAGGCACATGTTGTACGAGGCAGGAAGAGTGAGCACATAGTACAGCAGTGTCCTAGCTGCAGGCGCATGTTATAGAGCAGGAGTGAGCAATAGTATGTGTAAGGAACAACTGTTATGGAGACTTGTGTTAAAATATTTTATAAAAGCTTTTATTTATGGAAACCTTACATCTTTAGGTTTAGGAGTCCAGTGGGCAGCACTAGTCAGTGACAGCCTTCCTTAATAAAGCATTATATAGACTATCAATGGGTATGTGAAACCACCCACTGGGATCCTACCCCCCCTTTAACTAATGACTCATTTTGTGATGATAATGAGTAGAAGTGTTCCTCTTCTCCACATGGGCTGTGGTTACTTTTCTTCTTCTCTTTGTTTGAACACTTAGAAGCACAAAACACAGTCTTTCAGTATTTTTGAGCCAAAGTCAGATGTTTGATTAGAGTTTAATATAATTAAGTATATTTTTATTATTTCAATGTAAGCCAGAAAAAACTGCATCAAAAACTGACTCCATGTGCACCTTTGTCCTGCGACACCTAGTAACAGGATCTTGGCCTGATCATCCCCATTATGCAGTAGTAACCTTCTATACAAGCGGTCACACTAAACCCTACTCTTGGATATGGCATTTTAAAGACCCATTTATAGGCTTCATAATCGTTCTTTTCAAGTGAACAAACATTAATTTGTTGCTTCCCTCCTTCTCTATGTTAATGTTAAAGCTTCTGCACAACCTCTCTGACCAGAAGAGGTGTAACCATCACTGAGCTCCCATAGGGAGCCATAACATGCATGAATGCATCTAAATACCCTCATTTCATCCTCCAGTAACAGGTGCAAGCAAAGGGTTACACAAACACCTCCAGACCAGTCATTCTGCTGCCACAATCCAGACGAGCCCCCTGCCCTCCGCCATACACACCGACAATACACCGGGGGCCGCTAAACACAGGGTCAGAAGAAAACCTAGAATTTCATTTCCTGGCATCAAATGTACTAATTCTCCAAGATGTAACCTGAGCTCTATATAAAGAAATACGGTATATCCCCAGGCATAACACAACGAGGGGAAATAATTGAAATGAACCCCACCGAATAACCCTTTCATCACATCCATTCTACCAACTCCAAATCCCCCAAAAAGTCAAAACAGCACTGTTAGTCACTTTATACATTTTCCACCATACATTTTTCAGTTTCCCAGCAATGCATAAAAAGTCTGCTTTTCTATTTATACAATCTGCTCACTCTCCTCCTGCCCTATAACATGCTGCCTGCACAAGGACACTGTGTACAATCTGCTCAGCTCCTCCTCGCCCTATAACATGCTGCCTGCAGATAGACACTA
This sequence comes from Engystomops pustulosus, assembly GCA_019512145.1. NCBI lineage: Eukaryota > Metazoa > Chordata > Amphibia > Anura > Leptodactylidae > Engystomops > Engystomops pustulosus. Next base: position 312,371,917 of record CM033641.1, on the reverse strand, counting down.
TTACAATCTGCTCAGCTCCTCCTGCCCTATAACATGCTGCCTGCATACAGGACACTATGTACAATCTGCTCAGCTCCTCCTGCCCTATAACATGCTGCCTGCACATAGGACACTGTGTACAATCTGCTCAGCTCCTCCTGCCCTATAACATGCTGCCTGCATACAGGACACTATGTACAATCTGCTCAGCTCCTCCTGCCCTATAACATGTTGCCGGCAGATAGGACACTATGTACAATCTGCTCAGCTCCTCCTCCCTATAACATGCTGCCTGCACATAGGACACTGTGTACAATCGTCGCTCAGCTCCTCCTGCCCTATAACATGCGCTGCCTGCTACGGACACTATGTACAATCTGCTCAGCTCCTCCCCCTATAACATGCTGCCTGCATACAGGACACTATGTCAACTGCTCAGCTCCTCCTGCCCTATAACATTGCTGCCTGCACATAGGACACTGTGTACAATCTGCTCAGCTCCTCTCCCTATAAGCTGCCTGCACATAGGACCTGTGTACAATCTGCTCAGCTCCTCCTGCTCTGTAACATGCTCCTGCACATAGGACCTATGTACAATCTGCTCAGCTCCTCCTGCCCTATAACATGCTGCCTGTAGAAGGACACTATGTACAATCTACTCAGCTGCTCTATAACATTTAGCCTACAGATAAGACACTATATTCAGCTGCTCCTGCTCTATAACATGCGTCTGCAGATAAACATTGGGCAGATTTATCAAGCTGGTCTGAAAGTCAGTATATTTCTAGTTGCCCATGACAGCTCAGCTTTCATTTTACCAGTGTTCATGAATATTTTAAAGGGGAGCTGTGATTGGTTGCCATGGGCACATAGAATATTCTGGCAGCTTGATAAATCTCCCTCATTATGTGCAATCGGTTCACTTTTCCTGTTCTAAGCAATAATGACTATAGATACGAACACTATGTACATATTCTTAGGCTGCGCTCCTGCTCTATAACATACTTCCTGTAGATTGGACATAATGTGGCAATTAGATAGGACACTATGTACAATCTACTCAGCTCCTCCTGCTCTTAAAACTTCTGCCTGCAGTAGGACACCATGTCCAATCTGCTCAGTCTCCTCCGCTCTATAACTGCGGCCTGCAGATAGGACACTATGTACAATCTGATCAGCTCACCCTGTTTTAACATGTTGCTGCAGATAGGACACCATGTATAATCTGCTCAGCTCCTCCTGCTATATAAACTTCCTGCAGATAGGACACAAGTAACTGTTTGCTTATAATCTAGAGACAGGGCATATGAATCACCAATTTAAATCTATATATCACACCCTCAAATATTTAAATGTCATCTATTGTTCTGGTCTCTTCACATGTCCAGGACCCAGGAACACCCACTGCAGCTCATTTGTTTAAACCCCTGAAACTTCCATATTCCTTCTTAAATATTCATCTATATGCAATGTTAGATGGATACAGACCCATACCACTGGTTCAGCAAATAGTTGGTGTCTGGCAGTGCCCCAGACAATGCGTGATATACAGTAGAGACTGTGTGTAGCTGAGCTGCAGGGCCCCATCCCAAGACTTTTGGCAGGGAGACGATCTGCTTATACAGTAATAAGTAATTTCCTGCATAAGGCTCATATACTGCAATGGCGGAGCCTTGCAATGCAGAATAGAAAGCCTCTGCAAGCATTACAATGCAGCAGAGGGCCGCGCTCTGAATACAATGATCAGATAAAGAGACCCTCAGCTCGTGTGCAGCATTACAACCAGCCCCTTACCTATAATATATTCTTTATTTATATAGAGCACACCAGATTACCAGCGCTGCAAAAGCATGTCAGATCAGTCCCTGTCCCCATGGGGCTCACAATCTAAACAACCTAACATTATGCTTTGGAGTGTGGGAGGAAACCAGAGACCCGGAGGAAACCACCGCAAACAACGGAGAGAACACACAAACTCTTTGCAGATGTGACCTGGTTGGGATTCGAACTCAGACCCCAGCGCTGCAAGACAGAAGTTTATCTTAACATAATAGTTCAAAATAGCCAAATTTGAGCGTTGCACTAGTAAAAAACTGCTTTGGGGTGATCTCCAATTGGAGATTTTAAGTAAGTAGTTACCACATCATGTGTATGCTATGCAGCCAGAGGGCAATTCATTTCCCATGAGAATTTGCAATGGTTTGAGAGTGCCAGACAAATTTACAACCCCTCTCTCCCCCACCAGGATGAAGGACTGTAAACCAGACATACTGGTGTGTGCCCCCTCTGGCAAGATACACTCTTTTCTTTTAGCTTCTGGAGGACGGAATTACTTTTTAATAATGAAATGATGAAGTTGTGATCAATAAACTTTAATGAACTTGTGATTGTTCTTTTAGAAATGTAAACTTTTGCTGTGTTTAAAAAAAAAAAGCCCGCATCACATCCGGACATAAAATGGCAAGTTCATTGAAACTAGGAATCCCTTACTTAGTAAAGAACGAGACATAACCAGGTGTGGAGGACCAAGACCAACGCAAAACTCAATGCCAACAGACAGCCAAGCAGCCAGCAGCATCATGGGCAACCGCATCGAACTAGTGCTGCCTCGGCACGTCAGTGTTCGTGTGCAGGACAGGCGTCAGGTAGGGCAGCTCAAAATTTTCAACAATCTCAAGCAGACGGTCAGAGATAGTTATGGGGGAAGACCGTACAATGCCCAGGTCGCTGGAAAGCATGTCAACACATGCCACACAAATAAAATATAAGAAATCACTCCCGAAAAATAACAGGTGCACCTGTGCGACATCACATGACCAGCGATTTCGCAAGCATTGCACCTGTGTGACACCACATGACCAGGGATATGAGGAGCAATACCCCTATGACATCACATGACCAGGGATGTAACAAGCCGTGCACCTGTGTGACATCACATGACGAGGAATAAAAATGATCCATACACCTGTGTGACATCACATGACCCGGGATATAATTAGCTGTGCACCTGTGTGACATCACACGACCAGGGGTATTACGAGCCGTGCACCTGTGTGACATCACACATGACCAGGAAATAATGATCTGTTCAAATGTGGTAATCACATGACCTGGTATATAAAGAGCCGTGCACCTGTGCGACATATGATGACCAGGGACTGATTAATATCAACAGGAGTAAAAAATTAAGTTTCCTGTTCATGACAGCAAGCAGAGATCTCAAAAAAAAAAAAAAAAAATGAAGAATTGATACAGAAAGTATATGGAAAAAACGTATAAACTTTTCATTATACAAACAATATCATTATATGCTGAAAGTGGACAACCCCTTAAGTGGAGAAAAAACCTTGGCTCTCTTCACATTATTAGGTATGATGGGTAAGGAGACTTGTTTTACTCTGTTTGTGCGAAGCGGATAAAGTCGTGTAGAGGAAGAGTCCAATAATAGAGACAGATGTAGTCTCTCCATGCAGGCGCGCGTTCTGAGAAAGCAATTACAGACGCAATGAGGAATCTAATACCATCACAGATCCGGCTCGGCGTGCGACGTAGACGACTCGGTTGGCAGCAGCGGGCACTTTTTTGCCGTTTTCTTTATAAACGCCATCTGATCTCATCTTTCCCAGTGCATTACAGGAGCGGTGTGCGAAGGAAAATACGTACAATGACAGGGCGGCCGGCAGGACCGGTGATAGGCTCCGCACAATGAAGAGACCGGTGGGTGAGCGGTTGCTATAGTAACCCCGGAGAGAGATTTTTCCGCCTTCTTTTTCTTTTCTCCGAATCCCAGAGCAGGCGCGAACAAACTCCAATTTACAACCTACACATGCATGAATAATGTAACCCACTCAGGACTCCCCGGGCTCTGTGCGCGGAAATTATTTTATTATTATTTTAAGGAAATGCTGAAAATAAAAATCAAGGTTGTGAAACAAGGTTAAAAGTGGATGCAATGTCGAGGCCCGGGCTGGTGACTGCGCATCGGTTTGATCCCAGCTTGACACATATAAATTATAAATGAAATAATGGATGAAAGGGAGAGTGTTATACAATCACTGTATTCATTACATGCCAGGATATACAGTACATAAACCCCCCTGACCCCAATAACACAGCAATGTGAAGGGTCATTCAGTCTCCCTCCTCACTGCCTGCTCTGAAAACACAAGATGACACCCTGCAAGAGGAAAGATGGAGATGGGATACAGGGCTGCACCCATCACCTCTCCTGATGGAAACTGGGCAGTAGTCATAAGAGAGAGAGAGGCTGCAACAAACCAAAGGAAAGGGGCAAAAACCTAAATTTAAAGGATTTGGACATGTGCTGACGTGTTTAGGCCATCGTGTAGCCTCTGGCACTGGTTGATGTAGTAGACATAGCCATTTGCAGAAGGCTCTGTCTGCCGTATAGTGGTCGCATCAAAGAGCAGCATCTGCAGAATAATAGCAGAGCTGCAGTTCCCAGTCATGGCCACTATGCAGTGGACAGAGCATCACTCTGTCATAAGTAGCACTTATCATAAAAATCTAACCAGGGACACTTACTCAGATCCAGGCACCTTTACTCTGGTAATCATCTTTATTTATTATCCTGACCTCCATCCTTCTAAAATCAACTTTTACAATTATGCTAATGATGTTACCAGAGCCCCTCCATGCACAGGCTTCACAGCTGTTACACTGTCTCCCTCCCCTCCCCCTGCTCTCTCAGCCAAAGTTTTAGCAAATAGCTGGAGGGGAAGTTTTCCTTGCACATTACCACCCTGTGAAACTGCAGCATGGAGGGGCTCTGGTAACATCCCCCAGAGCCCTGGTTGGCTCATTCCATAATTGTAAACCTGGATAACAAACATAAGAAGATTGCCACAGTGCCTGGCTCCTCTAGTTTATTAGCTCGATTCTGATGGAGATTTCCTTACAGAAAATTACCATCCGATTCACAGTTATGAAGCACGTCACTGACTGAATCCCAAGACGATTCAGTCATGGATGCTGCTTTATCGTTGGTCTGGTGTGATCTGGTGTCGTACCACTATCACATACCGACTTGCCCTGTGAACCCTTTTAAAAAAAAAAAAAAAAGTCCTTAGGCTACATTTACACCTTGTTTTTAGTATAACGGTCAACTATATGTTGGAAGTTTCCTGATGTATATGTGCCATATGTTTGAGGACACGTTGGGAATGTTCCTATTTGTATTACCTTGCCTTCTTGTGCTGGTTTGCTCACAACCGCATTTTCAGGTCCCTTTAGCTTTGTAATTTTTTGTACAGTAAATATCATAATGTAGATGCTGTTTAAAACGATGTAACAAGTCTTTCAGTATTTATTAAGCGTCATCAGTTGACCACGTGCAGGGGCCGTACAGAAAGTGGATAACTCTCGGCCTCATAAACCCCATTGGGCACGTTCACAGGCAGTCCTTGCTTACGGACATTGTGCCCATGGACCATCCTTGCTGCTCATGTGTTATGGTCGTGTGAGGTCCGCTCTGTCACTGATGACCATAGAAAACACCAAACAGAGGCACAACCACTGGCAGGAACAGGATCTGCCCTGTGTTTTGAGGTTTGGCAGTCAGCTCATCCAAAGGACAGGGAACCCACAGACGTGTGTATGCACCTATAAATTCATGGGGACTTCTTGATTAGTCAGGAAACAAAATGGGAGCTTATACTACAAGGCAGAGGGCGCCCCCACACCACAAGCGAGGAGGGCGCCCCCACACACAGCAAGGAGGGGCGCCCCCACAACACCACAAGGCAGAGGAGGGCGTCCCCCACACCACAAGGCAGAGGAGGGCGCCCCCACCCACAAGGCAGAGAGGGCGCCCCCACCAAGGCAGGGGGCGCCCACACTACAAGCGAGGAGGGGCCCCACACTACAAGCAGAGGAGGGGGCCCCCACACAGGCAGGAGGGGCCCCCACACTACAAGCAGAGGAGGGGGCCCCCACACTCAAAGGCAGAGGGAGGGGCCCCCACACTACAAGGCAGAGGAGGGGGCCCCCCCCCATACAAGGCAGAAGAGGGGGCCCCCATACTACAAGACAGAGGACGGCGCCCCCACACTACAAGGCTGAGGACCACGCCCCACACCACGGGCAGAGGACGGCGCCCCCACAAACGCACGCAGAGACGGCGCCCTCATACCACAGGAAGAGGACTGTCACCAATATACATTATAGCAATGGCTCGAGTATAGCAGCAATATTTACATGACGTACAGTAATTTTACTATGTATAACACCCGCCCTGACCTCTCATCTGTGCTTTTGCAGGTTGCACAGATAAGGAGCGTTGCTGAGCAGAGCGCTGATAACGATGGAGTGATTGGAGAGGAGGTCCACAGGGGAATTACAAGGATGGGAGGGGATAAGTAATCAATGGGATCCGGGAAATACAGAAGCTCATTGTTCTCTGCACATATATCCACACTCGCACCATCTCCTGCATCACATAGCGTAAGTACAGAGCTCAGGATAGAAGACAGTATCCAGGGACTGTGCACCTCCTTCCCTCCCAGATTCAGGCACCCTCCCGCTATTACACTAAATCTTTCATATTGTAGAACATGACATTCTTTGCAAATAATATTCCAAGGTTATTGCTGGTCCTGTTTGTTAATTCATGTCTTCAGACATATGCTAAAAATGGATGCTAACAAGATGCCATCAATGACGTATTACAGAAGGCACAGTACTCCTGCTCTAACAACATTCTCAAAAAAACAAAAAGATCCAGCTCTCTTGCTTCAAAAGTTATTGGTCTTTATTCATACTGCGTCCAGGACATCACGTGAGTTACACTAAGCAATGCGTAGCCAATATGAATAAAGCCATAACTTTTGAAAGCAAGAGAGCTTGATCTTTTGTTTGTTTGGATTGTTATACCTATGCATGGAGGTTTGGTCCTGTGCTCCTGGTGACAACAAATTTGGTAAACTACATTTTGAAGTTATTCATCTAAACATGCTGCCTGCAGATAGGACACTATTTGTCTGCTGAGCTCCTCCTGCCTATAACATGCTGCCTGCAGATAGGACACTATATATGATCTGCTGAGCTCCTCCTGCCTATAACAGGCTGCCGCAGACAGGACACTATATAATCTGCTGAGTCCTCCTGCTCTATAACTGCTGCCTGCACAGGACACTATATATGATCTGCTCAGCTCCTCCTGCCCTATAACATGCTGCTGCAGATAGGACACTGTATATAATCTGCTCAGCTCCTCCTGCCCTATAACATGCCCCCTGCAGATAGACACTAGGGGCACATTACTGACCCGGTCCGCAGATTTCACTGAAAGCGCATTGTCTGACGATCATGCATTGTCCGCAATTCAACGAAGATCGTGCGCCCGTATATCCTGCATGTGTCGCTTCACTGCTCAGTCCGATGGAGTTCACCTTCTTCTTAGTGGTGCAGCAATTGCATTTTCTTTTGACATAACAATTTAATAATTGTTCAGTCCTTTTTAAACACAGCATTTTCATAATCACAAAAAAAAAAAAAAGTTTCTGCATTTTCATGGCGACTGTTTTACTTTATGTGTTAAACATTAGTTTTTGCATTGGTGGTCCAATGTTTCCATCAAAGTCAAGGGTGGAAACAGCTATCCATGACAAATAAGGTGTTCTATGTAAATATCTTTCACATTAAGGAACAAATGGTAGTTTTCCTATAAAAAAAAATAAACAGTGCGCGAAACAATCGGCAGATAATCAGGGGAGGCTGAAGACATAACACATGCCGAGCAAATCTTCCCAGCAGAAGGATCCTTTACCTTTCCTGCAGACGCCAACACAATGAGGTTCTTATACTCGGATATACACCACATTCCTGTTACACTTGCTGCAGACATATCTTTGCTATTTATATCACATAACGTCATCGATTCTATGAGTTTCTCTAAACACCAAAAAGAGAAAAAAAAAATGCAAATTCATCCATATTACGAATGATAAAAGAACAGCATGAGCCCCTGCTGAGCCAGGGACGAGACAGTCAACTTACCAAATATAATATTGCAGATTTGGCAGGAAGATTTATGACACTATGGGATGAGTAAGTGCCTGTGGATACACACAGCACAGAGACAAACTCATCTAACAGGAGATATGTGGGAGAATGGGATAACATAACAGTAGTCAAAAAATCATAAAAATAATTTTATATATATATATAATATATAATATATAATATATATATATATAAAAAATCTTGACTTTGCATCTGCCCCATTGTGAGGGATAAATTGAGTGCAAGATGCTTGTTGTATCCCTGTATGTGATGTCACACGGTCAACGTCTGTTGTATCCTGTTGTGATGTCACACAGGTCACGGCTCGTTATATCCCTGGTCATGTGATTCACACAGGTCACTGCACGGCTCTTATAGTTAATGGTGCCCTGGTCATGTGATGTCACACATCAGTGCACGGCTCGTTATATCCCTGGTCATGTGATGTCACAACAGTGCACGGTCTTTTATACCTGGTCATGTTATTCACACAGGTGACGGCTTGTTATCCCTGGTCGTGATGTCACACAGGTGCACGGCTCGTTATATCCCTGGTCATGTGATGTCAACACGGTGCACGGCTCGTTATATCCCTGGTCATGTGATGTCACAGGTGCAACGCTCGTTATACCCTGGTCATGTGATGTCACACAGGTGCCGACGCTCGTTATATCCCTGGTCTGTGATGTCACACGGTGCACGGCTCGTTATATCCCTGGTCATGTGATGTCACACAGGTGCACGGCTCGTTATATCCCTGATCATGTGATGTCACACAGGTGCACGGCTCGTTATATCCCTGATCATGTGATGTCACACAGGTGCACGGCTCGTTATTTCACACAACTCTGATAATTCTCGCTGCTATAACGAGCCGTGCACCTGTGTGACATCGATGACCAGGGATATAACGTACAATTTTAATGTAAAATATACTCACAAAACATGTAGTTAAAATGCACAAATGACATGTGGGGCTGGCGTGTCAATTACATTTTTTTGTGCGCATTTTAACCCCCGTATAACTCGAGTATAAGCCGACCCGAGTTAAGCCGAAACCCCTAATTTCAACACAAAAAACTGGGAAACCATTGACTCGAGTATAAGCCGAGGGTGGGAATGCTTGGTTCACGCCTCCAGTATAAGTCGCGCCAGCCCGTAGTCAGCCTGCCCAACCCTGTAGCATGCAGCCTGCCCAGCCCCTGTAGTAGGAAAAAAAATAACACTGTACTCATTCTTTCCGACGTCCCCATAGGTCCTTTTCTGTCTCAGACGGTCTTCATAACCAAATTATTAGTAAGTGACATTTCCCGTCTCTCAGCTTCGTGTTGGAGACATTTTCTTATTGTTCTTTTGTTTTACTAGAAAGATCACAAATTCTATCACATATGAAAGCTGTGACATCACATGACCAGGGATATAACGAGCCGTGCACCTGTGTGACATCACATGACCAGGGATATAACGAGCCGTGCACCTGTGTGACATCACATGTTCTTTGCTTTGCTTCTTCTTTTACAACCATTTATACATCCCCATCTTTTTCCCGTTTTTTTTATTTAAAATGTCCCCCCCTTTTTTGTTTTAATATTTTTTTTTTTTTTTTAATTATTTTTTCACCCCCCCAATTCACCTCCTCGTCCTGTTTAAATAATTTCTCCGTTTTCCCCCCCCTTGGATCTCGACATTCACAACTATCTAACAAAAATAAGATCCGGCCACCAGTACTCACTCCACAGGTTGGCCTGCATGGTGGATGCCTCGGTATTAGTTCCCCCTTATACCTCCATTCAAGTGGTAGTTTTCCTTGAAACAGGTCGTCCTATGTCAGAGTTTTCCTATATTTTCCAGCGCTGCCGCATTTTTCTTCTGCAGTGCCCACTACTGGTGATCTGTGGTTATGACAGGCTACAGCTGTTGTATTTTCTAAACCTCTGGATAATATATATACGCTCTTGAGATATTTACATGCAAATCACGTGGTTCTCATATCAGAATCATGCATACAGTGAAACATATAATGCGTTATTTTCAAGCCCCTCCCCGTTGCGTTTTAAAATTCAACTTGTGAATGGGGCCTCAGGCATTTCTTTCCCTATAATTAGGTTTGGGTTTTAATTAAGAAAATGGAGGAGCTTTTAATACATCATGATGTCTCAGGGGCACCATTTGTATTTGCCACGTGTGTAAATATAATCCAAAAACCGCATGGATTAGAATCTAAAATATTCCGTATTTGGGAATGCGGCTGGTACCACACGTAAAGGTGATACAGACACTACATACTGCTCTAAGGATGAAAACATTACTAGCAGGATTGTCACCGTACAATCTAAACGTCTTATGGAGGCTTTTAAGTCATCCCAATTATGTTTTCTTTCAGTCATTTGTGAAATGGGATGAATTGGACATACATGCAATATTCATGAGACTTACATAGTGCAGCTAATACCCAGCCTCCCATCTATTCACTGCGCAGATCCGTGCAGGGCGCATGAGGAATGGTTGGCCAGGGCTTTGTTTATTCATTGACATGGAAGCGACTTGAGACCTGTCAATGGACATCCGTTAAGGCCGTATTACACTGACTTGTGCTCAAGCGAGCAGCAAATATCAGCAAGTTAGAGAGGAGGAGAGATGAGCGCTGCCACCCCTCCCGTCTCCATAGGGGGAAATGCTTCAGCAGTCAAGGACCCATCCAAACAAAAGTCCAAAATTCTGCTGGTCCTACAATTATAAGTATACAGTTCCGACTTACATACAATTCACTTAAGAACAAACCTACAGACCCTATCCTGATGTACCCGGGGACTGCCTTTACTTTTTCTTTTGGTATAATGTTTCTCAACTTCTTTCAACGTATTATCTCTCTCCATAAACTGGCACAATTCTGCAGATCCTCCGATACGAGTAAGCACTATTCAGACGCACCCTGCGTTTTAACTTTTGTTCGTGGCTTACTATTCAGTGTAGTAGATGCGTTGGAAGAAATACGCACGGAATAGCGTAGTATTTCTTTGCAGTTTAGAAGTTGAATTAAAAATACTATCAAAAAACAGGTAGTTAAAAGGCGCAAAAAAAAAATGTAATTGACACGCCTGCCCCACATGTCATTTGTCATGTTTAACTACATGTTTTGTGAGTATATTTTACATTAAAATTGTACGTTATATCTGGTCATCGATGTCACACAGGGTCAGGCTCGTTCTATAGCAGCGGAGAGTTATCAGAGTTGTGTGTAAAAACGAGCCGTGCACTGTTGTGACATCACGTTGATCAGGGATTAAACGAGCCGTGCACCTTGTAGACACAGATCAGGGATATAACGAGCCGTGCACCTGTTGTGACATCACATGAATAGGGATTATAACGAGCAGTGCACCTGTGTGACATCACATGACAGGGATATAACGAGCCGTGCACCTGTGTGACATTACATGATCAGGGATATAACGAGCCGTTTGCACCGTGTGTGACATCACATGACCAGGGATATAACGAGCGTGCACCTTGTTTGTGACATCACATGACCAGGGATAACAAGAGCCGTGCACCTGTGTGACAAATTCACATGACCAGGGATAAACGAGCCGGCACGGTGGACATCACATGACCAGGGATATAACGAGCCGTGCACCTGTGTGACATCACATGACCAGGGATATACGAGCCGTGCACCTGTGTGACATCACTCATGACCAGGGATATAACGAGCCGTGCACCTGTGGACATCACAGCAAAAGCGTAGCGCAGTGTGCATCACCAGAACACAAGCCTCTTTGACACCAATTTAGCCTACACAATGGGGCAGGAGCCAAGTCAAAATGTTATATATTGTGTATTATCCCTGTACTGTGACATCACTGTGTGTATTATCCCTGTACTGTGACATCACTGTGTATTATGTGCCTGCAGTAACGCTGCCTTATACATTCTCTTCACCCTATAGTTTTGCTCAATGTGACTTTGAGCTCTTTGTCGACCCTTTATCTTGACTTTGCAGGATAATTTCCCATTTTCAGTGTTTTCCTGCGTTTAGTTGGATGTGTTTATTCTGCAGATACATGCGAGTGACTGCGGCTGGAGATTAGCGGGTTATTTGTTCAGCTTGATGCACGTTCCAGAGCGGCCACACAGCAGTATATAGGAGCCGCCGCCAGGTGCTGGCAGCATGGGGACAACATCTTATTGTGGTCCGAGCCACAAGTGCCCCCCCCCCCCCAACTGACAGGGGCGTCCGAGCTCCATGTATCTGCCCCATGGCCAAATCAGAGGAGGATGGAAGGAATAGACCATTGTCTACTATACCTACTACTCCTATCCTGTATATATGGGCACAGCACAGTACTACTACTCCTATCCTGTATATATGGGCACAGCACAGTACTACTACTCCTATCCTGTATATATGGGCACAATTTTGAGGTATCACTGCACTGTGACTAAATGTGGATTATCCAGTACTGCTGCATCACTGTGTGTTATTAATCCTGTACGGCTGTACCATCTGTGGTAATTATCCCCTGTAATCCGTGACATCTGTTATCTGCTGTGCTCACTACGTCTGTTCCTATTGTGCTCACTTTGCAACCTGTATGTGACATCACTGTGTGTAAGTATCCCCGTGCACTGGTGACAGTCACTGGTGTGTATTATCCTTAGTGACATCACTGTGATTCCTACTGTGAACATCATGTGTGTATTATCCACTACTAATGTGACATCAAACTGTGTGATTTACTCCTGTATGTGACCCACTGTGTGTGATCATGTATCATCCGTTTCCCGTACTGTGACATCACTGTGTGTATTAATCCCTGTAAACGGTGACATCACTGACTTGTATTATGCTCGGCCGTACGCTTTGCCTACTTTTCGACCCTTTTCAAGTCTTTGAGCTCTTTCGCCCTTTCGACTGGAAGTAATTTCCCATTTTTCAGTGTTTTCCCTGCGTTTAGTTGGATGTGTTTATTCTGCAGAGACCTGCGAGTGACTGCGGTGGAGATTAGCGGGTTATTTGTTCAGCTTGATGCACGTTCCAGAGCGGCCAACCAGCAGTATAATAGGAGGCCGCCGACAGGTGCTGGCAGCATGGGGACACATCTTATTGTGGTCCGAGCCACAAGACCCCCCCCCCCCAACTGACAGGGGCGCCGAGCTCCATGTATCTGCCCCATGGCCAAATAGAGGAGGATGGAAGGAAATAGACCATTGTACTATACCTACTACTCCTATCCGTATTGGGCACAGCACAGTATAACTCCATCGTAGATATGGGCACAGCACGTACTTACTACTCCTATCCTGTATATATGGCACACCACAGTACTCTACACTTCCTATCCTGTATATATGGGCACTGCACAGTACTACACTCTATCCTGTATATATGGGCACAGCACAGTACTACTACTCCTATCCTGTATATAGAGCACAGACACAGATACTACCTATCCGTTACTGGGCACAGCACAGTACTAGACTCCTATCTGATATATGTGGCACAGCACAGTACACACTCCTTATCATGATATATGGCACACCACATACTACTACTCCTATCCTGTATATATGGGCATTGCACGTACTACTACTCCTATCCTGTATATATGGGCACAGCACAGTACTTACTACTCCTATACCTGTATATATGGACAGCACAGTACTCATACTCCTATCTGCTATATATGAACACGCACAGTACTACATCCTATCCTGGATATATGGGCACAGCACAGTACTACTATCCATCCTGTATATATGGGTACAGCACAGTACTACTACTCCTATCCTGTATATATGAGCACAGCACTAGTACTATACTCCTGTATCCTGTATATAAGGGCACACAGCACAGTACCTACATCCTATCCTGTATTATGACACAGCACAGTACTATACTCCTATCCTGTTATATTGGGCACAAGCACAGTCTAACTACCTCCTATCCTGTATATATATGGGCACAGCACAGTACTACTACTCCTATCCTGTATATATGGGCACAGCAACAGTATACTACTCCTATCCTGTATATGGGCACAGCACAGTACTACTACTCCATCCTGTATTGGACACCAGCACAGTACTACTACTCCTATCTGTTATAATGGGAACAGCACAGTACCTCTACTCCTATCCTGTATATATGGCACAGACAGTACTACTACTCCTATCCTGTATATATGAGCACAGCACAGTACTACTACTTGTTCACTATCCCTGATATATGGACACAGCAACAGTACTACTACTCCTATCCTGTATATATGAGCACAGACACAGTACTACTACTCCTATCCTGTATATAGGACACAGCACAGTACTACTAATCCTATCCTGTATATATGACAGCACAGACTAATATCCTATCCTGTATTATATGGGGACAGCACAGTACTCTACTACTCCTATCTGTATATATGGGCACAGAACGTACTACTCCTCCATCCTGTATATATGGACAGCCAGTAAACTACTCCTATCCGGTGATATATGAGCACAGCACAGTACTACTACTCCTATCCTGTTATATGGGACAGCACAGTACTACTACTCCTATCCTGTATATATGGGACAGCACAGTATACTACTCCTATCCTGTATATCTGCACATACAGTACTACTACTCCTATCACTTTATGGACACAGCACAGCTACTATACTCCTATCCTGTATATATGGGCAGCAGCAGACTACTACTCCATCCTGTATAGTTGCAGACAGTACTATCCTCCTATCCGGTATATGACCACGCACAGTACTACTACTCCTATCCTGTATATATGGGGACAGCACACGTACTATATCCATCGTGTATATTGGGCCACAGCACAGTACTACTCCTCCTATCCTGTATTATGGGCATAGCACAGTACTACTACTCCTATCGGTATATATGGAAACAGCACAGTACTACTACTCCATCTACTGTATATATGAACACACAGTTACTACTACTCCTATCCGTATATATGATCAGCAGGTATACTCTTATCTGTATATAGGGATGCCACAGAAGTACTACTACTCTATCCGGTATATATGGAGCACAGAGCCCAGACTACTCTCCTATCCTGTATATATGTGCACAACCAGTACTACACCCCTATCCTGTATATATGACCACAGCACAGTACTACTAGTCCTATCCAGTATATATCGGACACAGCACAGTTAACTACTTCTATCCGTTATATATGAGCACAGAGCACAGTACTACTACTCCTATCCTGTATATATGAGACAGAGACCACTACTACTCCTACTATCCGAATATGACCATTACAGCACAGTAATATACTCTACTACTGTTATATATGGCACAGCACTACTACTACTCCTATCCTATATATGGGCACAGCACAGACTACTACTCCTATCCTGTATATATGAGCACAAAGCACAGTACTACTATCCTTCCTGATATGGGGCACACACAGTATATCTCCTATCCTGATATATATGTGCACTAACAGTACATACATCCTATCTGATATATGGCCACACCACAGTACTACTACCTCACCTATCCTCGTAATAGAGACACAGCACAGTACTAATACTTCCTATCCTGTATATATGACCACAGCACAGTCGTACTAACCGACGCCAATATACCTGTATTATATGATAAAGCAAGGCCAGACGAAATAGACGACAAGACAAGCTACATACTCTCTATCCTGATATGAGCACCAGGAACCACAGTACTACGTACTACCTATCCGTATATATGAGCACAGCACAGCACTACTATCCTATCCTGTATATATGAGCCCAGCACGCAGACATACTCCTTCCTGTATATATGGCACCAGCACAGTATTACTACATCCTATCTGTATTATGGGCAACAGCACAGTACTACTACTCCATCCTGTATATTGGGCATAGGCACAATACCACTACTCATATTCCCTGTATATATGGGCACAGCACAGTACTATCCACTCCTATCCTGTATATAGGGCACAGCACAGTACTACTAATCCTATCCTGTTAGGGCACAGACAGTACTACTACTCCTTCCTGTATATATGGGCACAGCACATTACTACACGCTATCCGTATATATGAGCACAGAGCACAGTACTAATATCCTGTCCTGTATTATATGGGCACAGTACAGTACTACTACTCCTATCCGGTATATAGGTCAGCCAGTATACTACTATTCTGATAATGCAACCCGACTATTCTATCCCGTTATTGAATGCAACCTACTACATCCATCTGTAATAGCAAGCACCAGCACGAGTACTACTACTCCACCGCCTTATATATGGAGTCAGTGCAGCCAGTCATACTCTATCTGTATGACTGACACAGGCAAGTGACAAGCTCTTCCGACATGTGGCGTTACCACAGTACACTGACCTGCCTAAGCATCCTGTTAATGGCCAGCACTACGCACCATCGTATATAGAGGCACGCACACGTAATCAGCACCACTACCTAATATGCAATCCCAGTCAGACTCTATCATATCTGTAATATGACACAGAGTACACGGTACTTCCGCGTATACATGGACACAGCGACAAGACGTACACAGTTCCTAATGATCATAGATGTGGCAATCCTGCAGCCAGCTAACTACTATGCCTACCGATATATGCTAGCACGAAACAGTATCCTAGCACTTCGCTGAAATCTGTTATGTGCCTCGACATATAACTACCCACACTGTAATGGGACGCACTGTAATACTCATACTATTTTATATGGGCGCACATGCCGTATACCCTTCCTATCCGATATAGGTCACAGCCACCCGTTACTACCATACCTCTATCCTTCTGTATCTGATTGGATTAATCCTAATTTGTGGCCACCAAGTGTTCAGGACGTTGACTGTTGGAGAGCGTTCCACAGCGAGTGAATAGGATCCGAGGACGAATACGATGCATTAACATAATCATTTTTCGTACATGCATAACATGATAGAGATAGAGGGAATCGCGCCAAGGTACAAAGGCGGAGATCTTTGTTCTTACTATAAATTACGCTGAATGTGCACTTCATTGCAAATTTATAGTTAGAAACGCTGATACGCGTGCAAACTTAGAACGCGGATCATAGCTGTCCTTATTGTAGTCCCCCTCGCTATGTTTTCACTTCCGGGACACTTGACAATTAGTAAACCTATTTTGTTATCCGCTTTATGCATCGTATTACGCGCTGCGCTTGTGTATTTCTCGTTGTTCTCATCCTACTTGAATTATGGCAAGCTCTGTACTTAAAACATCATAATCTTAAGACAGTGGGGACCTGATATGATTTTCTTACTAAAATTAAAAATCACAAATACATGACAGATGGGACATATTCAATCCACATTAGAAAATGAAAAAAATTAAAAAAAAAATAATAATAATTAAAAAAAAACATAATTTTTTTTTTTGCTCCATCAGTCCATGATTAAAGATGGTACTTAACATTGTTCCCTTCATGAAATGGAGCTGAAGGGGATTCTGGGTCGTCCAAGTTGTCAGGAAAGAGGCAAAGATGTAGTAAAGTTTACTGAACTGTAACTTGACTGCCTCTAATAACACCAAAACAGCGCCACAACTGTCTACAGGTTGTACCTGGTACTGCAACAATTCATTCCAATGGAACTGAGCTGCGAATTTACAAACAATCCATGGAGAGATTTTTAAAAACTGTTGCCCATCCCTTTAACCTGTTCAGGAATGAAAGTATTATTATAGTATCTGCCTCGTACAACAACTGGTGCAGCAGTGCATGACACTACAGACTGGAGCGGTGCACCACACAATTGACTTACTGCTCTGCGGGGGCAGAACTTCACACTATAGCTTTCCTGCTCTTTGGAGGTGGTGATTCACACTATCGACTTGCTGCTCTTCGGGGGCGGTGTTTCACAGTCTCAACTTCCTGCTCTTCGGGGCGGTGTTTCACAGTCTCAACTTCCTGCTCTTCAAGGGTGTGCATAACACTATAAACTTACTGCTCTTTGGGGTGGTGCCTAATGCTATTATGTTATATGACACTATATAATCTCCCCTACTAAAGACCTAGGACTATATACTCTGCTCTTTGGAGGTTGTATGAGTACATGACACTAAATGTTCTGCTTTTTGTGGGTGGTTCATGACACTTTGAAGCCTCTTATCTTTGTGGGTGGTACATGACACTATGGAACCTCTCCTCTGTGTGGGTGGTACATGACACTATAGACCTTATGCTCTTTGGGGGTGGTACATGACACTATAGCCCTTATGCTCTTTGGGGGTGGTACATGACACTAAGGACCCTCTGCTCTTTGTGAGTGGTACATGACACTATGACCCTCCGCTCTTGGAGGTGGTACATGACCACATGGACCTCTCTGTCTTTTTGTGGTGGTACATGACACTATGGGCCATCTGTTCTTTGGGGGTGGTACATAACACTATGGACCCTCTGTTCTTTGGGGGTGGTACATGACACTATGGACCTTATGCACTTTGTGAGTGGTACATGACACTATGGACTCTCTGCTCTTTGGGGGTGGTGGTACATGGGACACTATGGGACCCCTATGCTCTTGGGGGTGGTACATGACACTATAGACCTGCTCTTTGGGGGTGGTACATGACACTATGGACCCTCTGCTCTTTGGGGGTGGTACATGACACTATGGACCCCCTGCTCTTTGGGAGTGGTACATGACACTAGGACCCCCTGCTCTTTGGGGGTGGTACATGACACTATGGACCCCCTGCTCTTTGGGGGTGGTACATGACACTTAGGGCCCTGCTATTGGGGGGGTACAGACCACTATGGACCTGCTCTTTGGGGGTGGTACAGACACTATGGACCCTCGCTCTTTGGGGGTGGGTACATGACACTATGGACCCCCTGCTCTTTGGGGGTGGTACATGACACTTTGGGCCATCTGCCTCTTTGGGGGGGGTACATGACACTATGGACCCTCTGCTCTTTGGGGGTGGTACATGACACTATGGACTCTGCTCTTTGGGGGTGGTACATGACACTATGGACCCTCCGCTCTTTGGGGGTGGTACATACATATGACCCTCGCTCTTTGGGGTGGTACAGGAAACTATGGACCCTCTGCTCTTTGGGGGTGGTACAGACACTATGGACTTCTTTCTCTTTGGGGGTGGTACAGTTTGGGGGGGGGTGGGGCACACTATGGACCTCTGCTCTGGGGGTGGTTACAGACACTATGGACCTTTGCTCTTTGGGGGTGGTACATGACACTATGGACCTTCTGCTCTTTGGGGGTGGTACATGACACTATAGACACTGGGCATGACACAAGGGTAGTATGTTGTCTCAGTGGTTATCTCTGTTGTCATGCAGCCTAGAGGTCCTAGATATTATCTAAGACACAGCTTATTATTACATATGTGCGGTATTATTACATGCTGCTATAATGTAAATCCTGGGATGCTTGTGCCCTCCTGTGACCACTTTGCAGCAATCCTGCCATAAAGCAATTCTTTGGCACATTTTTTATTTCTGTTACATCCTGAATGTTTTGAATTCTAGAATTTTTTTTTTTTTTTAACAGAAGTTTCCGCAGATCCCAGCACAGTCTGCACTGACACCAGCGGGGGCCAAGATGAATCGTTAACTCCACGCGGAGGTCTGGCGCTTTATTACAATGTATTCGATTTCAAGGTTAGCGCACAAAGTCTTACGGAAGTGGCAATTATTTAGCATATTTTGGATCAGTCAATAGACCCGACGTGTCCCATATTTCAGGATGAGGATGAATGTGGTACAAGTTTTCTACAAGGCTAATAGTTTATCATTGTTACCGTCTCCTCGCTCAGGAGCGTCGCCGTCCGCCAAACACAGGGGAGCGGAGGCGCAAGGGACGACCGCGAGTCTGACCATCAGTCTTCATTCAGGAAGGGACAGTGTGAGGATAGCCGAAATTCTACTGACTAGGAGCATCAGCTACTAGACATGGTACAGCATAGCAGAGCTGAGTTTGTCCTATTCCTATTACACACTGTTACAGATATGGCTATGCTGCGGTGTAACGTCTGGGGCGCACAGGGTTAGGTCGCACCCTGACCTAGGAGCCTCAGGGGTCACAAAGCACAAATGATGTAACAACTTAAAGGGATCTGTAAGATGCTATAACAAATTGCAGCCAGTGTTAGGTATTGTCCCTGGAGAGATGTATAATCAGACCTTTGTGTGCGTTCATAGTAGCAGCAGGACTGTGATATATGTATTTTTATTCAAGGATTGTAGCTTATCCAAGTGTAAGTGTCCTCACACTGCTGTGTTCTGTGCTCTCTTGCAGCCAGTGCTAGGTGTTGCAGCTGGAGAGATGTGTAATCATTAATTGCTGTATGTTGTTAGTAGCAGCAGGACTGTGATATATGTATTTCTATTCAAGGATTGTAGCTTATCCAAGTGTAAGTGTCCTCACACTGCTGTGTTCTGTGCTCTATGCAGCCAGTGCTAGGTGTTGTAGCTGGAGAGATGTGTAATCATACATTTCTGTATGTTGTTAGTAGCAGCAGGACTGTGATATATAATTTTCTTTTTTTTTAACTGTATTTATTGAGTAGTTGTCAATTTTATGGAAGAACAAGACCCCAACGTAGGGTCATCAATAAAAAAAATGGGTCTGGGACCCACAGGAGAGAGGGGAGTGGAAATAATTTTATTTTCATATTGTAGCTTCCCCAAGTGTATTGGGGGGGAGGGGGGTGTCTTCACACTGCTGTGCTCTGTGTTCTCTGTAGCCAGTGTTAGGTATTGTCCCTAGAAAGATATGTAATCAGACCTTTATGTATGTTGTTAGTAGCAGCAGGACTGTGACATATGGATTAATATTTCAAGATTGTAGCTTCTCAAAGTGCACTGTGGGTGTGTCCTCACACAGCTGTGCTCTGTCCAGTGAGCTTTTCCTTAGCCCTCACTTCTGATATGAAAAATGCGGTACAAGGCATTTGGTTGGATACCACAGCTTTCATTTTCAGTAAAAGAAGGGCTATGGAGTAACTGCAGAGATCTAAGAGCACAGCAGTGAGAGGACACAATCCCAGATGCACTTTATGAAGTTAAAATATAATGTAAATCCATATATCACAGTCCTGCTGCTACTAACAACATACACAAAATAGTCTGATTACACATCTCTGCAGGTCTGCAGTAGTTAGTATTTAAAGGGGGTTTTCAAACTAAAAATATTGACATCACATTCATAGAATAGGTCCTCAATATCACATCCAGGGAGGTTTATTTATCAGGACCCGCACAGATTATGTGTTTTTAGGTGCGAGATATACAGTGAACACAAGGCAGACAGCGCCGTTCTCAGTGTAGTGGCTGAACGTGGTTACTTCGGTTCAGCTCCTATTGAAATGTATGGGAACTCATCTGCAGCAACCTGGTCTGACCACTAAACTGAGAACAGCGCTGTCTGCATCACATCTCATTGGGGCAGATTTACTTACCCGGTCCGTTCGCGATCCAGCGGCGCGTTCTCTGCGCTGGATTCGGGTCCGGCCGGGATTCATCAAAGCAGTTCCTCCGACGTCCACCAGGTGGCATTGCTGCGCTGAAGTCCGCTGGAATGCCTCGAAATACACCGGCCTATCCAGGATGAAGGTGAGTGAAATTTTTTTTTTAAATGCAGTGGTTTTTCCGAATGCGTCGGGTTTTCGTTCGACCATGCCCCCCGATTTCCGTCGCGTGCATGCCGGCGCCGAAGCGCCACAATCCGATCGCGTGCGCCAAAAACCCGGGGCAATTCAGGTACAATCGGCGCAAATCGGAAATATTCGGGTAACACGTCGGGAAAACGCGAATCGGGCCCTTAGTAAATGACCCCCATTGTCTGTTATTCTGAGAACATCCGTGGGGGTGCAGGACCTCCACCAATCTAATATTGAGGACCTATACTATGGATATGCTATAAATATTTTTGCCCCTGAAAACCTCTTAAAGGGGTTTTCCATGATGAAAATCTCATTGTCAGTCTTTAATCACATTATCAAAGAATATTCTCTGGGATCCACAGTGATCGTTTATGTAGAGACTTGCAGCATGTGTTCAGTTTCCCAACAGTGACCCCACAGGCGAAATGTAGTATTACACCAAGCTTATATGAATCTATAGGCACTGGGGTCCTCCAGGAAGAGACAGAGGGTCCTTGTGGCCACTTTGTGCTCTTGTTACTACTGGAGGGTCCTGGGTAGTAGGTTATATGTGTGTGCTTTGTGTGTTGTAGTAGTATATGTCACAGAGGTTGAGGTTTGTCCTCCACCTTGCGTCTTGTAGACGTTGCTCCCATTTTTCTTTCCTATAAGTTGCAATGCTAGCAGCTGTCATTACGGAGTCACCGGAGCGTGATGTATAGTTACCAGATAACCTTCATGCACAGCCGACTAGAGTCAATGATGAAAACCACCAGGGAAGGCGGCCCGGGGAGCAGCCGGGTCAGCGCCGCATCAGAATCAATTAATACACCATCTGTAGCTCGGGAAAGCGGGAAGTGGTCAATTCATAGCGCAAAGTAGAGACCCCATTGGCCTCTCATCCGCATGCAATGTCACGGGCCGGTGCACCAGATGCTTCTCCCGATCCGGGCAGAACAATGTACAATAAAATCCACTAACAATAAGATAAAAGGTGTCACAAAGTTCAAGAACAGAAAAAATACATACAAATACAGCGGGATATGGAAGCAGCCAGTATATGGGGGCTCTCATGCTGATAGAGGCACGGCATGTAGGCGGATTCTGTGGATACTTAGCTTTTGGATGATATATCTAATTATATTCTGTCCTTAGTAATTCTGAACTATTTAGTAGAATGAGAAAGGAGTGTTGGTGGAGGAAGGGGATGCAGCTGCAATTTCTCTCTGTGAGTTCCATGCTGTGAGAGGGGGGAAGGGGCAACTTTTAAGTTTGCTTGTTATGATGGATATGCTTCATAGCAGGTGGAAAGATAGATGGAGTAGATGATAGATAGACATATAGGGGCACATTTATCATATGTTGGAATTTTGGCCTCGGATTTGGCCTTGTGATAAATCTAAGTGGCCGACAGCGCAGGTCTGACCTGGCGTAGAATAGCGCCATAGCCTAGCATTGAACAAGCGCAGGCTATAGGCAGTGCACACCAGGCGTACAGGAGGAAGAGGTCGCGATTCCAGGAATTGCGAAAAAAAGATACAGTAGATAATATATAGATAGATATGGGATAGATATGAGATAGATAGATAGGTAGGTAGATAGATAGATAGATACTAGAAAATAGATACATATGTGATGGACAATAATTATAGATTAATATAATATTAGCTACTTGTTAGCAACACACTCCATCAACACTCCAGCTTGAAGGTGGTTTAAGCTGAAAAGTAACACTAAGCTCTTGTGCATAGCAGCTTATCCGCTGTACAGTACAGCAGCAGAGCTCAGCAGACACTACCTGCAGCCTCTGTTTACAGTTCATGACCTTCTACTTACAAACAATCTGCAAAAGCAGCAGCTCAGAGGAGGAGATAAGAGAAGTTTGCAGGATTTTGCAGATATTACAGATAAGTGTCCCCTGTGTAGCAGGGTGACCACACTGGTGTCTGAGGGGAATACTGTGCAGAATTACAGGGGTGCAGCAGGAGATCAGTAATGGGGGATCCCCTCCAGGAGAAGCCCCTGCTGAGGAGGTCTCTGGGTGCAGGGTATCACACACCTGGGTGCTGCTGTGAGGGTCATTCTCATGCTGGGGTGCGGGAGAAGCAGAGAGGAGCTTGTAGGAGGATCACATGTAAGTGCCCGAATCCAACATTGCACCTAAACTGCGCCTAAAGTAAAGTTATTAATAAGAGGCAAGAACTCAACTCATCACAGATGGTTGTAGCTTGTGATAATTCAGGCGCAACAACAAGACTTGATCGCAGAACAGTGATACCTCTGTCCCTATGTATTCTGGGTATTGCGCCGTCTCCTTCTATACTGCGGCGGCTGCAGCATCTTCCTTTCCGATGAGAATTTTGCTCATTACCTCTGGGTGTTTGTGAGCCCCAGTCATAGAGTAATAAGAAAACAATTTGCTCCCCTCGTACTCAGCCCAAAGGTTAGCGCCTGGTATTCACAGTGACCTTTACAGGTTAGAAATCTTTATCAGACCTGGCAGACAGGACGCACACAACAGGAACATCCGTGCCGACATCCAATCAGTGCAGGAGAATCGCAGCCATGACCTATTAGAATACAAACCCATGATGTGACATTTAAAAGCTGCAGCGCCAGGATTACAATGTATCCTCCAATAACAAGTTCTATGGCGGAGCTGCGGGGACGACGGGTTTTATGCGTCTTTTGTCCCAGTTTCTGCAGAGTGATTAGGATTTTACAAATAAATAATATGGAGATGAAGGATTTATGGGGGAAGGCACTTCCTAATGTCTGTAGTATATAAAGCTCCATCCTCTGCCGCTTCTCCTGGATCCGGAGATTTATGGGCAGAGCTGAGTGATGTAGAAAACAATTCCAAGAGGCAGTAAATAGCGGCACATATGCTGTCTCACGGCTCGCCAATACGGCATAAATAATCTGCCGGAATATGATACGTTTTGACAATCTTAAATCACTAAAGATACAAAGACTGTGGGAAAAGTTTACACAGTGTTTACAGTTAAAGGGAAACTTTGGGGAGAATTCTGATGACACAAAGTAACAAATCTGCAGAGAACTTAGCGCTTTCCTGTAAATGCTGTAAGACAAGGGACGACTAATCATCTCGACATCTGTCTGCAGGAAAGTCAGAGTTTGTTCCTTGCCCATGACATGCTGGACGCTGCTGTCCCCTGCACAGCCGGTACTAAATCACTGCCTGACAAGTCATAGTATCATAGTTTATACGGTTGAAAAAAGACACATGTCCATCAAGTTCACCCAAGGAAGGGAAGGGATTGGATGAGGAAGGGATTTAGGGGAAACAATTCTATATAACATAACCATCAATGTTATTTAGGTGTAAAAAGGCATGTAGGCCCTTCTTGAAGCTCTCTGCTGTCCCTGCTGTGGCCAGCGCCTGAGCTCTCTGCTGTCCCTGCTGTGACCAGCGCCTGAGCTCTCTGCTGTCCCTGCTGTGACCAGTGCCTGAGCTCTCTGCTGTCCCTGCTGTGACCTGCGCCTGATCTCCGCTATTCCACAGATTGACAGTTCTCATAGTAAAAAAGTCCTCTGGTGATTAAACCTTGATTTCTCCAGAAATCTTTTGATTTGATCTGCTCAGAATTTGGAACAATCTATGTATCGATAGCTTCTAGATGTGAGCTGGCCACACTGGAGTGTGTAATACCTATATATGGGATAAATATGTTCTCCTTTACCTTCTAATGATCTGTCCCATTCTATACAGTAAAGCTAAAAAGTGATCTGCAGAGAACAGGAAGTATCGACCTACGGAGTTTTGAATTGTCTGATGCTAACAAGCAGACAGTTATTTCTAGAAAAATGTAACAAAATCCAGACCAGGTAACATTCATTATGGGATATGTTACAGCGGTTGCAATACTACAACCCAAGCATTTTCTCTATTTTAGTCGTTTTTTAAACAGTTGCAGACCCATGGAGATGCTTTCGATTGACTTTAAGAAATAATTTTGGAGAAAAAGTTTTGATGTAGCGTGATAAACCCTAGCGATTAAGTCCCAGTCTATACAGCAAAGCTAAAAAATAAACTAAAGAGAACAGAAACAACTTGTGTCCCAGTCTATACAGCAAAGCTAAAAATGTAACTAAAGGGAACAGAAACAACTTGTGTCCCATTAAAGTGTACAGTATGTAAACAGGGGGAGTCAGAAGTTTCAGGACACCATTTTATTTGCATATTTGACCCCCCAGCAAGTAATGGCTGAGTGGTTCAGGACCACAACCGTCATCTTTTCATGTAGCTTATCAAAGAAGACTATAATGTCTCAGAAATCAGTAGCCACAATCAGATGTGCAATATCTCTTGTGGTTCAAAATGTATCAATGCAAAAATATTCCACTAAAAACCAGGAACGCTGTGATCCACGTCTATGGGACTGTCCATGGTGCTGAACACAGAGCTGAATTGCAATGAACCTGAATGGGAATCTCTGGAGAATCTCTACATAGAAAATCTTGCAACTCTGATGGTGGCAATTCATTCCTGAGCAATTCTGGTCTCAGCTTTGCTGTATAGACTGGGACATGATCATAATTGTTTTATAGCCCTACATCCAAACATTTCTATAGAAACGATCAGTGGACTTACCAATAGTGTTGAGCGGACACTTTCCTTCATGTCAGAATTTTGGGTTTGAGTCTGGGTTCAGCTCAACCCACCTGTCAATAACACCTGTGGTCGGTTCTGGCACCAATCACAGGTGTTAGCTCTTTAAATGCTTCTGCCATGTGCTCCGGGACTTACTTGTCGGTGACCCAAACCACCATCATGGGGAGGATGATGTCACAAGGAGAGACGATCCTCAAAAAAATGGCGCTGCCTACACATCACTGGGGTATAAATGATTCTGATCGCAAGGGCTTCTGTTGGGGGCCCAGAACAGAATTTCCAAAATATTTTTTTTCGGAATTTTCTTGCGTCATCACTACACTCTTATTTAGAGAGGTCTGGGCGGGGGTCGGAGAAGTTGTTCCTCCCCGGTGTCCATGGCACAGAGTGATCCCAGCTCTCTAGTCCCATGATGATCTATGGTGGCTTCTATCTATTGGCTCTTGGGTCTTGATGGATTGACTCCATTTCTGTCATCTGACCGCAGAAGGATTTAGTATTTTTAGATCTTTTAGTCCACCCCTGTGATACCCCCCCCCGCCCCCCCTTTCTTCCTTACATCTTTGCAGGTCCATATCGGACCTGAACCTTGCTCCTTGGCTGCTGGTATTATCGTCATTGTAACAATGCAAGATCCTTTTATCTTCTTCTTCAAAGCTCGGAGCGCACATCTTCGTGTCACTGTCTCTCCCCCGGCTCCGGGCTCTGATGTGTATTATAATTGTGCGATGTCACTTCGCTTGGTTCCAGTTATTTTAACATTTAGAAAACACCAGCACCAGTTTCCAGAACCTCTATGTCTACCATGAGTCCAATTTCTCCAGACTCTCGTCTCTCAGGCTATAGACTACAGACATTGTTTATATACCAGGATTGTAGCAACTTCAATCCTCACACTGCTGTGCTCTGTGCATGAAACTGCTTTATAGCCCCTCCCCATTTCTCTGATTGGTCACTTTCAAGTTTAACCAAAGCTATTAGGGCTTTTTATGTGGGAAAAGAGCTTGTGAACTCCCACAGTTGCCTGATTCAAGAGAGACTCTCCTTGTATACAGACTCCTTATTGGATCTGGTACTGTGGGAAGTGATCATTGGTCCAAGTTTAGGGTCTACAAACTTCAAATCCCTGTATGAAAAATCAGGACTTAAAGGGGTTGTCCATTAAAAAACATTTGATTCCTATCCTCAAGATACTTGATAATTAAAGAATAACATATGGCCCCCAGACCAATCAGCTAATTGATCCCTTTAAACAGTGGATACAAGTTGAGAAGCAGAAGGATCCTGATCATCAATGGGACTCATGACTGTAGTTGCAGATTCTGGACACAACAGGGAACACAGATCCAGCTACTTCTGGATTCATGTCATCTATGTTGGGCCTAATAGGTGATTGGTCTGGGGGTCGTATGTCAACTATTGATGGCCTATCCTAAAAATAGGAATCCGTAGTCAACCCTGGCCCACCCCTTTAAGGTTTTAGTCGGTAAATCTAAGTGTGCAAATACAACAGCTACTCCAAAAAGTTGTAGCAGCCCAGATATCTCTTCACCCCATCAGTAGCGGTGACCCCTGTAATGGCGCCAGGGTCCGCAGCTGAACCTCACTTAAATGAAGTCATTTATAAACTTTTTTCCAATTACTTTTCTCCCACGGAATCTTCCGCGCTGGAGACGAGAATGTTCTTGTGTTCTAATTATCTAGATTACATCTAAGCGTTCCCCCGAGGTCCAAAAACAGCAAACGCCTCTAGAACCGCTGACTCCCCACAATGTCGGGTGACGAGGATAAGAACTGGCATCGCGCAGATAAGACGACTTTGATGCTGAGTTTTTGATGTGAATTTAGAAAAGAAGAGAAGAGATCGGAGGAGATAAGGAGTCCTGACTGATAAGCGGAGGGCACAACACCGGCAGATATCACTCCCATCATCTGCGGGGAAAAGATTTATAGAAACACAAGCAAACGGCGGGTGTAAAATAGTAAAGTATTTCTATTAATGTGACATAATTGTTACTATAGCTAAAGGGAGGGATAGATAGATAGATAGATAGATAGATAGATAGATAGATAGATAGATAGGAGATAGATAGATAGATAGATAGATAGATAGATAGATAGATAGATAGATAGAATAGATAGATAGATAGATAGATAGATAGATAATAGATAGGAATGGATAGATAGATAGATAGATAGATTAGATAGATAGATAGATAGGATAGATAGATATGGATAGGATAGAGATAGAGTAGATAGATATGAGATAGATTTAGATAGGATAGATAGATAGATAGATTAGATAGATAGGGCAGGATGGATAGAAAGAAATATGAGATAGATATGAGATAGATATGAAGATAGATAGATAGATAGATAGATAGATAGATAGAATAGATAGATAGATATGAGATAGATATGAGGATAGATAGATAGATAGATAGATAGATATGAGATAGATAGATGGATGAATAGATATAGATAGATAGATAGATAGATAGATAGATAGATAGATAGATATGAGATAGAAAGATATGAGATAGATAGATATGAGATAGATAGATAGATAGATTAGATATGAGATAGAAAAGATATGAGATAGTAGATAGATATGAGGATAGATAGATAGATAGATTAGATAGAGATTAGATATGAAGATAGAAGATTATGAGAAGATAGATTAGAGTGATAGATAGATAGATAGATAGATAGATAGATATGAGAATAATAGATAGATATGAGTAAATAGATAGATAAGATAGATAGATAGATAGATTAGATAGATAGATAGATATGAGATAAATAGATAGATAGATAGATAGATATTAACTTGACCTAGAACTCCCATTGCTTCTCGTTCATTCCCCAGGCTCTGTCTATCTGGCCTGAGAAGAGTTAATACATCGCTGCTTTCTCTTATTATAGAGGTAGAAATCTGATGTTCTCATGTAATTAGGAGATGGAGACCGAGAAGAAGCGAGAACCTTCCAAGTCCCATTTTCTGATTTATAGATGAGTTTTCTTATGAAAAGACCCTGGACGCGGCTTTTCTCCCAGATAATCTACTAAGATTACTCTGCTGATTTCCTTCCATAGAAAGCCCCTACCTGTCACTGCAGAAATATCCGCGATTATCTTTTACCCATTGGTAGATGGGGGGGGGGGAGATGAAAATAAAGAATAATGTAATGTAATCTGAGAAAGTAACATTAAAAAGGAAAATAGGAAGGAATAAACCTCAGTCCTGGAAGCAGAGATACATCATTACATCTAGAACTTCTTATATCTACCAGGTATAACAACAAAGAATATCCACCATCCAAACCCATCCTGATAACCCAGGGACATGACCCATAGATCCAGGCACCGGGACTGTGGTATCTTCTTATATGTGTTATCTATGGCCTCCTTCCTTCTAACATCATCATTTAATATTATGCTAATGAAGGGCTCGGTGGTGTTACTAAATCCCCTCTGTGATAATAATAATAAAAAATAATAATAATCTTTATTTATATAGCGTCATCATCTTCCAAATATATATATATATATAAGTTCTACATTACAGAGTATAAACAGTCATATGGAACAAGAGCTTACAGTCTATGAGATGCAGCTTCATAGGCTGTTACACTGCCTCCCCACTCCCTCCCCTCCCTCAACTCTTCCCCCTCCCTCTTTCTGCTGTAATCTCACACAGTGGGAGGGTGTAGTGCTCCTGCACAGTGTAACAGCCTGTAAAGCTGCAGCATGGAGTGGCTTTGGTAATTTCACCCAGAGCCCTTCTGACTCATTAGCTTAATTTTAAAAGTTGATTTTAGAAGGAAGGAGGCCATGGATCTATCTATCTATCTATCTATCTATCTATCTATCTATCTATGCATCAATCTATGCATCAATCTATGCATCTATCTATCTATCTATCTATCTATCTATGCATCAATCTATCTATCTATCTCATATCTATCTATCTATCATCTATCTATCTATCTATCTATCTATCTATCTATCTATCTGTCTCATATCTATCTATCTCATATCTATCTATCTATCATAGCTTTGGATTGTTCAGCATCTGACATAGTATCCACAGGATTCGCTACACTTTTCCCCGCACCTTCCTGTGTATAGCAGAGTATGTGATGCAGGGATGCGAGGCTTCCTGGCGTCTTACTACAGACATTAATCTCACACCTTTCTTTGCGGAGCTGAATGTTACAAGTACAGCAGAAGTGGCGACTATCTCTGCTTGTTTCTGTTATCAGACACCTCGCACCATACAGCAGATAGCAATGAACAAGCGCCATGCCACTGTCATTCATCTGCCGAGGTTGAGACCGAAAACACCATTGTGTGCTGAAGATTTCTAATTTTTCATTATATTTTCAAGTGTTTTCTAGAAATAGTGAAAGGAAGCAGCATATTACTTCCTGGTAGCACAGTATCCAGCTGAATGGGACTGAGTTGCCAACCAATGGCTTTAGAGGGAGCATTGAAGTTAAATGTATTGAGAGATCTCCCCCTAGTGGGGACAAATAGCAACCAGAATCTTGACATTGACGTTTAGGTCTATGAAGGAGCTTTGGAGCTATATTGGCTACTTTGGTAGCCCTGTTCTATATTAGCTACAGTAGGTTTGCACTATTGGCTACTGTGGTGCACTGTTATTATATTGGCTACTGTGGTGCACTGTTATTATACAGGCTACTGTGGTGCACTGTTATTATATTGACTGCTGTGGTGCACTGTTATTATATTGGCTGCTGTGGTGCACTGTTATTATATTGGCTGCTGTGGTGCACTGTTATTATATTGGCTACTGTGGTGCACTGTTATTATACTGGCTACTGAGGTGCACTGTTATTATATTGACTACTGTGGTGCACTGTTATTATATTGGCTACTGTGGTGCACTGTTATTATATTGGCTACTGTGGTGCACTGCTATTATATTGGCTAATGTGATGCACTGTGATTATACTGGCTACTGTGGTGCACTGTTATTATACTGGCTACTGTGATGTACTGTTATTATACTGGCTACTGTGATGCACTGTTATTATACTGGCTACTTTGGTGCACTGTTATTATATTGGCTACTGTGGTGCACTGTTATTATATTGGCTACAGTGGTGCACTGTTATTATATTGGCTACTGTGGTGCACTGTTATTATACTGGCTACTGTGATGCACTGTTATTATACTGGCTACTGTGGTGCACTGTTATTATATTGGCTGCTGTGGTG
The DNA here is from genome assembly GCA_019512145.1 of Engystomops pustulosus. Lineage (NCBI taxonomy): Eukaryota > Metazoa > Chordata > Amphibia > Anura > Leptodactylidae > Engystomops > Engystomops pustulosus. Next base: position 312,340,396 of record CM033641.1, on the reverse strand, counting down.
CACTGTTATTATATTGGCTACGATTCACTAACGCTGTGCGTCCGAGTTCCTACAGGTGTGGCTGCTGCGCCGAGGTCCGCCGGAGTTCACCTTCTTCGTCCCGGTGCATGTGAGTGCTTGATCTTGCGACACAAATCCTTTTTTAAATTCCGCAATTTGTCCGAATCCGTCCGACGGCCCGCCCCCCGATATTTGTCGCGTGCGAGCCGGCACCGATGCGCCAAAATCCTCTCGTGTGTGCCAAAATCCCGGGGCAATTCAGCGCAAAACGGAAATATTCGGGAAACGCAGCGAAAGTGTGGCGTTCGGACCCATAGTAAATGAGCCCCAATGACTTTAAGGTTAGTACATTTTATTTTGTTTCTCTTCGGACTGCCCCTTTTACCAAGACCAAGGTCTATAATGGATAATGCGAAGGTTGAAGACCCCCTCCTCCTCCTAGCAGTGCATATAAATAGAAGTTGCCTTTAGCAAACAATCCCTTTAATACTTTCCTGCTCTTATATCACAGATAATACAAATGGAAATTGTATCCTTATAATTAAATTTCTTGGAAAAATAGAAAAACAACAACAACAAACAAGCAAAACCCCCCCCCCCCTCACTTCCTTTGTAGGAGACTTGTTACACTGTATCAATTCATTCCAGGCCAGTCCCTTTGTCTTAGGAGTCCTGCCTGGGGATTTAAACACTATCACACTAAAGCCAAATTTAATGGAAAACGGATTGAATCAACGTAAGGAAAAAAAAAAACATGGGAAAACATTGCCGGCGCTGAATATATTAATATTACCAGGCGTTATGTGATGATAATGGGGACGAATGGCGGAAATTATTCCGGATCTGTCATCTGCTCAAGAACCAAATCATAAAAAAATTCCATCCGCAAATTGATCTCGGATTATCCGGACCTGAAAATCCCACAGTCAATACACACAGTGATTATCAGACAAAAAATTCCAAAAAAAGGCAAATATTTGGAGAGAGAGTCTCATCATTCTATATTCCGGTAGGTAGAGGCCACCGGCGATGGATCTGCGACATTTCCGCAGAGGTAAAGGTTATTCTCCTCTGCGCTGATGTGACTCACAAAATAATCCCTGAAAAAAAATCAATATTCGCATTTTTAATTTCCCCCTGGATCGGGATTATTAATTGTAAAAAGGGCACAATTGTGATTCGCAGAATCGGGGGGGGGCGTTGATGTGAATGTGACATCCGGAAGTTGCGACCCGAGACGACGCCTGCCAGGGATGAGCGAGTATGGAAATTCATCCTCCCCACGGGATCGTCTACGGATGACACTGGTGAATTTAATCTGACAATAACACTCATCCTGATGAGGAATCTGCGGAAAGCTGGGTTTTTTAAAAAAAAGATATTCTGGCCAAAAATATTCACAAAAAATAATCACAAAATTTTAAAAATTTCAACAAATGTGACCATACGGACTGCAGCCAGTGTTAGGTACTGACCCTGGAGAGATGTGCAATCAGAGCTTTGTGTATGTAGCAGCAGGACTGTGTTGTATACATTTATATTCCAGGATTGTAGCATTAGGGATGAATCCTCACACTGCTGTGCTCTGTGCTTTCTGCTGCAAGTGTTATGTATTGTCCCTGGATTAATATATAATCATAACTTTGTGTATTTTGTTAGTAGCCGCAAGACTGTGTTATATAGATTTATATGCCAGGATTGTAGCATTAGGGATGAATCCTCACACTGCTGTGCTCTGTGCTTTTTGCTGCAAGTGTTAGGTAATGTCCCTGGATTGATGTATAATCATATCTTTGTGGATGCTGTTAGTAGCAGCCGGACTGTGTTATATAGATTTATATGCCAGGATTGTAGCATTAGGGGCATATCCTCACACTGCTGTGCTCTGTGCTTTCTGCTGCAAGTGTTATGTATTGTCCGTGGACTGATATGTAATCGTATCTTTGTGGATGTTGTTAGTAGCAGCAAGACTGTGTTATATAGATTTAAATTCCAGGATTGTAGCATTAGAGGCATATCCTCACACTGCTGTGCTCTGTGCTTTTTGCTGCAAGTGTTAGGTATTGTTCCTGGATTAATGTGTAATCATAACTTTGTGTATGTTATTAGTAGCAGTAAGACTGTGTTGTATACATTTATATTCCAGGATTGTAGCATTAGGGATGAATCCTCACACTGCTGTGCTCTGTGCTTTCTGCTGCAAGTGTTATGCATTGTCCCTTGATTGATATATAATCATAAACTTTGTTTATGTTGTTAGTAGCAGCAAGACTGTGTTATACAGATTTATATGCCAGGATTGTAGCATTAGGGGCATATCCTCACACTGCTGTGCTCTGGGCTTTCTGCTGCAAGTGTTAAGTAATGTCCCTGGATTGATGTGTAATCATATATTTGTGGATGTTGTTAGTAGGAGCAGGACTGTGACATATGAATTTATATTCCATAATACTCCTTACGTAAACTTTGACAATTAAGGCTGCCTTGCAGACGTGTGGAGGCTTATAGCCATTGATGCTCCACTAGGGGACTCTGGGAAATATGCAAATACTGTTTTTTGTAGGAGTCAAGTAGACCAAAAGGAGAGGGTAGTGTAGCTGTTTAATGCAGTGCACTTGGGGAAGCTAAATATAAATCCATATTCAACAGTCCTGCTGCTACTAACAACATACACAAAGGTCTGATTACACATCTCTCCAGAGTCAATACCTAACACTGCCTGCAGAGAGGTAAGAGCACAGCAGTGTGAGGAAATGCCCCAAGTACACTTGGAACAGCTACAATCCTGGAATATAAATCCACATATCACAGTCCTGCTGCTGCTACAAACAAAATACACATCGGTCTGATTACACCTCTCTCCAGGGACCATACATAACACTCGCTTCAGAAATCCAAAAGAACAGCAGTGTGAGGACCTGTCCCCACCACAGCTACAATCCCTTGATATAAATCCATATATCACAGTCCTGTTGCTACTAACAACGAACACAAATACATGATTACACATCTCTCCAGGGACAATACCTAACACTGTCTGCAATGAGCATAGAGCACAGCAGTGTGAGAACATGTTCCCATTGCACTTGGAGAAGCTACAATCCTGGAATGTAAATCCATATATCACAGTCCTGCTGCTACTAACTACACACACAAAGGTCTTATTACACATCTCTCCAGGGACAATATCTGGCTGCAGTTTACATGGCCATAAGTCATAGATGACCACTAAACTAATGCAGCTTTAATGACCCAGTTCTTGAGCAATTCTTCTTCTGGAATCACACATGTAGTTATTTGTTGCAATCTTTTAGGGCTTATGGGTTGCAGTGAAATAGTGAGGAGGGCTCCTGCTGCAATCATGGGTTTGCGTCCCATCCAGGTCAACATCTGCAAAGAGTTTGTATGTTCTCTCCGTGTTTACATGGGTTGACTCTGTGTCCTCCGGTTTCCTCCCACACTCAAAAAACATTAATAGGTTGATTAGACTGTGAGTCCCATTGGGGACAGGGACTGATCTGGCAAGTTCTGTGAGCACTATATAAGTAAAGGAATGGCAGATCTTACATGGTTGATAAAGACTAATGGAGAAGATAGTAAAACAGAAGGCATGTTGCCACCTTTGATATTTATAGGACCTTTATCACAGGATGTGCTGAAATTTTTTGAAACTTTTTTTTTTGGAGTAATTATCTCCATGTAATGTTCTGTAACGTTGAAGAAAGGCGAATATATTATGGCCGTAAAGGTTTAATGTAATTTGGATTGTGATTCTGAATGTAGATCTCCTGATGACAAGTGTTTATTAAGGACAAATGTAGAAACCATTGGGGCATTCAAAAAGTTCAAGAGACTCCGAGAAGAGAAAGTTCCTTCCATCGAGCTGACAGATACACGACGCCCTTTCATTTCCTCTTTGCAGATAAACGTCGCTTTTTTTTCTCTGCCTTTGCTCGGAATAACGCTGTCTCGCTTTTTTTTTTTTTGTCTTTGAATGTAATTAAAATGCAAATTTTTTTTCTGTCTCGCCCATCGTCGGAGTATTTTAAGAAAACCGATACAATAGTTTTATCCCTTCAAAAATATATAGATTCTTCCACCATCTCTAAGACGATTGAGGGCTGATTGCAGCTATTGTGTTCTCCACAATCCGCAAAGGGGGGGGGGGGGGACTTTACCGTCATCGAAACGGGCAACGTGCAACCGACTTCCGGAACAATGGCTTAAAATTTTTACCAAAAACAGCGATAGATAGAGTTAACAAATCAGAACAAAGCCAATGGCTCGCCATCTCGGGAAGTTTGTGAGCTACAATCATGACTCTCCAGATGAAGTTGTGAAGTTTCTGGGTTGAGTCAACCCTACTGGGGTATTTTCAGGGAATTTTTCAGGAATTATTTGGTAAGTAGCCTCCTCAAACCATGAGGTGCCACTTTCTAATGCCAAGAGACCTTGAATAAACCTGATTGGATCAAGCATGTCTCATAACAGCACTTTCAGCCGGGCATGGTGCCGAAGACAGGATAAAATTGAGTAACGTGGGAATCAGGCCTAATCCCCCCACTCCCACAGGTTTTCCAGGAATCTTGACATGAAGGATTGGACACACAGAATTTTTCATGTTTAGTGGACATAAGCAATGTCCCTAGCTCATTTCTAACCATTGTGAACACCAGGACAGAAGTTTGAGCCAAAAGGCCAGGACCAGATTGCACTTTCTACAGATTGGAAACAATGGGGCTCATTTACTAAGGGTCCGTGGACCGCACTATGGTCGGAATATCTGACAATTTCCGGTGTGTGCCGCATTTAGAAGGGTATTTTTGTCGCACGCGATCAGATTTTGTAGCAATCGCACCAACTTTAATGCAACACAAATCGGGTGCGTGGCCATTGGACAACCCAACTGATTCTGACTAAGCACGGGATTTAACATTCAAAATTGTGTCGCGAGCCATGCACTTTCATGCACCGGGAAGAAGAAGGTGAACTCCGGTGGACCTGAGCGGGGAAGCTCGGGAAATTGGACGCACGATATTAGTGAATCGCTGCAGCTCTGAATCCTCGTCAGACAACACATCTCAGGGATCCCGACGGGACGGGTAAGTAAATGTGCCCCATTGTTACAGAAATTAATTTGTTGTCCCAATTGAGCGACAAAATTTTTGGTAAACAAACTGGATCTTGGTCCCTTAAATAAGCCATTTTTAGATGCTTTCTTTTTTGTTCTATAACCCAGAAGCGTCAGAAGTTCGATCATTAGATGAGAGCCTCCAAAGAGCTGGTCGATAAAATGTAGGGGCTCTGACTTAATGGAACGCTGATGGCTGTGCACATAGGTGCAATCAATAAGGCATTGACGCTGGACCTGTATGACGACTTATTACACGATTCTTAGAGCCCATATACAATAACACAACACAGACGCTAAGAGTCTAAGTACAAAAAGGATCGAATCATACTCACAATGGAGTCCTAATGGCCAGTATGGACTGAAGTGTAAGATCTACGATATAAAAAAGAACTTTGACATTTGAGGCTTTGGCAATGAGCCAGTCACTGATGATTGAGGTCCTTGGACAATGGGGAAGTAATGGGCAAGGAACACTTATAGTCCTCTGTGTATAGAGAATAATACTGGCGGAGGACCTACACAAAGGCTTTGTGTACCTGGCCACATTATGGTTCCATACAATCTTGGACGACTTCCGTGGGGGCATTTTATGTTGGATTATATATGAACTCAATAGAAACATATTGTAGAGTGCTTCAAAGGGGATGGACTCAAGATCGAGTACCATTATAATACAGCCATATATTGCACCATACATTGTCGAGTGTACCTATAGTTCAAGTTCCATATGGAGCTAATTGGGAGATGGTGGGGCTCGTATTTTAGGTTGCAGGTCCATACTCCAAGCAGAAGAATGGAACAGCCCTCAATGATCATCTGCATCACTGATTCTTCATGCTTCTTCTATTTCTCTACCATATTGAGGCTTATAAGTTATGGTTCTAAAATATAGTATTCATGCGAGGCAAAATATGTAAAAAATACCAATGGAAACAGCCTATATCTTGGGAGTTTTTTTGGTGATAGCAAGTTATCCCCTACACACAGGTGGGGGACACTAACAATCAGGAGAATAGGGACCTCTTGTACTCCCTAAAAATGAGCAGTCATAAATAGGAATGAGCAGACCTGGTTAAATTCTGGTTGAAAGTTTGGTTTGAGTTTGGGTACCGTGCTCACCACCGGTAAGAGCACTTATCAGGGGTGTTACACCATAAATTCGCCTGGCAAAGCCAGGATCGTTCTTCCCTTTGACATCATCTGGGGAATGACAATTGTAGAGCAAAAGGCAAACCCCGACGGGGGGTTGAGCCAAACCCAAACTTCTGGCTGAAGCCCTGGTTTGATTTAAGAGACCAGGAGTCCCAAAAACTTGTCACTAGTCATCAATATACCCTGTCTCTCTACTCATCTCCAAGGCCACCCTAGAACTAGGGTGACCCGAATAAGATTGCAAACTGTCCATTCATATGGGTCAACATTCTTGTGATCTGAGGATAGAGAATAACTTCCTGTTCCCGGAATATCCCAAGGACGGTCATATCCTAACCCTAGAATCTGAGGAATCCTACAGATTGATATGTGATTTGCCCAATAGGACGTGCCCATCACTACAAACAAGAATTTGGGGTCTCCGCACCTAAGTCTGCCCAGATCCTCCAGCTACACCTCTGCCAATAAACAAAAGCTTCCAGCAGGTTTACGGAATAAAAGCTTAAAACCTTATTAAAAGACTTTCAATTAGCAGTCATTAAAAAAAGTACATTGTAAACGCAAAGTATCATCAAGATTAGCATTAAACAATATTACTCATTTAAATGGTGATCATGGAGCAGGGCAGAGGCAACATCACAAGCTGCCATGTTATAATGAGCTTACTTTATGATCTGTTTACCAACCTCATTTACTTAATAGCATTATGTGCCGGCTGAAAAATGAGCCGCAGCCCGTGCCAGCGGATTAGGAACTTTCTCACGGATGTCTGGGTGTTACAGTTTTACTATTCTTAAGGAAAACAAATGCAAGAAGTGAGAAGTTGTGATCATACTGCCGGTGGCTGCTGGTGCTTCTATATATCAGTGCCGGGACATCTCTGCTTTAAGTACTTTATGACCATTTCCAACATCGCACAAAGTTCAGGGTTACCTAGGTCACCTTTCCATGACCAAAAAGATTCCAAGTTCGAAGTTGTGCCCCAAATCCGACCATTGAACAATGAATATGATCATTAATACGGTATTGACCGTCGAGGATAGAGTGAATCACTGCTCACTGCTATCTGATGCACTACACATGGGGGTCCAATTAATCGATGAGGGGTGATGGGGTCACACTACTGAACAGCTACTAATGATCTATTATACATGGATTGGTTATTGGGGAAAACCCCTTTACCACCCATCTGCCCAATTCCTAACTTCTGTATTGCCATTTATGAGTAAAATGTGCCCCTTAACCACGGCCCATCAAGGTTCGATCATTGCCTTAAAGAATATTTCACGAGGTAGTGACCTGGTGGTTTCCCTGCAACAGATCTTTGGCTGGTTATTGAAGGGTGAAAACCTGGAACCCCTGACCGTATAAGCAAGATGATCGACCCAGTGCCAGGTAAGTACATTTTCCTTACTTTTTTGACACCCCTGACAATGTTGTGTCCTCTCCAAAAGATCGTCTTCTCCCGGAAAAAAACATCTTTACTAAGGTTTCTAGTGGCAGCAGATATACACACAAGTGCATCTATCCTTCATTAATTTATATAAATTTATTTTTATGTTTTATCTATCTATCTCTATCTATCTATCTAACTACTCATAGTATCTATCTATTCTTTCTATCTATCTCTCATATCTACTCCCTATCGCATATCTATCTATCTATCTCTCATACTATATCTATCTATCTATCTCATATCTATCTATCTCATATCTATCTACTCATATTCTATCTACTATCTATCTATCTATCTATCTCATCTTCTATCTATATTATTTATCTATCGATCTATCTCATATCTACTATCTATCTATCTATCTATCTATCTATCTTCATATCTATCTACTCCTCTATCTAATCTATCTCAGTCTATCTCTTATCTATTAATCTATCTAATCTACTATCTATATCTATCTCATATCTATCGATCTCCATCTATCTATCTATCTATCTCTATCATCTATCTATCTATCTATCTCTATCTATTATCTATCTATCTCTATGATCTATCTATCTATCTATCTATCTAATTCTATCTATCTAAATCTCTCCTCTCATCTTTACCTTACCATGGAATCACCTTCGGGATTTTACCAATCAATAGTAACTGCACATGGCAGAGTGATGTTCGCAGCAGATTTAGGCTTTGTTGGTGACATAGTGACCCCCGCAGCAGATATTCTTCTCTTCTCCCTCAGATGTGGGTAATCACGTTGAATATTAAAATGACCCTAAACCCCTCAATACTTCTAGAAGCAGGAGGATATTTCTTATTCATGCGCTCTCTGTATGCAGATGGAAAATAAATCCGGTTTCTGATGGTCCCTCCCTTGTCATTGGCTCGTGCAGCTACAGGCAGTCAAGTGGATCAATCAGCCCTGACTGTGCGGCTCCTGCCAGCTGGGAAGTCAGGCATAGAGGAAGCTGCGGAAAATGCCGACCTGGCAGGGATTGGAAGGTAATACCTTCCGAGGCTGAGGGAACGGTGGCATCTGGGTGATTACACCCTATTAATGCATTAAATACAGGACAGCTACCGGCTTCAAAGCAGACACCGGGGGGTGAGACCAAGCCACTTTGTCAAACAGGATCTGTCCCTAAAAATAAAATCCTAATCCAGTTTACTGAATGAGTCCGCAGAGCTGAGGAGATGCAGATGTAGCACTGGTTAACTCCATCAATACCCTACAATAGATCCACACAACTGCCACTGTTACCTTTCCTTCGGATACAGTGGGGCACAATTACTAAGGGTTCGTTGGACGCATTTCTGTCGGGTTTTCCGACTATATCTGATTTGCGCTGAATTGCCCCGGATTTTGGCGCATCGGCGTCGACTTTCATGTGGCACAAATTGGGGGGGGGGGTTGTCCATCGGACAACCTGACTAATTCGGACAAACCTCAGAATTTAAAATTAAAATTGTGTCGCAAGATCAGCACTCACATGCACCGGGAAGAAGAAGGTGAACTCCGGCGGACCTCAGCACGATCTTAGTGTATCACGGCAGACCCGAATCTTCGTCGGACATTCCGGATCGGGGATCGCGACGGGACAGGTAAGTAAATCTGCCCCAGTGTCTCACATTCTATAAAATGTCGCCTTCCGTCTCATTAGCATAATTTTATACGTTGACTTTAGAAGGAAGGAGTCAGTGGATCACACATATAAGAAGATACCACAGTCCCGGTGCCTGGATCTATGAGTCAGTGTCCCTGGTTTATCATGATGGATCTCGATAGTAGATTTCCTTTAAGAATCTCATCACAATATGAGGTCTTCTATCAGTACCCAGTGAGTGGTGGTCCGAGCCCACTAGATACCTGCTGGTTGGAGCAGGTCTCTGTCGTTATAATCTGTTTGGTTTGCAGAAAGCCATCTGAGCTGTTATCTCCGAGCCATTCCAAACCCTCCAGCCAAAAATTTTAGACGTTGTGCTAGACAAACCATTTGGCTCGGATCTTGCATACCATTAGCGCGTCATTCCGAGCAAATGGGAAAATCTACGAGATTTGGATGATGCAAGTGATGGTTTTTAGATATTTTATTATAAATCTAGCCTCATAGGTAGTGAAGCGTAAAGTCAATACTATCTGTTGGCCTCAAGTTTTCAGGAGGAGGACGTACAAGCTGATGGCTTCATGTTGCCCGGAGCCATATTTGGCATTGTCTTCTAGTAGGAGTGGGCTCTTCCCTGAGTAAATTCCTATAAATCCCTTCCGAAGACTCCACATTCTTACCGTTTCCAGATGACTGAGCTTGATGACAGGGGCTAATTAATTTGCCAGGCGGGAATGGGTAGTGTTCAACTTGTTGTTGGTTTATGGCTTCGATACGGAGTACCACCTGCTGCCTGACAGTACATGTCTGGAGTCAATGCCAAGTGTGAAACAGTGTGGGTGGCTGTGACTGCTCTCATCTTCCTCCCGACATCTACATAACAACAGAGCCTCCAGACTTCAGCAATCAAACAATTATAGAAAAATAATAGTTGTTTTTCTTATGATGGACCATATGGAAGATCTCCACAGCTCAACTGTCGTGAAAACTCGGAAACATCCCAAAAATTCAAAGAGCCTATGGTGTTTTGTTTGCAACAAAGACAAAACATTTTGACCAAAGTTTCAGAAGCTCAACCAACATGTCAACAGGTTTTATGAATTTTTGGGGACTTGTATAGGGTCTATCGCTTTCTGCAAGATGATTTTATCCCAAAGGTTGGAATAGAAATTATCACCAGTGAACATCAAGAATCATCATCACAAAGAACAATGAAGGGGTTTTTCCAGGAATTTCTGGAAAAACCCTTGGGGGTTGGGGTAGATGTAGCGAAAATTGTTCAGAAGTGCATAATACAATGTGCATTGAAATTCAGGGTCCAAGGAGGATAAGAATTGGCTGAAGAGGGTCTTGTAAACACAAGACATAAGTTCTGACCAGCTCAGGTGCCGAAGACCCGCTCAACATGAGAACTAAGAGCTGGAGTAGTACTTTATTTCCTTTGCCAACTCTGCACCTATAGGGTTTTTTAGAGTTCCTGGTAAACCCATTTAAAGATTGGTTCAATGTTTGATAATGTAATGGAGCTCTATGCTGTCAAGTGGGTGGTCCTTGGCCAGATAGGCTGGACTGCCCACCAGATATGGGATGGAATATATCGGCATTGATTGCTCCGGAACAGTGCGGACTAGAGAAAAAATTCAAAATGTCCGGGGATCAGTGCAAAGACATGGAGTTGGTGGAGTTTGTGGTAGTTCCCCTTTAGTGTCCACATTGATTCATTGGGGCACATTTATTTACCCGGTCTACGGAGTTCACATAAAGTGCATTGTCCGTGTATAGTGCACTGTGCCGCGATTCACTAAGATTGTGCGCCCGATATCCTGCATGTGTCGCTTCCCCGCTCAGGTCCCCAGGAGTTCACCTTCTTCTTCCTGGTGCATGTAAGTGCATTGTCTTGCGACACAATTTTAAAGTTATATCCCTTGCTCAGTCCGATATCAGTCGGATTGTCCGACAAAACCGCTCCCCCCCCCCCCCATTTCTGATCCAAGAAAGCAGTGCAGCTGCGCCAAAATCCGATCACGTGCGACACAATCCCAGCGCAGACCCCTGTTAAATACCTGTCAAAGCAGTGCAAAACCCGAAACAGGTGCAAAGTCTGGCGAAAGTGCAATCCGTAACCCTTAGTAATGAAGCCCCAGTGTAAAGTGTAAAGCACATTCTTCTGAGCTCCCCATACAATGGGCCATGAACACTTCATAGGAACGTCCGCGCTTCTTTCCACTTCTGAAGGGATTATGAAGCTTTGATACATGTTTTAGCTTCATTGTGTTCAGCATTTGTCAGATTTGACGTAAGACAAAGATCAGAAGCCACAAGACATTTCTTTCATTCTCTCCAATATCTCCGGGATGACTGGTGACCTTTACAGTAACATCTCCAAAATTTAGAATAATGACATTGCTGTTGATATAGAGCGGGGGTGGGACTCGGGGAGAGGAGGGAGGGTGAAGAATGCACCCAAAAAAAATAAGAAGTAGCGGCATTGGTGACATTTATTCCTTATGAGACGTGTGAAGCCGGTGTCTGATGTCTTCTGAATACATGTATAATTGATACATTATATCCTTATACATATTACATAGATACTTGATACATTTTTCACGTGATACATGTGATACTTGATACATTTGGACATGTAAAGCATGCGATACATGATACAATGGGATAACCTGATAACAATGAGATCACATGATTACATGATACATGTGATATATGAGACCTGTGATACTGATACATGTATAAATGTGATACATTGAGAAAATACTGTTGATACCTAGTGACTGTTATATGCTTGATACCTGTGATACTTGATACAGCTGTGTCTCCCCTTGATACATGCTACATAGTGATATATGTATACCGTGGGCTTATACTTTAACCATGTTATACTTTATACAGTGTTGATACTTATCTTCACCCCTTTAGTCGTCCCGATGTTGATCACTTGATACCATTGTGAAACATTGATACATGAATTCTTTATATACTGAATACCTTAGATACTTTATACATCGTGATACTTGATACATGGTGAATACTTGATACAGTGAGCCATGATACATACCGCGATACACGAACTGTTGATATATGATACGTGTGAGACATGATACATGTGGATATTAATCTTATATGATAACACCCAATGGAACACCCCATTATAAGTCAGAGGGACACCTGGGGACCCCTGGTGAATGTCATGTGACTGATCTGATGCTGGTTTCTATGGCGGCCCTTTCCTCATACATGAAAATGTCTTCGCAGTCCAGGTATTCCATCAATTCCATCATGAGGAGGCACAACAAGACTTCCTCCCCGTTAAGAGCTGCGGAAGAAGCCGAGCTTAGATTTATCATTGGAGATGTTGAAAGCCTGAATATCCCTCCCCCCTCCTCTGAAGTCAGTATTGATTTGGGTAGGGTCACTCCACGCCCGTCGCTCTCTGAAGACCAATCTTCTCTCCGTGTCATCATTACTGTTCTGTATCGGGAGAATTTGACATTTCACGAAACGCGTCGCGCTCAGACGATTGATACAAACAATGAAATCTCCCTGAGACCGCATACCATTATCCCACATAATCAATGCCCAAACACCATGGGTGCGGTGAGAGGGCTCCTCCACCTGGATTTTATCTAATGATGTTAAATAAGATTAAGTCCTGAACCATACGCTCGTTCACAGCTTTTTGTTCCGTAATTGGGCACATTACTTCCTTCGCGTGATGTGAATGCTCTTTTTTATAAAAAAATTTTATAACCCGCTGTTCCATTTTTTTTTCTCCTTCGTTCTGCATTGCGCCTCTTCATCTTTCACCAGTTCATTTTCGGTCCTTTTCTTCTTCGCAATCCGCCCTTCCATGGATCCCTGGTATTGCAGCACCCGCTCCAATTGAAGAGACGCAAGTGCAATACCTCCCATGACCTGTGCAACAAGTGTGGCGGCTGTTTGTTCCAAATTTTTTCTCAGTCCCTGGAAACCTGCTGTACATCTTTATATGGCACTGTATGGTGTGTGATTGGTCTGTGTTGTCATATGGCTGTAGGTTTTTGTATTACTGTAACAGTCCTATATCGGTGCACTGTATGTGTGTATATGTGTGTAATTCTGTATGGGTGAGTATATTACTGTGCATCTGTATATGGGCACGGTTATTGTGTAATACTGTCCATCTGTATAATGGCAACTGTATGTGTGTGTATAGCTGTATGTGTGTATGTCATGCTGTACAATCTGTATATGGCACGGGATGTGTGTTATACGCTGTTACATCTGTATTAGGGGCACTGTTAGTGTGTATATATAGCTGTACCTCTGTAGAGGGCCTGTATGTGTGTGGTCTATGTTGTGTTATCTGCTGTATGTGTGTGTATATACTGTACTCTGTTATGCACTGTATGTGTGTATATGTGGTGTAAATGCGTATTGTGAGGTTTATTACTGTGCATCGTATTGCACTGTATGTGTGTATAACGTACATCGGTATATGGCACTGTAGGTGTGTGTATTTGCTGTATGTGTGTTCATGTATTCTGTCAGCTGTATATGGCACTGTAATTGTGTAATCGCTGTACAATCTGTAAATGGCACGGTAATTGTGTATAGGTTACGCTGTACTCTTGTATATGCAACTGTATGTGTGTATATATGCTGTACAAGCTGTATATGGCACTCGTATGCTGTATAAAATACTGTACAATCTGTATTATGCACTGTATGTGTGTTATATGCTGATTTAGTGTGTCTAGGATGGACTGTCAATCTTGTAATGGCACCTTTATGTGTGTTATGCTGCTGTACATTCTTGCTATATGCACTGTTATGTGTTTATATATGCTGTAATGCTGTACACTCTTATAATGCACGTAGTGTGTATATATGCCTGTACATCTGTATATGGTGCACTGTATGTCGTGTACATATGTCTTTACATCGGTATATGGGCACGGTATGTTTGTTATTATGCTGTACATCTGTATATGGCACTGTATGTGTGTATATACTGTATGTGTGTATATGGCACTGTATGTGTGTGTATATGCTGTAAATCTGTATATGGCACTGTATGTGTGTGTATATGTGTGTGTTTCATATCGGTATGTTCATAATGTCCCCTATATATTTAAAATGAGTGTAAATATGTGTAGACTATGGGCCACATTTCACTGTTTTTCTTTCTGTTTTTTTTGCGGCCTTTTCATTTCAGGCGCAGAGCCCTTTTTTGCGACTAAACGCCACTACCCAAACTACCGCAGCACCAAATAACCAGCTTTCCCTCTCTTCTACCAATGCAATGATTTTTGCTGCGCTACATGATCATTCACTCCGTTGCAACGTTTCATTTAGTGCGCAAAAACGGGGCGCAAAAACCTCTCCACTCACGAGGTTGCTTATCTCAATTAACCACTGAGGTCCCTTTTTGCAGAACAGCTCATTCTAGCACAGAGCTCAGCCATACACTGTACAATAAATTGATACACCTTAGATATCCTGGACACTATTAATGAGATAATACAGACCGGAAGCTGCAGACTCTATTCAGTTATACCCTCTATCTACAAAATCTTCTGTCTGCAAAACAGACGGGATCTCACACAAGACAGAAAGATACTTTCACAGTTTGCAGTAAGGTTTGCAGTATACTACACAAGCAGTGTCCCCCCATGTATTTCTGCACCGTGTCTGAGGGGGATATTGTGCATAATTAACAGGGTGTCAGCAGGGACATCACTGGGGGAATCCCCCTCCGAGAGCAGCCCCTGCTGAAGGAGGTCCTTGGGTGCTGGGTCGTCACACACCCTGGGTGCTGCTTGGATGTGTTCTTCTTCATTCTGGCTTGGGAATCATAGAAGGAGCTTGTAGGTGATCACATTCAACTGCCTGAATCAACATTGCGCCGAAACTCTGCGCCAAAATTAGCACCTAACTGCGAGTTAAAGTAAAGTGATATAACGGAGGATAAATATCTTATCACAGAGGTTGGTAGCTTGTGCATACATTCTGTGCACAAGTGCGCCTCTCTGAAAATTGGTGCAACTCAAACTTAGGCGCATGCACAAGATGATAAGTGTGGCCCTATTATTTTATATAAGTATCGAAATTATTGATATATAATACATGCATAAATGTGTGAGTTTTTGCAAATATGTATGAATGGAAGGGTGGGGCCCCCCATTCATTAGTTCTGCTTGTGTGCCCTGCCCTTCCTAATTAACGGGCCCTTGTATACAGGTTCCCTTTACATAACCTGCAATACTTTTTTGATCCCCGTCAACATTGTAAACCCTCATCCGCAGACATTAAACGTACGCAGGTCCTCTTGTCCCTTCCAGTCATAGGAACAGCTTTGGCGCACGGGCCCCGGTGCAACCCCACACTTAAATCTCCCCATACACATGAGGAGATATATAGCGTGACCACCATGCGTATCCTGCCGCTAAGGACCTCCTCCCTGCGCACTCACTCACTCCTCCCCCACCGTCCACGGAGAAATCACACTCTCGGCCTCGTGTTGCAAGCACATAATGAGCCGGGATGAAAGTTTATCAGGAATTTCGTTAATTGGTCGGGCCTAAATTGTTCTTTTTTTATTGTAAACAAAACTACTTTGCATAAACAGGATGACTTCTGGTTGGCGGCAACAATCTCCATCACAATTGTTAAACAGACACCTGCCTCCGCACAAGTGACCCACTCCACGTCACTGCGCGTCATGCGCGTTATTTATTTCTCATCTATTCCCTTATCTGTTATTAATGTTTTCACTGATTTTCCAAGCTTTAACTTTTCACTTCAGGCGATGCCTAGAAAATGTCAGTGTGATTGGAATAAAGGGGCTACAGGAGCGCAGGCGGTTTGTTATAGAGCAAGAGGATCTGGCAGATTGTGCACAGTGTCCTATCTGCCGGTCAGCATGTATATAGACTGAGAGGAGCTGAACATGATTGTACATAGTGTCCTATCTCTGCAGGAGAACTGTTATAGAGTTAGAGGAGCTGGAGTCATCATTGTTGTAATGTTCCTATTCTGTATGCCGCATGTATAGATGAGGTAAGGCGCACAGATTGACTATTGTCCTAAGTCTGCAGACAGCATGTTTATGGAGCAGGAGGCATGAGCAGGAATATACATTTGTCCTATCGCAGGCAGCCTGTTATAGAGACAGGGAGGGACTGAGCTATTTATGTAATCGTCCTTCTGCAGGGAGCATGTTATAGGTCTAGGGAGGAGCTGAGCAGATGTTGTAATAATGTCCTATCTGCAGGAGCATGTTATAGAGCAGAGGAGCTGAGCATTGTACATAGTGTTCCTTCTGCAGGGCAGAATGTTATAGAGCAGGAGGAGCTGAGCAATTGTAAACTAGTCCTATTTGCAGGCAGCATGTTATAGAGCAGGAGGAGCTGAGCAGATGTGTACTGAGTGTCCCTATCGTCGGCAGCAGTTATAGAGCAGGAGGAGCTGAGCAGATTGTACATAGTGTCATCTGCAGAAGCATGTTATAGAGCAGGAGGAGCTGAACATATACTGTCCAATATAGAGATGTTTTGTGATCTTTCCCAGTTACATTCCAATAGTATAATTCTCTATATTCTTTAAACATTTTCCCACCTTTACATGTATTGCCCTTCCTCTCTGTAACCTATACAGTCCTTCTGAATGAATGACCTACCTCTGCTGTAATATATAATTGCAGGGAAAGTTCCAGATCAAGATATTCCATTGTCTATCTGCTATTATCCCCTCACGTCTCCAGAAGAACTCACATTGTCTAACAGCGTCATGTAACCAGAGAAAAGAACATACAAATATCCGCACATATCACTTCCTCTAAGAAAATAAGCCGGAGATTGTGAAAGGCTGCGGTGACGGCTCCGTGATCCTGTTCCTATGGAAATGATCTCTGCCCCCGCAGCATTAATACTACGAGCCGGCTATGTGCAAGCCGTCGTGTCAATGACTCTTGTGTTTTGTTTCTTTTCAGCAAAAGAGATAATATTACTCCCGCGACGAGTGAGAGATATCCATGCTATCCTCTATCTATCTATCTATCTCCTTATACAATCTATCTATCTATCTACTCCATCACTATTATCTATAGCCTTGCTATCATCTATCTATCTATCTATCCTCACTTCTATCTATCTAGTCTCTACTATCTAGCTAGTTCTCATCTCTATCTATCTATCTATCATTATCTATCTCATCTATCTATCTATCTCAGTATCTATCTATCTATCGATCTATCATCTATCTATCTATCTTCTATCTATCTCATATCTATCTATTATCTCATATCTATCTAATCTATCTAATCCTCTCTATCTATCTATCTATCTTATCAATCTATCTCATATCTACGTATTTATCTATCTATCTATCTCATGCTATCTATCTATCTTCTATCATCTACTATCTCATTCTATCTCTATCTATCTCCATATCTATCTATCCATAATCTCTATCTATCTCTCTCATATCTATCTACTCTCATATCTATCTATCTATCTATCTCTGTCTATCTTCCTATCTATCTATCTATATCTTATCTATCTATCTTATATCTATCTATCTACTGATCTATCTATCTATCGCTATCTATCTAATCCTCGATATCGATCTATCGTTCTATCTATCTATCTATCTATCTATCTATCTATCTATCTCATATCTATCTATTCATCTTCTCATATCTATCTCTATCGTATCATCTCTCTATTATCTAATTAATCTATCTATATCATCTATCATCTCTCTATCTATCTCTCTCATCCATCTCTATCTCATATCTATCTATCCTACTATCTATCTATCTATCTATCTATTATCTATCTATCTATCGCATATCTATCTCATATCTATCTATCTCCTATCTATCTATCTATCTATCTATCTATCTATCTATCTCATCTATCTATCCTCATATCTTCTATCTATCTATCTAATCTATCTACTATCTATCTCATATCTAATCTATCTATCTCATATCTATCTATCTATAGCTATCTATCTAGCTATCTATCTATCTCATATCTATCTATCTATCTATCTATCTATCTATCTATCTATCATATCTATCTATCTATCTCATATCTACTATCTATCTTATCTATCTCATATCTACTCTCTCTCATATCCTATCTATCTATCTATCTCATATCGTATCTCTCTATCCTAATCTATCTCATATCATCTATCCTATCTCATTCTATCTCATCTATCTATCATCTATCTATCTATCTATCTATCGATCTCATATAGTATCTACTCTCATATCTATCTATCTATCTATCTATCTATCTTATCTAATCTATTATCTATCTCATATCTATCTTTATCTCTCTAGCTATCTATCTATTCCTATCTATCTATCTCTATCTATCTATCTATCTATCGATCTATCTACTCTCTATCTATCTATCTATCTATCCAGCTATCTCATTCTATCTCATATCTATCTATCCTCATCTATCTATCTATCTATCTAATCTATCTATCTATCTATCTATCGCATATCTATCTCATATCTAATCTATCCATATCTATCTATCTATCTATCTATATTATATCTATCTTATATCTCTCTATCTATCCTCATATCTATCTACTATCTATCATCTATTTCATCTAACTATATATCTAACGCTATGAAAGTCCCGGCAGCCATCATTCAGTTGTCATGCAAGTGGGTTCAAGCTTCTAGGTCCGAGCCCTGGTCCTCCAGCCTATACAAAAGGATTGCCATGTCACACCAGGTTACTCGCTGCACAATCTTCCTACACCCTTCCTTCCTTCCTTCCCTCCCTTCCTTCCTTCCTTCCTTCCCTACCCTTCCCCCCGTCCTTCTTTCCTTTCCTTCCCGTCCCTCCCTCCCTTCCCTCTTCCTTCCTTCCTTCTTTTCCTCCTTCCTCTCCTTTGATTCCTTCCCTTCCTTCCTACCTTTCCTTCCTTCCTTCCCTTCCAATTCCTTCCCTCCCTCCTTTCTTCCTTCCTGTCCTCCTTCCTCCCTCCCTTCACTTTCCTGGTCCTTCCTTCCTTCCCTTCCTTGCCTTCCTTCCTTCCTATCGCTTCCTTCTCCTTCCTCCTCTTCTTCCGTTCTTACCTCTCCAATCCTTCCTTCCTTCCTGCCCTTTTACTTCACTTCTTCGCCTCCTTCCATTCCCCTCTGCCGCGCTGTATTCTCCTGTAAAATCCCTTCCTTCCCTTCCCTTCGTCCCTCTCCTTATCCTCCCTTCCTCCTACCGTTTCTTCCTCCTTTCCTTCCTTCCTTCCCTCGCTTCCTTCTCTGCCTTTCTCTCCTTCCCTCATTCCTCTCACTACCCTTCCTTCCCCTCCTTCCTGCCTACACCTGCCCTTCCTACCCCTTCCCTTCCTACCGTTTCTTGTTCCTTCCTTCCTAGCCTTCCTCTCTCCTTTCCTTCTCCTGACATCCTTCCTTCCCTTCCTTCCTCCCTTCCGCCTCCCCCTTCCCTCCCTCCCTTCCCTTCCTTCCTCCTTCCTTCCTTCCTTCCCTCTCTTCCCTTTCCCTTCCTACCCTTTCCTTTCTTCCTTCCCTTCCTGCACTTCCTTCCTACCCTTCCTTCCTAATCCCTTCTTCCTAACCGCTTGTCCTTCCTACCTTTTCTATTCCTTCCTTCCTTTCTGGCCTTCGTCACTTTCTCTTCCTTCCTTCCTTCTCATCCTTCCCTTCCTCTCTCCCTTGCCTCCCTTCCGTTCCTTTCCTTTCCCTTCCTCCATCCCTTCAACTCCTCCTTCCTCCTACCCTTCCTCCTTCCCTATGCCCTCCCTTCCTATCCATATACCTTCCCTTCCTTCCTTCACGTCCCCTTCCCTTTTTTCCTTCCTCCTTCCTTCCCTTCCAACGTTACGTATCACATGAATAGTTGGAGGGATTTTCCCAGCCGGACTGCCTCTATACTGGAGTATAAGAGTTTATTTAGTCACAATTGCGGTGCGAGGCCCTTCTCTATCCGGATTGGCACGAAGGGTCAGTACAAGTGGGCCGGGCGCCTGCTTCATTAAACCAAAGTTTGCACCCAGTTTCTTGTGCAGTATATGTAATTATAGACCAGACAGGAGCAGCCCACAGCCGATGAATATTTCTCTGGGGCTTTGGGGGGGGCACCAGGGCAAGGTTTGCATGTATGATGCATCCCCCCCCATAGTCCCAATAGCCATACTTTTCACTTTCTGTCTGCGTCCTATGTGCATCCATATAGTAGATCTGCGGCCAGGACAACTGTTCACATTGGTGAAGCGATGACTCACATAAATAAATGGTGACAGCATTTTGGCTTTCTCGTGTCTGATAATATAATTTGAATTAACTTTTGAAATATCCCACCCCACCTGCTGTCGACTGTTGTTATCTACCATTTATGGTGCGAGTATTTTTTGGTGACATTTATTCCTTATGAGACGTGTGAAGCCGGTGTCTGATGGAAATTACTCGCACCATAAAGTTAGATAAAACAGAGCGTCAGGTGGGGGGATATTTCAAAGTTCATTCAAATTATATTATCAGACACGAGAAAGCAAATGCTGTCACCATTTATTTATGTGGAGTCATCGCTCACCAAGTGAACAGTGTCCTGCCGCATATCTACTATATATGCACATAGACAGACAGAAAGCTGAAAAGTTGCTACTTGGACTATGGGGGGGATGCATCATACATGCAAACCTTGCCCCTGGTGCCCCCCAAGCCCCCAGATAAATATTCATCGGCGTGGGCTGCTCCTGTCTGGTCTATAATTACACTATATACTGCACAAGAACCTGGTGCAAACTTTGGTTAATGAACAGGCGCCCCGGCCCACTGTACTGACCCTTCCGTGCCAATCCGGCATAGAGAAGGCTCTGCACCGGCAATTGTGACTAAATAAACTCTTATACTCCAGTATAGAGGCATCCGGCTGCGGAAAATCCCTCCAACTATTCATGCTGATACAGTAACTTATGGAAGGGAAGGAAGGAAGGAAAAAAGGGAAGGGGAGGAAGGAAGGAAGGGAAGGAAGGAAGGAAGGGAGGGAAGGAAGGAAGGGAGGAAGGGAAGGAAGGAAGGGAGGGAAGGGAGGAAGGGAAGAAAGGAAGGACGGAAGGGAGGAAGGGAAGAAAGGAAGGGAAGGAAGAGAAGGAAGGAAGGAAGAAAGTAAGGAAGGAAAGAAACGGTAGGAAGGAAGGGTAGGAAGGAAGGGAAGGAAGGAAGGGTAGGAAGGAAGGGAAGGAAGGGAAGGAAGGAAGGGAAGGAAGGAAGGGAAGCGAGGGAAGGAAGGAAGGAAGGAAGGAAGGGAAGGGAAGGAAGGGAAGGGAAGGGAGGGAAGGGAGGAAGGGAAGGAAAGGAAGGGAAGGAAGGAAGGAAGGAAGGAAGGAAGGAAAGGAAGGAAGGAAAGAAACGGTAGGAAGGAAGGGTAGGAAGGAAGGGTAGGAAGGAAGGAGGGGAAGGAAGGGTAGGAAGGAAGGGAAGGAAGGAAGGAAGAGAAGGAAGCGAGGGAAGGAAGGAAGGAAGGAAGGAAAGAAACGGTAGGAAGGAAGGGTAGGAAGGAAGGGAAGGAAGGAAGGGAAGGAAGGGAAGCAAGGGTAGGAAGGAAGGGAAGGAAGGGAAGCAAGGGTAGGAAGGAAGGAAGGAGGGAAGGAAGGAAGGAAAGAAGGAAGGAAGGGAAGGAAGGAAGGAAGGAAGGAAGGAAGGGAAGGAAGGAAGGAAGGAAGGAAGGGAGGGAGGGAAGGAAGGAAGGAAGGAAGGAAAGGAGGGAGGGAAGGAAGGAAGGGAAGGAAGGAAGGAAAGGTAGGAAGGAAGGGAAGGAAGGGTAGGAAGGAAGGAAAGGAAGGAAGGAAGGAAGGGAGGGAGGGAAGGAAGGAAGGAAAGAAGGAAGGGAGGGAAGGTAGGGAAGGAAGGAAGGAAGGAAGGGAGGGAAGGAAGGAAGGAAGGGTAGGAAGGATTGTGCAGCGACGTAACCTGGTGTGCTGCGCAATCTCCTTTTGTTTATCGCTGGAGGACCAGAGGCTCGGACCTAAGAAGCTTGCACCCACTTGCATGACCTACTGAATGTGCTGCTTGGACTTTCTATACGTAGATATATAGATAGATAAATAGATAGATAGATAGATAGATAGATATGAGATAGATAGATAGATATATAGATAGATAAATAGATAGATAGATAGATAGATAGATATGAGATAGATAGATATGAGATAGATATGCGATAGATAGATAGATAGATAGATAGATAGATAGATAGATAGATATGAGATAGATAGATATGAGATAGATATGAGATAGATAGATAGATAGATAGATAGATAGATAGATAGATAGATAGATAGATAGATATGAGATAGATAGCCTGGTGCAAACTTTGGTTAATGAACAGGCGCCCCGGCCCACTGTACAACCTGGCACTGACCCTTCTCTGCCAATCCGGCATAGAGTAGGCTCTGCACCGGCAATTGTGACTAAATAAACTCTTATACTCCAGTATAGAGGTATCCGGCTGCGGAAAATCCCTCCAACTATTCATGCTGATACAGTAACTTATGGAAGGGAAGGAAGGAAGGGAAGGAAGGAAGGAAAAAAGGGAAGGGGAGGAAGGAAGGAAGGAAGGAAGGGAGGGAAGGGAGGAAGGGAAGGAAAGAAGGAAAGGGGGCTGGCAGGCTATATACTACAGGGGGCTGGCAGGCTATATACGTCCAAAAACATTGTTGGAAGGGCCCCCACCAGTTTGCGCCCAGGGGCCCCCACCATCCTTAATCCGGCCCTGGTTCTAACCTAGAATCCATGCTCCTAGCAGCACGGATATTGTATCGAAATACAACATTGTTTGAAGGATGTACATGGAGTCATAGGCTGATGTAGGTTCTACAATGTAGCTCTGTGTATCTTTGAGTTTTTTGCTCTCTTTCTTCTCATGTGGTTGAAATCAGCAAGGGTGTAGACTGAAGTAGCTGGGGGGAAGTAAAGGACTGATGTAGCCAGTATGAAGTATAGGGCAGCAGTAGCTAGGAGGAAGTACAGAGCTGAAGTAGGTGGTAGGGAGCAAAGGGAAACAGTAGGTTAAGGCATACAATAGCTGGTAGGGATTAAAGGCCTGAAGTAATCGAGGGAAGTAAAGGGCAGCAGTAGCTAGGAGGAAGTAAAGAGCTGAAGTAGGTGGTAGGGAGCAAAGGGATACAGTAGCTGTGGTGAAGAGGCTAAACTAGCTGGTAGGGATTAAAGGGCTGAAGTAATCAAGGGAATTAAAGGACAGCAGTAAATGAGAGGAAGCAAAGGGCTAATGTAGCTGGTAGGAAGGTAAGGGAGGTGGTAGCTGGGGAAATAAAGAACTTAAGTAGCTACAGGAATTAAAGGGCAGCAGTAGCTAGGAGGAAGTAAAGGGCTGGAGTAGCTGGTAAGAAGTTAAGGGCTGAAGTAGCAGGTATGAAGTACAGGGAAGTGGTAACTGGGTGGAAATAAAAGACTGCAGTAACTGGGATGTAGTAAAGGGCTGAAGTACCTGGAAGGAAACAAATTGCTGCAGTAGCGGGGAGGAAGTAAAGGACTGATGTAGCTGGGGGGAAGTAAAGGACTGATGTAGCTGGGAGGAAGTAAAGGACTGAAGTAGTTGGGAGAGAGTAAAAGACTGATGTAGTTGGGAGGGAATAAAGATCTTCAGTATCTGGGAGTTAGTAAAAGACTGAAATAGCTAGGAGGAAGTAAAGGGACGCAGTAGCTGATTGGCAGTAAAGGACTGATATAGCTGGAAGGAAGTACTTCCAATTTGGAAAGTCCAGCATGATGGCCTTGTGTCTCGTGTCTATACCTCTGAGGTCTATGGTTATGATCAGCTGTCCAGGTCTAGATCCCCTTAATCATTGTCCAGGAACTTGAGATCCTACTGGGCTAATCCCAAAAGTTTTTGATGCACCAAAATCTGAACATTTTGGGAAATCCAATTTGCTTAACTCTAGTTACCATTTGGACCTGTGCCTTTGATGGTCCAATATCCCTCTTTGCCACATAAGAAAGTACAAGTTATTATATCAGCACATGATAGGTGCACTAGGACCCTGGAGCTTCAGGATGGTCACCTAGTCACAAAACCAACACATAGTCATAGACCCCATCAGGTAGTTATGTAACTTGATAGGAGTAATTAAAAAGATTGTTTGGAATATCAAGTTTTGCAAGATTTGAGGAAAAGTTACAGAATTATATATTTTACTTTTAAATCACGGGGTGAGGTTGAGTTTGATTCATTCCTGATTTCAAATTGTATTCGAGAACAAAAGACGGGAACAAATATATTTTATCTTTTCACCGTTTTATATATTTTTGTTGATGAGAAATTCTCTCCTTTGAATGTATTGTCTATTGTCTGGCCGCGTTTCCACGTATTGCCGTGTCCCGCCGACAATAGAAGCTCTCAAACGCGCGACGGTTTATTTTTCACTTTGCGAGAATCAAGTAGTCAAATAATAAGTCAGAAATAGTCGTCTTTTGTCATTGTTAAAGATGAATTATCAAAAATGTTTTTGTTCTATGAGGCTAAGTAGGAGGGCTACTAAAAAGGTGACTTCTGCCAATACAATACAATATAAGACCTTAAAGGGGTCTGCCCATGAAAGAAAATTCTCAAATTCCATTCCCCTAGTGACGTTTATACAATATAGATCGTTTTTAACCCCTTACTTTACAATTTTACTCAGTTTTATTGCTGTTTTAGCTCCTATCACTCGGTAATGGTCAGTGTAATATTCCAGAGTGTGAGCAGACACTTCATGAATCCTCTAGTGCTATGAGATGCTGTGTGCTGACAATGTGCTTAGATTATCAGGGTACAGGGTTTATCTACACTTTAATTTAGCTTCTGAATATTCTACTAGTATCTGACACATAGAAAAAGAAAGATGAGACAGATCAGAGATGAGCGATGATGAGATCCATGGGATCTGTGAGTCCAATCAGCATCTTTTCTCTAAGTTTGTGTTCTTCCTGCTCCAGCCTTGCCCCCTCATTCCCCTGACTGAAGAGTATTCCTGAGGGAGGGGTGAGCTGAATTATCTTCAGCCAGCCACATACAGCCAGTGTCTCTCATTATTCAACTTCCCACAGGAATTCTCTTCAGCACTCACATAGCCAAGCGGGTGAATGGTTTAGCAGAACTGATTTTACTGAGCTTAAGAGAAACTAGGCTCCCTGTCAATCAGGAAGCTGGGGGTGCGGCTGAGCTAGAAGAACATAAATATAGATGGTCAGCCAACTTTACAAAGGGACTGCGCGACTTTTAAGACATAGGTAGGAACAATGTAGGGATAGTTGTACTGCTTTATAATAGCAGTTTTCAAAAATATGTTTAGTTAGTGAGGGTTAGTTCAGCTCTCAGATTCCCTTTAAGGAGGACCTCTCACCCCCACTATGAACTCAAACTTTTTTGCACTCTTCAGTAGATGTCCCTCCACTGATTCCAACACAGTTGAAATTTTCTGTAGCCACCACGGTCCCTGAGCACACTAGTGCAGTCCATCTAGAACCACCAACCTGACCAATGATAGGCTAGAGGCTTGTATAAGTGGAGTGAGTGGAGTTAGTGGAGGTATAGGTCTCTTTCTGAAAGTCTTTGTGAAAAATCCTCTACCATCTTGAGTATGCAGTTCCAATGTGTTTCTGTGGAAACAGACTACAACCAAAACCTACATTTTTGTGTTACTCCCTTCCATTTTCCTTCTTCTCCCCTACGTGTAGGACATCAAGAGGAATAAAGTGTAACCAGACATGGCTGCAAGACTTCACAGGGATGGTTTGTAGTCTGTAACCTTGGAAACATGTAAGGCTTCATTAGAGGTGCATACACAAACTGATTATATATCGATAGATCTTGATCTTCTTGAAATGTAACTTTTTGAGTCCTTCAAGACACATTGCCTTCATATAAGAACCTTAACATGAAGCCCTCACAGAGTTTGGTTAACAGTCACCATGATTAGTCGAAAAAGTATCATACAGGCCAGGAGCTTGACTTATTATACAATACCCCAAACAAGAAGACACAACATGTGACTGTAATAACACAACCATGATAGTACATTATAATCTCCGTCAACACCAAGATGACAACAGCCTAGAAGAACGGCTCAATAATTACATGACTAAGCGACGCGTCAAGAAAAACTTAAAATAGCCTGAAAGTAATAATTATAGGATGTCCTTCAGTGGGCTGCACAGTGGATGTTAATATTAGGTTGGACCACCTACCTAGGACGCTGAGCTCCGCCGACGCGCTGCTATTCTCGCTTTTGTAGGTAACCAGACAGGTGTATGTGCCCGCATCATCATCCGTCACATTCATAATAAGCAAATTGCTGCTTCCAAGGAGAGAATATTTTCTTGTCCTGGAATATATTAAGTAGAAAAAAAATATATGAGAAAACCAGGAAGATGGACAATGTATGATATGGGAGGAGCAGGAAGGCACACAATGAACATGAGTCTCCAGTCTTCTGAAGAGCAAGAGTATGACGTATATGAAGATGGGTTACACCACACTCCTTCCATGGATAGTGGGTGCTCCAGTAGGGTTCCAACCCATAATCCACGGAAAGATTGTGCAGTTCTTCTATCAAGGATAGGTTTTCATAGTACTCTAATGTTGGGCAAAGTAACCCAAGTCCTCTTATTATCCAGTGTTGTCACTATAAGGGAGTTCAGAGGGAGCAGTCACTTCAAGTGGGAGACCAAAGGCCCCTCATCCACATATTAAGACGATAAAATTAGTTCATGGTACTATCGTTGAGAGGTTCTGTAACAAAATGTTGCATTGGGCCAAAGACGATGAACGTAAGTCCCTCCATTTGATCTATCAATCCATGGGTTGACTTTTGGTCTTCCTCCATGGTATGTAAAATACATGTTACAATATAATGGGGGTTATTTATTAAGAGCCTGATTCGTGTTTTCCCAACGTGTTACCCGAATATTTCCGACTTGCGCCAATTTCTCCTGAATTGCCCCGGGTTTTTGGTGCACGCGATCGGATTGTGGCGCATCGGCGCCGGGATGCACGCGACGGAAATCGGGGGGCATGGTCGAACGAAAACCCGACGGATTCGGAGAAACCGCCGCATTTTTTAAGAAAAAGTGTCGCTGGACTCGCGCTTACCTGCACCAGGAATAGGATCGTGGACTCCGGCGGACCTCAGCGGACTTCAGCGCAACAGCGACACTTGGTGGACGTCAGAGGAACTACCTTAGTGAATCGCCGGAAGACCCGAATCCACCGCAGAGATGGCGCCGCTGGATCGCGAATGGACTGGGTAAGTAAATCTGCCCCAATAAAATTGGTTAGGTGAACGCTATCTCTTAGAAGACTTTATATGCCCCTGTTCTGGCCTCTGATCTAATTTTTAAAGATTTTTAAATAGGAAATATCTAGATCCAGACAGAATCTTCCTTCTCAATTATATCATAGTGGAAAAAATGTCCTATACTCCTTGTTCATAACAGGAGTTATACTGTATGTCTCACTACACCCCACTAGGAAGCAAAATGGACATAATAATCGGTGGATAATCATCCAGATATGTTTATCTGGATTTAGATAAGCATGCGAGATCAGAGAGGCCCACCAGAAGATCTTCCGGTGGGCCTAGGGTCTAACCTTGTAAGGGGTGTTGGAGCTCCAGCAGAAGAAAACCCAATTAAGAGCCTGCTAAGATGTAATCACTGTGGGTAAATGGAGGATTGGTCCTAATAATAATTTTTTGATTGGCCCAGTAAAAACACTGGGGGGGATTCATCATTAGCCAGGCTCCTTACGACAGTTCTAGGTTTGTCTTTGGAGTTCTGCTGCTGTTAGTTTCATTAAAGTGGCTTTGGCCCTTGATAAATCTACTGAAATACTTTTTGACTGTCCATAGTTCCCAAATTTTCAGGCACAGTGTTAAAAAATGTAATTATGTGAGACCCCACTCCAGAATTGAGCCTTGCCCTGTAAAGGGATGGGGCCAGAAGATCTACAGACGAGTCCCAAAACCCAAACATCCTAATTTTTCCAACCGTTAAGTTGGAGAGTGTTTTCTATATTTGGCCGTCCACTTGTTGAGTTGTGAATTGCGCCTTATCAATGGCTTCGTTGGCGTGTTACGATATTCTTTCCAATTGGTTTTGGGACCGGCCCGGTACCAGATCGAATAACTATGGCAAATGTTAATACAACACGTAGGCTTGTATCTTGAGACGGTGACTGGGATGCTGAAGCTGATATGTCTTGAAATTTCCAGTATGATGGAAGACACCTCAGGAATGGAGAAAACCTGCCACACTGGGTATGAGACCTAACAGCGAAATAGGCAATTTAGATGGAATTACATTCCAAAAATGTTAGCGGCATCGTCCCTCTAGTCGCTTATTTGTGTGTATTCTCTATGATTGCCTTGACTTCATTGTTCTGTGCCGCATTCTCGGGGCCTTGTTGCCTCCCAGTCCTATAATTTCCCACTCTATAGTCAGTGAAGTGTATGATGCATCTTGAGAAACACAATCGTCTTTTTTTTTCCAATGGAACAATCCGGCACAATCAGAATTAATGATATCTCGGCTTGCAGGTGTTACATGTTATCTCTTTGCACTTTCCACTATGTTGTCATTACATCTGAAAGCCGCGTATTCCATGAATTTGTAATGATTGAAAAATTACATACAGCCGCCCCGAGACCTCGTAAAAAGAAAAGTTAGAATTATACCGTGTGATGAAACGTCATGTATTTAACACAAATCCTACCATAACAATCAGAAAGGAGGAATAAAGTGCCGCTACAGTGAGAAAGTCATCTTACCGAAACGCAAAAATACAAGCATGAGCGGTAATATATGTAATATATTAGTAGGGATTTATCATTTTTATATTTTGTTTCCAATTATCTGGATGAATAAGCCCCTAAAATAAGATCAAGTCCCATCGATCAGCCACGATCTTTATAGAAAGTGTTAGATTTCTCTGCAGTGCCACCAAATGGTGAACGGGAGCATTACATGACAGCTATACAAAGTAACAGACAGTCTATGTAATGTACAGGTTCCTTGGGTCCTCCAAAGCCCAAAAATCTCATTGTATCTTTTATGGTTCCTTGTTTCTGAGATTTGGTGGCCAACGATGGTCAATATGGCTACTCAATGTATGAAGGGATCCTTGAGCTCACGCCAAAGCAGAATGACCATGATTATAGTGATTTATATCTCAGGGTTCTATCAATGTTAATGTCTCCAAAGAAGATCTGGGAGAGGAAGGAGGAGGACGATTCTGTGGCCTTTATCTCCTCCTTTAATGTACAGTAGATAAAGCTACATACCTGCTTGGGATGACTTCTTCTCCTCTCATCCAGAGGACGGTGGGCGTAGGATATCCAGCCACGGCACATTCCAGAACAGCATCTTGCCCTTCGATGACGGCAAGGTTGGACGGTCTTTGCAGGAAGATTTGCTGTCGATGTAACCCGGATTCTACAAAAGGAGAAGAAACATTCAGATATGAATATCAAGGTTTTCTAGGAATCTACTTTTCCATTGACATTTGCGACCTGAATAATACACCTCAGGGTGTGAGTAGATGTAACACACGGGGAGATGTTATCTACAGCTCTTATCTGTGTAATTGGAAAGATGTGAATGGATAATTCCGCTCGTGTGACTATGCTAAAAATTTTGGGGCAGATGTATCTTAAGTCTTACAATTTGTCCCTGTTTTCTTTGGGGGAAGGGGGGGATAACACTTCTGCTCTTTGATTTATCTTTATCTTTAAAGATAAATCACGCTCATATGTTTGCACAATTTTAGGCGCTATTTCTGTAACCGCCACAATTTTTTGCTCAACCTGTATCAAACTGTTGCCCACATTCGCCCATTTGTGTTTCTATCAGTTTTTTTTTGGAGCCGTGAGAATGATAGATAAGTATAAACAGTTGGGGTGGGTATGGAAAATATTCATACCCCTTTAAATTCTTCACTTTTTGTTTCATTGCAGCCAATTGGTAAGATGAAAAAAGTTCTTTTCTTGCTCATTAATGTACACTCTTGTCAAAAATCCTAGAGATGATTCTACTCCGTCATTGGAGTTTAAATCAACTGATTGGTCTTGATTGGGAAAAGCTCACACCTGTCTATATAAGATCTCACAGTGAATGTCAGAGCACTTGAGAATCATGAGGTCTAAGGAACTGCCCAAGGAGCTTAACTGAGAAGTAGCACTGAGCCCCTTTGCTGAAGAGCTCATTTCTAGCAGCAAAGCTCAGCCAGACACTAGAACAGATAATAGACACACTACATACACTGCAGACACTAGTACAGATAATACAGACAAGAGATACTCTGCAGACAGGAGCTGCAGACTCTATTTACAGGTCATCACCTTCTATTTACAAAACATTCTGAAAATCTTCAGCTCAAAGCAAGAGCTCAGAACTTTGCAGAATTTTGCAGACAAGTGTCCCCCATGTAATTCTGCACAGTATCACCAGTGTGTCTGAGGGGGATACTGTGCAGAATTACAGGGGTGCAGCAGGAGACCAGCACTGGGGGATCCCCTCCAGGAGAAGCCCCTGCTGAGGAGGTCACTGGGTGCAGGGTGTCACACACCTGGGTGCTGCTGTGAGTGTTATCTTCATTCTGGGCTGTGGGAGAAGCAGAGAGGAGCTTGTAGCAGGATCACATGTAACTGCCTGAATCTAACATTGCGCCGAAACTGCGCCAAAATTGCGCCTAAACTGTGTTAAAGTAAAGTGATTAATAATCACAGTTGGTGATAATTCTGGCAAAACAGTGTGCCAGAATTTAGGCACAACTACTACACTTAGGCGCACAAAAGTGATAAATGTGGCCCAAAGAAGGTAAAAATGTACTAACATTAAAAAACATTCAAAAAAGTTTGTCAGTTCACAAAAACAATTTTATGGAACCTTAAAAATTGACTGGAGAGTTTTCCCTCCCCTTCCCTTCCCCCTTAAATTGAATGTAAGGTTCATCTAGGATTAAGGTTACCATTTCACTGGAAAAGTCAATAAAACCAATTGCCCATTTATTAACAATCCTTCTAGCGGGCCGAGGTCTCTCTGTCTAGCGTGAAAGATAACAAATGCCCGGACATCAAAAGAATTTCACAATTTTCGGGTTTTTTTTGAGTGAAAAGATCTTGTCCCTCTGTGTATTGTGAGGGGATGACAGACGTATGATGGACTTTGTTCTGGATGGATGGAGTCCAGCTCCACTTATCATAAAGCCCATAGAAAAACGCCTTCACATAATGCACCGGTTTCATAGCGCTCTATCGAAAATAATCCAGGAATAAGGGTTTTTAGTTATTTTTCACAATTCCTAAAGGAAACGGGGTGGCTAAACTGAAACTTCAGCCTTATAAAAGCTTTTCCTTTTATCTACAGCAACATCACATCATTGTGCACTGATCCAAGAGCTCTTCCGAATCATCAGACCATGTAAAACTTAAAACACCAAAGGAAAAAAAAAACACAAAGGGGCAGATTTACTTACCCGGAGTTTACCGGCTCGGGCTGAGTGAAGGTAAGTGCAAGCTCTGCGACAGATTTTTTGTTTTAAATGCGGCGTTTTTTCCGAATCCGTCGGGTTTTCGTTCGGCCACGCCCCCCTCGATTTCCGTCGCGTGCATGCCAGCGCTGATGCACCACAATCCAATCGCATGCGCCAAAATCCCGGGGCAATTCAGGGAGAATCGGCGCAAATCGGAAATATTCGGGTAACACGTCAGGAAATCGCGAATCGGGCCCTTAGTAAATGACCCCCAAAAAGTTCAAAAAAAAAAAGTTGTGTGTAGTGGAAGGAAGTTTTTATAAAGAAAAACTGGACCTATAGCTTTTCTACTACTGTGTATAAAAATCCTCCTCTATGGGATGTGTAGGGATCGGTCCAAGTAGACCTCCCACCTAGAGATGTCAAACCGCCAAAAAGACACCAATTTTTTTTGGGTGCTGAAACTCATAAATACACAACCAACAAGAGCGGTCAATATTCTGTAGATTTGTACAGTCCTTTGGAACTTACCAAGAGGTCAGTAAGATTTTCTAGACAATAGGAAGTAGTTTAAAATTTCAAAAATTGCAAACCAACAATTTATGATTTTTGGGTCTCAACTTTGGTCTTTGGTGATAGGAGCAGAGCTGTAGTTCTGGGCGATTTTTGGACCCGCAATGCAACTTTTTCTTATATTTTAATTCTATTAAAGGGGCAATCCACATATGTAGCACCTGTATTTTTATCATTTTGCATCCAAATATTCAAAAAAATTCAAACCCTTTTTAATTATTTCTTCTTAATGGGCTACTTTTTGCCAAACGGTTACATACTTACAGTGGTATAGTTGCTAAACTCCAGGACCTCTTCAAGCCAGATAAAAAACACCCAATTTAGGAAATGGTTTACCCCTTTTAGGGCAGGGACAAGCTGATGTTGTGGGGATTTTTCATAAAAAATTTTTGACAAATTTTGGAAATTTCAAACAGTTGGCAAGAATTTATTTATAGCTTTAGAATAATGGCAGGAACATGATTGGCTGGAAGTAGGAAACCCTTTCCTTGTCTCCAATTTGGGCAACAGCCAATTTGCCTAAAAAGTCATGCTCATTTGCCTAAAAATCAAACAATTTTTTTTTTCAAAAACTGCAGATTACGGTGGGAGAAAACAAAATATCCCCGGAACATTTATACCAGACCCTAAACAATGCCAATTTTACTTGTGGGGGTGATTTGGGAGCCGGTAGACCCACTTTAAATTTACCCTCTGGTCCTGGAAACCTCAGATCTTGTTTGTTATTATACAAGGAGGGAAGAATAACCTACAGATGCCAAGTAGATCTACAGACACATTGCAACGCAGATGGTACGAGCCCTCCCTCTCCTAGCATATTGTGAACAGTTGCCGAATGTAACCATGTTTTCATACAAGTGTTTATCAGGTGATGTTTATTTTTATTTTTTTTATTAAAAAATATTTTAATTTTCACTTTTTTTGTACCAACTTCTTTGTATTTATTACTGAAACGGCACAATTTTGTAAAAATATCTAGATTAATCCCTGGCTGGAACTTGATTGACCCCCTATAAAAATCCTTTCGATGAAATCTATATGAAATCTATGGGGCATTATGACTTGTTCTCTTAAATGGGCAAATTATAACGGGTGAAGATTTTAAAGTCCCACATGGGCCATAAAACCCTATGGGCCCCAAATATTTCTGATGAAGGGATTTAGACTATAAATGGCACAAAAAATAATGTGATGCCCCATAAGATATTTGGGGAAATGTCTCTTTGTCGGGAGCTGTAGCTGAAAATATTAGCACTGTAAAAGCTAGAACCTATGGAGTGCATTTACTAGTCCTATAATTGGGACCCTAAAGCCTCAGGGCACTTATTGGTATTCTAGTGATCCAACCTATGGATTACTGAGCCTTTCATCTTAAATGAGAACTGATGGGAACTTGGGGCTAACTATAGTATTAGCAGAATTCACTGAGCTCTTTGAGCCTAAGATAGTCCAGACACATCCCCCAATCTCTCGACTCAATCGCAATCGACCCTTCCCTAAAATAAGCCAGTTAAGACATCCCCCGGACCCAGTCTGCTTTTTATAAGGAACACTCTTGGACACACCTCCTGCTCCCATGGTTCAGGCTAAGACTCACCCCCTACTTTAAAATGGCCCAGTCTGAGACTCACTCCCATATTTTGATCAGACCACTTTGTCCCCTCGCACAACCCCAGTTCTTTCATGGGCCAGTATAAAACTCTCTGGTCTTCATTGTACCAGTCTAAAGTTTACCCTCTGCTCTTGCATGTTCCAGTCTAAGACACATCCTCTACTCCTGTATGCTTCAGTCTCAAACTCAACCCCTGCTCTTGGTTGGACCAGACCAAGACCCAACAACTGCCACTGATTGGACCACTTTGACGACCCACCTCCTCATATATGATGCCGTCTAAGATTCACCCTCTTGTCTAGATTGGACCAGTCTGAAATACAGCCCCTGCTCTTGATTGGACCAGCCTGATACACACCCCTTGCTTATGGCTGGACAAGGGCTGATAAAACGGAAGCAGACTACAAAGCTTTGTGTGTAAAGAGTCATCTGAAAACCTGGCGGCCATTTTGAAGAAATAAATTGAGGAAACCAGAGGGCAGCATGTATTTTCACCAGGTTGTATCATTTAGTTGGCAGCATGATGGCGGTTATATCACCCTTCTTGTTTATAATTTATATTATTAGTGATATTTTTGCTTTTTTGACATTGTTCCTACAAACTAACATCAAGAAAGTTACTTTCTGTCTAAAAACACTCTACAAGACTGAGCTCCGGGTTAATGGAGACTCAGGGTCTGGCGGCGGAGGGGTCACAGGTCTGCGGTAAGTTTTGTGTTGAAAGATGAACATCAGCTGTGCATTTACTCAAAGTAGTGTCAAGGAGGGCAAACGTATTAGAAGTAATTGATGTAAACCGGTGAGGACTACTTCCAGGAGGAGCGCTGGGTCTACCGGGAGACTGAACCCACTGAACATGTAGTCTGATACAAGATCACATGTCTGGAAATAATACTCAAGATGGAGAAGACCCTGCGATAAGAGCTATTATGGAGGACAATTACGCCTTCTAGCTGGAGTACCGTAGTTGATATTTGTACAAAGACAAGTTCTTCCTTTTGTTCTCTTCTTGGTAAAACAACCGTCAACAATTCTGTAGTATCTCGGCCTAACATCTAGACTGTAGTTCCCCACGGGTGAGGGTAGGTTTCTAGGGAGTTCACAGTACAGTATATGGACAGGATGAAGAAGATACTCGGATGAGGCTCTGTCCTCATGACTGAGCATGTGCGTCCACCTCAGAACACTTCCTAATGTGGACACAGAAAGGTTTTTCCAAAGAAACAGCAGGTGGCACTCTCCAATTATTAATTATAAAATCCCTAGGGATAGAAGCAATTTTTGGAATAAGTGTTAACAAAAAATGTGTAGAAATAAACCCTAGATTCAACTATGGACATTATAATTTATGAAGATTTCCCTAGAAAGGAAGATTGTCGATTCCAAATGCCTCCTAAGCCAAGAATAACACCGGATAGTGGCCATTAATAGGGGCAGGAGCATACCTGTGTGGCAACAAAGCAATTAAGAAATGCAGAGGTAATCATTTTTTATGCATATGCAAATCAGAATACAAGTGCACTGGAGGCGGGGCCTTGCTTCATCAAATTTGCCTCCAGAAAGACATATCATAGGAAAAGGTTTAAACTGTCAATCACGGATAAAAGGGTGAGGATTGCATAGAACGGATGAAGCACTTGAGACTGTTTATATGCAAATTGCATGAAGCAGCCCTGCCTCCACTGCACTTGCAGGCTGATTTTTTAATTTAAATAAAGTACATTGCATTTTCTCTTTTAAGCCACAATGTATGTTATTACAGGCTATTACTGAATTTTTTACAAATTTTTTATGAAAAAAAAAAAATCGATATAAATGTTCCTTTTCAACTTTTCTTTTGAACATTGCCCCCAGTGTTAGATTTTGGCATTACACCACACATTTCTTCCTCCAGTATATCAGGAAGCGCCGCGCTCTGGAGAATCAGCGTGACTCCTCATCCCTGTTGTCTTTTATTACCCGTCTCAGGTAAACACTCTAAAATATGTTTTTTTTTTTCGTTTTTTTTTTTGTTGTTGCACCATTTATCTCTCACCCCATAAATAAAACCTATTCATTTCTTCTATTGTGACACAGCTGAAGCTTCTGTTGCTCTGTGCCCGTACATCATGTCAGCGCCGCCAGATCTCACATTACATATTTTCTGAGCGGAAAAAAGCCTGCTTCAGCTGGGAAAAATGCCAATCCTGGAAGTATATGCCCAACATGGAGTCTCTTATATAGAAAAAAGGATGCCGTTTCCTGCTGGGTGGGGGCTACTTGGGAGGGCAATACTATCTATCTATCTATCTATTTATCATTTATCTCATATCTATCTATCTATCTATCTATCTATCTATTTATCATTTATCTCATATCTATCTATCTATCTATCTATTTATCATTTATCTCATATCTATCTATCTATATATTTATCTATTTATCATTTATCTCCTATCTATCTATAGTAATTATCTATTTTATATATATCTACAGTATTTGTCTATCATCTATATATCTATTTATCGGTCTCATATCTATCTACCGTATCAATCAATCAGTGGAGGGGAGGCTGCTGCTGGACTTCTTATTAATGTGGGGATGCTACTTGACATCTTATTAAATGGGAGGATGCTGCTGCTGGAATTCTTATTAATGAGGGGAGGCTACTGGATGTTTTATTAATGAGGGTTGGGTGCTTTTATTAATAAAAGAAGGCTACTAGACATCTTGTTACTGAAGGAAGATGCTGAACATTTCATAAATGAGAGGAGACTGCTGGACATTGTATTAATGAAGGGGCTTATGGAAATTTCATTATTGAGGGGAGGCTGCTGGACATTTTATTATTATTGAGGGGAGGCTGCTGGAAATTTTGTTAATGAGGGGAGGGTGCTGTTGTACATTTTATTAATAAGAGGAGGCTACTGGCTACTGGACATCTTATTACTGAGGGGGGCTTCTGGACATGTTAAACATGAGAGGAGACTGCTGAACATTTTATTAATAATCGGTATGATGAACATTTTATTAATGAGGGCGCTGCTGGACATTTTATTGAGGTGAGGTACAGCTGGGCATTATATTAATGAGGGGAGGCTCTTCAGGACAATTTGTTGAGGGGAGGTTACGGGACATGTCATTGATGAGGGGAGGCTGATGAAGATTCCATTAACAAGGGGAGGCACAATATGTACGATGGGAGTGGCAGCGCGTTTAGGTATATGGGGCCCCTATCTAAACTTCACAATGGGGCCCACTGGTGTCTTGTTACGCCACCTATCTATCATCTATTTCATATGTATCTACTGTAGTAGTCACCATTTATCTCATATCCTTCTATCTATCTCATTTCTAGATATCACACATCGTCCTACTATCAGTT
Organism: Engystomops pustulosus; assembly: GCA_019512145.1. NCBI lineage: Eukaryota > Metazoa > Chordata > Amphibia > Anura > Leptodactylidae > Engystomops > Engystomops pustulosus. Next base: position 312,302,990 of record CM033641.1, on the reverse strand, counting down.
ACAGTATAACAATAAATTTGGGTGGTTTTAATTTTAAACAAAACAAACAATTTGTTAGAAAGACACCGATTACTATATTCTGTAATTACCCAGTACAATGAAGTATAGTGCTGAGCACAGCGCTGTGGGAGATGACAGGCCGGGGACCGCTCTGGGAACCGTATTCTCCGCATTGGATGGCGCGTCTATGAGATGATGGAGTGTTATGGGAAGTTTCTATGTAACGCGTGTTCTCTAATTTCCCCGGTGTAATGACATTGCTGTTGGTTTTTATCATTTTTATGTTTGCGGTTTATAGATGCTGCGTTGTTAGCGAGATATTAGTCCACCGGCGAATATTAACGGCGAGCCGTCAGCAGGTCTTTAGCGTTTGCTAAATGGTCGCAGTTATGTGTAACGCGATAATGGCGAGATTTATTACAGCTGACAGACAGAGTTTCATTGGGTTAAAATGTAAAAGTGTCACGCGGGAAAAAACACATGAGGCCTACATGAAATCCAAAATGGCAGAATTTTGATATTTTTGGCTCTATCTATTCATCTATCCATCTATCTATCTATCTCATATCTATCTATCTATCTCATATCTTTCTATCTATCTATCTATCTATCTATCTCATATCTTTCTATCTATCTATCTCATATCTTTCTATCTATCTATCTCATATCTTTCTATCTATCTATCTATCTATCTATCTATCTCATATCTTTCTATATATCTATGTCATATCTATCTATCTATCTATCTATCTCATATCTTTCTATCTATCTATCTCATATCTTTCTATCTATCTATCTATCTATCTATCTCATATCTTTCTATATATCTATGTCATATCTATCTATCTATCTATCTATCTCATATCTTTCTATATATCTATATATCTCATATCTTTCTATATATCTATCTATCTCATATCTTTCTATATATCTATCTTATATCTATCTATCTATCTCATATGTATCTATCTCCTATCTATCTATCTCCTATCTATCTATCTATCTATCTCATATGTATCTATCTATCTCATATGTATCTCATATGTATCTATCTCATATCTATCTATCTCATATCTATCTATCTATCTATCTATCTATCTATCTCATATCTATCTATCTCATATCTATCTATCTCATATGTATCTATCTATCTCATATGTATCTCATATCTATCTATCTCATATCTATCTATCTCATATCTATCTATCTCATATCTATCTATCTATCTCATATCTATCTTCTATCTATCTATCTATCTATCTATCTTATATCTATCTATCTATCTATCTATCTCATATCTATCTCATATCTATCTATCTCATATCTATCTATCTATCTATCTATCTATCTCATATCTATCTATCTCATATCCATCTATCTATCTATCTATCTATCTCATATCTATCTATCTATCTATCTATCTATCTATCTATCTATCTATCTATCTCATATCTATCTATCTCATATCTATCTCATATCTATCTATCTATCCAGCAGCAACATTTTGGTGTATCTTGGAGTTGGAGTCACATTGTGCTGACTTAGACTTTCCCCTTTGTCTATCTATCCATCCATCTTTCTAATTTGTCTATATAAATCTATAATAACTATTTATCATCTGTGTATCCTTTCAGCAAGCACTTGGCTCCTCTCATTCCTCCTCACTTCCAGATATGGTGTAATGCAGAGGAGTAACTACAGTAGTAGCAGCCGCCATGGGGCCCATAATTACAGGGGGCCCCATCATCTGATGTGACACAACAGATTGGAGGGTGTCTGAACTCACAGTACAGAATGGCTTCTACAGACATCGGGAGGGAATCCTTTTCAGAGAAGTGTCGGGCTTAGCGCAGAGCAGGGACCACGTCATCAGCTTCAGATCTGTCCATATATGGTCGCTGCATCTCCTAGGGTTCCCCAGAGCAGACATCGGGCAGGGAATCCTTTTCAGAGAAGTGTCGGGTTAGCGGAGAGCAGGGACCACGTCATCAGCTCAGATCCACATCTGTCCATATATGGTCACTGCATCTCCTAGGGTTCCCCAGAGCAGACATCGGGAGGGAATCCTTTCAGAGAAGTGTCGTTGCGGAGAGCAAGGGACCACGTAATCAGGTCAGATCAGTATCTGTCCATATATGTCACTGCATCTCCTAGGGTTCCCCAGAGCGAACATCGGTCAGGGAATCCTTTTCAGAGAGTGGTCGGCTTAGCGGAGAGCAGGGACCACGTCATCAGTCAGATCAGCATCTCTCCATATATGGTCTCCAGGGCTTCCCCAGACACAAGCTCTTTATATAATTAAATTAAATATAAGTTTTGCCCAGGCTGAGATTCAAACCTGGGACCTCTTCGACCCTAGACAGGAGCTTAACTAACTGAGCTATAAGCCCAGTGATACGAGGGGAGGATTTCTGGTAACTAGAAGTGTTTATCTCCATGTACACTGACACGAACTAATGCACTGATATATTAGAGAGGAATCTCTCAGAGATTATTTATTGTTTTATTGAGACTATTATTATTATTATTATTATTTATAAATTTTTTTTTTTATTATTATGGGAGATGATTTTATTAGTAAAATAATTCATCGTCAATAATAATATATCATCTCAATAATATAATAATCATCTCATAATATCATACTAGTCCTCAATAATTAACAATCTCTCTCATAAGATCCCCCCTAGATACCAAGGCATGTAAATCTGTGTCACAGTGTAACAGAAGTCATAGTTCTTAGTTACCAAAATTCTCCACCTTGTTGATCACTGAGGTTATATCTCAGTGGGTTGAGCACTGTGACAATATTGTACAGGACATTGCAGGTTCTGGGTTCAAATCCCAATGAGGATATTTATTATTTTTTTTTTATTGAGATGATTTTTATTATTATAATATGGCAAAAAATTTGGGGCTTGCCAGGGAGTGATTGGGGGGTGTCTTAGGGGGATCGCCTATATGGAAGGATTCTTACAGTCCGAGAAAAACAATTAAACCTCTTGAACTTTTTAAATAAAAAGTTAGAATCCACCCACCGGATAGAATTCGGATCTCGGCCTCGTTTCCTGTCCTGGAACTCCTGGATTTTTAGCAAACTCGGTAAAGTCCGGCGTCTGTTGCTAAGACGACTTATCTGCAAGGCCCCTGAGGGTAAGACCAGCACCGCGTGTCCCCGGGGGTCAGCACCAGGTCTTCTGGTTCTTCTTCCAGTGCACGGTGGGCATGGGCTCCCCAACATCTCACATTTCAGCAGAGCCGTATCTCATGAATGAAGTCACAGACTCCGTCTGGGAGAGGAACCTCAAGGACCTAAAAAAATACAAAGTGTAAACAATTTTAGCCACAAAAAAACATTCCCCTTTCTGAATGAGAGATGCAATGATAAAGGGAACCTGTCTCCAGTATTTTTTACCTCTATTGAAATATTACATTTATACTCTATTATTATATTTCATTCCATTTACCTTCAAAGTCCTATGTAGATGAGCTGAGAAGAGTCACTTTTGGCCTGATTAGCCACTTGAGAGTTTGTAGGAAGAAAGTCACTTCACATACCAATGTTTCTGGTGCTTAGAACTATGATTCTGGTGTCATTTTAAAGATGAGTTCTCTGCTTTAAAAACACACCAGTGATATAGACCGAAACAGACATACTGATTGGTCTTATACTGCTGATCTGTAAACTATGCAGGGGGATGTATCATAAGCGGCGCGTAAGACTCCAGCGATATCCAAACCCTCACTGCCATATGGATCAGGAGGCACCGGATTCCTGATAAATATCATGGTGGTATGAGTGCCTTGGTCAGTTCTATGCAAGGTCCAGTCTGGCCTAGAACTGCGCTATAGCCTGCCACTGAACGTATCCGCCCAACTGACGAATACAGGCTAAGTAGCTGCAATTCCCAGCTCTTCACTGGGACTCACTCATGACGTCTCTATCTTGGGCTCATTAGGTCCTAGAACTGTTTCTTCTGGTGTCATTTTAAAGATGCGTATCTTTGCTTTAAAAACACACCATGCTGTTGAGTCAAAAAAGGGGCATATTGTCGTCTCACGTTTCAAACCTTGTCTTTAATTTAATCATGAGACAAATTCTGGGCATTTTTTACGTACAAGAATCTTATCTTTAAAATGACTAGAAGAGGTGGTTATCTGCTGTGTGATACATGTTTTCTATCTATAGAGCCATAATTAGAAATACTTCCCTAACTCTCAGGAGTACTGCATTTCAGGCAAAATATGATCTTTGCAGCTGATTGTATTTTGTAAGGTAAATTTTGTTTTTTTGAGGTGAAATTCTGCATCCAAGTTCCTTTAAAAGCAAACCGCCTGCAACGCGTTGCTGAGGGCCGTTTGTTTGAATCAGAGCGCGTCAGATTGATGGATACTCAGGCGGTCCATACTTTAAACCACTTTATCATGTAAACATTTTTTTTCCTCCCGCAATAAATTATATTTGTAGCAGTGATGGATAATTCATTGTGCACTTGATTCTGCAATGAGATAATAGGTTCCCATCAACATGACAAGGTACATCGCATGTAACAAGCGTGATTGGCTTAGGCAAAAATCTATGGTAGAGGACTTAAATTCCATGGTAATTAGCATCAACCATACAAATCATTGGCTCGGGAATCTAATGGACTCAGCTGACCAACAAAAAATCAATTTGCTATGTTTCTTATCTGGACGGCCGTGACAGTGCACAATATCAGACAAGACTTTCTCCGGAGCTATAAGTAGGTCTCTTCTTTCCGTCTCTGGCATCGTGATGGAGGTGTACCTTCGAAGGATCTCAGCCTAGAAGATGGGAGGCCCGTCGGCCCCTCGAATCACTTCACTGTTATACATTGTTATCAGAACAGAGGAATCCACTGCCAGGCCTCAGCCACGACCATACTTAACAAGTATTACCATGATGTGTCCCTTTAAGTGACTCCTCACCAGAGAATCAATTGTTGTTTTCATTCTAAATACGAGCAAAATTCTGTAAGCATCATTTACCATCTATCTATACATCATTTACATATATCTGATCGATCTATCTATCTATCTATCTATCATCTCATCTCTATCTAATCTATCTATCTCGTATCCATCTCTATCCTATCTACTCTATCTCATCTCTATCTATCAATATCTATCTATCTCAATATCTATCATAGCATCTTATCTATCTATCATCTATCTGTCAATATCTCATATCTATCTATCTCAACTTATCTATCCGCATATCATCTACTCATCTAATGCTACTATCATCTGATTAATTTCGTATCTTATCTAGCTCATATCCTTCTTCTTCTATCTATCTCATATCTATCCTATCTATGCTATATCTAGCTATCTCTAATATATCGTATCTCAATATGCTTCTATCTCATTCTATCTACCACTATCTATCTATCTATCTATCTATCTGCTATCTATCTATCTAATCTATCTATCTCTATACTATCTCTCTACTTTCATATCTATCTATTCTCATATCATCTATCTATATCTATCCTCATATCTATCTTTAGTCTATCTCAGTCTTGCTATCTTCCAGTCTATTTTAATCTCTATTCCTATCGATCTATCTCTATCTATCTACTATGCTCATATCTATCTATCTAATCATGCTATCTATCTCATATCTTATCGATCTCATATCTATCTATCTCATTCATATCTACTTCTTCTATATCTATCTAGACTAATATCTATCTATCTATTTCAATCTATGCTAATCTCATATCATCTATCTCATATCTTCTATTATCTATCTATCCAAATATCTAGTCTATCTATCTATCTATTCTATCTATGCTATCTAATAATCATATCAATCTATATCTGATCGTATCTCATATCTACTATCGTATCTATCTAATATCATATCACTATCTATCTATCTATCTATCTACATTCTCTTATCTATCTATCTATCTATCTATCTATCTATCTATCTATTCTCTATCATATCTTCTTATATCTATCTATCATCTCATCTATGCTATCTCATATCTATCTATCTCATCTATCTATCTAATTCATCTATCATCTATCTAATCTATCTATCTCTCTATCTATACTAATCTCCTATCTTACTATCTCATATCTATCTTCATCTTCTATCTATCGTCATCTACTCTATCTATCTAACTCTATCATTCAGTACCTATCTTATCTCATATCTATACAAAGGAAAGGACCACCAGCACAACACATTATTTTGCTCCCTCTATGTGAGTTTGCTCTTTTTTTTCTGCTACTCAATCTAGCTATCTATCTATCCCTACTTTTATATTTATGAGGGACTTGTATTCCTTTTTTTCACATTTATGCACCAGTGAACTGTGATTATTCTTTCCCCTTATGCCACCTCTCATGCCGGTTGACAAGAGTGAGTCACATGTGGACCTATTCCTGCAAAAATCCTGCCCCGGATGCACATTGGCATGCTGCTGGATGCCGGATGTCAGTAGATATATTCTAGTTTTAATCACCAAGGGCTTCGCCACATGCCCCCACTCGCGAGAAGCCAAGCATTGAGCAGTGGAACTTTTTTGTTAATATCTACAATTTCTTGTATGCTATGTTTTGCTAGAATATACTAGCAATCTATCCCATCTGATTGATATGATGTAAAAGAGGGGGGGGGGGGGATATTATCAGATTTGTGTGCCATACCCTCTTAGCATCCAAGTTGGCATGGAGGGCATGTGACAGTGACCGCCTGGAGGTTTATGTGATGCCAGGCTGTTAGGGCTCCTCCTCCTAACAACTTTGCACTGCCCATAGCCCCTTCCGGTCCCTGTGGCAGGCTCAAGTGCAATTGACGCTCCGGTCCAGCTGGTATAAAGCACCCACTGGAATTCTCAGGACACCGTCGCCTCCTATCACTGGGCAGTTATCAGCCTAGTTTCTGATAAATCCCCCCCATTATCTTATACTGTAGTTCTGTCTTATGTGTCTCCTGATAGAATACTATTAAGTGTCCTATGTCTATCCTCATATAGAATCTAATATAGTGTTATATCTATCCTCAATAGAATCTATACATGGGTCTATGTCTAGTCCTCATATGAATCTATCTAGTTCTATGTCCATGTCTCATATAGAACTAATTAGTGTCTATGTCAAATGCTTCATAAAATCTATATAAGTGTCTTAGGTCTATGCCTCATATAGAAAATTCTATATAGTGTCTATCTATTGTCTCATATGAGTACTGTATCCTTCTCATCTCTATCACTGAATTCTCGATGTGTAATGAATATATCTTTCCTTCTGCATGTAGAGCAATGACAGATAAGGTGATATGTATACGGAACGTCATGTTCTAGTAAGCGAAGAAAAGAGCAACGCTTTCCCTTAACTTGTCAGTCACTTATACTAGGACACCAAAGCAACAACATCTCACTAACAACGAATGAATTCAATAATCCAGGGAACAGGGAATAATGTCATGTGAATCACAATGATAGGATAGCGGAGCTGAGAGGTGCAAGAGTCGAAATACGGCCCTGCCCGGGGGCACAGGTCGCACTGACCCATGAGGTGACCAGATGGTGAGCGGGCACGTGGGTGCTTTTGTATTCAGACCCAAACTACTTCTTACAACCTCTGAGCCAAAGATGCTCTTTACCGAAGAAAATAAATAGGTATCCAATGTGACATCTTGCAGCTGAGAAGTTTCAGACAATTGTATGCAGTCCCGTAGACAATGCCTCTGTGAGCGCAACACACAGCAGCAAGCGCACAGACCTCTCTTGACTATTTTAAAAGTCCAGGTTGTTTTAGACTCACGAGCATTGGTTAGACTGGATACATTGTTACAGTATAGACAATGGCCTCTGTGAGCTTCAGAATGGACTCCAGACAAATGAACAGTTTGTGTGTTTGTCCATCAGAAGCATTGTCTAGCCTGGGTACAATTGTCCTCCACTCCACAGACCTAACTGTGCAAAGGTCACACTGCCCCTCTGAATGGGACCTGGTTCCAGTATAGACAATGCCTGTGAGCTGGCGCACAGCAGCTGCACAGACTCTCTACTGGTTTGTTTTACAAGTATCAATCAGCAGTCCAGGCTGGTTGAGCTCACAGAGCATTTCATAGACCTGGCATTCCCAATTCTCCACTTCTCAGCTGAGAGGCAGGACGAGCTATGTCCGGTCACTTGCCTCCGAATGGAGATAATCCTACACATGCCTGTGAGTCTAAACAGCTGACTGCCAGTGATCTGTACTATCAGTCTTTAAACATAATGTTTATTACACTGGCACATCCTGCCCTCCAGACCCTGTAACCATGTATCATTTCACATTTCATCTCTCATGGCACTGAGGTTCATATTAGCTTTTACAGTACAAACCCCGGGCAGATGAATAGTGATACTCTTTACCTCTTGTATAAGAGGACCATTGTCCGAGTAAGTAGGCTCAATTTGTAGAAGAATAAAGTATGTGTATCTCACTGGTAGCATCCCGGAAGGCCATGGGGACCATGACAAGCAGCATCACCCCGCATAAAGGAGCGTACTGATCATTGGAAAAGCGCATGACCAATAACTCTTAGCTTGATACTCTAACAAAGCTTCGTGTAGCAATAGCAATGTCACAAAGTGGCTTAAACATTAAATCCTCCGCAAATCAGATGTGCGAGAACTACAGTCCAGCGGAAGTGATGAGTGTGTCCGTTTTTGTCTTGAGCATTGGAACTTTTTTGTTAATATCTACAATCTATCTTTGTATTCTATGTTTCTATCATATACTAGCAATCTATCTCCATCTATTGATGGATGTATTAAGCGGGGGGTTGGGGGGATTTATCAGAGTTTGTGTGCCATACCCCCTTAAATACTAAGTTGGCATGGAGGGCTGTGACAGTGGACGCGCCTGGAGGTGTAGTGGATGCCAGGCGTGTAGGGCTCCTCTCGGGCGCACTGCCCATAGCCCGTGCCGATCCCTGGTGCAGGCTAAAGTACAATTGTACGCCAGCTCAGAGCTGGTATAAAGCACCCACTGGATTCATCAGGACACCGGCGCCTCCTGATCACTGGGCAGTTATACACCAGGTCTGATAAATCCCCCCATTATCTATATACTGTAGTTCATGTCTTATGTGTCTCTTATAGAATCTATATAGTGTCTATGTCTATGCCTCATATAGAATCTATATAGTGTCTATGTCTATGCCTCATATAGAATCTATATAGTGTCTATGTCTATGTCTCATATAGAATCTATATAGTGTCTATGTCTATGTCTCATATAGAATCTATATAGTGTCTATGTCTATGCCTCATATAGAATCTATATAGTGTCTATGTCTATGCCTCGTATAGAATCTATATAGTGTCTATGTCTATGTCTCATATAGAATCTATATAGTGTCTATGTCTATGTCTCATATAGAATCTATCTTTCTCATCTCTATCACATGAAGTTCTCTGTTAATGATATAAT
>CM033641.1:312241542-312293349 GCA_019512145.1 Engystomops pustulosus | reverse complement strand
CTAATATCTATCTATCTCATATCTATCTATCTCATATCTATCTATCTATCTATCTAATATCTATCTATCTATCTATCTATCTATCTATCTATTATCTATCTATTATCTATCTATTATCTATCTATCTATCTATCTATCATTCTATCTATCTATCTTATATCTATCTATCATTCTATCTATCTATCTCATATCTATCTATCTCATATCTATCTATCTAATATCTATCTATCTATCTATCTATCTATCTATCTATCTATCTATCTATCTCCTATCTATCTATCTCATATCTATCTATCTATCTATCTATCTATCTATCTATCTATCTATCTATCTAAATCTATCAATCTCAGTACCTATTTATCTCAATATCTATACAAGGAAAGGACCAACAGCACAACAGCAGTATTTTTGCTCCATCTATGTGGAGTGTTGCTTCTTTTCTCTTTGCTATCTCATATCTATCTATCTATCCCTACTTTTATATTTATGAGGACTTGTACTCCTTTTTTCACACTATGCACCAGGAACTGTGATTATTTCTTTCCTTAGACCACCTCTATGCCTGGTTGCAGAGTGAGTCAACATAGGACCTTCCTGCCCCGCGCATGCACATTGGCAGCTGCTGGATGCCGGATGTCAGTAGATATATTCTAGTTTTCACCAAGGGCTTCGCCAGTGCCCCCACTGCGAGAAGCCAAAGCATTGAGCATTGGAACTTTTTTGTTAATATCTACAATCTATCTTTGTATTCTATGTTTCTAGCATATACTAGCAATCTATCTCCATCTATTGATGGATGTATTAAAGAGGGGGGGGGGGGGATTTATCAGAGTTTGTGTGCCATACCCTCTTACATACCAAGTTGGCATGGAGGGCTGTGACAGTGGACGCGCCTGGAGGTGTAGTGGATGCCAGGCGTGTAGGGCTCCTCTCTAACACTTGTGCACTGCCCATAGCCCATGCCGGTCCCTGGTGCAGGCTCAAGTGCAATTGTACGCCAGGTCACAGCTGGTATAAAGCACCCACTGGATTCATCAGGACACCGGCGCCTCCTGATCACTGGGCAGTTATACACCAGGTCTGATAAATCCCCCCATTATCTATATACTGTAGTTCATGTCTTATGTGTCTCATATAGAATCTATATAGTGTCTATGTCTATGCCTCATATAGAATCTATATAGTGTCTATATCTATGCCTCATATAGAATCTATACAGTGTCTATGTCTATGTCTCATATAGAATCTATATAGTGTCTATGTCTATGTCTCATATAGAATCTATATAGTGTCTATGTCTATGCCTCATATAGAATCTATATAGTGTCTATGTCTATGCCTCATATAGAATCTATATAGTGTCTATGTCTATGTCTCATATAGAATGTATCTTTCTCATCTCTATCACATGAAGTTCTCTGTTAATGATATAATCTTTCCTTCTGCATTAGAGCAATGACAGATAATGTGGATAATGTATAGGGGAACGTCATGTTCTAGTAAAGAGGAAGAAAAGAGCAAAGTTCCATTAACTTGTCAGTCACTTACTAAGCAGACACAAAGCAACAACATCTCACTACACGAATAATTCATAATCCAGGGAGACAGAGAGATGTCATGTGTCACTGATAGGATAGCGGAGCTGTAGGAGGTGCAGAGGTAGAAATCACGGCCCTGCCCGGGGGGCAAAGGTCGCACTGACACATGAGGTGACAGGATGGTGAGCGGCACGGTGGGTGCTTTTGTATTCAGACCCAGAAACTACTTCTTACACCTCTGAGCACAAGTATGCTCTTTACCGAGAAATAAATAGGTTCCAATGTGACATCTGTCAGCTGAGAAGGTTCAGACAATTGTGTCCAGTCTAGACAATGCTCTGTGAGCTCAACACATCAGCAGCAGCTGCACAGATCTCTCTGCTAATTTATAAGTCCAGGTTGTTTAGCTCACAGAGCATTGTCTAGACTGGATACAATTGTATGCAGTCTAGACAATGCTCTGTGAGCTATACAGAATGGACTCCAGACTAAATGAACAAGCTGATGTGTTTTGCTCACAGAGCATTGTCTAGACTGGGTACAATTGTCTCCACTCCACAGGACTAGCTGTGTAAAGGGTCACTGCCTCTGAATGGAGACACTTGTATCCAGTATAGACAATGCTCTGTGAGCTGCGCACAGCAGCTGCACAGATCTCTCTACTGGTTTGTTACAAAGTATCAATCAGCAGTCCAGGCTGTTTAGCTCACAGAGCATTGTCTAGACTGGATACAATTGTCTCCACTTCTCAGCTGAGAGCAGGACGAGCTATGTACAGGGTCACTGCCTCCGAATGGAGTATCCAGTCTAGACAATGCCCTGTGAGCTAAACAGCCTGCACTGCAGTGATCTTGTAGCTATCAGTCTTTAAACATAATGTTATTACACTGTGCACATCCTGGCCCCTCCAGACCCTGTACCATGTATCATTCATCACTTTATCCTCTGGCACTGAGGTCCATAGTGGCTTTTACAGTAAAAACCCTGGCAATGATAATAGTGATAGTCTTTCCTCTAGGTATAGAGGACCTTGTCCGAGTAAGAGGTCAAAGTGTAGCAAGATAAGTATGTGTATACTGTACATCCCTGAAGGCAATGGGACCAATGACAGCAGCAGAAGAAGAGCGTAATGATCATTTGAAAGGCAGTGACCAATATACTCTTAGCTTTGATACTCTAACAAAGCTTCGTGTAGCAATAGCAATGTCACAAAGTGGCTATAAACATTAAATCCTCCAGCAAATCAGATTTTGGAAACTACAGTCCAGCAGTAAGTGATGAGTGTGTCGATTTTGTAAGGGAAAGTGACCTTTCTACTCAGATCTTTGGCATAAAATCTCTCTATCTACATTATATTATTTGATTCATGTGATGACAGATATTTAAACCCCATCCCAAATACCAACATTTTCTATCAATTCCATCTTATACATTCTCTTCCTAATAACTCCATAAACCTTGTATATTCTATTTATTTCTCAAAGCTTAAATAATTCAGAGTGAGCTTGTTTCCCGGAGCACGAGAGTGTAAACTCCTCTGTCAGGCTGCCATTTACCTATTACCAAATAAGTCATTCAACTTATTTTCACTCCATTACTCTGCTAAAACAAACAAAATGTGTGTTCTGCCCTGGGGCGCGGTAATTCTCGACTTGCTCGATATTTTGTGTTTGGTGTCTTAGTAATGCTTTCATCTTGTACTGGGTGCAGGGAGCGAAGCAGCGATGCAGGACTTGGAGGGTAATGATAGCGTTGTATCATTCTGTTATGTCTAGACGCAATAAAACCGTAGAGTGTAAAAAAAACAATGAAAAATGGATCAAGAAAGAAAATAATATCATATGGTCCAACAAACAAGACTTCTCTATACACACATTGGGGCTCATTTACTAAGGGTCCGAATCTTGCACTTTCATCGGGTTTCCCGACGATTTCCAATTTGCAGCGAATTGCCTCGGGATTTTGGCGCACACGATCGGATTTTGGCGCATAGGTGTCAGCTTTCACGCAACAGAAATCGGGGGGCGTGGCCGTCGGACAACCCGACAGATTCGGAAAAACCGCGGAATTTAAAAAAGAATTTGTGTCGCAAGATCAGCACTTACATGCAATGGGACGAAGAAGGTGAACTCCGGCGGACCTCGGCGCAGCAGCGACACCTGCTGGATATCGGGCGCACGGACCTTAGTGAATCCCGGCAGACCCGAATCCTCGTCGGAGAACGCGCCACGGGATCGCGACTGTGCCGGGTCAGTAAATGTGCCCCATTATCCTTATATGGTGGCCTTTACGTTGAATGATGACCTCTGTTGGGGCTTCCACCAAAACATATGACCATACAGTGCACTAATGTCCTTATTTAACCAATCCTCTCATCATGGTCCCCTAAAAACAATTCCATACAATGGAATTGATTGGCTTAGTAAAGAAACAAAGGACCCTCAAGTGCCTCCAGACTCCAACCAATATTGGACCGCAGACTTCCAGGCAACTCGAGAACCTACTAGAGCAGTGGTGGTGTACCTATGGCACTCAGACCCTTTCTGTGGGCACCCAGGCCTTCACCTTAGCACAGAGTTTGCCAGACAGAAATCAAGGCTTCCTTCTGTGGTCCAAGACAGCCCAGGACATGTCATACTCAGCGCTATTTTAGAGTAACATCTTTTTTTGCCAGGACTACAGGTAAAGCAAAGAGGGTGTGGACAGAGATTATCGTTGGAGCCCCTGCTCTGGGATCCCTGGTCCTTTCTCTTCAAGGGAACCTTGAAGGGAAGCTACAATCCAAATTGCTCCATCTTTTTTCTATTGTATTGGTGTCCTCAGGATGCCAATACACATCATGGAAGGCTCAAAATGTTGGCACCATGATTCAAGGTGTTCATACTATGACACAGCAAGGTTCAAGTAGTCTTCTGCTTCCCTGACTACCTCTCTTTGTTATTGGTGGCTCTTACAACATAGATCTAGCATCAAAGAGTCACCATAAGAGAGTGCCGGACATTTCAAGATCACAGACACATGCACAAGGAGAAGACAGGCAACAGAAGAAGAAAGCACAGCACATAAGGGAACCCAAAAGCCTTTGTTGCCAAAGGGCCAAAGAGATCTGGAGCCACATTCACCATAGATATGGAAAACAGAAGGATAACATGGTGATCAAAAGCCTGTGGTTTGGACATCTTAGAGCTCAAGAGGTCTTCAGCAAGTACCACTGATTTGCCTGGTTCAGCTGCACAGGTTGCAAAACCATTACCCCTCTAGATTTATAGAGAGGTGAATAGGGATTCAACAAGTACCAACCATTTGCCTTGTCTACAGAAGACATTGGTCCCGATGTCCCTCTTAACATTGAATCCAAAATCTAATTTCGAATTTAAACAAATTCATGTAGTGGCAATTTTGCAAAAATCCAAAAAGCCTTTGACTCTAGTATAGAGAGAGGATAACACCTCACCACTGGGCCTGGATATGATTAAAACTCAAAATCTTTTTAGTAAACTATTTTAGTGAAGTTTAGGTTTTCTGTTTAAAATTTAGGCATCATCTAATTTGGACCATGTGGAAGATCACCCAAAGATAAGCAAACTAAGGACAGAGGTGGTTGGGTAGTCCTTGGGTAGTCTTTTCATCAATGGACGTCCAACCCAAAACTGAACTCTAGAGGTCCACCTGAAATTGGACGGTACTGTGATTTTTTTTGTCTTGGGGCTCCATGCTGAATAATTTTGCATGCTGGGCCCTATAAATCCTTGTCTGATATTAACTATTACAAACTTTGGTCCTTCAAAGAATGGGGTTCCAGCTCAATTCAGACTGAGCGAACCGTCCTCCAAACTGTCCATTAAAAGTAATGTTGAGAAAAAGGTAACAGTATATAAGTTAAGTAAAGTAAAAATATAAAAATATAGTAATTAGGTAAATTATAATTAATAATCAATTAATAATAATTTGGAATGTGGTCAAAGTAATTTACTGATTCATTTATATTAAAATTTGTGTTTTTTGGTATTTAAGTTTCTATGTGATTTAAAACATTTTAGAAATGTTTGAGTTATAAATAAAGTTTCTTTGGGAAAATACAATGGTTTTGATTTTTTATTGTGTTTCATGTATTTTTTTTCGTAAGAAAAGTGATCGGAGGGACCAACAAAAGCAAGTGCCGGATGTTTTGTTTAGTATAAGCAATGGATGTGTAGCGATGGTTGTACATAATTTTAGATACTGTTCGTGACAACAGTTAAGTACAAAAATAAACCGAGAATTTGTATCGATTTAATTTTTCGTGCAAAGTTACCAAATCATTCAATTTACAGAAAGGGTCTCGAGTTTAGGAACTGAAAATAACACATCCATTCCAGAACGCCTTGTCACACTGTACAGCAGCTATTTTGGATATTATCCTTTCACGTGATTAGAAAATAAGAATTTGAATAGAAATGCTGAGTTTTTTTTTAAAGTTCTGAAAAAGTTTTTGAATCACAATTTTTTGTGAGTTTGAAATCCAAAATTGCCAATTCTTTCATTACTGCAAATTATTCTTCACCAGTAATACATTTTCTCATGTTCAATAGACTGAATGTAAGGTTATGTGTGGAGAACTAGCTGGTTTTCCAACAACTTACTCAAAGTTTTGATGGCTACTTTTTGAATTCTTTCTCCAGAGCAATGCTTTTCAAAGACAGGGGCGATCTGTTTGGCAATTATTGTGGTGCTCAATTCCAAGCAATAAAGATGGAAAAGGAATAGAAAGACACTCTTCCTATTGCACTTTTCAACTTGGTGGTCCACACATTTAATAATTCCTTCATTTATATAGCGCAAACAGATTATGCACAGAGCTTGTCACATCAGTCCCTGTCCCCAATGGGGCTCACAATCTAAACAACCTACCAGTATATTTTGGAGTGTGGGAGGAAACCGGTGGACCCGGAGGTAACCCACACAAACACAGAGAGAACATACAAACTCTTTGCAGATGTTGCCCCTGGAACAGCCAGGTCCCCAGCACTGCAAGGCTGTAATGCTAACCACTAAGCCACCGTGCTGCCCCATATATACTTTAAGTTCCCTTTGGGATAATAAAGTTATTTATAAATATTATTCCAAGTTACACTCCTAGCAGTAGTGGATACTCAAGAAGGAGTTCCTACCACATGGTAATATTGCAATATCCAGAGGAAATCCAAGAATATCGATTAAGTAGAGAAGCAAGTGATACTATGATGAGGATGTGATGGATGATGGTTTGGGTGATTTTCTTGGAAGCAAAAATATCACGATATAGGAAAAAGATCCATAGATCCAGGGAATCATATTTCATAAATGATTTTATCCAATCCAAATACCATAACCTCTTTTTTTCAATGGATTATGGATTAAGCTTCTTGTATCTTTATTAATAATAATAATAATAATTCTTTATTTATATAGCACACACAGATTACGCAGCGCTGCACAGAGCTTGCCAAATCGGTCCCTGTCCCCAATGGGGCTCACAATCTAATCAACCTACCAGTATGTATTGGAGTGTGGGAGGAAACCGGAGGACCCGGAGGAAACCCAAGCAAACACGGAGAGAACATACAAACTCTTTGCAGATATTGACCTGGGTGTTACCCACTCAGCCAGCGTGCTGCCCTAATTCACCATAATCTATTATCACACATAGTGCATTCACATTCCGTTCCGCCAACTCATCATCACGGATACAAATGAGTGTTGCGTGTAGCGCCCTAGGTGTTGGCCATACTCTCACCCTGTGCATAATTAACCATTAAAACCCAAACTTTAGCTATTTGGTCCTTCATAGGATGACAGAGTAACACTGCATTCCTCGCGCTGTTAATGCCGACACCTCGGATAATAACTGAGAAGAGAATGAAGACAATTAGGCCGCGAGTCTTGTCTTCTGTTATTATCGCGCCATCGCCGGGTTCGGCTCTGTAAATTGTCTAATCCAAGTCAACCCTCTCCAGTTTTCCTCCGCTGTTGATGCCCTTGTCTTACTCCTTCGTAAAAAATATATAGATTTCTCCAGAAATGAGATCTTTTCAATTGACTTTCATATTCTCCCCGACCCTCCCCCCCAACACACATTCACCATTCACCACCCGAGGGAGACTTGTGTCTTCCAGACGATATCTCCATGTATTATTCCATACCTGGAAATCAATTCTAATCTCCAAATGGAGAACACATACAAGTCTGATGCGGCCCGGGGCCTAGTTGACGGCCAATGGGGACTCCCATCTCCCCCTACACAAGGTATAATTATTAAGTAATTAAAGTTCACTTAATATAAATGCTTATCATTAAACAGACAGACCTCGGGGGTCTCGCCTGTTCAGTTATTAAATATTCAGAGCTTTTAGTCACACTAACAAACCTAAGGGGATAGACGCTTTCATATGTTTTGCTTGGAGTGAAGAGACGTTAGTTATTGTCAAGACAGAAGCCTTCAGGTCCCATTACAGGATTTCCTTGGAGTATTTTGATGAAAATTAAGTTAATCACAAATCTGTTTTTATGCTAAGAATCTAGATACAAAACACACAATTGGGCAGATTTACTTACCTGGTCCAGTCGCGATCCCGCGGTGCATTGTCCGACGAGGATTCGGGTCTGCCGGGATTAACTAAGATCGTGCATCCAATTTCCTGCTTCCCCCTCCCCGCCGGAGTTCACCTTCTTCTTCCCGGTGTATGTGAGTGCTGATCTTGCGACACAATTTGCTTTTTAAATTCCGCGGTTTTCCCGAATCAGTCGGGTTGTCCGACGTCCACGCCCCCGATTTGTGTAGCGTGCAAGCCGGCGCCGATGCAACACAATCCGATCGCGATGCGACACAAACCCGGGGCAATACAGGGCAACACGGAAAAAAATCACGAAATCCGACGAAAGTGCTGCGTTCGGACCCTTAGTAAATGTGCCCCAATGTACTTTGTAGAGCATCGTTTATGGAGTTGGACTAGTCCACCAAAGTATGGACAGATCCTCCATTGGGGCCATGTCCAGTTTCTTGCCTCATATCAATTACATCAATTTATCTATTAAAAGGGGAGGTTCTGGGCTAATGATATTGATGACCGATCCTGAATATGAGATTTTATACTCCAAAAACCATAATTAAAAATAAACATCATCCAATTTTATCTTATAGCATTGTAAATGGGGTTGGATTAGTCCATCAAAGTATCAGGGGATCCTTGAATGACCCATGGTCTATAGTTCCAGTTCCCAATCTTATATTGACTGCAAGCATCTACTTAGAATGAAAAAAATGTTTGTGTCTACTTCCTGTTCAATTCATCGTATATAAGCTGTGGGAACAACTTATCTATGGGGGTGCTGGATGTGAGACCCCCCCCCCCCCACCAATATGATATTGAGGGCCTATTCCATAGATGTGTTATCAATATTTTTAATCCCCAAAAACCTTTTAATATATTTCACTAATTCCCTAAACGCATCAACGAGATTTTATCTACTTGAAGATTTTTATTCTTTTCTTATCCAATACTAATTTTAAAGCAAGAGCTTAAAAAGCTTTTACTGAAGATCCCGCACTCGGGTCAAGAGGTTGATAGAGGATAAATAATTCTTTTTACGGAACAATGTAGGCACTCAATGCAAATATGTTTTTTTCTGGAATGTTGATTGAAGGAATTTTAGACATTTAAAAACATTTACTTGCAAAATATGAACAAAATAATTGCGTTCTTTTTCCCTTGGGTTGTTGGAAGGCCATGGGGACATCGACAGAAGGTGATATTAGGAAAGAATATGAAACCACGTACAGGCAGAACACGGAAGGACATGGAAGGTCAATCAAGTGACATCACTTCCTGTTAGAGAAACTAATGATTTTTAACAGATCTAGGGCTGAGGGCATAGGTGGAATCTTGGTCTGTGTATTGGATGTACTAGGTTGGCCTGGACCTGCTAATCTTTATAGACTTTATTGGGGTCATTTACTAAGGGTCCGAATTGCGCATTTTCGTCAGGTTTCCCGTATTTTTCAGATTTGCGCCGAATTTCCCCGGGATTTTGGCGCACGCGATCGGATTGTGGTGGACCGGCGCCGGCTTTCATGCGACAGAAATCAGGGGGCGTGGCTGTCGGGAAACACGATGGATTCGGAAAAACCACAGAATTTAAAGAACGAATTGTGGCATAAAATCAATCACTCACGTGCACCAGGGATTGGATGGTATACTCCGACGGACCTTGGTGGACCGCGGCGCAACTGCGACACCTGGTGGACATCGGGCCCACGACCTTAGTGAATCGCCGGAAGACCTGAATCCTCGTAGGAGAAAGCGCTGCTGGATCGCGACAGGACCGGGTTAGTAAATGACCCCCTATGAGTTTAGTTCAGGAGAGCCATGTTTGGGTCAGTAAGTATGGTTTATACATGGACCAAGTCTATCGGGACAAACATACCTGTCAGTAGATTATGGGAACCTAAACCCCCAGAATGTCTTGCCTGCTGATGGCCACATTGCCGTGGTCCCCTTCACAGTGAATGCTCTGAAAATGGAGGACATTCCTAGTGAAGTCAGATGTACTAACCTCAGGTTGGCCAAGTGTAATGCACATGCAGCAGAGACGCTCAAACTATTACATTAACAGATCTCGGAAGCTCCACCCACGAAGACAACATATCATAGAGCCCCACCCATGAGGAGAATAGATTTTGGAAGCTTCCCTATAAAGACCAAACTAAGGAAAATAATACAAAATACATGATGGAAAATAATACAAAATACATGATTAAATATTAATTACAAATATACATGGAGGATTATAAAAGTAGAATCTTTTAAGAAAAAAACAGCAGAACAATAACAAACAGGAGTGATATTCTTTACCTCAAAGATAATTCACTAAAGGGTCTCTATAATGGAGCCATACAACTAGGGTGAAAGTGTGTAAAACATATAAAAATTAGTTGGATTTTTAAAAATACATATATTTTAACATTACAGATGGTCCCCTTCTTAAGGACATCCGACTTACAGATGACCCCTAGTTACAGACGATCCCCTCTGCCCCCTGTGACCTCTGGTGACCTCTCTGAAGAGGGGGTTGGGACGGATTATCGTTGGAGCCGCTCTGGGATCCCTGGTCTCTTTCTTCAAGGGAACCTGTAAGGAAAGCTACAATCCAAATTGCCCATCTTTTTCTATTGTATTGGTGTCCTCAGGATGCCAATACCACATAATGGAAGGCTCAAAATTTTGCACCATGAATCAAGGTGTTTTATATATACATAGCAAGGTTCAAGTTTGTCTTTGCTTCCCTGACTACCTGCTCTGCAATTGGTGGCTCTTACAACATAGATCTAGCATCAAAGAGTACACATACAGAGAGTGGCCGGACATTTCAAGATCACAGACACATGCACAAGGAGAAGACAGGCAACAGAAGAAGAAAAGCACAGCACATAAGGGAACCAAAAAGCCTTTGTTGTCCAAAGGGCCAAAGAGATCTGGAGCCACATTCACCATAGATATGGAAAACAGAAGGATAACATGGTGATCAAAAGTCTCTGTGGCTTGGACATCTTAGAGCTCAAGAGGTCTTCAGCAGGTACCACTGATTTCCCTGGTTCAGCCACAAAACCAGCCGCAAAGGTGGCAAAACCATTACGCTTCTAGATTTATAGAGAGCTGAATATTCAACAAGTACAACCCATTTGCCTGGCTTAGTCAACATAACCCATAATGTCCAGTCTGATAGCCTTGTCTACAGAAGACATTGGTCCCGATGTCCCTCTTAACATTGAATCCAAAATCTAATTTCTAATTTAAACAATCATGTAGTGGCAATTTTGCCAAAAATCCAAAAAGCCTTTGGACTAGTATCAGAGAGGGATAACACCTCACCACTGGGCCTGGATATGATATAACTCAAAATCTTTTGAGTAAACTATTTTAGTGAAAGTTTAGGTTTTGTTTAAAAATTTAGGCATCATCTATTTGACCAGTTGGGAAGATCACCAAAGATAAGCAAATTAAGGACAAGGGTTGTTGGGTAGGCCTTGGTAGTCTTTTCATCAATGGAGTCCAACCCAAAAACTGAACCTAGAGGTCAACATAAAATTGGAAGTAACTGGTGATTTTTGTCTGGGGCTCATTTGAAATATTGTTGAATGCTGGGCCCTAGGAAACCTTGTCTGATAATTAACTAATGTACGAACTTGGTCCTTCAAGGAATGGGGTCCAGCTAATTCCGTCTGAGCAAATCTCCTCCAAACTGTCCATTAAAGTAATGTTGAGAAAAAAGGTAACAGTATATAAGTTAGTAAAGTAAAAAATATGTAATTAGGTAAATTATAATAATTAGTAATAATCAATAATATGATTTGGAATGTGTGCAAAGTAATTACTGATTCATTATATAAAATAGTGTTTTTGGTATTTAACGGTTTCTATGTGATTAAAACATTTAGAAATGTTTGAGGTTATAAATAAAGTTTCTTTGGGAAAATACAATGGTTTTGATTTTTTATTGTGTTTCATGTATTTTTTTTCGTAAGAAAAGTGATCGGAGTGGACCAACAAAGCACAAGTGCCGGATGTTTTGTTTAGTATAAGCAATGGTGTGTAGCGATGGTTTACAGAATTTTAGATACTGTTCGTGAAACAGTTAAGTACAAAAATAAACCGAGAATTTGTATCGATTAATATTTTCGTGCAAAGTTACCAAATCATCAATTACAGAAAGGGTTCTCGAGTTTTAGGAACTGAAAATTACACACATCCATTTCCAGAACGCCTTGTCACACTGTACAGCGGCTATTTTGGATATGTATCCTTTCACGTGATTAGAAAATAAGAATTTGAATAGAAATGCTGTTTTTTTAAGTTCCGAAAAAGTTTTTGAATCACATTAGATTTGATTGCCAATTCTTTGATTACTCTGTTAATTATTCTTTAACAGCAATACATTTTCTCATGTTCAATAGACTGAATGTAAGGTTACGTGTGGAGAACTAGCTGGTGTTCCAACAACTTACTCTAAGTTTTGGTGGCTACTTTTTGAATCCTTTCTCCAGAGCAATGCAGTTCAAAGACAGGGGCGATCTGTTGGCAATTATTGGGGTGCTCATTCAAGCCAATAAAGATGAAAAGGAATAGAAAGACAACTCTTCCTATTGATCACTTTCAACTTGGTCACACATTTTCATAACTCCTTTATTTATACAGTGGCACACAGATTAACGCAGCGTGTACAAAGCTTGTCACCATCGGTCCTGTCCTAATGGGTCTCACAATCTAATCAATCTACAGTATGTTTTTGAGTGTGGGAAGGAAACCGGAGGAAACCCACACAAACAGGAGAGAACATACAAACACATTGCAGATATTGCCCCTGGAACAGCCAGGTCCCCAGCCACTGCCAGGTTGTAATACTAAACACTAAGCCACCGTGATGCCCCATATTACTTTAATTTCCTTTGGGATAATAAAGTCATTTATATATATTATTCCAAGTTGCACTCTAGCAGTAGTGGATGATCAAGAAGGGGTTCCTACCACACGGTTAATATTGCCATATCCAGAGAAAATCCAACATATCGATTAAGTGGAACAATGATGCTTTGATTGGGATGTTGATGGGTGATACAGGGTCAGCAGGGTTGGGGTTGATTTTTTTGGGGAAGCAAAAATCTTCAGTTATAGGAAAAAGATCCATAGACCAGGAATCATATTCAAAATGATTTTATACCAATCCAAATACCATAACCTCATTCTTCATGGATTATGGATTAAGCTTCTTGTATCTTATTAATAATAATATTATATTTATATAGCGCACACCAGATTACGCAGCGCTGCACAGAAACTTGCAAATCGGTCCCCGTACCCATGGGGCTCTACATCAATCAACCTAACAGTAGTTTTTTGGATTGGTGGGAGAACCAGAGTACCCATAGGAAAACCCCGCACCAACACGGAGAGAACATAAACTCTTACAGCTGTTGATATAGGTGGGAACTAGAACCCAAGGCAGAAGTGTTACCCACCAGCCGAGTTCCTCCACTAATTCACCGATAATCTATTCTCCACACATAGCGCATTCAATTCCGTTCCGCCAACTATCATCACGGATACAAATGAGTGTTGCGTGTGCGCCCTAGGGGTTGGCCATACTCTCACCCTTGCATAATAAACATTAAAACCCAAAATTTAGCTATTTGGTCCTTCATAGGGTGACAGACGTAACCACTGCATCTCGCCGTTATATGTACGCACACTTGGATAATACTGAAGAGAATGGAAGACAATTAGGCCGGGAGTCTGGTCTTCTGTTATTATCGCGCCATCGCGGGTTTGGCTCTGTTAAATTGTTGCGAACAAAAATGTCAATCCAAAGTCACCTCTCCCCGGTTTCCTCCGCTGTGATGCCTTGTTTATCTCGTAAAAAAAATAGATTTCTCCAGAAATGAGATCTTTCAATTTGACTTTCATATTCTCCGACCCTCCCCCCCAACACACAATCACCATTCACCACCCGAGGGAGGACTTGTGTCTTCAGACGATATCTCCATGTATTATTCATACCTGGAAATCAATTCTAATCTCCAAATGGAGAACACATACAAGTCTGATGCGGCCGGGCCTAGTTGACGGCCAATGGGGACTCCCATCTCCCCATACACAAGGTATAATATTAAGTTTAAAGGTCACTTAATATAAATGTATCATATAACAGACAGACTCGGGGTCTCGCCTGTTTCAGTTATTTAATATCAAGCTTTTAGTCACACTAACAACCTAAGGGGATAGACGCTTTTCATATGTTTTGCTTGGTAGGAAGAGACGTTAGTTATTGTCAAGACAGAAGCCTTAGGTACCATTACAGGATTTTCCTTGGTAGTATTTGATGAAAATTAAGTTAATCACAAATCTTTTTATGCTAAGAATCTAGATACAAAAACACAATTGGGCAGATTACTTAACCCGGTCCTGTCGCGATCCCGCGTGCGTTGTCCGACAAGGATCGGAGATGCGTGAGTCAATAAGATCGTGGTCCAATTTCCGCATGTGCCGCTTCCCCCGCCGAGGTCCGCCGGAGTTCACCTTCTTTCTCCCCGGTGCATGTAAGGCTTGATCTTGCGCACAATTTGCTTTTTACATTCTCGGTTGTCTCGAATCAGTCAGGTGTCCGACGACACACATCCTGATTTTGTGTTGCATGCAAGCCGGCGCGATGCCGACCACAATCCGATCTGTGTGCGTCAAAAACCTAGGGCAATTCAGGGCAAAAAATGGAAAAAAAATTGAAAAACACGATGAATGAGGCCGTTGGACCCTATACAAGTGCCACAATGTACTTTGTAGGCTCGTTTGTATGTGAGTTGGATAGTCCACCAAATGTATGGGAAGATCCGACATTGGGACCATCTCCAGTGTTTTGCCTCAATCTATTACATCAAGTCATCTATTAAAAGGGGAGGTTCTGGGCTAATGATTGATGACCGATCCGAATAGAGATTTTATTACTCCAAAAATCCTAATTAAAAATAAAAATAACTCAATTTTTCTTATGCATGTAAAAGGGGTTGGATAGTCCTCAAAAGTATCAGGGGATCCTTGAATGACCCATGGTCTATAGCTCCAGTTCCCAATCTTATATTGACTGCAAGCATCTACTTAGAATGAAAATAGTGATGAACTTAAAGGAGTTGGCCACTTTACTTCATGTTTTTGTTAATGTTTGTGTAAGTGTGGGGGGCCGGATTTTTGCACATTGCAAAAAACATGAAGTAAAATTAATGAGCGTCCGACACCCAGAACCCCCATAGATCAGCTTGTCTCAACAGTTACTGAACCGAGAATGAAACAGGGAAGAGATGACACAGTTTTCTGTGTAATGGAAGAGCTAAGGCACTGTGGCTTAGATCACCCTCAAATGAATAGCAGATGATCTGCAGTAACCTGGTCTGACCACTACACAGAGAATGGCGCTGTCTACTTCCTGTTCAATTCAATCTATATAAGCTGTGGGAACAACTGATCTATGGGGGTGCTGGATATGAGACCCCCCCACCAATATAATATTCCATAGATGTGTATCAATATTTTAGTCCCCAAAAACCTTTTAATATATTTCACTAATTCCCTAAACGCCTCAACGAGAGTTTTTCTACTTGAGATTTTTATTCTTTCTTATCCATACTAATTTAAAGCAAGAGCTTAAAAAGCTTTACCTGAAGATCCCGCACTCGGGTCAAGAGGTGATAGAGGATAAAATTAATTCTTACGGACAATGTAGCACTCAATGCAAATATGTTTTTTCTGGAATGTTGATGAAGAATTTTAGACATTTAAAACATTTACTTGCCCAAATATGAACAAAATAATTGTGTTATTTTTCCCTTGGGTTGTTGGAAGGTCAGTGGGACATCGAGAAGGTGATATAGGAAAGAATATGAAACCACGTACAGGAGAGAACACGAAGGACATGGAAGGTCAATCAAGTGACATCACTTCCGTTAAGAGAAATAATGATTGTGGTTTTTAACAGATCTAGGGCTGAGGTCACTAGGTGGAATCTTGTCTGTGTATTGGATGTACTAGGTTGGTCTTGGACCTGCTAATCTGTATGGACTTTATGAGTCTAGTGCAGAAGAGCCATGTTTGGGCCAGTAAGTATTTTTTATACATGGACCAAGTCTACCGGAACAAACCTACCTGTCAGTAGATTATGGGAACCTAAACCCCCATTATGTCTTACCTGTTGATGGCCTTATTGCTGTGGTCCCTTTACTGTGAATGCTCTGAAAATTGGGGACATGCTTAGTACTAACATCAGGTTGGCCAAGTGTAATGCACATGCAGCAGAGAGGCTCAAACTATTACATTAACAGATCTCGGAAACTCCACCATGAAGACAACATATCATAGAGCCCCACCCATGAGGAGAATAGATTTGGAAGCTTCCTATAAAGACCAAACTAAGGAAATAATACAAAATACATGATAAATGATTATTACCAATATACATGGAGGATTATAAAGTAGAATCTTTTAAGAAAAACAGCAGAACAAAACAAACAGGAGTGATATTCTTTACTCAAGATAATTCACTAAGGGTTATAATGGAGCCAAACTAGGGTAAAGTGTGTAAACATATAAAATTAGTGGATTTTTAAAAATACATATATTAACATGTACGATGGTCCCCTTATAAGGACATCCGACTACAGATGACCCATAGGGAAAATAATACAAAATACATGATTAAATATTAATTACAAATATACACGGAGGATAATAAAAGTAGAATCTTTTAAGAAAAAAAACAGCAGAACGATTACAGACAGGAGTGATATTCTTTACCTCAAAGATACTTGCACCCTAGTTTTATGGCTCCGTTATAGAGACCATTTAGTGAATTGTGTAAAATATATAAAAATTAATAGAATTTTTTAAAATATTAGAATATTTTAACATTACAGTTGGTCCCCTTCTTAAGGACATCTGACTTACAGATGACCCCTAGTTACAGACGGACCTCTCTGCCCACTGTGACCTCTGGTGACTTCTCTGGATGTTACTATAGTCCCAGGCTGCAATGATCAGCTGTAAGGTGTCTGTAATGAAGCTTTATTGATAATCCTTGGTCCCATTACAGCTAAAAATTTTGAAACTCCAATTGTCACTGGGGAAAATGTTTTTTTTTGTCTGGATCTACAATGATAAAATATACAGTTTCGACTTACATACAAATTCAACTTAAGAACAAACCTATGGACCCTATCTTGTATGTAACCTGGGGACTGCCTGTATACTATTTTTATTAATTGATTTATATTATTTTATTATTTATATGTTGGTTAATTTCATTTTATACATCAAAAATTTAAATATTGTACTTAAATTTTGTTAAAGTTTTTTTTTCCTTTAACTTCCTTCAAAAAATCTCATCCTCCACACAATATTTATTATTTTCCCTCTTCTTCATTTTTCTTGCCCGTTATCCCAGCGCTCATCTTCTAATTTCTTAATTTCGTTTTTTTTTTTCTATCTACTTGTCTTGGTTTTTTTTCCCCATTTTTTGAATTATATAGTTTTTTCTCATCTGCTTCCATTTCAATTTCTTTTAATATATTCGCAGCCTATTACCTCCCTTCCGCTATCTTTGTTTTTGCACATTGTTCAATTTAAATGACTGTTGATATAATCTTTTTTTTTTCCCCCCTTGGGGTTGATGTACTATTTCTATAGAGCGAAAAAAGTAGAAGTCATCTTTTGTTGATGTGAACGTTCGGGGGCGGCCGTCATCTCGGCTCGCCGAGTCTTCAAGCTTGACTCCTTTTGAATTATCTGAATTAAGTAGAACCTTAATAGTAAAAATTTGTGAAGCAGAAGAAACCGTGTAGCGGGGAATTCTTGACCTACAAGCGCCACCTCATCTCTATGTGTCTGAAGTGTAAGTAATAAAACTGTAAACCCTACCAGCATGGAAGCAGCCGGTGCGAGAGAGTTCAATACATTGTAATATGAAATATTAACACTGACGATGCAGAAGCAAAATATTACAGACGATCCCCTCTGCCCCCTGTGACCTCTGGTGACCTCTCTGGATGTTACTATAGTCCCAGACTGCAATGATCAGCTGTAAGGTGTCTGTAATGAAGCTTTATTGATAATCCTTGGTCCCATTACAGCAAAAAAATTTGAAAATCCAATTGTCACTGGGGAAAATGTTTTTTTTTTGTCTAGATATACAATGATAAAATATACAGTTTCGACTTACATACAAATTCAACTTAAGAACAAACCTATGGACCCTATCTTGTCTGTAACCCAGGGACTGCCTGTATACTATTTTTATTAATTGATTTATATTATTTTATTATTTATATGTTGGTTAATTTCATTTTATACATCAAAAATTGAAATATTGTACTTAAATTTTGTTAAAGTTTTTTTTACCTTTAACTTCCTTAAAAAAAATCTCTTCCTTCTGACAATATTTCTTATTTTCCCTCTTCTTCATTTTTCTTGCCCGTTATCCCAGCGCTCATCTTCTAATTTCTTAATTTCGTTTTTTTTTCCTATCTATTTGTCTTGTTTTTTTTTCCCCATTTTTTGAATTATGTAGTTTTTTGCTTCCATTTCAATTTCTTTTAATATATTCGCAGCCTATTACCTCCCTTCCGCTATCTTTGTTTTTGCACATTGTTCAATTTAAATGACTGTTGATATAATCTTCAATTTTTCCCCCCCTTGGGGTTGATGTACTATTTCTATAGAGCGAAAAAAGTAGAAGTCATCTTTTGTTGATGTGAACGTTCGGGGGCGGCCGTCATCTCGGCTCGCCGAGTCTTCAAGCTTGACTCCTTTTGAATTATCTGAATTAAGTAGAACCTTAATAGTAAAAATTTGTGAAGCAGAAGAAACCGTGTAGCGGGGAATTCTTGACCTACAAGCGCCACCTCATCTCTATGTGTCTGAAGTGTAAGTAATAAAACTGTAAACCCTACCAGCATGGAAGCAGCCGGTGCGAGAGAGTTCAATACATTGTAATATGAAATATTAACACTGACGATGCAGAAGCAAAATAGACTCAAGCTTTACCAACTGAGAGTGACAAAGGAGGCTATGGAATTTTTATACCATTTGGGATTAAGAGACAATGTGTTACCTTCATGGAGATATTGACTGATACATTAAAGGGGTTTTCCTGGTCTACCGGAAAATCCCTGGGCAGTCGGAGACATACGTCCGTCAAGTTGAACCTAGGGATGGTAGAGAATGTACATATAGAGGTAGAATCCTGAGGTTATTCTCAACCTACCGTATATATTTGTGTATAAGCCGAGTTTTTCAGCACAAAAAATGTGCTGAAAAACGTCCCCTCGGCTTATACACGAGTCAATATAAGAGTAAAAAATACTTAAAAATACTAAAAAATAATAAACTTATATACTCTACCCTCGGTGGCCCCGATGTGCAGCACTGCTCCCCGATGTCCGCGGCTCGTCTTTAGACGGCTTCGCACACTACGTCTTTCTGCTGGGCAACGCCATGTTTTTGCCCCGGCGCGCATGTATGACTTGCAGCAGTGGTCTACTATGCCTGCGGGGAGGACAATGGTGGTGCCCTGCGAAGAAAGAAGACGGCATGGAAGCTGAAGACCGAGCCGCCGGGACTCTGGGGAGCAGCGGTGCACATCGGGGCCACTGGAGGGGGTGAGTTATAAGTTTTGGTTTTTTTTAGCTGGGCGTATTCTACTGGGGGCAGTTGTATACTAGTGGGGGCAGGCTGGGGGGTTATACTACTGGGGGCAGCTTTGGGCTGGGGCTGTATACTACTGGGGGCAGGCTGGCGGCTGTATAAGCTGGGGGCAACCTGGGCTGGCTGTATATGCTGGGGGCCAGTCTGGCGGCTGTATACACAGGGGCAGCTGTATACTATAGGGGGCTGGTTGACTATATACTGGGGGGGAGGGTCTGTGACCAATGCATTCCCACCCTCGGCTTATACTCGAGTCAATAGGTTCCCAGTTTTTGGTGGTAAAATTAGGGGTCAGGCTTATTACTCGGAGTCGGTTAACTCGAGTATATACGTTTATTGGAGAAAGGGAAAAGGAAATGGCAACGAGAGTAGGAGCAAGGAAAACAAATTTTAGGTTACTTACCCCTTTCGGTCTCCTTGCTCCCATTACCCAGCCTTCTTTCTATTGTTGGTACCTCAGGCTAGGTAGGAAGTTTTAGTGGTCTACTACAGTCTCCTTTCTATGTCCTCTATAGAGCAGTCATGTGAATGCTGGATTAAAGGCAAGTACCATATTTTTTAGTTTCCAAATCTCTTTTATAAAAAAAAATACCCTTCAAGGTTTTTTTTTCTTTCTCTGCATGTGTTCTCCAAACTTAAACATAACACATAAACTTTCTTTCATGTCTATTGATGGATTTATGCATTGTACTGTCTGTTGTTGTCCTCATGGGTGTGGACTTCCTGTCTCGTTCTCCTCAGGGGTGGAGCCTCCTTACCCTATTCCCTTCAAAGATGGAGCTGTTTGCTGACAAGACGCAATTTACAGCAATGTTTGTGTCCATGACATTTACATCTCTTGCGTTAAAAGACCCTGTGATCTCCTACACAGGAAGTGAGCCGAATCCATTGACAGACGTAACAGGAAGTCATCATTTAGAGCAGAAAGGGACATTACATTAAAAAAATTACCACAAATATCTTTCATGTAAATGTCATCTGTCCAATAAATTCTGTTTTGTCATGGAACTTGACTACTAATATGATTTTGTCAAAAAAGTCCACCTTCTATTTTCTATCTTCAGATTTGGATTATGATTTTGCATTATGTTGTTGGTGACTATACAGGCAGTCCCCGGGTTACGTACAAGATAGGGTCTGGAGGTTTGTTCTTAAGTTGAATTTGTATGTAAGTCGAAACTGTAAATTTTATAATATTAGATCCAGACGAAAAAATATTTGGCCCCAGTGACAATTGGAGTTTAAACATTTTTTGCTGTAATAGGACCAAGGATTAGCAATAAAGCTTCATTACAGACACCTTACAGCTGATCATTGCAATCTGGGACTATAGTAAAGCATTCAGAAAGCTTCACCAGAGGTCACAGTGGGCAGAGGGGTCCGTCTGTAACTATGGGTTGTCTGTAAGTCGGGTGTCCTTAAGTAGGGGACCGCCTGTATAAGGTAAAAGGTGATAAATATATAGAGTACAGTTGATGGGAAGGGGACTTGTTACAGAGTTTCTATTGAGGTTCGGGAGCTATAAACATAAAATAATTAAAAAGAAGTTCTAACCATAATAATAAAATAATAATAAAAACTACAGTAATTAAATTCAAGGATTAATGAGCTTATTCTTAAAATATTCCAAAGAGCTTCAAATCTAAACCTCTCGGGCTGGCAGCCTATTGTTCACTCACATTAATGCGATACAGTAAATCAATAAAACGCCTGAATACTAAATAAATACAAAAAAAAAATTTGCAAATAAGGACTCAAACCAGAATCGGTGAATTTATCATCCTTACAAAGAGAAATAAAGCACTTTTTCCTTTCTAATGTATTGAGATTAAGATAACCGGTGGAAACAAAAGCTAATCAGTTTTGCTTCTGGTTGCCCTAAAGGGCAATGAGATGCAAAGTAGGGTATGCGGGACTAAGAAATGAGATTTCAGTTCCAGAAAGCTAATGCAATAGTCACATCTCAAAGACTTTTAAGTATCATTATATTAATTGGCTATGGAGACAATGCTGGACGTGATACAGAGCACTTAGCACATTGTCATCTGGTTTTGACTGTCAAATGCACAATGAGTCTGAAGACCTACTTGGACTTGAATGTTGTGTCATATGCAGGATAACCACTAACTATTTAGGGTAGAGAGAAGGGCCCCCCATCGTGACCTTCCCAACTAAGCCAGAGCATAGAGTTTCCGACAAGCGGGGGGTCTCCTTCTCCAAGGCCTCATGCACATGTGAGTATTAGCCATGAGATAGACACACTAACTCACTGACCCATAGCCTTCTATGGACCACGTTCAAGGTTCGGTCCATGCACCTTGAGGCACCGTACATCACCGCACCGGGAACATGCTGACCACCAAACTGCAAAAGATAGAGAGGGTCCTATTCCTTCATTTCTTTGTGGTGGGGGGTGCGGTGAGCAGCAACCAGCTGCAAATAATGGCAGGGACTTGCTGCCGAGGAAAATGCACAAGTCCTTACTTTGATGGACATATGACATGGTGGGCCATACATCATAATGGCTGCCAAACAACAAATCATTTTACAATGATTGTGTGCTGACAAAGTGCTTAGATTTATTTGGTCTCGAGAAGAGACGACTAAGGAGGATATAAACAAGAAGAGGAGAGACAGCAATCAGAGTCCTACACGATAGTTCATAAGGTGTGGTGCTCGCAGCCAAAGGTTCTGGTACACGAACCTGAGAGACAGGACATCGATGGAGGAGGCCACAGCACGCAGATATCCTCCATCGATTTAAGGAGGATAGAATTAATTTATATAAATATATAATACACAAATGTGTTGTAAAAATTGTCCAGGTTAAATCAAACCAAAAGACAAGGGGGCCCTGTCTCCGTCTGGAGAAAACAAGGCTTGATCACCAGAAGAGATATGGCTTCTTTACTATAAGAACTATGAATCTGTAAAATAGCTGAGCTCAGGCGCTGGTCACTGCAGAGAGAGGAGAGAGCTTCAAGAAGGATCTAGATGCCTTTTTACATCAAAACAACATTGATGGTTTGTTATAATAAAGAATTCTGTTCTCTATCTTCCCTTCCTCGTCCCATCCCTTTCTTTTTCTTCCTTGGTTGAACTTGACGGTCATATATCTTTTTTTAACCTTAATAACTATATAACTACTGCGTGTGCTTTCAGTTTTCAACATATGTTTCCCAAAAGTGGTCACCCAAATGGAATATACGTCTTCCAAATACATTTTTACCGCTTAACACATTCCAGGTAAAAATTATCTGAACTTTCCGACTTTTGGTTTTCAGTAAAGACGTTATCTAAAGGAAAAGTTACAAGTCTTGGTGATAAACCTTGTCTTCTTTTCTGAATAAGTCCCCGGAGAGTTTAATTATTCCAATTATTGCGGCATTATATTTTTCCTACTTATCTATACCGGCTGGAAGGATTTACAAGACGTATCTGGAAGGAATCATTAGGGTGTAATGAAGTTTGTGTCAATAATTCGGCACGGCTCTTTGAAGGTTCTACATTAGTCTCTTAGATGGACCTTTCCGACGTGGCGTGATGTAGATTTCAGCCGGCACGGCAACACAAAAATAGCTTGTTATTCAGCATGTGAAGCTAATGCGCAGTAATCATGGCGGCCCCTGCAAATGTTTCATCTTCACAGACTCTTATGGAAGATATGTTAGAACTTAATTATCCTGTATATCAAAGAAATGTGGAGCTCGGAAGAGTCAAACTGTGTATAGCTCCAATAATCTTAATATCTCTAAACATCTAGCTCCATGACTCTTCTCCATATCTTCCCATCTCTTCTTTTTTTAAGAAAGAGGCTTTATGGGCACACAATGCTTTAAAAAGTGAAGGAAAAGTCATTTCGAGGGGAAGCTGAGAGCTAAAAAATGATGAACACAGTTGGACATCTAGTTGATAAGTCTTGCTCTTATTTTCGGGATTCTGACTCATGATTACAATGACAGGGGCCACTTATTCCATTTTAATGTCTCTCGGTGAGGTCACTCAGGGACAGATAATAGGGAAGGCAGAAGCGAAAACCATGAAACTTCCACCACAGGGTTCTCTACCTCATCAAGATGATTGAAGTGTAAATATATTGAGTAGGGGGCTATGAAACCACTGATTCACCCTTCTGGTTTGGTTGTGGAGATAATCATAAGAGCTTCATCTAACCTGGACTTCAAAATTGGACTTCTCAAAATTGTCCTGGTGTAGGTGATGGCTATCCTTGCGGCTTGTTAGTGTTACTGGAGATAAGATCAGGATCTTATCACCACGGTGAGTGCCGCTACTTCGTGTGCAAGAAGAGAAAAATAATGGTAAGAGAGATGATGATGGTGGCCATGGCCAGAGGATACTACAGGAACAAGGCAGAGCAGTATGGCAAAGGTTAACAGAGAGCCAATTGTTAGACAAAATTAGGGAATGGCAGTTAATAAGTACAGTATATACTCGAGTATGAGCTGAGTTTTTCAGCACAAAAAATGTGCTGAAAAATACCAAACTGCAGTGTACTGGGGCCGGGGCTGGCTATATACTGGGGGCAGGGGCTGGGTATGTACAGGGGACTGGCAGGGTATGTGCTTTGGATTGGGAGGCTATATACTCGGGATTGACAGGCTATATATTGGGGCTGGCTTGTTATATACTAAGGGGTTGGCTGGCTAAATACTGGGGCATGGGCTGGCTGGCTATATACTGGACATGGGCTGGCTATATACTGGGGTATGGGCAGGCTATATACTAGAGGCTGGCTGGCTATATACTGGGGCATGGGCTGGCTATATACTGGGGCATGGGCTGGCTTTATTCTGGGGCATGGGTTGGCTGTATACTCAGGCATGGACTGGCTGGCTATATACTGGGGAAGAGGCTGGCTGTATGCTGGAGATGGAATGGCTATATGCTAGGGGCTGGCTGGCTATATACTGGGGCATGGGCTGGCTATATACTAGGGGCAGAGGCTGGCTAGATACTGGGGCATGGGCTGGCTGGCTATATACTGGGGCATGGGCTGGCTGTATACTGGGGCATGGACTGACTGGCTATATACTGGGGAAGAGGCTGGCTATATACTGGGGAAGAAGCTGGCTGTATGCTGGGGGATGGAATGGCTATATATTATGGCATGGGCTGGCTATATACTGGGGCATGGGCTGGCTATATACTGGGGCATGGGCTGGCTGTATACTGGGGCATGGACTCGCTGTATACTGGGGCATGGACTGGCTGGCTATATACTGGGGCAGAGGTTGGCTATATACTGGGGCAGAGGCTGGCTATATATTGGGGCAGAGGCTGGTTATATACTAGGGGCATGGGTTTTTTGTTTTAAAATTAGGTACTTCGGCTTATGTTCGGGTCAGCATACAATTATTTCTTTTTCTAAACAATAATTAATAATTCAATAATTAATGTAAAATTAATGAAAATGTACTGAACAAGAATTGTGTTTTTTCTATTCCGTTTTGTGTTTTTTTTTATTATTTTATTATTCTTGCATGTATCTACTCCACAAGAGAGTGAAGTTACTGTCACATTTCTATTTGTTCACTGTTTTTCTTTTCATATTAGTTTGTAGACTCTTCCACCGCTGCTTAATCAACTCAAGTATTCTTGAAAACACTTGGGATGTAGGATGTAGGTCAGATGAAGATGTGGTAATCAGTCAAGGGACACGAGACTCGGGGCAGATGGGATGCCGATTATTAGTAATATGAATATTTCTAGCCATAACACATATACCTAAACCATAACCTTGCCTTATGTTGTATTTTTAGAAGATGACGTCCAAACACTATGGGCTTATCCTCAGCAGATGCCCGATCAGTTATGGTTGTCCAATTATCAAGACATCAACTGAAAATTTTTTTTAGATAAATTGCTTGTATTTCTTTACTTTCCTTGATGGTGGTCATACAAGATGACCTGATGTTTACACTAGAACTTTTAAAGGGTTAAGACAAGACCAGGGACAAGAAAATGACCAGTGAAGGACTGAACTGAGAAGGGTGGGGGGAGCATGGGTCATCTTCACAACTAACCCCTCCGGAACCAATTGTGACCACTGAAATGAGTGGTGGATGTGATGAAATATAGCTAAACTGTCATCTACCTAAAAATAATAGAGTAAACTTCAACCGTTTCAATTTTCGATAATTTGTGAGACAAGGAACATGATCGAACAGGATGCCATCTTGAAGACACTTCAATGAAAAGTCTGACTACTAAGGTTGACATTTAAGTCTGAGGTTCCCTTCACCCCTGTTCCGCCAGGTAAGGTGGCCACACTGGTCGCATCCAGTTAAATAACCAATGGAGATATATTTCTCGCCAAAGTTTCACCAGATTTTTGAAGGCTTCAAAGGGATATATACAACTTATATAGTAATGATAGCACATTACGAGGATATACTATCATTTTTGAGTCTAGTCTAGTCGCCTGTACAAAAAGATCCTCCACGTGTGCAAGACCCTCAGCCTAACCACCACAGAGACCATGAAGAACAAAGAGGATGAGGTTGTCCACGTCCAATAACTGCCTCCCTGTTGACCCCTCGCTTGTGTTACTGGACTCTTCTCATATTAGTTTCAGTTTTAGTTTCTTTGCATCTCTAGTCTAGGCTAGAGATAATGACTAGACATAACTAGAGATCACTTCAACATCATCAAGAAAGGGGTTATAGTTTTGAAAGGTGAAGACGTAATGCCTCAGGTTCCCGGTATATATTGACAGCCAGGAGTGTCAGTGCCGGTTTCAGCTTTGTTGCGTACTCCTTCTCAGGATCAATGGTGGTAACAAAGACTGAACTCCAACTGACCATAAAGTGGTGGCACCTTCTACCAAAACTCTTCATGACAAGAGTCCACCTAATTACATACATGATAAGTGGTGATAATTTGGTCTCACTCAGCTACTATGGCCTAGGAATTACTCCAATCTTTGCCCTCTATAGAAGGTTTCCATTGTTGTAGACATCCAAAAAGTTCGTCATTTTTGGATGCCAAAAAAGCCCTATTGTAATTAGTTACAAATTCCAAAAATTTAAATTGACCAAAGTCAAGATTGATGTGTCCTTCTAGAAACAGAACAATTCATATGATCCGACAGAGAGTAGGACCATGTCGTTGACCCACATGGACTCTGTCTAATGTATGTCCCTATAACGGAGAGCTGCCCACATCACTCCTTTTCCCTTTGTGTATTTCTGGTTTAGCCAAGGATTTCACATTTTCGTATACATGTAATGAGCCTGAGCTGTCAGATTAGTCTGCTTCCAGATAATACCGTTTCAATTTTCTTGCTTATAGAGAGACTAAGCATGTGCCGAATCGGAAAGATCGGAATCTTAAAACTTTCCATTTTTTAAGTCCAAAAGATTGAACTGCCCTGTCACGTCTTAAAGTCGGAGTCTTTTACATTTAAATTGTCTGTGGAAAGAGAAAATAAAGAAAAAAACCCACATAATAATCCGGAGGAATTTTGTATTTACAAGCAGCGTCCTCCATAATGTAGAAGCTATTTATGCCGAGGGTTCATTAAGAAGACTGGGGATTAGTACAATAAGTCACCACGAAGCTTCTAATTAAGCGACTTAACAAATTGAATTTTAATGTTTATTTTCAATTATGTAAACCCGAAATAAATGTTAGCGGTTAGGGCGGGAAGAACACGCTGTTTGCATTTTAGTATTATCTTTACATTTTTATATTCCTTGCCTATTCTTGGGAAAGGGCAGATCCATTACTTGGTCCCGATCACCTGTTGGAGGAGATTTCTGTATAAGAATTAGCACAGCGCCAAACACTGTATAGTGGACGTTCTTTGAATTGCAATTTAGCCTCCTTTACTTGAGCTGCAACCATGTGACTGGTGGACATTACATCACTATCTGGGAAGTTGAATAAACCATCACTGCTGTCGCTTCAGACCTCAAGTCCTCTAAAATACAGATGTTTCCAAAAAAAAGGCCCATTTCCTTTAATTAAATATTTTTTTTTTCCGTTTCCCTCTCCTAAATCCCTTCCTAAGCAGTGGGAATTAAAGTATAAGCTAGCCGCCGTTTTTCCGTAGCAAATCAGAAAATATTTGGATTTGATTAAGTGCCTGAAAGATGTCAGATTCATACCAACAAATAGATTCGCTCATCTCTAGTCTCCAATATCAGACTGATGGCACGGTCCAACACCCAAACCCACAAAAAGCCAAAAGCAGGTGCTCCTCCTCTTTTTTCTCTCTACTCTTGGTTTACGACCTAAAAAAACTGCATTTGAAAAACTGAACGTGTGAACGCACCCTTGAAGGACATCTACCACCAGATTTACTGGTGGTAAACTGTCACCAATGTCATGCTCATTACCTTAGGGGTTAACTGGAACTGTTTTTGTTATCGTCTGGAACGCCCATTTCAATGCAAAAACAACTCTATAAAAGTATACCAATGAGCCGGAGGAGCTCAGGCCTACGACAGACAAGGGACTCCTGGCTCTGTCCACTAATAAATTATGCATGACCCCCCAATAAAAGTTCATCCTGTGGACCACCTGCAAGTTGCAAACAGCCGGTGACGTCACCCGGCTGTCTGCAATCTCACCGTCTGCAGTCAGCTGCACAAGATGTAGAGCTGACGTCCATGCACGAGATTTAGTGAAGGGTGTTTTTGTTGACCAGTGGGTCATGGACCATAGATGGTCACCATAAAGGTCTATTGTGCACGGTCATGGTGAGTGATTGAGCTGGGCAAGATGTCACCAGCTGTCTGCAGCTTGGGGGAGGTTCAAAGGATGACTGGTTATGAAGGGGACGTGCAGAATTTATTAGTGGACGGAGCTAGGCTGACGTCAGTGCTTCCGACATATTTTTATAAAGTTGTTTTTTTTCCGGTGAAAGGGACGTTCCAAAAGATAACGAAACCGGTTCCAGCTAACCCCTAAGGTAACAAGTATTAAATTGGTGACAGTCTACCCCCACTAAATCTGGTGATAGATGTCCTTTAAAGATTAACTATAAATGCCTGCCGCTTGTTCTTCCTGCTCAAGCCATAAGCATTTTGATTTGAGAAAACATAATTGAAAATAAACATTAAAATTCAATTTACTAAGTCACCATAATTAGAAGCTACATGGTGACTTATTGCACTAATCCCCAGTCTTCTTAATCAACCCTCCGCATAGAAGACTCCTAGGCCCTAATTAAGTAGGGTCTGATTGGAGTTCGAGTTGATGACCTATCTTTAGTACAGCTGCATCCTGGGTACGCTTGTCTGCTGATACTTTCAATGTTCAATTATAACATCCAAAATATCTAAACCAATGACTGTCTGTAGCCGGAAAGAACAATGGCCAATGATTAGCTGTGTCTATCACATGTTCCATGTCGATACAAACACTAGATTTGGGAGGTGGATGAGAAATCGGGAAGCAAATGGAAATAGAGCAATTGTGGATTGTGAGATATTTTGTCCAGTTAACATCTGCAAAGAGTTTGTATGTTCTCTCCATGTTTGTGTGGGTTTCCTCCAGGTCCTCCGGTTTCCTCCCACACTCCAAAACATACTGGTAGGTTAATTAGATTCTGAGCCCCATTGGGGACAGGGACCGATTTGGCAGTTCTGTGCAGCGCTGCGTAATTTGTAGGCGCTATATAAATAAAGGAATTATTATTATTGTTATTATTATAAGACCCAATGGTTGGTCAATATACAACATCCTTCTGATGTACATTTCCAAAGAGGTCACTCGGGAATTCAATATTAATGGATGATCTTTGGTATAGCTACTTTCTGGATTCAACGATAACTTACTGTGTGGTGCAATGATAACATCCCGAATACTACACCCAATCACTGGCTGTGGGAAGTCAGAACTGGCTTATGGTTGACTGTGTTGATAGATCACATGATGTATGAACACAGGATGTAGAAGCAGTAGTGGATTATAATATAGGCGGTTTGGGTGTTTGCCCGGGGGCCTAAGCCACCACATTTTATACTGGGAAGAACCTTCACCCATGGAATCCTCATACATCTGTTCCTGCTCTTGATACACAAGAGTCATTTCACAACCCTTCAAGGTCCTCCAAAGGTCTTGAAACCACAGATTGAAAGCAAGTAGAAAGAGTGCATCCTCCATTGCCCAAGAAGCTGATTCTAGTACCAGATGTAGGAAGTGATCCCAGACTTGTAGGGGCTATAATATCATACAGCCCAGGGCCCACCCTGAACACGCCCGATCTCGTCTGAGCTCAGATGCTAAGCAGAATCGGGCCTGGTTGGTACTTGGAAGGGAGACCATGGCAATCTTTATTCGACCCTGTGTTGAAGTAGAGATAGACTGGAACTAGGAAGCATTGGAAGCAGAGAAGTGGGGGATCGGTGACTTATCTTCCCCTTCTAAGGCCTCATGACCATGTGCAGAAATGAGCTCCAAACTCACCCTGCTCATGGTTTCTACCAGGTGTGCCGTGACCTATTGTATAATTTGGGCTCCCTCGCTCACGCAGCGTGACCATGCACAATAGACCTCTATGGTGGCCAAATATGGTCAATGACCCACTGGTCAACAAAATTCACCAAAATTTTCTATAAAACTAACCAGGACTGACTAATTTAGGGCCCTTACACACAACTTTCCACCTAGCGTTTGTGTAATTTTGGGACAAGGGTTAATAAGCTTTGCAAAAAAAACCAAATCAGAATATAGTCTAAAGGTCGGTAATTAGAACAGCCGACTCTTACGGATGAAGATTTCAGTGTCGTCGAAAGAATGAAGATAATTAAAGATTGATTTAAAAGCAACACGGAGACAAATTACTTTCCAAAAACCCCGGCGATATCCCTCATTTCCATTACGTGGAGGCGCGCTGTGTCGGCGGTGTCATTTACTCGCTGACTGGCAGTGATTTTCTGCTAGTGAGATTGACGGGTCTCCGGAGTCAATCATCGGCAAGGTAAATAGAACATATATATACCAGGCATTTACATGCACAAACCCGCGAAGAGGCGTCTGATTAAAGCCTCCATTAGTAATCAGACGCTTCTTCGGTTTTCGGTAATTAATGGAAGGCAGATTTGCAATCACAGGTGAACACACACAAAAAAAAAAATCTTTGGAATAATCGTTGAGCAATGAATTCTACGAAAAGCTAATCTGTGGGCCATTACGTCTGTGAACACAACAGAACGAGAACAGAAAGGGATTAACGATATAAAAGAATTTCTAAAAAAAGGCAAATTCTAAAAGATTGAATTATTAAATGGAGTACACGGAGTACTGGGCTAAAGTTTTAGGCAAATTAATTAAAATACTGTAAAAAATAGAAGTGTTTTTCATTTACCAAAAGGCAGAGAAGAAATCTTAATTAGATCAAGATTTTGTATCACCACAAGTTGACTTCAAAACCTTGTCAGATATTTTTGTATTTGAAAGAAGTCAGCAGGAAGGTTGTTCTTGACATCTTGGAGAAGAAATCACAGGTCTTTTGTGGATGGAGGAACTTGGCAAGGAGGTTGTTCCAGGCATCTTTGAAAACTAAACACAGATCTTCTGTGGATGTAGGAACTCAGCAGGGAGTTTGTTCCAGAAATCTTGGAAAACCGATTACAGATCTTCTGTGGATGTAGGAACTCAGCAGGGAGTTTGTTCTAAGCATTTTGATTTGAGAAAAATAATGAAAATAACATTAAAATTCAATTACTAAGTCACCATATTAGAAGCTACATGGTGACTTATTGCACTAATCCCCAGTCTTCTTAATCAACCCTCCGCATAGAAGACTCCTAGGCCCTAAATAGTAGGGTGATTGGAGTTCGAGTTATGAACCTATCTTTAGTACCAGCTGCATTCGTGTACGCTTGTCTGCTGATACTTTCAATGTTCAATTATAACATCCAAAATATCTAAACCAATGAATGTCTCGTAGCCGGAAAGAACAATGGCAATGATTAGCTGTGTCTCACATGTCCAGTCGATACACACCACAGATTGGGAGGTGGATGAGAATCGGGAAGCAAATGGAAATGAGCAATTGTGGATTGTGAGATATTTTTGTCCAGTTAACATCTGCAAAGAGTTGTATGTTCTCTCCATGTTGTGGTGGGTTTTCCTCCAGGTCCTCCGGTTTCCTCCCACACTCCAAAAACATACTGGAGTTATTAGATTCTGAGCCCCTGGGGACAGGGACCGATTTGGCAGTTCTGTGCAGCGCTGCGTAATCTGTTGGCGCTGTATAAAAAAGGAATTTATTATTGTTATTAATAAGACCCAATTGGGTGTCAATATACAACATCTTTGATGTACATTTCCAAGATGGTCACTCGGGAATCAATCAATGGATGATCTTTGGTTAGCTACTTTCTGGATTCAATGTGATAACTACGTGTGGTGTGCAATGATAACATCCCGAATACTACACAATCACTGGCTGTGGGAAGTCAGAACTGGCTTATGGTTGGCTGTGTTGATTAGATCACATGATGTATGAAACAGGATGTAGACGCAGTGTGGTTAGATATAGGCGGGTTGGGTGTTTGCCCGGGGCCTAAGCCACCACATTTATTACTGTGAGAAGAACCTTCACCCATGGAATCCTCATACATCTGTTCCTGCTCTTGATACACAAAGAGTCATTCACAACCCTTCAAGGTCCTCCCAAAGGCTTCTTGAAACCACAGATTGAAAGGCAAAAGTAGATAAGAGATCGCTCCATTGCCCAGAGAAGACTGATTCTAGTACCGGAGAGGAGGAAGTGATTTAGACATGAAGGGCTGGGCTATATAATCATACAGCCAGGCCAACCTGAAAACACCCAATCTCATAGGCTCAGATGCTAAGCAGAATCGGGCCTGGTGTGGTACTTGGAGGAGGAGACCATGGCAATCTTTATTCGGACCCTGTGTGTTGAAGTAGAGATGATTGGAACTAGGAAGCATTGGAAAGCAGAGAAGTGGGGGAGGTCGGTTGACTATCTTCCCCTTCTAAGGCCTCGAACCATGTGCAGAAATTGCTCCAAACCACCTGACACATGGGTCTACCAGGTGTGCCGGACCTATTGTATAATTTGGGCTCCCTCGTCCGCACGAATGACCATCGCACAAGTAACCTTCTTTTAATGGCTTGGCCAAAATATGGTCAATGACCCATGGTCAACAAAACATTCTTCACCAAAATTCTCTATAAAACTAACCAGGACTGACTAAATTTAGGGCCCTTACACACAACTTTCCACCTAGCGTTTGTGTATTTGGGACAAGGGTTAATAAGCTTTTGCAAAAAAAAAACAAATCAGAATAATAGACTAAAGGTCGGTGGTAATTAGAACAGCGACTCTACGGATGAAGATTGTCAGTGTCGTCGAAAGAGATAGAAGATAATTAAAGATTGATTTAAAAGCAACACGGAGACAATATTACTTCCAAAAACCCGGCGATAATCCCTCATTCCATTAGTGGAGAGGCGTGCCGGCGGTTGGGGGGTTGTCATTTACTCTCTTGACTGGCAGTGATTTTCTGCTAGTGAGATTGACGGGTCTCCGAGTCAATCATCGGCAAGGTAAATAGAACATATATATACCAGGCATTTACATGCACAAACCCGCGAGAGGCGTCTGATTAAAGCCTCCATTAGTAATCAGACGCTTTTCGGGTTTCGGTAATTAATGGAAGGCAGATTTGCAATCACAGGTGACACACACACAAAAAAAAATCTTGGAATAATCGTTGAGCAATGAATTCTACGAAAAGCTAATCTGTGGGCCATTACGTCTGTGAACACAACAGAACGAGAACAGAAAGGGATTAACGATTAAAGAATTCTAAAAAAAAGGCAAATCTAAAAGATTGAATATTAAATGGAGTACACGGAGATACTGGGCTAAAGTTTAGGCAAAGTAATAAAATTACTGTAAAAAATAGAAGTGTTTTTCATTACCAAAAGATGAGAAGAAATCTTAATTAGATCAAGATTTGGTATCACCACAATTGCACTCAAAACCTTGTCAGATATTTTTGATTTGAAAGAAGTCAACAGACAGGTTGTTATTGACATTTCGTGGAGAAGCAATCACAGATCTTCTGTGGATGAGAGGAAATTGCCAAGAGTGTTGTTTCAGACATCTTGAAACTAAAACACAGATCTTCTGGTGGAATGTAGGAACTCAGAAGGGAGTTTGTTCCCAGACATCTTGGAGAACTGATTAGAGATCTTCTGGATGTGGAGGGAATCAGCAGGAGAGTTGTTCAGACATCTTGGAGAATTGATATCTTCTGTGGATGTAGGAACTCAGCAGGGAGTTTGTTCCAGACATCTTGGAGAACTGATTACAGATCTTCTGTGGATGTAGGAACTCAGCAGGGAGCTTGTTCCAGACATCTTGGAGAATTGATTACAGATCTTCTGTGGATGTAGGAACTCAACAGGGAGTTTGTTCCAGAAATCTTGGAAAACCGATTATAGATCTTCTGTTCCTTGCTCCACCCATCTGACAGTAGGGATTCGAAAATAATGCAGCTCATAACCTATTAGAGTGGTGGTGGTGGTGGGAATCTTTTAATGTGAAGTTTGGAAGAAGTACAGAGAAATCTTAGACATGGCTCTGAAAGAAGAAGATGAATGTAGAAGGTTAAGTGGATATTTTGAATCAGGGGAAGATTTTTTTCCCACTGTGAACCAATGACGTCATCCTATGGGGGGATTAGCCTTCTTCTGGATCAACGTGGGTTGGACTTTGATGAAACCTGTTTAGTGTCTACGTGTTTAATTAGAATATCTCTTCACCTTCTTGGATTTTTGCATACAGAATTGAAGGTTAGGGGAGCTGATGGCAGATTGGCTGCGCTCAATCTCATTTAGACACATAAGGAAATTGCTTTCCCTCCTGTCATTATATAAATGATATTCTAAAGTGCATGTCTAATCCCGTAATAAGCATAAATCCAGAGAATTAGGTAATATGCATCTGAGCCATAGATAGCATCGCCCCCGTCCATGGCATCCAATTAGTGACTGTCAGACGCCTGTTGTGTCGATGTAAAAGTCTTCTCTATATAAAAGTGTCAGACACATCCAGTATCCGAAGGGGAACATTCACCCGTCACTAATAAAAACATACGTTTTATATACATTGGGCCACATGTATCACTCATTTTTTCTGTTGTTTTTGCGCCTTTTCATTCAGGCGCACCGTTTTTGAGGCATTTTTGCGACTAAACGCCAAACTAGCCACGCAGCAAAAATAAGCAGCTTTCCCTCATTTATCCTAGCAATCCAGATGTTTTGCTGCGCCTTATGATATTCATCACTTGATACGTTTTAATTTAGGTGCAAAAACAGGCGCAAAAACACTCCAGCCCGAAGGTGGCGTTAACTGAG
Organism: Engystomops pustulosus; assembly: GCA_019512145.1. Classification (NCBI taxonomy): domain Eukaryota; kingdom Metazoa; phylum Chordata; class Amphibia; order Anura; family Leptodactylidae; genus Engystomops; species Engystomops pustulosus. The sequence goes on along the minus strand of CM033641.1, from coordinate 312,258,191 downwards.
AAGAAAGCACTGAGCCCCTTTGCAGAACAGCTAATTTCTAGCAGCAGAGCTCAGCCAGACACTAGAACATACAATACAGACATTAGATACTCTGCAGACACTAGTACAGATAATAGATACATTAGATACTCTGCAGACAGGAGCTGCAGCCTCTATTTACAGTTCATCACCTTCTATTTACAAAACATTCTGCAAACTCCTGAGCTCAGAGCAAGAGAGAAGAGAACTTTGCAGAATGTTGCAGATACTACATACGAGTGTCCCCCATGTAATTCTGCACAGTATCACCAGTGTGTCTGAGGGGGATACTGTGCAGAATTACAGGGGTGCAGCAGGAGACCAGCACTGGGGGATCCCCTCCAGGAGAAGCCCCTGCTGAGGAGGTCACTGGGTGCTGGGTGTCACACACCTGGGTGCTGCTGTGAGTGTTATCTTCATTCTGGGCTGTGAGAGAAGCAGAGAGGAGCTTGTAGCAGGATCACATGTAAGTGCCTGAATCTAACATTGCGCCTAAACTGCGCCAAAATTGCGCCTAAACTGTGTTAAAGTAAAGTGATTAATAAGAGGCAGCAAATTACCTTATCACAGATGGTTGTAGCTTGTGATAATTCTGGCAAAACAGTGCGCCAGAATTTAGGTGCAACTACTAAACTTAGGCGCACAAAAGTGATAATTGTGGCCCTATATATGTTATATAACTATAGAAATTAGTGTATATATATATCAGTGCATAAATGTGTGAGTTTGCAAATATGTATTGAATGGGAAGGGGGGGCCCCATTCATTAGTCTGCTATGGGGCCCTGCCTCTCCTAATTACGCCCCTAGTTGACAGGTTCCCTTTAAACCTGCAATTACTTATTTTGATCCCGTCCATTGTAAACCTTCATCCCAGACATTAAATACTAAGGTTCATGTCCTTCCAGTCATTAGACAGCTTTGGCGCAGGGGCCCGGTGCACCCCACACTTATAATCTACCCATACAATGATGAGAGAATTATAGCGTGATCCTGCCGCTAAGGACACTCTCCCTGCACACATCCATCCACGGAGACAATCACCTCTCGCCTCGTGTGTGCAGCAATAATGAGCCGGGATGAAGAAGGTTTCCACAGGAATTTTCGTTAATTGGGTCGCCTAATTAGTTCTTTTTTTAATTGTAAACAAAACTACTTTGCAATAAACAAGATGAGCTTCTGTTTTGGCGGCCAACAATCTTCCATCAACAATTTGATTCCAATAACAGACACAACCCGCCTAGCCCTCCCGCACAAGTGGACCCCACATCCCAAACCGTCAATCTGGCGTTCGCGCCTCCTGTTATTTGATTTCCTGTCTATCTTTCCCTTTTCTTGTTTTAATTTTTCTCTTACTGATTTTCCAAGCTTTACTTTTCACTTTCATGGCGATGCCTAGAAAATGTCATGTGATTGGATAAAGGGGCTACAGGTAGCGGGGCGGTTTCTTATAGAGAGCAAGATGATCTTGGCAGATTGGCACAAGTGTCCTATCTGCGGCAGCATGTTATAGATGAGAGGAGCTGAACAGATTGTACATAGTGTCCTATCTCTGCAGGAGCAATGTTTATAGATTAGGAGAGCTGGAGCATCATTGTATGTAATGTTCCTATTCTGTAGTCAGCATGTATAGATAGGAGAGCTGCACAGATTGTACAATTGGTCCTAATCTGCAGACAGCATTTATGGAGCAGGAGGGCTGAGCAGGAATTATACATGATTGTCCTATCTGCAGGCAGCTGTTATAGAGAAGGGAGGGCTGAGCATATTGTATGTAATGTCCTTTCTGCAGGGAGCATGTTATAGGAGTGTAGGGGAGCTGAGCAGATGTCTGTATAATGTCCTATCTGCCAGGGAGCATGTTAATAGAGCAGGAGGAGCTGAGCAGATTGTACATAGTGTTCCTCTCTTGCAGGGAGAATGTTATAGAGCAGGAGGAGCTGAGCAATTGTACATATGTCCTATTTGCAGGCAGCATGTTATAGAGGCAGGAGGAGCTGAGCAGATTGTACATAGTGTCCCTATCTGCGGCAGCATGTTATTAGAGCAGGAGGAGCTGAGCAGATTGTACATAGTGTCCTATCTGCATGAGGAGCATGTTATAGAGCAGGAGGAGCTGAACATATACTGTTTACCAATATAGAGATTGTTTTGTGATCTTTCCCAGTATACTATTCACAATAGTATAATTCTCTATATTCTTTATATAACATTTTCCCACCTTTACATGTATTGCCCCTTCCTCCTCTGTAATCTATACAGTCTTCTGAATGAATGAATAACCTCTGCTGTATATATAGAATTGCAGAGGAAAGTTCCAGAATCAAAGATATTCCATTGTCTATCTGCATATTATTCCCTCACGCTCCAGAAGAAATCACATTGTCTAACAAGCGTCATGTAACCAGAGAAAAGAACATACACAATATCAGCACATATCACTTCCTCTAAGAAAAGATCAAGCCGGAGATTGTGAAAAGGCTGCGGTGACGGCTCCGTGATCCTGTTCCTATGGAAATGATCTCTGCCCCGCAGCATTAATACTACGAGCCGGCTATGTGCAGAGCCGCTGTGTACATGACTCTTATGTGTTTGTTTTCTATTTTCAGCAAAAAGAGATAAATATTACATCCCGCAGACAGGAGAGACATGATATCTATCTATCTATCTATCTATCTATCTATCTATAGCTAATCTACTATCTATCTCATACTATATCTATGCTTCTATCTATCTATCTATCATATCTCACTATCTATCTATCTATCTTCTATCTTATCTATTCTCATCTCTATCTATCTATCTATCATCTATCTATCTCATCTATCTATCTATCATCTATCAATCTATCTATCCTATCATCTATCTATCTATCTATTTCTATCTATCTATCCTATCTCATATCTATCTATCTATCTCATTCTATTCTATCTAATCCTCTCTATCTATCTATCTATCTATCTATCTATCTCATATCTATCTATTTATCTATCTATCTATCTTCTATCTATCTATCTATCTCATCTATCTATCTCATATCTATCTTCTATCTATCTCCATATCTATCTATCCATAATCTCTATCTATCTAATCTCATATCTATCTATCTCATATCTATCTATCTATCTATCTCATGTCTATCTCCTATCTATCTATCTATATCTATCTATCTATCTATATCTATCTATCTACTATCTATCTATCTATCCATATCTATCTAATCCTCATATCTCTATCATTCTATCTATCTATCTATCTATCTATCATATCTATCTATCTCATATCTATCTATTATCTATCTCATATCTATCTCTATCTATCTCTCTCATATCTATCTATTATCTATCTAGCTATCATCTATCTATCTATCTATCTATCTTCAATCCATATCTATCTCATATCTATCTATCGCATATCTATCTATCTATCTTATCTATCTATCTATCTATCTATCTAATCGCATATCTATCTCATATCTATCTATCTCATATCTATCTATCTATCTTATCTATCTATCTATCTATCTCATACTATCTATCCTCATATCTATCTATCTATCTATCGTAATTATCTACCTATCTATCTCATATCTATCTATCTTCTCATATCTATCTATCTATCTATCTATCTACTATCTATCTATCTCATATCTATCTATCTATCTTCTATCTATCTATCTATCTCATATCTATCTATCTATCTCATATCTAGTACTATCTTATCTATCTATCTATCTCTCTCATATCCTATCTATCTATCTATCTATATCGATCTCCTATCCTATCTATCTCATATCATCTATCATATCTCATTCTATCTATCTATCTATCTATCTATCTATCTATCTATCTATCGATCTATCATATATATCTCTCCATATCTATCTATCTATCTATCTATCTATCTCTATCTAATCTTTATCTATCTCATATCTATCTATCTCTACCAGCTTCTATCTATTCCTATCTATCTATCTCCTATCTATATCTATTATCGATCTATCTACTCTCTATCTATCTATCTATCTATCCAGACTATCTCATATCTATCTCATATCTATCTATCCTCATACTATCTATCTATCTATCTAAGCTATCTATCTATCTATCTATCGCATCTCTATCTCATATCTAATCTCCATATCTATCTATCTATCATCTAGCTTATTATTCTATCTTATATCTCGTCTATCTATCCTCATATCTATCTATGCTATCTATCTATCTATTTCATCTAACTATATATCTACGTCATGAAAAGTCCACAGCAGCCATCATTAGTGTCATGCAAGTGGGGTGCAAGCTTCTTAGGTCCGAGCCCTGGTCCTCCAGCTAAACAAAAGGAGATTGCCAGCACACCAGGTTACTTCGCTGCAGCAATCCTTCCTACACCCTTCCTTCCTTCCTTCCCTCCCTTCCTTCCTTCCTTCCTTCCCTACCTTCCCTCCCTTCCTTCTTCCTTTCCTTCCCGTCCCTCCCTCCCTTCCCTCTTCCTTCCTTCCTTCCTTTCCTCCTTCCTCCCTTTGTCCTTCCCTTCCTTCCTACCTTTCCTTCCTTCCTTCCCTTCCTTCCTTCCCTCCCTCCTTTCTTCCTTCCTCCTCCCTCCCTCCCTCCCTTCCTTCCTTCCTTCCTTCCTTATCCCTTCCTTCCTTCCTTCCTTCCTATCCTTCCTTCTCCTTCCTTCCGTGCTTCTTCCTTCTCCTTTCCTCCTTCCTTCCTTCCATGACCCTTTTACTTCCTTTCGCCTTCCTTCCCATTCCCTCTCCCCTTCTTGCTTCCTTCCTTCCCTTCCTTTCCCTTCCCTTTCCCTTCCTTACCCTTCCTTCCTTCCTACCGTTTCTTTCCTTCCTTTCCTTCCTTCCTTCCCTCCTTCCTTCATCGTCCTTTCCTCCTTCCCCTTCCGTTCCTACCCTTCCTTCCCCTCCTTCCTTCCTACACCTTTCCACCTACCCTTCCTTCCTACCGTTTCTTTTCCTTCCTATCCTATCTTCCTCTTCCTTCCTTCATCATATCCTTCCTCTCCCTTCCTTTCTTACCCTTCCGCCTTCCCGCCCTTTCCCTTCCCTCCCTTCCCTTCCCTTCCTTCCTTCCTTCCTTCCTTCCCTCTCTTCCCTTCCCTTCCTACCCTTTCCTTTCCTTCCCTTCCTTCCCTTCCTTCCTACCCTTCCTTCCTTCCCTTCTTCCTACCGCTTCCTTCCTACCGTTTTCTTTCCTTCCTTCCTTCTTCCTTCTCACTTTCTCTTTCCTTCCTTCCTTATCTCCTGCCCTTCCTCCTCCCTTGCCTCCTTCCTTCCTTTTCTTCTCCTTCCTCCCTTCCCTCAACTCTCCTCCTTCCTCTCCTACCCTTCCTGTCCTATGCCCCTCCCTTCCTTCCATGTACCTTCCCTTCCTTCCTTCCGTCCCCTTCCCTTGTTTTCCTTCCTTCCTCTTCCTTCCCTTCCACACGATTACGTTTATCACAGAATATTGGAGGGATTTTCCCGCAGTCCGGACTGCCTCTATCTGGAGTATAAGAGTTTTATTAAGTCAATTGCAGCGTGCGAGGCCCTTCTCTATGCCGGCATTGGCCCGAAGGGTCAGTACACGTGGGCCGGGCGCCTGCTTCATTAACTCAAAGTTTCACACCAGGTTTCTTTGCAGTATATGTTATTATAGACCAAACAGGAGCAGCCACAGCCGATGAATTTTCTTCTGGGGGCCTTTGGGGGGGGCCCGGAGGCAAAGGTTTGCATGATATGATGCCCCCCCTAGTCCAATAGCCAACTTTTCACTTCTGTCTGCTCTATGTCATCTATAGTAAGATCTGCGCGGACCAACTGTTCACTTGGTGATAGCCGATGACTCCACATAATAAATGGTGACAGCATTATGTTTCTTCCTGTGTCTATAAATATAATTTAATTAACTTTGAAATACCCACCCCACCTTGACCCTTCACTCGTTTTATCAGACTGTTATGTGCGAGTATTTTCATCAGACAACCGGCTTCACATCCCGTTCATAGGAATAAATGTCACCAATGCCGCTCTTATTCTTATTTTTTTGGGTGCATTCTTCACCCTCCCCCTCTCCCTGAGTCCCTACCACCCCGCTCTACTATCCAACGCCCATGTCATTGATTCTTAAATTTTGGAGATTTACTGTAACGGTCACCAGTTCATCGCCGAGTTATTGGTGCCTACTGAAGAATAGGTCTTTTGGGCTTCTGATCTTTCGTCTTACGTCTAAATCTACCATGCTGAACACACATGAAGCCTAAAACATACAGCTGTCATCAATGCGGCATAATCCCTTCCTAGAAGTGGAAAGAACGGCGGACCGTTACTATTGAAGTGTTCATGGCCCTTGTATGGGGAGCCTCAGAAGATTTGCTTTAACACTTTACATTACATACTGGGCTTCATTATCTAGGGTTACGGATTGCCTTTCGCGTCGTGCACTTTATGCACCGTGGTTCGCGTGTTTTGCAACTGCTTTTGACAGGTATTTAACCAGGGTCGTCGCTGGGGATTGTTTCGCACTGATCGGATTTGGCGCATGCCCTGCTTTCTTGAGCTCATAAATGGGGGGGGGGTGAGCGGTTTTGTCGGACAAATCCACTGTATATCGGAACTGAGTCAAGGGATATAACTTTAAATTGTGTCGCAAACAATGCACTTAGCCTGCAACCAGAAGAAAGGTAACTCCTGGGACCTAGTCGGGGAAGCGACACATGCAGGATTTCGGCTCGCACCACATCTTAGGAATCGCGGCACAGTGCACGTATACACGGGACAAATGCACTTTATGTGACACTCCGTAGACGGGTCTATAACATGTGCCCCAATGAAATCATGGTGGACACTAAGGGGAACTAACACAACCTCCACCACCTCATGTCCTTTGCATCTGATCCCCGGACAGTTTTGAATTTTTTCTCTAGTCCCGCACTGTTTCCGGGCATCAATATGCCGGATATTTCCATCCATTCTGGTGGGCAGTCCAGCCTTCTGGCCACAAGGACCACCCACTTTACATGCATAAGACTCCATTTCCATTATCAAACTTGAACATCTTTAATGGGTTTCCCAGGAACTTAAAAAACCTATAGGTTGCAGAGTTGGCAAAGATATAAGTACTTACTTCAGCATCTTAGTTTCTCATGTTGAGACGGGTCTTCGGCACCTGAGCTGGTCAGAACTTATGTCTTGTGTTTCAAACCCTCTTTCAGCCAATTTCTTTAATCCTCCTCACTGGACCCTACTTTTCAATTCCACTTGTATTAATATCACTTCTCGAACAATTTTCGCTCCACCTCTACCCAACTACCCCACCCCCAATGGTGTGTTCCAGAAATTCCTGAAAACCCCTCATTGTTCTTTGTGATGATATATCTTGAGGTTCACTGATGATAATTTTATTCCAACCTTGGGATAAAATCAATCTTGCAGAAAGCGATAGACCCTATACAGTCCCCCAAAATTTCTAAAACCTGTTGACATGTGTTGTTGAGCTTCTAAACTTTGGTCAAATGTGTTTCTTTGTTTTGTTGCAAACAAAACACCATAGCTCTTGTGAATTTCTGGGAGTGTTTCCTCCGAGTTTTCCCACGACAGTTGAGCTGTGGAGATCTTACCATATGTCCTCATAAGAAAACAACTATTGGATTTTTCTCTATATTGTTTGATTGCTGGAAGTCGTGGAGGCTCTGTTGTTATGTAGATGTCGTAGGAAATGAGAGCAGTCACAGCCACCCACAACTGTTCACACTTGGCATTGACTCCAGACATGGTATGTCCTAGGCAGCAGTGTACTCCGTAGTCGAAGCCCATAAACCAACAACCAAGTTGAACATAACATAACCCATTTCCCCCCTCGGGTCCCCCTTCCCGCCTGGCAAATTAAGTAGCCCCTCGTCATCAAGCTCACGTCCCACTGGAAACGGTACAGAATGTGGAGTCTTTCGGAAAGGGAGTTATAGATATTTACTCAGGACGAGCGCCACTCCTACTAGACGACAATCCAATAGGCTCCGCGGGCAACTGAAGCCATCAGCTGTCGTCTCCTCCTGAAAACTTGGGCCACAGATGTATTGCTTTAGCCTTCACCCTACCTATGAGGCTATATTTATATAAAATATCTAAAACCATCACTTGCATCATCCCAATCTCGTAATTTTTCCCATTTGCTTCGGAAGTGACCCTAATTCGGTAAGCAAGATCCGAGCCAAAGTGGTTTGTCTAGCACAACGTCGTAAAATTTTTTGGCTGGAAGGTTTGGAATGGCTCGGAGATAACACTCAGATTGCTTTCTCTCGTCCAACCAACAGATTAAAAACGACAGAAGACCTGCTCCAACCAGCAGGTATCCTAGTGGCTCGGACCACCACTCTCTGGTACTGATAGAATACCTCATATTGTGATGAGATCTTAAAGGAATATCGACTATCGAGATGCCACATGATAACAGTGGACACTGACTCATAGATCCAGGCAAACCGGTACTGTGGTATCTTCTTAGATGTTGATCCCACTGACTCCTCCTTCTAATTCTAAAGAAGTCAACGTATAAATTATGCTAATGAGCGGAAAGCGACATTTTAATAGAATGTGAGACACTGGTGGCAATTACTTACCTTTCCCGTCGCATCCCCCTGTCCGGATGTCGCGACGAAGATTCGGGTCTGCAGTGTAATACACTAAGATCGTCTGAGGTCCCCGGAGTTTCCCTTCTTCTTTCCCTGTGCATGTGCGTGCGGTTTGACGACATCAATTTTAATTTTAAATTCTGAGGTTTGTCCGAATTAGTCCAGGTGTCCGATTGACAACCCCCCCCCGCATTTGTGCCACATGAAAGTTCGACGCCGTGCGCAAAAATCCGGGGCAATTCAGCGGCAATACAGATATAGTCCGGAAGAACCCTACAGAAAATGCGTCCAAAGACCCTTAGTAATTGTGCCCCCACTGTAATCGAAGGAAAGGTCACATGGCAGGTTGTGTGGATCTATTGGTAGGGTATTGTATGGATTAATACCATTGCTACATCTGCAATCTTCCTCAGCTCTGCGGACTCATTCAGTAAACTGCATTAGGATTTTAATTTTAGGGACAGATCCTGTTTGACAAAGTGGCTTGTCTCACACCCACCCGGTGTCTGCTTGAAGCCCGGTAGCTGTCCTGTATTTAATGAATTAATAGGGTGTAATCACCCAGATGCCACGTTCCCTCACCTCGGAAGTATTACCTTCCCAATTCCCTGGCCGGTCGCATTTTTCCGCCAGCTTCCCTCTATGCCTGACTTCCCCAGCTGGCAGGAGCCGCACAGTCAGACTGATTGAATCCTACTTGACGCCTGTAGCTGCACAGCAATGACCCAGGGATGTGCAAGAATATAACTACTATAATACTGCCCCCTATGTACAAGAATATAACTACTATAATACTGCCCCCTATGTACAGGAATATAACTACTATAATACTGCCCCCTATGTGCAAGAATATAACTACTATAATACTATGGCTATTTATGGCTGCACAGTGTGGGGGAGGGCTCCTCTGTGTTGCTCTGTGCTGTGCATTGTATTATGTGACTGTAGGAGTAATGAACATTAATCAGCGCCGCGTCTCTTACAATAATATTTGGTTACATGGCGTGTCTGATGAAGGTCAATACTCACCCACCTCCTGCACTTACGGGATCTCCATGGAGTCGCGGCGCTGTCATTTGCATATACATAATGTTTGAAGTGGCTTCTGAAAGTGACAATAAAATAACTCTGCTCCATCCACTAAAGCAAACTAAATCTGTTTTGGATAAGTATTTTAATGACTTTTACACTTGAAGAGCTCTGTGGGCTGCATAGTATTGATGACCTTTGCTCAGGAAAATAAAGTTTAGACATCCTGGACCCGCAGAGATCAGGTAATATAAAGAGAATGGAACTTAACATATAAACCATGGGCGCTTACTTATAGATCCGGGCGCCGTGACTGTGGTAATCTAATATTTGTTGGTTTTGAATGCCTCCTTCCTTCTAAAATCAAATTTAACAATTATGCTAATTAGCCAGAAGGGCTCTGGGGGCGTTACCAGAGCCCCCCTGTGCTGTAGATTCACAGGCTGTTACACTGTACAGGAGCACTTTCCCCTTCCACTGTGTAAGATTACATCAGGCACAGGGATGGGGAAGTGCTGAAGGAGTGGGGTGGAGTTGGTGTTACAGTTTGTGAATCTGCAGCATGGAGGGGCTCTGGTAACCCATCCCCCACCCATAGCACTTCTGGCTTTTAACATAATTTTAAAAGTAGATTTTAGAAGGCAGGAGGCCATGGATAACAGATATAAGAAGATACCACAGTCCCGGTGCCTGGATCTATGAGTAATGTCTCTGGTTTATCAGGATGGATTTTGATTTCCTTTAAAGCAGACAGCATCACTTTCTATGCAGTGGTTGATCTGAGTTACTGTAACTTTTCCAGTATTCAAATATATAGGAGTTGATTTGCAGTAACCTGGTCTGACCACTACACAGAGAACGGCGCTTCTTCCTGTGTCTTAAGGCACACATATCCAATAGTTGTCCGATGAAAAAGCAATGTAGGCACTGAACACAAAGTATCAGTTGTGAGGATAATATTCAGGCCCAGCTTATAGTCAGAGTTTGTTTTTAGAGTTAGTTGCGTTTAAATGCTAAAAATTTTGTCTCCTAGCAGCTGCCACTAGGGGGAGCTAAGATGTTCACTGCAAACAGCGTCATAACTGAATGTCTAATGGGTATGCACTGACCTCCTGAGCTCCCCCTAGTGGTGAGTGAAAGCGGTGAAATTAATGGGGGTCATTTTCTAAGGGCCCGATTCGCGTTTTCCCGACGTGTTACCCGAATATTTCCTATTTGCGGTGATTTTCCCTGTATTGCCCCGGGATTTCGGTGCACGCGATCAGATTGTGGCGCATCGGTGCCGGCATGCATGCACCGGAAATTGGGGGGGCGTGGCCGTAAAAAAAACCCGACGGATTCAGAGAAAAACCGCCGCATTTAATTAAAAAAAAGTGTCGACACGCACTTACCTTCACCCACGATAGGACGGTGAACTTCAGTGCATTCCGATGCTCTTCAGCGCAGCAGCGCCACCTGGTGGACGGCGGAGGAACTGCCTTAGTGAACCCCAGCCGGACCCGAATCCTCCGCAGAGAACGCGCAGCTGGATGGCGAATGGACCGGGTAAGTAAATCTGCCCCAGTTTCTACAGGATATGCTCTGACCTCCTGAGCTCCCCCTAGTGGTGAGTGACTCCCAAAATATTCTTTTGTCATTTGGTGCTTCAAGAGCGCAAATTGATGCGCCGTTCATGCAATTGTCAAGTGCTATGGTAAACGTATTTCCATCCATTCCCTTATATTTTGTATATTGTTGTTCTTTCATAGGTTACGTTTGGTGTGTCTAGCCAGGGACCACACTGTCTTTTATACAAGTACAGTCAAAAACTTAGGGGATTGATGATGCCGTCTGCCCCGTTTATTATTAGGGGTATATTCAGCAAGGTCGTCCCTTATATTTGCGAGTTATACAATCGTTGGTGAATCAATATCAACGTGCATCCAACATGGTTGTTATCACAGCCAATTGGTCCTGATTTATGGCTGACACATCGTGGACTTTTCCTTTATGTAAATTGCATGAATATTGCATTCCAGAATCATCTATGTTTTATCTGATAAATTTTCATTTTTGGTTTCCATAGCACCAGACGCTCTTGCTGGGGCATAATACACATGCGCAGAACCAGGCGCATAGTGTGTGTCCCACCGTGCGACATATTTTTTATGCGCACATTTTGGCGCTCAGCTTGCGTTCCATGTAGCATTTTTCTTCCTTTTTTCCTTTTTTCAAAAAAAAAATTTTTTTTCAAAAAAATTTTTTCAAAGAAATTTTTTTACATGTATCGGAGTACATTGTTGCTGATCAGGGAAGGTCGACACGTGGAAACAACTGGGAAGCATTGCTGTCAACACAGAAGCACTTGAGCACCTTTACACAGACAAGACCAATGGCTGGACTAATCTGTGTCACTAATAAAGCTGTTTGTTATATATAACACAATTTTAATGTCTATCACATACATATACATGTATTTTACATTGTGCACTATGTTTAATGTTCACGATATGTAATTTGACTATGTAATATGCATTATATCACAGTTATACAAAAATGGTGGGAGTATCCCAATTTGTCATGTGATCACCTGTTGTATTTAAATATGGCCACCATTTCACTGTTTGAATGGCTTGAGAAAGGCTCTTGCAGAGCCGAAACGTCGCTGTCACAGTTGCTCACTATGGAATAAAGACACTTTTTTACTTTTATCTACAACGGAGTGCTGCCCGCTTTCTTTATACTATTACTGGAGGACCTGAGGCCCGGTCCTGGGTTGCCTGCACCCAATTTTCTTTTTCTTTTTCTCTGAAGGTTTGTGCTGCTTGGACTTTCTTTTTGTAGATAGATAGATAGATAGATAGATAGATATGAGATAGATATGAGATAGATAGATAGATATGAGATAGATATGAGATAGATATGAGATAGATATGAGATAGATAGATAGATAGATAGGTAGGAGATAGACAGATGGATATTATTGTACATTTCCCAGCAGTCACCAGGATATAAATGTTTCTCTTCCAGATTTTCCGGGGGGAGCAGGTAGAACTTTCCATGGACCTTACTCTGTTTGACTGATTTTAATGAAAAGTCAGTTGTTCGGAAACTAAATAGAAAATATTCTGCGGCCATTTCCCCGCCTGGAGTAAAACTCCATTATTTCCGTCTCTTTCTTCCCTGTGTTAACATTTCGCATTCTTTCTCGCTGACATTTTAAATGTCTAAATAGATTTGGAGCCATTTTTCCTCTGCCCTTAAAGCCGCAGAGATAACAGGAAATCATAGGCTTAGGGATTAGTCCGTCTGTTCTATGGAGACCCGGATTTCTCTATTTGATTTCTTCCCTAGAGTTACGGCTTATCCGCCGGTCGTCACAATGTGTCGCTTATGGAGCCGGCGCGGCTGTGTGACCGGCGGGGACTATCTGGCGGATCACGCTGCTTCCTATTTTCCTATGACAATAATGATAACCTATAAGCCGCCGCCTTCCTCCGCCCATTCCTCTTCCTAAGGCTTTTATGTTCACATGTTATAAAGTCTTCTCTTACAAAAAGCTGATTTTTGTGCTGAAGGAGCAACAATTTCGATTCTTCTATTCCTCCATAGACAATGGGGGTCATTTACCTTATTTCCCCCTTGTCTGAGCTCTTTTTGCGCCTTTAGTGAGTCTAATTTTTGCACCTCATTTGTCTTTGTCTTTTTAAATAAAGATTTTTTTTTTTTTTAAAAAGGCGCAGTTTTATTGCGCAAATCCTACCATTGCCAAATCAGTCCCTGTGCCAATGGGGCTCACAATCTAATCAACCTGACAGTATGCTTTTGGAGTGTGGGAGGAAACCGGAGGACCCAGAGGAAACCCAAGCAAATACGGAGAGAACATACAAACTCTTTGCAGATGTTGACCTGGGTGGGATTCGAACCCAGGACCTCAGCGCTGCAAGGCAGAAGTGCTACCCACTCAGCCACCATGCCACAAACATCTATATGCCGAAACATTCCAAAAAAACGCAAAATAGGCGCAAAACAGCCATTAAGATCCAGGTACCGTGACTGTGGTAATCTTACTATATTTATTATCTTTGATTTCCTTCCTTCCATAATCAACTTTTACAATAATGTTAATGAGCCTGAAGGGCTCCAGGGAGTGTTAAGAGACTGCTATAGCTTCAAAGGTTGTTACACTGTTTCATCCACTCCCTGCACTCTAGGTCCTTCCCACTTCCTTGCAGAATCAATGAATTTTAGCACACAGTGGGAGGGGGAAATGCTCCTGCACAGTGTAAAAGCCTGTGAAGACAGAGCACGGAGGAGGCCCTGGTAACACACCCTATAGCACCTCTGGATCGGTAGTATAATTTAAAAGTTGATTTAAGAAGGAAGGAGGCCATGGATAACAAATATAAGAAGATCCCACAGTCCCGGTGCCTGGATCTAGGAGTAATGTCCCTGGTTTATCAGGATGGATTGTGATGGGAGATGTCGAGATCAGACTACACAGGGTTTGTTTGTAGTCTGTCGGCATGGCGATTAAAAAAGACCTCTATAGAATAAGTAGACTTATGAATTTTAATAGAGACTTTTATATCCACAGGGGAGAAAAACTGATTTCTAACGTGGACTTAGACTTTGTGCTGAAAATATCAATTAAAGGTAAAAGTTCACACTGTGGCCAATCGCTTCTGGTCCTCGGGGGAGGGGTAAGTATGAAGGGCTATGATACGGATATCCCTGCAGTCTTTCTCTATGGGGATCTGGCTGATGCAGTGATTCTAGAAATGACTTGGAAAAAAAATGTGCATTGTCATATCCGTGCCCCGGAGCAGCGGTGACATACAGTCCACGAGCCACGTGCAGCCACCGCCATACGCTGTCATCAATGTGACTTATTTGCTCTCATACATCATGTCCCACAATTAAAATTGATCCATGCGTCTGACCTCCAGTGCCGGCGGATGTCAGCTGAGACTCTGGCTCGGCAGTCTGAAGGTCAGCCTGTCCTGCAGATAGACAAGTAAGATATGCTTCATAATTTCCTGCGGGTCAAATTGATCAAAATTCATCATTTGGTCTCCATCTCGCGCAGGATCTCTGCAGCCACAGCCAAGTTTATTATTGATTCCACCGGTCAGACACTCGGATTTGTCAGACGAGGCAAAAAACTGAACTCTGCCTTTATACTATTCGTTATATGCTTTAAAGATATCAGTAAAACAGAGGTCATGCAAAGTTCACTGACTCCCCCCAAAAATTCTACGGGGTGCTATTAGTTCTCTGACCTCCTAAAATTATTGCGACACATAGATTGTCACTATTCCATAGTCCTGTAGAGACAATCTACACCAATAAGCTTAAAGGCTCTTAAAGGTGCTTACCAGATTTATTCTATTAAAGGGGTTGTCCAGGAATCTGTGTACTGACTCGGGTTCTGGTTGCCACTTCACTCTCGTACTTAGAGTTTTTCCGCACTTGGCTGGAAGTCCTTGGGTATCACAGGACCCCCTTGAGTCAATGGGTGTCCTCCTCGGTTGTGGGGACAGGAAAGGATCTCCCTTGGTCTAAATTGGATAAGCACCCTGAGCCATAGCAGTGCAAGTTTACTTCCTTTATGTTTTCATCCCTGAGCTGCTCCCCTAGTGTTTTTCCAAAATCCTGGAAAACCCCTTTAATGACCCACCTGTAGTATATTCATTTATAGATGATTAGTGGGTTTGATCAGCCCTTGGACATGATGGACAGTTTGCGTGTCGGGTGTGAGATCCGACCTATTACCGATTAATAATCTATCAATATTAGTTGCCTGGAAAGATGGTAGAAGGATCCTTGGGTCCAGTAAACTCCTATTTGTATGACTTAACAGCCTAGTGAATGTCACAGAAAGTAAAATTTCCATAACAGGAAGTGTCCATTACCTGACAGGAAGTGTGGTCTCCTTGACAGGAAGTGCAGGAGAGTATACAGATAATGAAGTGTCCATAACAGGTAGTGTCAACTCCATGACAGATAGTATAGTGGACTAGACAGAAAATGTTGTGTCCATGACAGGAAGTGTACTATCTATGCCAAGAAGTATACTATCCATGACAGGTAGTGTACTATCCATGACAGGAAGTGTAGTGGAGTAGACAGCAAGTGTTGTGTCCATGACAGGAAGTATAGGATCCATAACAGGAAGTGTAGTATCCATGACATAATGTCAAATCCAAGACAGGAAGTGTAATAAATTAGAGAGGAAGTGTAGTATCCAAGATAGAAAGTGTAGTGAGTAGACAGTTAATGAATGATAAAATCCTTGACGAGAAGTGTAGTGTAATAGACAAATGATGTTCCGCCCATAACAGGTAGTGTAGTGACCATGTCAGGAAGAGTAGTTTCTAGGACAGGAAATGTCAAATTCAAGACAGGAAGTGTAATATCCATGACAGGAAGTGTAGTGTACTAGGTAGGAAGTGTAGTGTAGTAGGCAGATAGTAAAGTGTTCATTACAGGAAGTGTAGAATTCATGACAGGAAGTATAATATCCATAACAGGAAGTGTAGTGTCTATGGAGGTGTAGTATGCATGACAGGAAATGTTGCCATTCTTGTATTTTTCCTAAAACCTCATTTCTATTTGCCTCATGTTTTATTTTTAAAGCTTTTTTTATACCAGTTTCAACTGTAGAGAATAAAAAGACATCATAAAATTGTGAGTTATGGAGATGACGGTCAATAACTTCAGTGTGTTGTATCCTTGTAATATCTCCCCCCGCACGCTCCCCCCACAGATTACCGCCTCTTTATTTCTGAAATATTCATCGGCATTAAGAGAAACTTGTCATTGTCAGCAGGATTCGCGGGCGGAGAGCGGGTGTAGCGCCAGGGCCGTGATTTATTCCACTTCTACATATGAAAAGATATGATAATGTTAATCCTGGAAATGATGGAGCTTTTAGCCATTTTCATGGTTTATGGGCATCAAAGAAGGAAACTGAACTTATTTATGTTTTGGCGGAAT
>CM033641.1:312091018-312235791 GCA_019512145.1 Engystomops pustulosus | reverse complement strand
TACTCATAGATCCAGGCACCGGGACTGTGGTATCTTCTTATATTTGTGATCCATGGCCCCCTTTCTTCTAAAATCAACTTTAACAATTATGCTAATGAGCCATAAGGGCTCTGGGAGTGTTATCGGAGAAACTAAGTGCTGCAGCTTTACAGACTGTTACACTGTCTCACCCTCCCCTTCCTCACCACTTCCCACCTCTCTCTGATGTAATCTCACACAGTGGTAGGAGGAAAAGCTCCTGCACAGTGTAACAGCCTATGAAGCAACATCACAGAGGGGCAATGGTAACATCTGGCTCATTAGCATAATTTGATTTTAGAAGGAGGGAGGCCATAGATAACAAATATAAGAAGATTACCGCAGTCCCGGTGCCTGGATCTATTAGTAAGTGTCTCTGGTTTATTATGATGGATTTTAATGGTAGATTTCCTTTAAGAAACTCTTCATTGATGTTTTCTGCTCCCATATACTATCTGAAGGTCATTTATAATGGACCAGCCCTAAAGTGATACAACAATGGTGACAGAAGGACTTCTTCAGAAAATCCTTAGCAGTGCTGAATCAGAGACTGAGTATTTTACTATAAAAGATACATCTACAATCACATAAAAATCAAGGGGTTGCCTAGAATTTGGATATCGATTACTTAACCATGGGTAAAGTTATTGATATCCGATCAATGGAGGTCCGATACTCGCAAAGTGGCAACTGTCAAAGAGCTCCATCCTCTGTGTAGTGGTCAGGCTGGGTAATTGCAGCTCAGCTGCTATTCAAGTGATTGGGAGCTGATCTGCAGTAACACAATATGACCACCGCACAGGAAAACGGTGGAACAGCAGTGTAAAGGATGCAGCACCAAGTGTACTGCGGAAGCTACAAACTGGGATATAAAATCCTTTATTTCACAGTCCTGCTGACTACTAACAAAATATACAAAGGTATGATTACACATCTCCAGGGACAATACCAAACAGGCTGAACAGAACCACAGCAGTGTAAGGATATGCACCCAGTGCACTGGGAGAGAAGCTACAAAAATGGGGGATATAAATTGTTATTTCACAGTCCTGCTGCTACTAACCAAAATATAAAAAGGTTGATTACAACTCTCTCCGGGACAAAACACATAACAGGCAGTCTGTATGGTCACACCTGCGACAGGTTCCTTTTAGTTCCATATATCTGTATTCAATCAGATCCACATAGATCCTTAGTCCCTCCTCTATGAATGTAGCCCCCCCCCCCCCCCAGGAATACTCATGGATCTCTCCCGATGTGCCGCTTCCGCTTCTCTCCTGATCCATCAGACTATTTGACGTCTTCTCTCTGGTTTGGAGGAATCCCCGGAGGATGTGACTTTCTTACTGACGAGATATTTGCTCAGAATTACTGGAGCACAGCTGTGCCGGTGTCAGTCCCAGCAGATCCACGCCGAGACGTTCCGACATGTTGTTATACGTCGGCTAATTAAGGATTTCAATCACTTGATATTCCTGGAGACTTTTATTATTGAAAATTTGCAGGAATGAAATGTTTTTGTAGTGCGACACTGTAACGACGTCTGATTCAATTATAGAGCAGCCTAAATCATGGGGAGCCTGGATATCCTACACCGGGGATGCAGCTGGATCTTCCATTTCATGTCCTATGACAACCCTCTGTATACGGCTCAATAGGTAATCATACGCCTGGTACAGTAGTTGGCTAAGACCCTTTACGAGCGACCTTTAAAAACCATTCCTGATAAACGAGGGAATTATCTCTCTTTCTTTACTTCTCTTTCTCTCTTCTTATTCTCTCTCTCTCTCTTTCGCTTTCTTTCTCTCTTTTTTTTCACTTTCTTTATAGCTTTCTCTTTCTGTATTGATTTCTGTCTCTTTCTTTCTCTTCCTATTTCACTTTCTCTCCGTTTCATTTTCTCTCTGTCTCTTTCACTTTCTTTCTCTCTGTCTCTTTCACTTTCTTTCTCTCTGTCTCTTTCACTTTCTTCCTCTTGCTTTCACTTTCTTTCCCTTTCTTTTTTTTTTCTTTCTGTTTCTTTATTGCTTTCTTTCTCTCTCGATTTTTTTACTCTCACTTTCTTTCTTTCTTGCTTGCTCTCTGTCTCTTTATTTTCTCTCTCTTTCTTTTGCTCTTTCTTTCACTTTCTTTCTTTCTTTGTTTATTTATCTCATTTTCTTTTCTGTCTATAAAACTTTACCTCAAATCTATCTATTTATATCTGTATTTGTGAATCTATCGATCTATCTACAGTGAATAGAACATTTAGGGGCTGGTTTACCTTAGTCGAATGCACCTTTTTTGGGTTGTATTTTAGTGACTTTTTGAGTGCATTGGGGGATTTGCCCAATTTTTTGTGCCTCTTTCCAGCAGTTCCCCGGAGTTAGTTGTGTAGCAGTTTCCAGGTTTGCGCCTAATTTGTCTTTGTATTTCTCCTGCTTCCAGATGTTTGTACCTGATCTTACATTGATTTGCGGCTATATAAATAAGTGCACAATAACTCTTCAGGCATAGGAAAGGCAATGGTGTCATGTGCGTAACAGAATGCACATTTAAAAAAAAATATAATAATTTGCACCTAATACGGCTAAAAAAAAACCCCTGCATTTGATAAAGAGCCAAAACGCCAAAGAAAAATGAGGTTCAAAAAACAGACTCAAAAAGCGCGAAAAGAGCTCAGAGAAGGGGGGACTAAGATAAATGACCCCCAGAGCACATCCTGACGCCGGAGCCTGTGATCATCCTACACTCCATGTTCTGTCAGTCAGTCATACTCTCTTCTATAAGGAGGCGTCGTGCACTTTGCTTGTTTTATACCATCTCAGTCTTATTTATGAGCACACGGCGTCACCCTCCGCGCTGTCACGTCTCTCTGGCATCTGTCACCGCGCCAACAAATCATAGGAGGAAAATAAGCAAAGAAATGACAGTTTATTTCAAAAGTGAAATCTGTCGCTACAATGTATCAGTCTAGATAACAGACTGACGGACTGATACAATGTAACAAACCAGCAGGACAAGACAGTGCTGTGTGCAGCGGATATATTTACGTCTTGGAGGAGTGTCTAGACTGGATACAATGTCACAAACCCTCAGCTGTGAGAGGTAATGGATCGATTTGCAGTTTATTCTTCTGCGACCCATGTTTATAGTGTAGTGTGGTGTGAGGACACAGTCCCAGATCACATGGAGAGGCTACAATCCTGGAATATATATCTATGATTCATAGTCCAGCTGCCACTAGAACAACATATAAAAGGGGACGCAAAAAGCCAGGAGCACACCATTGCTGCAAAATAAATCCATATTTCACAGTCCTGCTGCTACAAAGAACACATACACAAAGGTAAGATTGCACATATCTCCAGGGACAATGCCTATTACTGGCTGCAAAGAAAACAGACCACAGCAGTGTGAGGAGACTCAATCTTCAAGCTACAATGCTACAAAATAAATTCATATTTCACAGTCCTGCTGCTACTTTCAACACATACAGAAAAGTACAGTATGTTTACATATCTCTCCAGGGACAATTAATAGCACTGGCTGCAGAGGAACCAGAGCACAGCAGTGTGAGGTGACACACCATGGTGCACTTAAAGAAGCTGCAATCCTGGAATATAAATCCATATTTCCCAGTCCTGCTACTATAACAAGATATACAAAGGTCTGATTACACATCTCTTTAGGGACAATACCAAACACTGGCTGAACAGAACACAGCAGTGTATGGATATGCACCCAGTGTACTGGGATAAGCTACAAACCTGGGATATAAATTGTTATTTCACAGTCCTGCTGCTACTAACAAGATATACAAAGGTCTGATTACACATCTCTCCAGGGACAACACATAACAGGCAGTCTGTATGGTCACACCTGCTGACAGGTTCCCTTTATAGTTTTCTATATCTGTACTTTTCAATCATAGATCCACATAGATCCTTAGTCCCCTCCTCTATGTACATGTAGCCCCCCCATGGAATACTCTTGAGCAGACTAAATCATGGGGAGCCTGGATATCCAACACCGGGGATGCAGCTGGATTCTTCCATTTCATGTCCCTATGACAACTCTTCTGTATACTATCCATAGAGTAATCATACGCCTTTGGTACTAGTTGGCTAAGGACCCTTTAAGAGAGACCTTAAAAACCCATCATGATAAACCAGGGACATTACTCATAGATCCAGACACTGGGACTGTGGTATCTTCTTATATTTGTGATCCATGGCCAACTTCCTTCTAAAATCAACTTTAACAATTATGCTAATGAGCCATAAGGGCTCTGGGGGCATTATCAGAGAAACTGTTACACTGTCTCACCCTCCCCTTCCTCACCACTTACCACCTCTCTCTGATGTAATCTCACACAGTGGGATTACACAGTGAGAAAAGCTCATGAGCAGTGTAACAGCCTATGAAGCAACATCACAGAGGGGCAATGGTAATGTACCCCAGAGAACTGCATGATTTGAAAAGTAGATTTTAGGAGGAAGGAGGCCATGGATAAGAAATATAAGATGATTCCCACAGTCACGGTTCCTGGATCGATGAGTAAGTGTCTCATGATGGATTTTGATGGTAGATTTCATTGATGATATCTGCTCCCATATCCTATATGAAGGTCATTAATAATGGACCAGCCCTAAAGTGATACAACAATGGCGACAGAAGGACTTCTTCAGAAAATCCTTAGCAGTGCTGAATCAGAGACTGAGTATTTTACTATAAAAGATACATCTACTCACAGATAAAAATCAAGGGGCTGCCCAGAATATGGATATTGATGATTTAACCATAGATTAAACTATTGATATCCAATCAATGGAGGTCCGATACTCGCAAAAAGCAACTGTCAAAGAGCTCCGTCCTCTGTGTAGTGGTCAGGCTGGGTAATTGCAGCTCAGATGCTATTGAAGTAATTGGGAGCTGATCTGCAGTAACACAATGGGGCAGATTTATCAAGCAGTCTGAAAGTCAGAATATTTCCAATTGCCCATGGCAACCAATCACAGCTCCCCTTTAAAATATTCATGAGCACTGGTGAAATGAAAGCTGAGCTGTGATTGGTTGCCATGGGCAACTGGAAATATTCTGACTTTCAGACTGCTTGATAAATCTGCCCCATTATGACCACCGCACAGGAAAACGGTGTTGTTCTTCTGCCCCACCCGTTGATGATAAAGGGTTTCCCCACTGATTTGGATGAGTCATCACTTTCACCAACTTGGAAAACCCCTTTAAGATCTCTTAATCTTACACACATCCATATTTCTAGATTCCTTATCCAGTCTATCAACATCAACACCATCATGGAAAACAGAGAAGACGACTTACCGGCAACTAGAACTTTTGCCGTCCGACTAATAATGGCACCGACCCCGTCCAACGAGGCTTCGCACTGGTAGGAGCCTTCATCGGGCCGGTGATGCCGCGAGTGCACCACAGTCTGTATCGCCAAGGATCCATTGGGCTGTTGTTGCCTTCTGTCATCTATCGCTAGATTTAGGTAAACCCCGTCCTTCTTCCACTTGATGGTCGGTGACCCTCGATCTGATCCGGCAGAGCAGTGTAAGACCACGGAACTCCCCCTCATGGTGACCACATCCAAGGGCTCCGAGATGAACCACAGTGACGTGAAAGTCTTTACCTGTGAACCTGAAACACAAGAAGGCAACAAGAAAATCAGATCTTCCTTATAATGATAAAAATTCTTGATTTATATAGCGCACACAGATTACGCAGCGCTGCACAAAACTTGCCAAATCAGCCCCTGTCCCAACTGGGGCTCACAATCTAATCCCCCTACCAGTATATTTTGGACTGTGGGAGGAAACCGGAGGAGCCGGAGGAAATCCACGCAAACACAGAGAGAACATACAAATTCTTTTCAGATGTTGACCTGGGTAGGACTTGAAACAGGACCCCAGTGCAGCAAGGCAGAAGAGCTGACCACTGAGCCACCATGCTGCCCAATCAATCCACCAAAGCAGGAGGAGTCAGGAGGAAGAGGGAAGTGCTGGGGGAGCAGGGGGGAAGGGTGAGAGAGTGTAACAGCCTGTGAAGCTACAGCTCTGCTAATTCTTCCAGAAACAATGTACTCCCCAACTTCCAAAAGCCATAACTTTTCTAAGTTTCTGTTTCCATAACTGTATGAGGGCTTGTATTTTGTGGGACAAATAATATTATCAAGTGTCGCCCCTCGTAATTCCCTGCAATGTGCATGTTGTAAAATTGTGCACTCCAAATGACCCTGTTGGGTCAGTACAATCACGGAGATACCAAATGTATCCAGTTTTAATATGTTCAGAGGAAATCTACCATCAAAATCATGATAACCCAGGGGCACTTATTCATAGATCCAGGCACATTCATTAACGAAGAGATTAATGACGAGGTGTAAATATTGCTGTGAGATTTTTTTAAGCAGTGAAAAGTCCTTAAAAAAACCTAAATGAAATTTTTTTCACCAAGAAAACAATAATTAATAACCCCCATAGAAGTGTCCCAAGGAGCCACCTTGGCTCCCCAATACAGGGGATTACGTACAGGATAGGTTCTTTAAGTTTGTTCTTAACTTGAATTTGTATGTAAGTAGGAACTGTATATTTTATAATTGAAATCCCAGCCAAATTTTTTTTGGGTCTATGTGACAATTGGATTTTAAAAATGTTGGGTTGTCATAAGAACCAGGATTATCAATAAATCTTCATTGCAGACACCTGTGATATCTGTTATAGCTGATTATTGTAGCCTAAGGCTAAAGTACAATAAATTACCAATATCCAGAGGTCTGTCTGTAACTAGGGGTCGTCTGTAAGTCGGGTGTTCTTAAGTAGGGGACTTCCTGTATATCTGTATACACCCCCTTGCCAAAAGTCCTGACATTATCATATTCTTGGGAATCCTCTTAACAAATTGCAGCCATAACAAGTACATAAGTCGTATAATTGTTTGCCTCTCCCCGCGCCTGTAAGTAGCGCACAAGCCACACGGCAGCATTATATGTTGTACAATATGGCGGTATATTTCATGTACACAGGACACCAGGGCTTCCCGGGAGAAATAAACTCATCTGTACTTTACACTAAGACTTTTATCTTCCTCTGTTCCCTGCACTCCAGACCAGAGAAGGCTCAGAACATTTGCATATATTTGCATAATGGCATAATAATTAAAGAGGACAAAGAACGCACTTCAATCAATCTTAATCATTCACAGCAGGAAGATAAAATAACTCCCCACCGCCTGCACTTATTGGGGTAACTGAATAGAGACAAACACGTCCGGCGCCGCTCACAGCCCGTGATGTAAACCTGTGATCAGGGCGGAAAAACCCCAAATTACCAACAGACAAATAAGTAAATATCAATTATCTTGTAGGGAAACATTCACAAGGCTGGAAGAGGAGGCGCACAGTATGGCGGGAATACACAGCCTGGCATCACTATGCACCACGTCTGAATAACCTAAATATAAGCAAACATTTTTACATAGAAGTATTATAGTAGTTATATTCTTGTACACAGGGGGTAGTATTATAGTAGGTCAGTTCTTTGTACATAGGGGGCAGTATATTAGTAGTATGTTTTTGTACATAGGGGCAGATTATAAGTAGTTATATTTGTACATAGGGGGCATGTATTATAGGAGTTATATTCTTGTACATAGGGGGCAGTATTATAGTAGTTATATTCGTTACATAGGGGGCAGTATTATAGTGTTATATCTTGTACTAGGGGCAGTATTATAGGTAGTTATATTCTTGTACATAGGGGGCAGTATTATAGTAGTATATTCCTGTACATGGGGGAGTATTATAGTAGTTATTCTTGTACATAGGGGGCAGTATTATAGTAGTTATATTCTCTGTACATAGGGGGCAGTATTATAGTAGTTATATTCCTGTACATAGGGGGCAGTATTATAGTAATTATATTCTTGTACATAGGGGGGCAGTATTATAGTAGTTATATTCTTGTACATAGGGGGCAGTATTATAGTAGTTATATTCCTGTACATAGGGGGCAGTATTATAGTAGTTATATTCCTGTACATAGGGAGCAGTATTATAGTAGTTATATTCTTGTACATAGGGGGCAGTATTATAGTAGTTATATTCTTATATACCATTTTAGTGTAATTCTAGAGGTTTTCAGTTATTTGCTGGTACATAGGTGAATTGTTATAATAATTGTGTATTTTAGTCTAGTCTTCCAGACCGTCTTCAAATAAAATACAGCCCCTGAGGCAGTGATGGAGAGGACTATGCAGTGTAGTCCCTGACACCTCTGGGATCAGCCCTGGAGCACATAGTATTTTGCTAGGATCCAGCACGTATTGTACTGTGTACTAAAAATATACTTAAATTTTAATCAATCTTAAAATATTTATACATCAAGAAACCTATATCCCCATGATAACGAGGTATATAAATTACTAAAAACTTCAGTTTATGTCCAAAACTCTTACTTGGAAAATCTTTTTTAATTTCAATTATTTATCTGCTTTGTAATATTGTGAACTGAGTGTTTTCAGCCGACGTCCTAAGACAAGACTAAGAGCAGAACTGATCCTCCGGCCCCTCCGGTCATCCCCAAAGACAAAACTGAATATTAGAACACAAGACAAATACAACAGATTCTATAAACAATAATATTTACAATAAACAGCAAGAGATACAATGTATCGAGTTCATATCAGCTCCAAGTTCTAAACTAAACTTCTAAACTCTAAAATTCTCCCAAAATTCTCCCCAAGTTGTCTCTCACTTCGGAAATCATGTGACCATGAGGGTTTCGAGGGATCTATTTGTGCCTGGATCTGCACAGAAGACAAGTTTGGGTGACGAGTGACACTAATAAGAGACCGGTGTGACCTCTTCCCTTCCATAATGAATGATGAACAGTAACTGCTGGTGATGAAATTGTTCTCTCTCTGTACACAACTATAGCAAGGTTAATTATAACGACGATCATTATCTCATTAATTGGCATATGGCGATAATTCTGCTGCCTGCCACTCACCATATGTTTTGCCACTTGTTCGCGTTTAAACATCATGTATGTGGTTCACGAAAATGCGACTACGGCGAGACATACATCAATAAGACTTGTAAACAGAACAAGGCAAAGTGGTTTTACCTTAAAGGGAACTTGTTATGATGTACATTCTGTTATAGAGCAGGAGGAACTGAGCAGATGGTACATAGTGTCCTATCTGCAGGCAGCATGTTATAGAGCAGGAGGAGCTGAGCAGATTGTACATAGTGTCCTATCTGCAGTCAGGATGTTATAGAGCAGGAGGAGCTGAGTAGATTGTACATAGTGTATAATCTGCAAGCAGAATGTTATAGAGCAGGAGGAGCTGAGAAGATTGTACATAGTGTCCTATCTGCAGTCAGGATGTTATAGAGCAGGAGGAGCTGAGTAGATTGTACATAGTGTATAATCTGCAAGCAGAATTTTATAGAGCAGGAGGAGCTGAGCAGATTGTACATAGTGTCCTATCTGCAGTCAGGATGTTATAGAGCAGGAGGAGCTGAGTAGATTGTACATAGTGTATAATCTGCAAGCAGAATTTTATAGAGCAGGAGGAGCTGAGCAGATTGTACATAGTGTACTTTCTGCAAGCAGAATGTTATAGATCAGGAGGAGCTGAGCAGATTGTACATAGTCTACTATCTGCAAGCAGAATGTTATAGAGCAAGAGGAGCTGAGAAGATTGTATATAGTGTCCTATCTGCAGGCAGAATGTTATAGAGCACGAAGAGCTAAGCAGATTATATGTAGTGTCCTATCTGCAGGCAGAATTTTATAGAGCAGGAGGAGCTGAGCTGATTGTACATAGTGTCCTACCTGCAAGCAGAATGTTATAGATCAGGAGGAGCTGAGCAGATTGTACATAGTGTACTATCTGCAAGCAGAATGTTATAGAGCAGGAGGAGCTGAGAAGATTATATATAGTGTCCTATCTGCAGGCAGAATGTTATAGAGCACGAAGAGCTGAGCAGATTATATGTAGTGTCCTATCTGCAGGCAGAATGTTATAGAGCAGGAGTAACTGAGCAGATTGTACATAGTGTCCTATCTGCAGGCAGCATGTTATAAAGCAGGAGGATCTGAGCAGATTTCAAATAGTTTCCTATCTGTAGGCAGCATGTTATAGAGCAGGAAGATCTGAGCAGATTTATAGGATTACTATCTTCCTGTGAATAAAAAAATTCTAAACCAGATAAACGAGTGATGCCAGATATATTAAGCACCAGGACAATCACACAGCCATGGATCATGCAGTATTTAGGCGCACGGCTCCCCAGCATGCCATCACTTATTGAAAACCCGAGCATAAAACTGAATCACAACTTGTCCATAAATTTCAATGTTAGAAAATAACAAGTAACGAACTTGTATGTGATTTAATAAGCGAGGCGTCAAATAAAAAACTGCTGGCCTCACAGTATTTTAATATGTGGCCGGCTCTGGGCTCCCCCATCATTCCTGCAGGCGATGTAATGGTCAGAGCTGTCGGAATAATATATCTCCGCACCATGGAGGAGAAAAGACTTGTTGTAGGCAGCCGGCTGGAGCTGTTAAATATGTCCTCCGAGGCATAACAAAGAGGAAAGATTAGCAGCCGGTTACTACGGCAGATCTGCGCCTTATTAACATTTTATTTATGTTTATAGAAACAGTAAATTTACCCCCGAACAAGAAGATCAAAATATGAGAAAAAAAAATTGAATGCCAAAAATCCCTGAAGTCATTAGTGGCGGTGTAAATTTACCAGGAGCCGAACGAGAGTTTAAAAAAATCTACAAAGATTTAGCAAAGTCGGAGAGGTGACAAAGTGGCCAGATGACGCATTCGTGATTGTATATGGGCACAGGCAGTGCCGTAAGTATCACAGTTACAGAGGACAGTCTGCCTGGTCATCTTATTGAGTGGAGGCTGCTGCTGGACATTTCATTGAGTGGAGGCTGCTGCTGCACATTTCATTGAGTGGAGGCTGCTGCTGGACATTTCATTGAGTGGAGGCTGCTGGACATTTCATTGAGTGGAGGCTGCTGCTGGACATTTCATTGAGTCGAGGCTGCTGCTGGACATTTCATTAGATGGAGGCTGCTGCTGGACATTTCATTAGATGGAGGCTGCTGCTGGAAATTTCATTGAGTGGAGGCTGCTGCTGGTAATTTCATTGAGTGGAGGCTGCAGTTGGACATTTTATTGAGTGGAGGCTGCAGTTGGACATTTCATTGAGTGGAGGCTGCAGTTGGACATTTTATTGAGTGGAGGCTGCAGTTGGACATTTCATTGAGTGGAGGCTTCAGTTGGACATTTTATTGAGTGGAGGCTGCAGTTGGACATTTTATTGAGTGGAGGCTGCAGTTGGACATTTTATTGAGTGGAGGCTGCAGTTGGACATTTTATTGAGTGGAGGCTGCAGTTGGACATTTCATTGAGTGGAGGCTGCTGCTGCACATACCATTGGACGGGGGCAACTGATGGTCATTATCACTGAGTGGGGGCTGCAGTTGGATATTTCACTGAGTGGATGCTGCTGCTGGACATACCATTGGGTGGGGGAAACTGCTGGTCATTTCATTGAGTGAAGGCGGCTGCTGGTACATTTTATTGGGTGGAGGCTGCTGCTGGACATACCATTGGGTGGGGGCAACTGCTGGTCATTTCATTGAGTGAAGGCGGCTGCTGGTACATTTTATTTAGTGGAGGCTGCTGCTGGACATCTTAATTAAGAGGGGGTTTGCTAGACAGTATCTTAATAAGGGAGGCTTCTGCTGGATACTACGTATAAAGTGTGATAGACCTAGATAGGAGCTCCAGGAAAATATCTTCACCGGGGGGCCACCTACTTGCGGTCTTCATTTGGAACAGATGGAGCAGTGGGGAACAGCGCACTCATGTGACTCGTGACCTTGAAGGCAACCCCTGTCCATATGGTCTGTGAGGAAATAACGGATATCATTATCCAACTAGAAATTTGGTCAGTAGGATATGGATCTCATATAGAACCGAGAGTGTCCATATTTATATATATACAAGCACCCATCCTGATGGATCATCATACAAACCCTTTTTCCCCTGTTGTTGCCTGTACAGGGGACTGATTGGCCGATTATAGCTTCCATCATTTTTGTAATGAACACTAAGAGAAAAACGAGGGGCAGATGGGCATAAAGCCATTACGGTGTCAGATTACAGAGAATTCCATGGAGAGGAGAGGAGGAGGAGGGGTGAGTCGCAGCAGCTAGATCTCCACTACCACTGAGAAGATTACACAGCTCTCTACAGAGAGAAGAGCTAAAAATCAAGCTATGTCCAGATATTGCGTTTGTTTTAAGGTGAGGTACACTGTAAATGGTCACCTAATGAAGACAACACCTGTCAATATAGCAGATTAGAGAGTCACTAATTGAGAACAGCTCCCATTATGATAGACCCTCGGGGGCCATGAATTATATCTTATCCTCGACCATTACCTCAAATGCATTTTCGGAGCAGCAGGTGCATAAACCCACCCCTCATGATAACACCAGACCCCAGGGGGTTCCTGAAGCCTGACCTGATACAATTAAAGGGATTGTAATATTTTGCAAAGCCTTCAAAGTGTTATAACACAACTTCCACTATGGAAAATGTCTTCGCTAAAACAAAAAAAAAAGCAAAAATAAATCCCATTTTAAAGGTGAGGACTTTCAGCAACTCAGTATCCTAGAACACATAAGTCTGAGGATACAAAAACATAACAATGTATCCAATCCAGAATAAAAATACAGAAGCATCCGCCAATACGCCAACGCACTTGTCGCTAATGAAGCGACTGTCTGATACAACTAGGATTAGAGGACCCATAAAAATCTTTATTTTTATAATATTTCCCCAAAAAATTGGGATTTACAAAATATAAATAAATGATAAAAAACAAAAAAAAAAATGGTCTTATTAGACATAAACTATTTGAAGATCAATAACCGCAGGTCCCGGTGTCTGAGGTCAATGGAAGATAAATGACTGCTCCGAGTTCATCTTTTATGATTATAGACGGATCGTATGTCATATAAATGTCTCGGAGGACAAAGTATCATTATGGTCGATGGCCTAAATATGTCACCGAAACAAAGTAAATTGTTTCCTAGATTTATAGATTTTTTTTTTTTGTTGTGTCGCCACCCGATGAGTCAGGGGGGTCAATAAGCTGAGACAGGGGTGCAAATACTGCGATGATTGAACACTACTGGGCAATCCATGAGGAGGGGGAACCCGCTGACCCTAGAGAACACTGCTAAACGGATGAGAATAAGTGCATGTAAATAACCCTAAATAACCCTGAATTTCTTTATGTCCACAGTTTCATCATTCAATCCAACATATAATAATAATAATAATTCTTTATTTATATAGCGCACACAGATAACGCAGCGCTGCACAAAGCATGACAAATGTCCCCTGTCCCCATGGAGCTCACAATCTAATCAACCTAGCAGTATGTTTTGGAGTGTGGGAGGTAACTGGAGGACCAGGAGGAAACCCACGCAAACACAAGGAGAACATACAAACTCTTTGCAGATGTTGACCTGGGTGGGATTTGAACTTCCAGTGTGTTGTTTCCAACACAAAATTGACTATAGCAAGATCCTCGGGGGCGGCTTAGCTAAACATAAGCCCTGCCCACACGGAGTAATATATATCAATTCCTTTATAATTTTGCATTGACACCTTACTTAATTAAACTGTAAAGGTTTTGGGTCAGGTTAAAAAGGAGCACTTTTTAAATGCTTTCATTATATACACAGTTATTACTTTAATTAGTTGTTCTTTTCTAACTATCTGAAAGTTCCTGAGATAATTCTATTCATTTGGCTGATCTGATCTAAAGTGGGGTGCGAAAATTTGTTAAAGGGTTTGTCCAGAGCCTGGAAAACACAGTTTCTTTCTTCCAAAAACAGCGCCACAACTGACCATGGTTTGAGAGGGACCAAACTGACCTCTTAATAGGCATAGGTGACATTGCCTCTAGCTGCCTATGTGATGCTTTGCTGATGCATCAAGGGATTGATAATTGAACAGAGATAGAGACAGTGAAGATGGTATCTGATCTATATTGCAGGAAAGTGTGTGGTCTTCATACGCTGGGGGTCTTATGCCATATACCTCTGTCAGCTGTCATGTCTGCTATTCCTCTCGTCCCTCCCATACATTTGTATAAGTCAGCTAAGGCAGAACATGCTCTCAAGGTGGAGAGGGGAGTCAGCAGCTGAAGGACTCCTCTATCAGTGGCTTATCTTGTGTGAGACCAAAAAATCTGCAATGTTGAAATTACATGGGACATGCCTCGGATCACAGGCACACATGTGCCCCTCTCCGTGGCGGAGTTGCCCCGTCCACCGGCCTGCACTGACCTTTCCGCGCTCCTGCTTCCGTCCCGGCTAGGCCACGCTCGTGTCCCCACTCCGTAGGGCGCAAGTGCACTGGCACTCGAAGTTTTAAAGGGCCAGCGCACCGCTGATTGGCTCTGGCACTTCTGGGTTTCCCATAAAGACCAGCGGCTCCCTTCACTCCCTGCCTCATTAGCCTTAGATTAAGCTTCCTTGGGTTGTTCCTGTGACCTTCCTTGTTCCCGTTTCCTGTTGATCTCTCAGGTTGACCTCGGTCCTCACCTGTGACCTTGCATCTCTGCCGCCAACCCGGACTATGTGCCTGTACCTGACCTCGACCTTGGCTGCCACAGCGGGCTAGTTGCACCTGTGGAACGACCTGGTGGTACCACGCCATAGCAAGACCATACTGCTTTGCGGTGGGCTCTAGTGAAGACCAGGTGCCATTTAGATTCCGGTCCCAGGTGTCGGCTAGTACCACCTCCCGCGGTGGTCCAGGGGGTTCCCCGGCCCCCGAGTCCTTACACATAGGTAGCGACGCTCTCATATAAGAAGGTCAGTTGACTGATTCGTCTTCTCCAAGAATTCTATGACTCCACATATCCACTTCCCGCATCCATGATCAATGACTCGAATGCAATCCCCCAAATCTAAATATTCCCTTAGGCTGAATGTTGAGCTGTTTGTTTCAATTTCGGCTTCACTCTCCATAACTACGGATCTGATTCCGAGTAATTTCATGCCAGAGACACAATGCGGCGAGTGAATTATTAATATCGGGAACTAATAAACACCTTGAGCTCCGTCTCATATCCTGTCTCCGAGCGGTTCACGCCTTTGCCTAAGCAGAACATATTTGTGTACTAATTGGATTGGTTTATGTGAATTCTAATGAAGGAAAAGAGAAACAAAACAAAAAGTGAAGTCGGAGGGGTCCGAAATGGCAAATTTGGTGAGTTTTTTTTTTCTTGTCGAAGAAACAACATTGAGTCAATCTGTTCTTAACCACCAAAGAAACATGAGGTCCCCAATGGCCTATTCCCAACAATTATGAGACTTAATTAGAAAAAAAAAAAAGGTGGTCGTAAGCCCCCTCAGCTTCCGGATGCATAAAATAAGAAGTAAATTGAAAGCCAATTAGACAGGAGAGTGTTCTAGAGGAGAATTCCACTGACAGTCAATTAATGGCATCACTTCTATAGCGTTCCCTCTCAGCAGGAAATCTCATCTAGAAAATTTACCTTGACTCTTGATGAAATGGCATTTGTGCCTTCAACAAACAAGAACCATGGGGGGGGAGGAAGGAGAGGATCAAAATCTCATTACATGATAAAATGGCAACAATATATACAATATAAACCAAACAGCCCTGGTTTAAAGGGGATGAATTACCACCTCCACCAACTCGGACTCTTTGCACCCATTAATAAGTGCCGTTCCGCTGATTCCGACAAAGTTGGAATTTTTCCACTAGCCCTTACCGTTCCTGAGAAATCAGTGTTATTAGTTTTATCCTCTCAATATGCTAATTAGGCTCTCTACTGTTAAAGAGTAACTGTAAAGTTATTGACAAAAAATAGTGTCAGCGCAGCTAATTTGACAACAATTCCAATGATACCTGTATCATGCTGCTGGCTTCTTCCTAGCCTGAGATATAGGACTAATAGATATAATAATATCCTCTCGGCTTTACCAGAAGTGGGCGGGACTTCCTGGTTGTGACATCAGCTATGGGCAGTGATGCCAATAGAACTCAGGGCATTCACATGAACATGCACAAGCCTCTCAGCCAATCAGGATACATAATCAGTGTTACTGCTTGTACAGGGATCTAGTGCAGAGCACGGCAGGGAAGACACAGAGCACTGGAGATCTGTACTCTGTACAAAGTCATCTACTACATCACAAAGAAAAAGATACATTCGAACATGTCCAACTACATAGGAAGAGGAAGATGAGCACA
Source organism: Engystomops pustulosus (assembly GCA_019512145.1). Lineage (NCBI taxonomy): Eukaryota > Metazoa > Chordata > Amphibia > Anura > Leptodactylidae > Engystomops > Engystomops pustulosus. The sequence continues at coordinate 312,219,430 of CM033641.1, read as the reverse complement.
TGACAGCATCACAGTATATGTACATATATATATACACACACAGTGAAGGTGCGTTCCCACTCAGTCCGAATTAGCCGGATCATACGACGGCACGCCCCCTGATTTCTGATGCATGAAAGCCGCCGCAGCTGCGCCACAATCCAATCGCGTACGACACAATCCCCAGTTAAATACCTGTCACAGTGCCGCAAATCCCGAAAATCCAACGAATATCCAATATCTGCACTGTATATACCTGGGATTGGAAAGGGGACACGTTTAAATCCGAATTTCTCAGTAGTGCAGCCTCGGGATTTGGCCACCTTTAGATGCTTCTATCTCTGCTTAGGAACAAGATATGAAAAGCGGTTTTCACCTTCTTAATGTACACAACTAGACCTGTTACCTGCGTAGGATAAAATAGCGAACCATAATATAGAGCAGTGGTGGCGAACCTATGGCACGGGTGCCAGAGGCGGCACTCCAAGCTCTTTCTGTGGGCACCCGGGCCATCACCCCAGCGCACCAGACAGAATCTTCCTGCAGTTCCAAGCAATTTAAAAGATGCTGCGTTCAGTCATATTTTAAAGTGATACTTACTTGGTTACTTGGGACTGTAGGAAGAGGGAGAATGAGTAGACAGGGCCAAATTATTTTGGAGGACCTCCTGCTGGCCCCATGATTCTCTGTGTACAAAGGGACAATGGAAAGAAGCTACAATGATGCACATTTTCCCTCCTTCTTTCTACTGTGTTGCTGTCCTCAGGAGGCCAGTATGATTGAACGTTGTTGAAGAACATGGAGCAATAAGTTACTGCTTAAATTTTTGGTTGGCACCTCGTGATAAATGAGCGGGGTTTGGGGTTGCAGTTTGGGCACTCAGTGGTTAAAAGGTTCGCCATCACTGCTATAGAGAAATCTTTTTGCTGCAGAGCATCTCTGCTAACCCGTCCAAATTCCTCCTTGCTCCATCACTTCCGAGAATTATCCTACAGCAATTTTTTCCGGCTGTTTCCTTTGTGCTTAGAACATACCTTGGATTTATCTGATAATGACAACTTCTGTGGCAGATAACAAAAGCCACATTTCACATTTTCTGATGTTCTTTCTCAGCTGAAGAAATGGCAGGTCCATGTACATGGAAGTAACATCACTTATGTCAAGAGACTTTTAGAGAACGTCTTGTAGGGAACGCGCGGCGTCTTCGACAGTGAAGAGAAGTTAATGGGGAACTCAGCTTCTTGTATGAGGAATGATTCACGTAACCTTAAGGGTAGGGGGCGCTAGAATACATACACGCAGTTGTTATATATATATAATATAATTCTTTATTTATATAGTGAACACAGATTACGCAGCGCTGCACAGAACTTTCCAAATCAGTCCCTGTCCCCAATGGGGCTCACAATCTAATCAACGTACCAGTATGTTTTGGAATGTGGGAGGAAACCCACGCAAACACGAAGAGAACATACAAACTCTTTGCAGATGTTGACCTGGGTGGGATTCGAAGCCAGTACCCCAATGCTGCAAGACAAGAGTGGCTACCCACTCAGCCACCGTGCATAATATAAATATATGGTGTAACCCAAATTTACCCACGTCTCCCACTGTTGGAGTTATAGGTAGTTTACATTCTGGCTCTTATGTGATAAACAGACAATTTTGGGTGCTCATAGTTATTCCCATACATTATAATACACAGTTGTGCAGCCAGGGGGAGGTATCGGGGCATACATCAGACATCGGAGAGGACATATTTACAGACGTGACATGTTTATGTTATTTGGAGACGACCCCCTCCCCCGGCTTCAGGCTATTGATGCTATTTCTGACATCTGATGATGACACGTTGCTGCTTATATAGGACACAGACAAACTCTAAGAATAGAAGCCGCCGCGACTACCGGATCTCAGCGCATCAATAACCCAGTCTGATGTCTAGAAACCTCATGTAGATGTCAGAGGATTGTCAGACCTTCAATAACAGCTCCTCATACACAGCTACTCATACAGTGCTCCTCATACAATAATTCTCATACAGTGCTCCTCATACACAGCTCCTTATACAGAGCTACTCATACAGTGATCCTAATACAGTGCACTGCACACAATGATCCTCATACTGTGCTCCTCATACAGTGCTCCTCATAAAATGATCCTCATACAGTGATCCTTATACAGTGCTCTTCATACAATGATCCTCATACAGTGCTCTTCATACAATGATCCTCATACAGTGATCCTCATAAAGTGATCCTCATACAATGATCCTCATACAGTGATCTTCATACAGTGCTCCTCATACAGTGCTCCTCAAACAGTGCTCTTCATACAGTGGTCCTCATACAACGATCCTCATACAATGATCCTAATACAGTGCTCCTCATACAGTGCTCTTCATACAGTGATCCTCATATAGTGATCCTCATACAGTGGTCCTCATACAATGATCCTCATACTGTGCTCTTCATACAGCGCTCCTTATACAATGATCCTCATACAGTGATCCTCATACAGTGCTCTTCATACAATGATCCTCATACAGTGCTTCTCATACAGTGCTCCTCATACAATGCTCCTCATACAGAGCTCCTCATACAATGCTCCTCATACAGTGCTCCTCATACAGTGCTCCTCATACAGTGCTCCTAATACTGTGCTCCTCATACAGTGCTCCTCATACAACGATCCTCATACAGTGCTCTCTACATGATCTCAACAGTGATCCTCATACAGTGCTCTTCATACAATGATCCTCATACAGTGCTCCTCATACAGTGCTCCTCATACAATGCTCCTCATACAATGCTCCTCATACAGTGCTCCTCATACAATGATCCTCATACAGTGCTCCTCATACAGAGCTTCTCATACCGTGATCCTCATACCGTGATCCTCATACAGAGCTCCTCATACAGAGCTTCTCATACAGTGATCCTAATACAGAGCTCCTCATACAGAGCTCCTCATACAGTGATCCTAATACAGAGCTCCTCATACAGAGCTCCTCATACAGAGCTCCTCATACAATGATCCTCATACTGTGCTCCTCATACAATGCTCCTCATACTGTGCTCCTCATACAGTGCTCCTCATACAGTGCTCCTCATACAACGATCCTCATACAGTGCTCTTCATTCTGTGCTCCTCATACATAGCTCCTCATACAATGATCCTTATACAATGATCCTCATACTGTGCTCCTCATACTGAGCTCCTCATACAATGCTCCTCTTAAATACTCTTTGTAAAGTGTTATACAGAGGATAAGGAAAGGAAAAAGAGAGAGGAAAGACAATGGACATGTCCGGGGTTTTATCTAGGACTAAACCATAAACCAGCGCCTTATGATTATACACAAAGTAGATTAATAATAACCACTCCGACCATAATAACATACTTCGCTGACCATGTGACACGTGCATTCTCCAGTGCCATTAAGCAGAAAAGCGAGTAATTAGCCGCACACAGAAATAATCGTGCAAAGCAGTGTCATCTTCATTAATCATGTGACATAATTACTCATATCCGCTGATCAGCTCTGCTACATCTCACACCCTCAAACTGAGGTTTACTCACTCTATAGCGCCATATGGTGCACAGAAAGTATCTGCTGTAATCACTATATGGCGGCTTGTGGGTCACTTATGTGCCACCTCTTACAGCCTAGAGGCGAGAGGGATCTGACACTTGTTTCTTCATCTTATCATTCCACCATCATTAAAGGGGTTGTACAAGATTAGAAAACATCTTCCAATGGCGCCACCACTGTATGCAGGTAATAGGTGGTATTGCAGCTCAGCTCCATTCTCTTCATTGTAGAGAATAAGCTCGGGAACAGCTTTGGGGTTGTTTCTAGTATAAAGCAGACATTATTTTCTGCTACATCAAGATTATGTTTGCCCAGAGCCACCACTAGGGGGAGCTCATGGGTACAATGGGAGCTGCAGACCTTCAAATGCAGAAAATACACTAGAGTCTCTGGACATTTTTCATCCACATTATGCCTAACTCTAACTCTGTCTAAGCAGCTATTTCAAAACTTTTACAAATCCCAACATGCACTGCCAGAATACTGCATTTATATATTGCGAGCTATCCCTAGTGGTGACTACAGGTCGACAATTAAGCTACTGTAGTTTATAATTATTTATTTAAAACAGGAATTCTTCAGCTAATTCAAAACGACAAGCCCTAGAATGCTTTGCCAGCTGTATAAATTTGTATGCAGGGAGCTCCCCCTACTGGTGGCTGCAGCACACAAAATTCATGCAATCCGTATGAAGTCACATATATAACTAGCCTGTCATTTTGCAGTTGTTACAGAACTATAACCCCCAGCATGCCCTCCAAACAATTTTCAGAATCCGATAAAAAAAAATATCTACTATAATTTCCAGGATGAAATGATAGCTGTATGCAATTTCCCCATAGTAGCGGGAAATTTTACAATGGTAATGCAAACTACTAGCTTACTACTAATGCAAACTACTAACTTTAGCTGGTGCAAAATTACAAGTCCCAGCATGCTCTGCATCAGTTTACACTGAAATACAGTGAGCTCCCCCTAGTGGTGGCTGCGGGCAGATAAAATTTCAACTCTACCGCATTAGGTTTTAGATTTATTAGGAGTCTCCAACTGTAACCCAATAGCTGCTACAAAACTACAAGTCCCAGCATGCTCGGACAGCCGCAGCTGGATGGGAGTTGTAGTCTTTCAATGGATAAAGAGCTGCAGGTTGGAGATCGCAGACCTACATTAGGTTTCTCTATGTAACTGGAGACAATGAAACAAAAAAGGAAAGCAAAATAAAATCCCATCCGAGAGAATAATCCTATTAAGGGAAATCTAATTGTTTACCGCTCGCACATCAAACCCGGATAAAATGCAAATTCATATTCAGGATTTAGTAGAAAGGATTTTCATTAGCGCGTTACTGTGTGCGGCTTTGTGTGGCTGCATTTTAGTGTTATGTGTTTTATTAAATCTATTAAGGATGCGGGAGGGCTGCGTACAAAGAACGAGAGGCCAGCACATAAAGGAAACGGGAAGAGCAAAGATAACATAGAGGAATGGAGGGTAGCGACACCTCGAATGTGGGATACAGGAGTCAACCGAAACTCTCTCATGCAACACAAATTAGGGGGCGATCTGGTGCTACAGATTTATCATGCAAAGTCCAACAGAAGTGTTAAAGGTGCACCAAAAAAAAGTTGTTCCACTCTGTTTGGGGCATCAGATTCATGAAGAACGTGCACCAGAAATCCTGAATCTGGTGCCCCCTGCACAATACACAGGGAACTGCGCCTAGTACACACTGCACTGTTTTGGATAAATGTGCCCCTGTATTTTTAAGAGTCAGGTCCTGGTTTTTAGCAAGTGACACGCTGCTGCCTCCAAATTTGCTGCTAGATTGATATACATAGATAGTTAGATAGTTAGATAGATAGATAGATAGATAGATAGATAGATAGATATAGATAGGATAGATAGATAGAATATATGATAGATAGATATATAGATAGTAGATATGAGATAGATAGATATGGAGAATAGATAGATATGAGATAGAGAGACTAGATATGAGATAGATAGTGATAGATAGATAGATAGATAGATGATAGATAGATAGATAGATAGATAGATAGATAGATAGAGGATAGATAGATAGATAGATGATAGATATATAGATAGATTATATGAGATAGATAGATATGAGATAGATAGATAGATAGAGATAGATAGATATGAGAAGATAGATAGATAGATGATAGAAGATAGATAGGTAGATAGATGATAGATAGATAGATAGATAGATAGATAGATAGATAGATATGATATGAGAAGATAGATATGGATAGATATGTAAGATAGATAAGATAGATAGATAGATAGATAGATAGATAGATGATAGTACGTATGCTGATAGAGTAGAGAATATAGATAGATAGAGATAGAGATAGATAGATATGTAATAGATAGATAGATAGATAGATAGATAGATAGATAGATAGATAGATAGATAGATAGGAGATACATAGATAGATAGATATGAGATAGATAGATTGAGGTAGATAGATATGAGATAGATACATACATAGGAGATAGATAGATAGATAGATAGATAGGAGATGAGTCTCTTGTAGATATAAGACTCCTCCATCACGTCTTACAATCCCACGTTACGCCTCGGGCCTGGGTTATAAATACTTCAGGCGGATAATATTACTATCCGGCGTCTTTGTGACTTTCTATATTCAGACTTCATCACAATTATTCCAGAGCAATTGTTTAAATGTTCACATTGTACAGGAGAAGATCTGCTGCAGATGTGCCGCCATCTAGTACATCCTGGCTGCCCTGCGGGGAGTTGGGTCCTGGCGCTGTAGCAGAGCTGAGTCCCAACTTTCACCACTTGTTCTATTACATGGGACTGCATGTACGTCATAAAGTATCATGAAGGAGTGTGACCTAAGGGGCTTATTTACTGAGGGTCGCAGATCGCACTTTTGACGGACTGTTCACGGTTTTAGGGATTTGCGCAGCTTTGATAGGTATTTAACAGGTGTCTGCGCTGGGATTATGTCGCACCCAATCGTTTTTTGGCTCAGCTGCGCTGCTTCCTTGCGACAGAAATTGGGGACGTGCCATTGGACGATCTGACGGATTCGGACTGAGCGCAGGATTTAACTTTCAAATTGTGTCCCAAGGCAATGCACTTACATCCACACGATCTCCGGATAATGCACTTTTGTGAACTCAGCAGACAGCAGGACTGGGTAAGTAAATGAGCCCCTATTAGTGTAGGGTGTTGCACTTGATGCCTCTATCAAACTCACACATGTTCCTACAAGTGACAACCTCAGCTCTGCTACTTCTATCGAGCTCCAATCTGTTTCTACAAGTTACAAACTGGATTCCATTCACTCCGCCGGGTATAAATAAGTTTCTACAAGTGACAACTTCAGCTCTGCCGCAAATAGAATAGGAAACAATGAAGCCCAAAACGCGTGAGCAAACATGTGAGCGTATAATACACCCCCCGCGGCTCATCCGAAATCCATCTGGCCTCCGGAACGGGACGTGATGAGATGGTTTATTGGAAGTAAAGTGCAATAATGTAGTGTGAATGAGACAAAGGGCGTGTGACTCCGGATAACCCTCGGCACAAGCCGAACATGAGACAATGAGAGACTCCCGAGGAGAGCATTATTCCAGAGAACAATAGCGGAGACTCAGCTGAGACCCCCAGACTCAGGTGCAGCCACAACCATAAGCTCTTCTCCGCAGCAGATGGGATAAGAGGAGGCGCAAGGAGTTAAGCTGTAAATTAGTATGGAGTCCTCTAAATACACAGGGACACAGGGACACAGGGACACAGGGGGGGGGGGGGGGGGCAGCCCTAATAACAGCCCTCTACATGGGCTACAGCAAACTCCACCGCCCCGGGAACATATACCAAGGCCTGGGCTAAAGAAGCCACAAAGACACAGAAACAGTAAGAAATGGCAACAACAAAAACAAGAAAAAAGGGATAATAATAATAATATATCAAATCAAAAAACAAAATCTATATTAAAAATAATCACTATAACAAGTATACAAACAATTGGTAAAAAAATGGATGAAAACAATAGTAAAACAAGTAATAAAACAAACAAGTAATAAAACAAAGAACTTTTTTAATATTATGCTATTGAGCCAGAAGGGCTTTGAGGGGTTTTACCAGAGCCCCACCATGCTGTAGCTTCACAGGCTGCTACACTGTCTCCTCTGCTTTTGCAGCAGTGTGCTTCTGCGTAGTGTAACAGCCTGTAAAACTACAGCACAGAGGGAATCTGGTTACAACCCCTCCCCCCCAGAGCACTTCAGACTCATTAGCATTATTATAAAAGCTGATTTTATAAGAAGATGACCGCAGTCCTAGTGTCTGGATTTATAAATAAGTGTCCCCGGTTTATAATGATACATTCTGATGGTTGATTTCCTTTAAGGGGGCGTCTATTCCACCTTATAGGGCGAGACCAGGACTATACACAATACATCACAGCTGGGGCCTGGGAGAGATTTTGCATAGGGGCCCAGCTGCTATAAGTCATGCTGCACCATGTGCCTACCAGACCAAACTCAACGACAGATGTGGCCCTGTATCTTCTACAATCCCTTTAAGAACTTTATACAAACCTACTACAAGGACCAGCTCTGCTACATCTAGACAATTCCTGCCCTGCACAGTTCACCAACATTTAAGTCCAGCTGCACATAGTGATGAGTCTCTCCCTGCACTGCCATCTAGTGGACATCTTCATACTACATCAATCTACAACTAGAAAACCCCTTTAAGATAGTGTCAGTATCAATGAGTCTCTCTTTTGGTCTCTCTATGTATAATATACATAAATATGATCGCCCATAATACTTAACTTGCTGGACCAAATATTTGCGACTGTCCCCCGACCTCCCCCTTAATAACACCTGAGACTCTGTTAAAGGCATTGAACAGGATTAGAAAAACATGTCTGACCTCTCCCATAGCTGCCTGATATCTTAGCTCTATCAAGGCACATAAAGCTGCAATACCACACCCGACCTGTGGGCAGAGGTGGCGCTGTTTTGGGAAGAAAAGCAGCCACGTTTTTCTAAAATGTAACTTTTGTAATTAGCAGAACATTTTTTGCTACATTGTATCTATTACGTCATCCAAAAATTCTTTACCGTAGTCACAAAAGTGCGAAAGGAGCAAATTCTGTAACGTGTCAGTCTGAACAATGGCCGATACGGAACATATTGCCGCTGTTCTGACTTCAAGGCCGCGGGGATCGGGCTTGGATACCTCCAAAAGCGCCCACAATGTGTCAAAATATTCAATTGTTTTTTATGCGCTTTGTGCGCTGTTTTTTCTTCCTTTACCTGACATAAAGCAGAATAATGCCTCGTCGCATCGGCAAGTTCAAAAATGTTCAAGGTTACCGTATCCTTTTATCCTGGGAAAGCTCAAACTGTTTCCAAAGGATTGAAATGGAATTCAGTTCATGTATTTTTTTATAATGCTCCCCAAAAATGTCTCCCTCACTCATAAAAAAAATGTAAAAAAAATTGATTAATGAGGTTATGTGGGAGTCTGAATTGTTCTCTAGATGCTGGAGAGGCTGTGAAATAAAACAGAAACCTGTACTGGTCTCTCTTCTCCTCTCTGTTCCAGCACAGCGGCTCCTGGTCTCTCTGATTTCTGTTTGTTCACAGAAGTTGAAGCAATGATATCACATTGGGGGCACATGACTCCTGCAGCGCATCAGCGAGTGAGAGGGATGCAACAGTCATGCGCCATCACCAGAGTCTAGCATAGAGGAGAGTATATCCCGGTTGTAGTAGCCGCTGTATGCACAGTCCAGCAGGGACAGGATCTACAGCACTGGAATTTATAAAAGTGATGAACAGGTTTACCCAGGTGGGAGAACTTTTTGCTAGAGTCATGTAAGGCTGTAAAATAAAAATGAAGCCTGTACTCAGCACTCTTCTGCTCTCTGTTCCAGCACCATGGGCTCCTGCCAGAGATGAGTCAAGTTTAAAGGCTATATGGGGAATGTCAAGTCAGATGCTCCTATCTTTGGCTATGTAGCTCCTAGAAATATGCTTTTGGTATCATTTTAAATATAATAATCTCATCTTTCAGTGGTTCTGTAGAGCCCATCTATAGAGCCCAAGGGGAAAGCAGTTAAATACAGGCAGGAGGCAGTTATGAACTGTTGCAGAATTGAGTCATAACATGTGCCAGAACTGGCGCAAGCTATTGACAGTGCACAGGTGCGGAGCATCAACGACCCATGCCAGCCCACTGCACAGCGCAGAACCGCCTACTCCTGCCCAACCAATGTAGAGGACGGAGATGTTTCAATTCCTGGAATCTCCTGTAGCTCTAGTTCTGTAGCTGCCAGAAGCACAAGCCTTATGTGTTTTGACAGATAAGATTCCAATCTTTAATATGATAACAGTCTTATTTCTAAATACTCTAGAACCAAAGAAAGGGATATATAAAGTGACACTCCCTCTGCAAGCTCTAAACTTGACTCATCTCAGGCAAAATATGACTCTTCTCTGCTCGTTGTCACATGACTTTGGGGAAAATTTTTTTTTTAAAGGTAAACGGGTGAGATTTCACATATTCTAGAAAGGACATTTCATCCCCGACCTGAGGGGGATGGTAGTTTAATGGGGTAAAAGCTGGTGACGGGTTCCCTTTAAACATAATTATATAAATATTTGTGACCTTTTTAGCTACATTTAAAAAAAAACTGCATTGTGACGACCCACAGAGTCACCTCACCCTACTTGACCCCTGTATGCCCCCCCCCCAATATCTTTATATGGTCTATCTGGGAGAAGATAGAAGGAGGTTGGAGATTGTCCACGTTGTTGCCCACGTGCTGTGGAATGGAACCGAGCAGCGAAATGTGACATAAGGTAATGAAATCTGTAGGTAATACGCCTTTAATTTACCACTGGAAATAGAAATCCCCCCATTGAGCGCACACTGATCCGGGAGGGGGCGGATATTTTTAGATAGAACTCTCTATATTGATACAATGTCTGTCCCCTCACGCTCAGGGTTAAGTAAGTGACACATTCTGGAATCCCTTCTGTATGATCTGCGCACGTTACCGATTAATTTGGGAGATGGTAATTGGCGCGCAAGGCACTACACCACCTGGCCCTCCGGACACACAGATCCGCCTGGTGCGGGAAACATTCCCAAATATTTACAAATTAGGGAGAAGTGCGAGGAGATAAACAGTCATTAGACATGGCTTTATGCAGAATCACACTCCGCGTCTGGCGCTGCTACGGAGAGGGGAGGGGGAGGCGCAGAGATGACTCGTCTATTGAGGACCTGACCCCGAGCAGCTCTCATCATGTGTACACAGGACACCTGCAGAGCCCCGGCCAACGCTATACACCCCCATAGCCACAGGAATAGATAGTTCTAGATAGAAGATGATAAAATTCTACAAAATATATGTCATATGCATCTAACATCTATCTATAAATTATATATCATCTATGTATCTCTTATCTATCTATCTCATATCTATCTATCTATCTATCATATCTATCTCATATCTATCTATCTATCTATCTATCTATCTATCTATCTATCCATCTATCTCATATCTATCTATCTATCTCATATCTATCCATCTATCTATTTCATACCTTTCTTTCTATCTATCCATCTATCTCATATCTATCTATCAGTTCTTTCCGGCATCATAAAGAAAGTTGTGGGAATTGTTTAAGATTTGTTTAAAAAAAACACATTAGTAGAAATTCCTTGTCCTCACATCAGATAGTAACTTCAGCATCGATAGTAAGTAATAGAAATGGATGAGCCCCAGTACGTCCAGCGTGCCTATGGGAGCTGTGACACAGCTGAGGCTCTGCACCTTTGTGTTTTTCTACTACACACATAGAGAGCCAGAGCCAGCACAATGTGGGGGATGGGGTCTTATCTAGAAGCAGAGAAGACTGATGCCAGAAAATGTTCATTCACTTATTATTAACCTGGAGCTGCAATGTCACCAATGTCCCATCACTCATAAATCACAAACTGCCACAGTAACGACACCGCAACACAACAACAGCAAAATAACAATCCTGTGATGTAGCAGTGCGGAATCGGTTATTCAGCTCTTCACATCAAACACATTTGCAAAGTAAAACATTATAATGACTGCAGTCCTATGTAAGAGGACAAGTAACACATTATAATGCCTGCAGTCCTATGTAAGAGGACAAGTAACACATATTGACTGCAGTCCTATGTAAGAGGACAAGTAACACATTATAATGCCTGCAGTCCTATGTAAAAGGACAAGTAACACATTATATTGACTGCAGTTACTTTGCAAATGTGTTTGATGTTCAGAGCCGTGAATACCGAGTTCGGCACTGCTACATCACAGTATTGTTATTTTTGCTGTTTTGTGGTGTGCGGTGTCTTTACTGTCAGTTTGTGATTTATGAGTGAGGGACTTGGTGGACATTGCAGCTCCAGGTTAATAAAAGTGAATGAACTTTCTGGCATCAGTCTTCTCTGCTTCTAGATAGACCCCATTCCCCCCCCATTGTGCGCTGGCTCTGGCCCCCCCCCCCCCCCCCCTCTCTATGTGTGTAGTAGAAAACCAACGGTGCAGAGCCTCAGCTGGGTCACAGCTACAGCTCCCATAGGCACACTGGGACTACTGTGGGCTCCTCCCATTTCTACTTTACTATTACTTACTATCGGGGATGCTGAGTACTATCTGAGTGAGGACAAGGATGGTTCTACTAAGGTGTTTTTTTAACAATTCCCACAACTTCTTTATGATGCCGGCACCAACCTGATCGATAGATCGATCTTCGATCGATGGATAGATAGAAAGAAAGTATGACATCATCGCTGGCTCAGATCGCTGATGCTAGATCTGAGCTCGATGGATAGCTTCTGAGACACTAGATTTATCTGAGACCGAGATACGCATCTGCGCTATCGCTCGCTCGCTCGCTCTGCGCTCGCTCTGCCGCTCGCTCGCTCTCCGACTCGCGTTCGCTGCATCCTCCTTTCCTCGCTCGCGCTGCGCTCTCTCGCTCTGTCGACTCGCTCTGCTCTCGCTCGCTCCGCTCTGCGCCTCGTCTCGCTCGGCGCTCGCTCGCTCTGCGCATCGCTCGCCTCGCTCGCTCGCTCGCTCTGCGCTCGCTCGCTCTGCGCTCGCTCGCTCGGCGCTCGCTCGCTCTGCCTCGCTCTGCGCGCGCTCGCTCTAGCCGCTCTGCGCTGGCTCGCTCTGCGCTGGCTCCTCTGCGCTCGCGGCTTGCGCTCGCTGGCTACACTCTGCGCTCGCTCCTCTGCAGCCCGCTCGCTCGCTCTGCGGCTGATGATTCGATATTATAGATAGATGTTAGATGCAGTGAGACTATCTCTACGAACTCTCTATATCCTGTGGCTATGGGGGGTGTACTACGGCTTGCGGTGCCTGCCGGTGTCCTGTACACATGATGAAGCTGCTCGGGGTCAGGTCCTCAATAGACGAGTCATCTTTGCGCCTCCCCCCTCCCTCTCCGTAGCAGCGCCAGCGCGAGTGTTATTCTGCATAAAGCCATGTCTAATGACTGTTTATCTCCTCGCACTTCTCCCTAATTTGTAAATATTTTGGGAATGTTCCCGCACCAGGCGGATCGTGTGTCCGGGGGGCCAGGTGGTGTAGTGCCTCGCGGCCAATTCCATCTCCCAAATTAATCGGTACTGCGCAGATCACCAGAAGGGATTCCAGAATGTGTCACTTACTTAACCCTGAGCGTGAGGGGACAGACATTGTATCAATATAGAAGTTCTATCTAAAAATATCCCGCCCCCTCCCGGTCAGTGTGCGCTCAATAGGGGGATTTCTATTCCAGTGGTAAATTAAAGGCGTATTACCATACAGATTTCTTACCTTTGTCACATTCGCTGCTCGGTTCCATCCACAGCACTGGGCAACAACGTGGACAATCTCCAACCTTCTTCTACTTCCCCAGAATTGGGGGGGCATACAGGGTGTCAAGTTGGGTGAGGTGACTTGGGGGTCGTCACAATGCAGTTTTTTTTTTAAATGTAGCTAAAAAGGTCACAAATATTTATATATTATGTTTAAAGGGAACCCGTCACCAGCTTTTACCCATTAAACTACCAGCCCTCAGGTCGGGATGAAATGTCCTTTTAGAATATGAAAATCTCACTGTTTACCTTAAAAAAAATTTTTCCCCAAAGTCATGTGACAACGAGCAGAGAAGAGTCATATTTTGCTGAGATGAGTCAAGTTTAGAGCTTCCAGAGGGAGTGTCACTTTATATATCCCTATCTTTGGTTCTAGAGTATTTAGAAAGTAAGATGTTATCATATAAGATTGGAATCTTATCTTCAAATCACATAGCCTTGTTTCTGGCGCTACAGAATAAGCTAACAGGGATTCCAGGAATTGACTTCTCCCCCCTACATGGGTTGGGGCAGGAGTAGCAGGTTCTGGGCTGTGCATGGGACTGCTGGGTCTTGATGCTCGACACCTGTGCACTGTCAATAGCTGTGCGCCAGTTCTGGCACATGTTATGACTATTCTGCATCATCACTTCCCATAGTATTTTAACTGCCTTCCTCTTCGGTCCTATAGATCACAGAACCACAGCCTGATCTGAAGATGAGATTATTATCTTTAAAATGATACCAAAAGAATTCTTATAGGAGCTACATAGCCAAGATGAGCATCTGACTTGACATTCCCCATATAGCCTTTAAACTTGACTCATCTCTGGCAGGAGCCCATGGTGCTGGAACAGAGAGAGAGAAGAGGCTGAGTACAGGCTCCATTTTTATTTTCACTCTACATGACTCAGCAAAAGTTCTCCCACTGGTAAAACTGTCTATCATTTTTAAAATTCCAGTGCTGTAGCTCCTGTCCCTGCTGGACTGTGCATACAGCGGCTACTACAACGGGATATACTCTCCTCTATGCTAGACTCTGGTGATGGCAATGACTGTGCATCCCTCTCACTCGCTATGCGCTGCAGGAGTCATGTGCCCCCAATGTGATATCATTGCTTCAACTTCTGTGAACAAACAAAATCAGAGGGACCAGGACCCGCTGTGCGGAACAGAGAGAGGAGAAGAAGACCAGTACAGGTTTGTGTTTTATTCACAGCCTCTCCGCATCTAGCGACAATTCAGACTCCCACATAACCTCATTAATCAATTTTAACATTTTTTTTATGATTGAGGGAGAACTTTTTGGGGGCATTATAAAAAAATACATGAACTGAATTCCATTTCAATCCTTTGAAACATTTTGAGCTTTCCCCAGGATAAAAGGATACGGTAACTTGAACATTTTTGAACTTGCCGATGCGACGAGGCATATTGCTTTATGTCAGGTAAAGGAAGAAAAAACGCGCACAAAGCGCATAAAAACAATTGAATATTTTGACAGTTGTGGGCGCTTTTGGAGGATTCCAAGCCCGTTCCCGCGGCCTTAAGCGAACAGCGGCAATATGTTCGTATCGGCCATTGTTCAGACTGACACGTTACAGAATTTGCTCCTTTCGCACTTTGGTGACTACGGTAAAGAATTTTTGGATGACTAATGATACAAGGTACACAAAATGTTCGCTAATTACAAATCAATTCATTTTAGAAAAACGTGGCTGCTTTTTCTTCCCAAAACAGCGCCACCTCTGCCCACGGGTCGGTGTGGTATTGCAGCTTTATGTGCCTTGATAGAGCTAAGATATCAGGCAGCTATGGAGAGGTCAGCCATGTTTTTCTAATCCTGTTCATGCCTTAAAAGATCTCAGGTGTTATTAAGGGAGGCTGGGACAGTCGCAAATATTTGTCCAAGGTTAAGTATTATTGCGATCATATTTATAGTATATATACGAGAGACCAAAAGAGGACTCATTGATACTGACACTATCTTAAAGGGGTTTTCTAGTTGTAGATTGATTTAGTATGAAGGTCCACTAGATGGCAGTGCAGGGAGAGACTCATCACTATGTGCAGCTGGACTTAAATGTTGGTGACTGTGCAGGGCAGAATTGTCTAGATGTAGCAGAGCTGGTCCTTGTAGTAGGTTTGTATAAAGTTTCTTAAGGGATTGTAGAAGATACAGGGCCACATCTGTCTTAGTTTGGTCTGGTAGGCACATGGTGCAGCATGACTTATAGCAGCTGGGCCCTATGCAAATCTCTCCCAGGCCCCGCTGTGATGTATTGTGTATAGTCCTGGTCCTCCTCGCCCTATAAGGTGGAATAGCCGCCCCTTAAAGGAAATCAACCATCAGAATGTATCATTATAAACCGGGGACACTTATTTATAAATCCAGACCCTAGGACTGCGGTCATCTTCTTATAAATCAGCTTTTATAATAATGCTAATGAGTCTGAAGGGCTCTGGGGGAGGGGTTGTAACCAGAATTCCCTCTGTGCTGTAGTTTTACAGGCTGTTACACTACGCAGAAGCACACTGCTGAAAAGCAGAGGAGACAGTGTAGCAGCCTGTGAAGCTACAGCATGGTGGGGCTCTGGTAAAACCCCTCAAGCCCTCTGGCTCAATAGCATAATTTAAAAAGTTCTTTGTTTATACTTGTTTGTTTTATTACTTGTTTTACTATTGTTTTCATTCATCATTTTTTTACCAATTGTTTGTATACTTGTTATAGTGATTATTTAATATAGATTGTTTTTTGATGTGAAATTATTATTATTATCCCTTTTTTTCTGTTTTGTTGTTGCACAGATATCGGTAACACATTATATTGACTGCAGTCCTATGTAAGAGGACAAGTAACACATTGAAATGCCTGCAGTCCTATGTAAGAGGACAAGTAGCACATTATAATGCCTGCAGTCCTATGTAAGAGGACAAGTAACACATTCACTATACGGTATAGCAGAGCTGTGTTTGTCATTGTATTAGAGATGAGATTTGTGATGGTACTTTGGATAATCCTTAATTTTGCATCGGACTGCAGTCATTATAATGTGATACTTGCCCTCTTACATAGGACTGCAGTCATTATAATGTGATACTTGTCCTCTTACATAGGACTGCAGTCATTATAATGTGTTACTTGTCCTCTTACATAGGACTGCAGGCATTATAATGTGTTACTTGTCCTCTACATAGGACTGCAGCATTTAATTGTACTGTCTTCTACATAGACTGCAGTCAATATAATGTGTTACTTGTCCTTTTACATAGGACTGCAGTCATTATAATGTGTTACTTGTCCTCTTACATAGGACTGCAGGCATTATAATGTGCTACTTGTCCTCTTACATAGGACTGCAGGCATTTCAATGTGTTACTTGTCCTCTTACATAGGACTGCAGTCAATATAATGTGTTACTCCTATGTAAGAGGACCAAGTAACACATTGAACTAGCCTTCATTCCTATACATGTAAGAGACAAGTAGCACATTACAATGCCTGCAGTCCATGAAGAGGACAGTAAACATTATAATGACTTCAGTCCCTATGTTAAAATACAAGTAACACATTATATTGACTGCAGTCCTATGTAAGAGGACAAGTAACACATTAAATGCCTGCATTCCTATGTAAGAGGACAAGTAACACAATTATATGCCTCAGTCCTATGTAAGAGACAAGTAACCATTATAATGACTGCAGTCCTATGAAGAGGACAAGTATCACATTATAATGACTGCAGTCCTATGTAAGAGGACTATCAACATTATAATGACTGCAGTCCTATGTAAGAGGCAAGTATCACATTATAATGACTGCAGTCCGATGCAAAATTAAGGATTATCCAAAGTACCATCACAATCTCATCTCTAATCATGACAAACACAGCTTGCTATACCGTATAGTGGTAGCACCGCAATGCAGTGAGATAGAGATCATTACCATCGCTAAAGAAGGGGGCAACAGGACCCAGAACATGACTCCAAACAGAACCTGTAGCTCCATGTTCACACTTCAAGCAGCAGTATAAAAGTGAAAGATAATCCATGTAAAGGTTTAACGCAGAAATTAATAATCCCATGTGAAGGGTCCGTGCAAGAAATTATATCCTGAGTAAAGGATGTAATCCCAAAAAGGAGGTGTAATCCTGAGGAAAGGAGGTGTAATCCCAAATAGAAATGATATAATCCCATATGGAGGATCAGGAGTCTCCACCAGGACCTTCAGAGAAGGTCCAATCCACGAAGTGATATCCAGAGCCGCCTGTGCCAGCCTTGTCCCCATTGATTGTGAGGTCAGATCTCTCTCAGGAGCCTCCCAGACCTGCTCAGCACCTCCCCCCTCCTCCCTCCAAGGAGGTCAAGAAGTTCCACATAAGGATCACTCCACCCCAAATTCTCCCGGAGCGGGACCTCCGCATCTTCAGTAGAGCTCCATCTCCAAGGGTCTGGCAGGCTCAGAGATGGAGGATCCCCTGCTCTACCTAATCTCTCTCCCCCTTCTCTCTTGGAGCCTCCACCTCCACCAGCGCAGGACCCATAATGGGAACTCCGCACCTCCACTCACAGGAGGCAGAAGAAAGGATTAGCCAAGGGCTGCCGCCTGATCCTCCCACTTCTAATGGCCCTGATCAACCCGCCTGGGACTCCGGCTACCTCCACCCGGCTGCCATACCAACAGCACACCGGTTAGGATCTGTAACAGATGTAGCAGAGCCGGTGTTTTGTCATTTAATCCCTGGGATATAATATACCTGTAGCGACTATACGAAAAGCGCCAACCAGACGAGTCTGTCTACACTCAGATTCCCACCATTGCCATATGCCCGCGACAAACTCCTCTCTGTAACGGTCTTCAGAAATGGTGGGATATGGATCTTTACAACACGGATTATTATGGATTAAAAGATCGTATCAAATCCATAAGAAAAAAAAAAAGTATAATATGGAGAGATTATGGCGCTTCTGAGGAAGATGTAGCAGAGCATGAATTTGTCACGTAATTCTTAAATAACGTAATTTTTAGTTAATTTTTACAAACTCGTTACTGTGTGATACTTATATAACCTCATGGATGCTCGTTGGCAGGGGTATAATTATGTACAGATGTACAGAGCTGAATCGGTCATTCCATGTGAATTTAGACACTACAACCCCCCTAGCGCTTATAGCTCATGTCTCAAGTGGCTCCTCATTGACGGCCGCGTCTAACAAATGTAGAAAGCTAATTTTATTCATCTGAATTTCCATCCTTAAAGGGCCGCACTGCCGTTTTTCTTTCATTGCGTTGACCTAACAGTGGGTGAGTTTGGAGTCCGCCGGACAATGCCCCTTTAAGGAGCCCTGCACATCATGGTGGGCGTCACAATGCTGCGAATAATGGAGCAAGCCGTTTCTTCTCTCCCCCTCCACGCTGTCACCCAGATGACGGTCGGCGATGTGACTGCTGACACTCTGGCCACGTATGAAATTCTCCCCCAGTCACCGCGTTACCCGGACAATCCCAACTGACTGGCAATGAAAGAGTAACCAGGACAGCAACGGAGCCCACCGGTGCAAACAGCGCGGAAATATCTACCAGCATGGAGCCCACCCGGTGCACAACACAACACCGGAAATATCTCCGAGCACGGACCCACCCTGGTGCTACAACCGCGGAATATCTACAGCATGGAGCCCACCCGTTCTACAACACCCGGGAAATTATCTAACAGCATGGAGCCCACCCGGTGCTACACGCGGAAATATCTACGCATCATGAGGCCCACCCGCGGGCTACAACGCAAATTCTACCAGCACGGAGCCCACCCGGTGCTACAACGCGGAAATATCTACCATCATGGAGCCCACCCGGTGCTACCCGGTAATTATCTAACAGCATGGCCCACCCTGCTACCCGCGAATTATCTACCAGCATGAGCCCCACCCGGTGTCTTACAAAAACAAGACGACAAACGCGAAATATCTACCAGCATGGAGCCCACCTTGTGCTACGCGCGGAATATCTACCAGCATGGAGCCCACCCCGTGCTACACCGCGAATATTACCAGCATGGAGCCCAACCTGCTACAACCGCAGAAACATCTACCAGCATGGAGCCCACCCTGCTACAAACAAGCGGAAATATGTACCAGCATGGAGCCCACCCGGTGCTACACCGCGGAAATATCTACCGCATGGAGCCCACCCGCTACACTGCGGAAATATCTACCAGCATGACCCACCCGATGCTACAAAACCGCGGAAATCTTACCAGCATGGAAGCCACACGGTGCTAACAGCGCAGAATATCTACCAGCATGGAAGCCCACCTTGCACACCGCGGAAATATCTACCAGCACGGAGCCCACCCGTGCTACACCGCGGAAATATCTACCAGCATGGACCCACCCGGTGCTACAACCACGAAATATCTACCAGCATGGAGCCCACCCGGTGCTACAGCGCGCAATTCTACCAGCACGAGCCACCCGGTGCTACACCGCGAAATATGTACCAGCATGGAGCCCCCTGCTAAACCGCGGAATTATGTACACAGCATGGAGCCCACCCGTGCTACAGCCGCAATATCTACCAGCATGGAGCCCACCCGGTGCTACAAACCGCGGAAATATGTACCACCATGGAGCCCACCGGTGTCTACACCGGGGAAATATCTACCAGCATCTCATACTGTCCACACATCCATCATTCATCTATTTAACTATCACCTGTACAGCTGCAGAATATGATGGCGCATAGAAAAAAGGCCACACCTCATCACGGCTTTACTCCCAATTCAGTGGACCATGGACCGCCATTCAGTGGATCGGCGCAGACGTTGCTGACACACACCTATGCCGCGTATGAGAAATGTGCCCCAAAATTATTATTATTTAGGTCATAATCTCCTATTAATCTATGTATCTATCCATCTATACTGATATGTTCTATCTATCTCATATCTATCTATCTCATATCTATCTTCTATCTCATATATCTATATCTCTCATATCTTCTATCTATCTATCTAATCTTACTATCTATCTACTCATATCTATCTATCTATCTATTATCTATCTATCGCATATCTCTCTATCAACATCATCACTATCTATCAATCATCTATCTACAGTATCTTATCTATCTATCTATCTTATTATCATATTTGCTGTATAGCTTTTTCTTTACATCTCTTTCATTTAGATAACTCCAGATCCACTTTGATTGAGGCGATCAGTGGTGCAGTACCTCTCCTCCCTTCAGTGTCACTGTTTACAATGAAGAACATCCATAGAGAACATCACAAAGCTCAGTCTCCATTCTCCTCCTCTGCACAAAATAAATCTAATGGACGCCGGTATCATCAGTGATGTCAGATTAATTTTTTGTACTTGCTCAGGGGCCCTGTATCCTTCTCGACAGGAGGTTAATGTGCATAGAGAAGTCATCCCATTGTATATAAGTTTTATTTATTTGTTTGACACCCGGGTGATTTATGCTCCAGACATGACAACATTACCCTGAACTGCTCAGCCTCCAATTCAGAACAGATGTTCTTCATCCCATAATGAATCATTGTAACGATCCGTAATATGTACGCAGCCTCCCAGGCGGAGGCTCAGGTTTTCATCACAACTGGCTGCAAAGCCCGGTGGTTGTAAGGGTGAAATTAATAATTACATAACATAATCAATTCCGTCAATGGAAAGCAATTCCTTCCTTACATTCTGTAGATTAATTCCTTTTAATTCTTTAACCCTAAGTCAAGTCCTTAAAGGGATCTGTCCGCAGCAATGGGCCACGCAACTGCAGTCAGTGTTAGTATTAGTCTCTGGAGAGATGTGTAATTATACCTGTGATATGTTGTTAGTAACAGCGACTGTGAAAATGAATTTTATTCTAGGATTGCACTACATGCATGTCCTCACACGCTTGTCTCTAGCTCTGTGTGTGTGTAATGAACTGCTTCAAAGCCCTTTGCCTCAACCTGATTAAAACTTTAAGATTCAACCAGAAGTCTGCTACAGATTTGAATCAAGAAAGAGCCATAGTGAATGTAAAGAAGTTCAATGCATGATTTTAGAGCACAGCAGTGTGAGGATACGCCCCCAAGGCATGTGGAAATGCTACAAGCTGGAAAATAAATCCATATATCACAGTCCTGCTGCTACTAACAGCATACACAAACGTATGATTACACATCTCTACAGGAGCAATATCTAACACTATCAGCACAGAGCACAGCAGTGTGAGGACAAGCCCCCAGTGCATGTGGAGAAGCTACAATGCGGAAAAATAAATCCATATATCACAGTTCTGCTGCTACTAACAGCATACACAAATGTATGATTTCACATCTCTCCAGCACAGAGCACAGCAGTGTGAGGAAATGCCCCCAGGGCACCTGGAGAAGCTACAATCCTGGAATATAAATCCATATGGTGCAGTCCTAGTATTACAACGACATATACAAAGCTATGATTACACATGTCTCTATGGACAGTGTATAGCATCGGCTGCAGTCAAACGTCCTGACACATTCCCTTTAAAAAAGTTGTCGCTGAAAACACCAATGATCAGCATTTAAGGGGGTCCACTAAAGATGTTTACACAATATAAAGATCATTAAACCCCCTTACTTTACAATTGTATTGCTGTTTTATCTCTTATCACTCAGTAATGATCAGAGTAAGATTTCCAGAGTGTGGGCGGATTCCTCTGTCTATGAGATGGCTGGAGCTGACAATGTGCTTAGATTATCAGGGTACAGGTTTATCTACACTTTTATGTATTCTGAACATTCACTAGTATCTAACACAGAGATAAAGAGATGAGACAGACGAGAGGTGAGAGGTGATGAGATACATGACATGCATATAAACAACAATGACAGACTTAAGATCTGCTACATCTCAGCTATAACACACACAGAGTGCCTCATTCCACCTGGACCTTATCTTGTAGTGCAAGTCTTTGCATGGTGCTTGCCAGCAGGAAATATTTGTGTCTGAGCTGGTCTTTGTAATGCAGGGGGAGAGGCAGGAGGCAAAGAGAACTGCAGTGTCGACAAGATAAGCTATTATGAAGAGAATCTGTCCTTCCCGAACCATAAAGAAATTTATGATCAGATCCCGGGAAACCAAATGGTGTGCACCAGGACTGATAGAGACAGGTGGGAATTATCATCTGTGAAATCGTGTATTTTGTTAATCACATTGAATTAGTGAATGGTTATTTAATTATCTTTAAAGTACTATAGAATCTTTTCTTTTGTGGAGGATACCCTTTTAAGGTTGATAATCTCTGCAGTGCTCCCCACAGGAGAACTGCACACTTGCACAATTCTAATTGTAATGTCTGCTAGCTGGGTCCTCTGGAGCTGAAGATTGTTTTTCAAAGCTGATCTGGGTCTGATGTCTTTAACAGTGAACCCATCCTCTTTTTAAGGAGTGTTCCAGTATCTAATCCATAGAATAGGTGATATATCATTAGAATATTACATTGATGACCCAATGATTAGCTGTGAGAAGAGGCTGCAGCATTCAGAATAGTCTGTGGATTTTTTCACAATCTACCCAGCAAGCGCCCTAAATGTTTAGTGGCTGTGCTTGGTACTGCAGCCACTTAAATTGGACTAAACTTATGGACTTGGAAAAGGAACCATTCTCAATGGAGCATCGTACCGATCCATATGAGTACAAGGGGCTCTTCATTCTATTACCATCCGCTCCTCTCACAACCATCTCCAAGACTTCTCCAGGCTTCCCCCATTCTCTGGAACGCTCTAAATACCAAAATTTTCAGACTGTCCCCCCCTTCCAAACCTCCAAATGCAAAACCCACCTGTTCAGGATCATCTTGCACACACAACTGCTCTGCTCCCAATCCCCTTGTTCTCCTCTTCCTTCTTCCCTCCCGTATAGATGGTGAGCCCTCAAGGGCAGGGTCCTCCTTCCACCCGTTTCAGATAACATGTGGTCCTGTATTTGTACTCGCATTTCTCTTGGTCCTTATGTAATTATGTGAACCCTTACTAATAGTACAGCACCATGGAAGTAATGCCCCTCTATAATAAATAATAATAGGTGTCAATCCTCTTCCCATTCGGATATTGATGACCTTTCTAAGGATAAGTGTGTCAAATGAAGGACTATTCCCTTACATAAGATACATAACAAGTTTTTAAACAATCAGTGACCCCCCCCCACAAAAAAAAAATACTCAATGAGCACTCTGGAACAAGTCATTGAAAATGACAAAAATTAATAATATAGTTTTTGAATTTCATTAGACTCCTGTTGCATTCATAGATGTTAAATTCTTGTTAGTTGGGGCACATTTACTAACCCGGTCAGTCGCGATCCGCGGCGCGTCTCTGCTCTGCATTCGGGTCCGCCGGGATTTATGAATGTAGTTCTTCCCTCTCCGCCGCCCCAGGTGCGCTGCTGCGCTGCTGAAAGAAAGTCATCTCATCGCGCCGGAATTCACCACCATCGACCATGAAGTAAGCGGTCACCAACGACACTTTTTCGGTTTTTAAATGCGGCGGTTTTTCACGAAGACGTGGGTTTTCGTCAGGCCAGCCCCCCGATTTCCGTCGTCGGCATGCGGCGCCGATGCGCCACATCCGATCGCGTGCGCCCAATCCCGGCAATTCAGGTACGATCGGCGCAAATCGGAATTTTCTGCGTAACACGTCGGGAAAACGCGATATCGGGCCCTTAGTAAATGACCCCCATTGTTTCTCTTATGTACAATTTTTCTGTTTTTGTCTCCGACATGGTAAACATATTGAGTATGTTGCAGCTGTGGGTTAACAATCCTTGGAAACAGATGAAACGGACTCATCCAGAAGCCACCGGCGCTTCATTATCCCGACCTAGCAACATGGGACCCCGTCAGGAAAGGCCGCGTCTCAGGATGATATTAATGACTATCCTCTCCTTCTGCTGGAGGTTCAAAGGTCGGGAGGACCGCATCAGTCTGCACCCAAAGATCGATAACTCACCAGATTCCCATCATCACTCTAGTGATGCCTCCACACACATATAACAACACAGTCTCCTATCTCATTACCCAACGGATCAACAACCCTATTAGACAAGAGGCACCGTTTGAAGACATTTTCCTAAATCTAAATGAGACTCTTCAGATCCAGAAATGTTGTCTACTGTCCCCATGGCTTCCATGTCATCCTTAAATTTGCTCCGGAGCTTTAAAAAGAGTCGCTGTCATTTATCAACCATTACAGAAATGAAAGAGTGTCAGAGACGTTTTCGCTCCCTGTCCCCGGGCTCTTGGGACCTGATTTACGAAGCACTTATTCATAAAAATTTGTGGCGAGCTGGAAAAAAATCATTGATATCATAAGGCTGGAACCTGGTTAAGTGGACACCTTGTGTATAGAGACCGTCGGGGGAAGCAGTTACTGTTGGGCTTGAGACTTTATTACTCCACGGTGTTATTGGGATTAAGCGTATTAGGGAGCGTGTAGTACTTTTCTTGTCGAAATTTCATGAGGAAGTGAAGAACTGAGTGTCATTCCAAATGACATCTTCTAATAATAGTCGTTGACCGGTGAGGTCCTGAGGACGTTGAGTCGATTGAAGACTTCATAAAGAAGCAAAACTTGAGCCACTCTGGCTGAAATCCAGGTTTCGTATTGGGGACTGAAACTTTGGTTCGGGTCCAATCATCACAGTTAGTTTCAATTGTATAGAGAAAAACTTAGATGCTTGATGAGCATCTTCAAGACTAAACAGCTGGGCTAACGTACACAATGTGGGCCGTACTAAGGGCCCGATTCGCATTTTCCCGACGTGTTCACCCGAATATTTTCGATTTGCGCCAATTGTACCTGAATGCCCCGGGATTTTGGCGCACGGGCGATCGATTGTGGCGCATCGGCGCCGGGCATGGCGCACTAACGGAAAGTGGGGCGTGGCCGAACAGAAACCCGACGGATTCGGAAAAATGCTGCATTTTTTTAAAAAAAAAATGTGTCGCGAAAATTGCGCTTTACCTTCAACCAGGATAGGCCGTGAATTTCAGGGCATTTGGCGCGCCCTCCGTGGAACTTCAGCCAGCGGAGGAACTACCTTCATAATTCCCGGCCGGACCTGAATCCAGCGCAAGACGCGCCGCTGATCGCGAATGGGCCGGTAAGTAAATATGGTCCCAATGGATCATATTCTGGATACAAGGAAGTCAACACATTACTAGGTCTCCCTTACGAATATACACTAGTGGTGTGTGATTTCACGAGAGTCTCCTCCATCGGGCTTTTCAACGATTGGACGTTGGACCATCATACTTTTAAAATGTGGTCTACAGATGGATCTTTAGTAGTCTGGTTGGCCCCAACCCGTGCCTGCTGGTTAGTAAGATATTTTTCCCTACATCTAACACATCTCAAATCTAAAGATCCATCTGAATTTTTTTTCCGAAGACTTGAAGTAGTGCCTGTGTTAGGTTCCTTTAACGCCACCAGGTGTTTCCAACGAAAAAAATACAATCTTTTATTCCAGCATCAAAGTCACCACCCTCCTTTATACAACCTGCTGTCTTTTCCTACGGTTGATGTTATTTCTCTCATCAAAGTCACCCAGAGGCATTAAAGTTATATACCAGCCGGAATCCGTCTGAGGAATGATCAGGCGCTGACCTATGGAAGTTAAGCTCCTCAGACAGAGATGAGATTTTATTACATCTGTCCTGCTCACTTTGTTATGGCAAAGCTACGACACTCTTGGGTCTTAAGTCTTCCATTTATCTAACCAGAAGATTGTAAAGAAGTGGATTAGCAGAACATCTGCTCTGCCCAAAATGACCTATGGGTTTCCTGAAAGACTCTTCTCCGAGTTGATTTTGAATAGAAGCCAACTTCGTCTTTCGTTAGGTGAACTCAATCTGATAATGTGACCTCAGATCCTGGAACCAGACGGTGAACGTCAGAATACCTGGTGAAGTTACATATTTGTTTCCAGTTCATATAAATCCCTGTTTTGTTTTTACACATCGGACAATTTATAAGACCCTTCATTTCATCTTCACTTCCAACAATCCATAAATCTCCTTCAGATCAAGTTTATGATAGTAGACACACTCATGCCTTTCTATTGTTTGGACTATGAGAGGGTGTATTGTTAGATGGCTGAAAGAATCTACATTATTAACTATGTACCTATCTAATTGTATCTATATCTGATTAGCACAGTCTATGCACCTGTACCTATGGATGTCAAGAAAAATTTTAATGCCAATCTTGTCATGGTGCTTGGCAAAGCATTTCTACCACCACATGAAGCTTGCTCCCCAGTTGACCTGTAGTCTTTGATTTGCGCAAAACCAATAACACCCATGTGTAATCTCGAGTATTTCATTTAGGTTGCCAATGCTTGTGCATCACTTTTGGGTGACAATGTTGAACTCTTCCAATCAGTTGGCCTTGCTCGATGTCTGCGTGAGGCCAATACACTATAGATTGCTATCAAACAGAAATAAACATCGACCATTCCCACCAAAACTGTAAGGACAGATGATATCTACTGTACATGGTGTAAACCTGAAGTTTCTTGGTTGTGTCTTGACCTCCTCAATGGCAGATACTGGAAAAGAATGTCTTGTTGTTCACATTATTTCGCTATCATAGAGATCAGCCACCACCAGTAATGATTGGAAGTTAGTTTTTCCCACTCTACACATTAAAAGTACATTATACTCATGCAAGTTTATGGGGAACTCAAGAATATTCTGCCTTATCCCCTCTTTGATACGAGGAAAACATAATATTTAAAATGGGTGTTCATAAAACTTGCGTCCTTGTGCCCCATCGCCTCTCCCCATGGCCACCTGTCCCCCACATGTAATCACACCTGTCCCCCCATAGCCCATACCGTCCCCCATACAGCCACACTGGTCGCCTCATAAGCCACACTGCCTCCCCATAAGCTACACTGCCTCCTCCATAAGCCACATGTCTCCCCCCTTAGCCAACTGCACACCCCCTGTAGCCACACTGTCCCCCCCATACGCCACCCTACGGCACCCAGTGGCCCCCTCTAGCACCCATGGGCCCGAAACTTGCCCAGGTAACCACATTCTGTGCACTTGAGCCTGGTATTAAGTTTTAACAAACATGACTAGTTGCTTCCACAAAAATATTTTCCATTATATGAAGAACTGAATTTGCATTATCATACAAAACCCATAGACAAGTGGTTTTTTCAAAGACTTAACATTGTTTTAAATATTAGCAGTGATTCCGATAAACCTCTCCCTTGCCTAAAAGTCACGTACTGATGCCAACGAGTGTTTGTCCTTTTGACAGGCGAGATGGGAACGTATAGAAAAGATAACTTCAATACAAGAGTGAGAATATAGTTGTGCATGTGGGCAAAATATCCCTGTAACACTTCAGTTACCACTCCCCCCCCTTAAAGTCCTAAGAGTGAAGCATAGATTTCGCCTTGACATTACCTTAGGAGGTACGTTTCATCTCCACCAAAAGAAAAGTGGGTTGTCTGTGACAACCCTACTTTAAGAAGTTGGCCACTCTTTTACATAAATTGGCCCATGAGCCTTGTGATAGTCGCTGATGTTCATCAAGTGATTCAGCATTCCTGCTACTTAGTTTTGTGCTGGTGCAGAACCCCATATTCTCTCTTTACATCTCTGAGCTCTGCTGATAGAGGAGCTGCAGAGCAGAAGCAGAGTTATGACTCATTCTGCTCCCTCTCACTCGCAAGGAAGAGAAGAGGAGAGAATGGATGCCACATGGATACCTGGAGCTTAAGAGCATAACCTAGGTGTATGCAGAGGGCATGCATGCTGAGACAGGGAAAGCTTCAGATCTCAGGGTGAACCAACTTACTACTAATACTTCCCTCTATAGAAAAGTGATCCTCGAAACATATGGTTAGAGAAAACTCCTGCTACTCCTATCTATAGGTTGTATTTGATTAGGGTTAGATTGTAGTACCAGGCCCAGCCTTTGTGGCGCAGTTCATCCTTTCATTTCACCTCACGTTACACAACTTCAGGACAGAAGGATCATTTCCATTAAAACAAACTTCCTGATATTCTTAGGAGTGATTGGAAGTCCAGGACATTGTCCTCCTTCTCTAAACATTAATTTGTCGACTTCTCAAAGACATTATGCACGCACTTCCATTTTGGCAGACGCCTTCACTTCACCACAAAGTAAAAGCAGAAAAGGACGAAGGAATAGATTGTATTATTTTGGTGTCAAAGAATCACACAATACAATATTTGTTGCTAAGCAATGCATTTTAATGTTGCGTCCTTGGAGCAATGTACAGCGATATCGTATAAACTCCGGAACTTTCAGAATTGCAAACGCCTCAAGATTCCACAGAAAGCGAAAGGCTCCAACGCCAGAAGAGAAACTTGGGAAAAAGAATTCACCAGCAAGTTTAACAAAGTACTATATCCGTGTAGCATGTTACAGAGTAGGACAAGCTGAGCAGATTGTACATAGTGTCCTATCTGCAGGCAGCATGTTATAGAGCAGAGTAGCTCAGCAGATTTGACATAGTGTCCTATCTGCAGACAGCATGTTATAGAGCAGGAGGAGCTGGCAGATTTGTAACACAGTGTCCTTCTGCAGGCAGCATGTTTAAGAACAGGGGACGGAGCAGATTGTACATAGTTGTCCTATCTGCTGCAGCATTTACAGAGCAGGAGGAGCTGAGCAGATTGTACATAGTGTCCTATCTGCTGGCGCATTTATAGAGCAAAGCTGAGCAGAACTGTACATCATGTCCTATCTGCAGGCAGCATGTTATAGAGCAGGAGGAGCTGAGAGAATGTATATAATGTTCTATCTGCAGGCAGCATATTATAGAGGCAGGAGGAGCTGAGCAGCTTGGACATAGTGTCCTTATCTGCAGGCAGCATGTTATAGAGCAGAGGCGCTGAGAAGATTGTACATAGTGCCACATAACAAATGCAAGCAGCAGTTATAGAGCAGAGGAGCTGAGCAGATTGTACACTAGTGTTCTATCTGCAGGCAGCATGTTTATAGAGGAGAGCTGAGCCGAGAAGATTGTACATAGTGTCCTATCTACAAGCATCATGTTATGAGCAGAGAGCTGAGCAGATTGTACACTAGTGTTCTATCTGCAGCAGCATGTTATAGAGGAGGACTGAGCCGAGAAGATTGTACATATTGCCCTATCTACATCCTTTATAGCCTGTATAGAGCAGGAAAAGCTGTGCAACTGTACATCATGTCCTAATCTGCAGGCAGCAGGTGTGTAGACAGGGGGAGCTGAAAAGTTGTACATAGTGTCCTATCTGCAGGCAGCATGGTATAGAACAGAATTAGCTAGCAGATTGTACATAGTGTCCTATCTGCAGGCAGCATGTTATAGAGCAGATTTGCTGAGGCAGATTGTAACAAAAAAAAAAAGACAAACTTAGTGTCCTATCTGCAGGCAGCATGTTATAGCGCAGGAGGAGTAAGATCGTACATAGTGTCCTATCTGCAGGCAGCATGTTATAGAGAGGAGGATCTAGATCGTACATGTGTCCTATCGCAGCCATGTTACAGAGTAGGGACTAGACAGCGTTACAAATCTTTTCTTACCTATGACATTTTGTATGTTGTTCTATTTCATTTATATACTTTGGACTAAAAATCTAGAAAAACAAGAGAAAAAATTCCCGGGATACGTGATATTCGTGTAGGACACAAATAGTATCTCGGCTGCCTCCTCTCCTCCATTGAAACCCACTATCAATAGATTTCTGGACTTTGAAGATGATACTTTTCTTTGCTCTGCCTCCTCTACTTGGCTCCCTGATCCTCAGCGTGCGCTACTACCCGAGAGCGCAAAAAAAATTCCTCCAAGATGACTTTAATAAATATCTGCGCCATATGTCAGAATACACTTCATACACGGCAGCGATTCAAGCCGCGTCTTTGAGAGATATTTCGGGCTATTGTCACAGAAATCTGATAATGTGACATTCAAGTGACATTTTTTGTCCATAGCCACTGATGGAGACTCCGCCAGCATGGGCACGTACAGAGCACGGAATTATATTTTAGGGCGAAAAAAAATGTAATTGTATGATATTAAAGGATTTCTGCTGGACTACAACGATCAGGATGCTGTGAATAGAGGATTCTCAGATCGAACAGTTGTCTCTTCCATCCCATGACTGCTATTACTTCTATCTCATCTAATTAATTGCATCAAATTAACAGGAAGCAGACGCGCCGTTCTCTGTGCAGTGCAGACTAGGGTACTGCGATTTACACTAATACATTTGAATGGGAGCTACAATAGGAGCTGGGAGGAAAAAAATGAAAATGGCTCTTCTTTTCTGCTCCATGTTCTGTTCTTAGAGTAGCCTTAACTCTTAGACTACGAAGCCAAAGTAGTGACTGCCGTCCTCGACCACCCATGAGACTGCCCCAAATGGGACTGAAATTGTGTTATTCCATGGATATCAATTAAGGAGATTAAGGTCCCGGCAGAGCGATTGCTCATTACACGTATAGATCATATGACCCTCCATCTGCGGCCATTTTATTGACAGGAATGTCTGGCTGATGAGGTAAAAGACAGGAGAATTCACTTTCTATATAATTCTTTAGTTATATAGCGCACACAGATTACGCAGAGCTGCACACAACAACTCTGCCAAAATTGGTCCCTTCTCATGGGGCTCACAATCTAACAACCTACCAGCATGTTATTGAAAGTGAGGAGAAAACCGGAGGACCCGAGGAAACCCACGCAAACCCGGAGAGAACATACAAACCTTGCAGATGTTGGACCCTGGGACTTGAAACCGCAAGACCCCAGCGCTGCAAGTGCAGAAGCGCTACCCCACTGAGCCTCCGTCTGCCCAATATCACAAAAAAAGTGGTGCAGACTTCTATAATATATTGGGAATTTACCATATATCCTGCCCCCCCCACACACCACCACATATTACCAAAACATGAGGCAAAGTGGCCACCCCTTTAAATGTCCCATTCCAAGACTCTAGGCTGCATAACTGTGAGTTTTTGACTCCTCCTCTGACTGTACAATGTATCAAAGATAGTTCCATGTGTGTCACTGCCTTACAGAAAAGAAACACCCGTCTATGACACATACATGTGATAGGAAGAGAATATTTCCAGTTTTAATCAATTCGGATAAATAGAGATTTCCCACTCTCTGATCTGAATGATCAACTATTACAGAACTTTCTCCATTATCAGATCATACTATCGGCTTCTCCCTTGCGTAAATTACACAAGAAACAACATCTTCCTAACCCTTGCTACAAATTAATTAGCCCGATACGCGGCAGGCCGTTGCATCGTGAACTCCGTTGTTCACTCACCATCTTTTCAAAGGGAATGTATGTTTTTTAATGATTCCTATTTAATATGGCAGCAAGATCGCGCTATGATACAACAAGGTGCAACCTTCACGCTCCAGAATGTTCACCGGCTACAAACACTAATGACATGGCCCCCGATCCCCCATGCTATCACATCCGCCCCGCGCTGCCTGTTTACATTAGTGCCCATTATTATTTGGCGCCCAGAATGGCAGCCTAAGATCCATGAAACATTCAAATACTGTTGATTTGTCCCCGTCCGCTCAGTCAGCAATTAAATCAAATGTTCTCCACTCATGATCATTACCATCAAGTTCAGCCCGGGTCGATTAGACTATTAACACGATTCTGGCTAAAGATTTACAGTAAAAATAACAATTCTCTTCTGGGAGGTACAAGGAGCTCCGATCCTCTGATCCTCCGGTGCTGGATTTTACATTTGGGGTCATTGATGTGCATTCACTGCTGTGCTCTGTGTTCTCTGCAGCCAGTGTTATGTATTGCCCCTGGAGAGATGTGTAATCAGACCTCACACTGCTGTGCTCTGTGCAGCCAGTGTATTGTACTGTCCCTGGATACATGTGGAAAGAGACCTTTGTGTATGTTGTAGTAGCAGCAGGACTGTGTTATATGTATTGATATTCTAGAATTGTAGCTGCGCCAAGTGCACTGGAGGTGTGTCCTCACACTGTTGTGCTCTGTGCTCTCTGCAGGTATTGTCACTGGAGTAAAAGGTAATATATCTGTGTATGTTAGTAACAGCAGGACTGTGAAATATGGATTTATACACCAGACAGGGAACATCTTCTGCAGTACACACCTGAGGCGGCAGCTCAGATAAGAAATGTCTGGGGAAGGGACAGCAGATTAGGCAGGACAAGGAATCTCTACTTCCCCCATGTGGACTGCACTGGACCTCGAGATAATCAGACAGTGACTAAATACATGTGTGTATGATTGTGTATATGTATGTGTGTGTCTGCTGTATTTCTATACATTGTATGCTGATTTGTATATATTGTATGTGTGTGTATGAGCTGTATGCGTGTATATGGTGTGTACATGTATATGTGTTTATATACTATATGTATGTGCGTATATACGCTGTATGTGTGTATGAGCTTAAAGTGAAAGCTTGTGTGTAAATATGCTGTATGTGTATATGGTGGGTATATTCTATATGTATGTGTGTATATATACTGTATGAATATGTGTATTATGTCTATATCCTGTATGTTTGAGTGTATATATATATATATATATATATATATATATATATATATATGACTACACATGTGTGTATGTATGAGTGTATACATGTATGTATGTGTGTATGTATGAGTGTATACATGTATGTATGTGTGTATGTATGTATGAGTGTATACATGTATGTATGTATGAGTGTATACATGTATGTATGTGTGTATGTATGTCTGTATGTATGAGTGTACACATGTATGCATGTGTGTATCCATGAGTGTATACATGTATGTATGTGTGTATCCATGAGTGTATACATGTATGTATGTGTGTATGTATGAGTGTATACATGTATGTATGTGTGTATGTGTGTATGTATGAGTGTATACATGTATGTATGTGTGTATGTATGAGTGTATACATGTATGTATGAGTGCCTTGAACTGCTACATCACGAATCTGATACAATGAACAATGGAGCTGAGAAAAATGTTTTGCTTTTAATATTCAGATTCCCAAATCTTGAGAAATCTTCCCCAGCATCTGGTCGCCTCTAAACACATTCCTTTGCAATCCTCGTAATCGTTTTCATTATATTTCCAATGATTTATGCTAATTTTAGAGCTGGGGCGCGGGTGTATCACCAATTATACCTGACATTTAGATTTCATTACATTTTGTGATTTTATGACGATTATGTTAAAAAAAGAGAGGAAATGATGAGACCAAATATCCAGCGTCCTCCTCGCGGCTCATTGCACCGAGCGCCGGCGCAGTCCTCGCAAGGTCCTTATCCACAAATATGGCAACTATTAGCATCCTCTCCAGTCAGGCGGAAGATTGGACCCACGGGCCTCGTAAACAATCCACTTTTTAGGGACGATTACATCAGCGAGCGCAGCTGGGACGGAGCCGCTAGGAAATCCATCTCCATTGTCTTGTTGACAGAAGAATCATTTGGTTTTTTATCTCTTTTTGTAAATGATTTTCATAAAACTCGTCGGCTCCGGAATGTAGAACAAGTTACTAAGTATTTATGGAGTTGTTACAATGTAAACTTCTCAGCTCTCATCACCCGGGCGGAGGAGCTGATCATAGACAATGGGGGTCATTTACTAAGGGCCCGATTCGCGTTTTCCCGACGTGTTACCCGAATATTTCCGATTTGCGCCGATTTCCCCTGAATTGCACCGGGATTTTGCCGCACGCGATCGGATTTTGGCGCTGGCATGCACGCAACGGAAATGGGGGGCGTGGCCGAACGGAAACCAGATGGATTCGGAAAAACCGCCGCATTTAAAAAAAAAAAAATCTGTCGCGCAGCTTGCACTTACCTTCACTCAGCCCGGCTCGGTGAACTCCAGCACGTTCCAGGGAAATTCAGCGCAGCAGCGCCACCTGGTGGACAGCGGAGGAACTACCTTAATAAAGGCCGGACCCGAATCCAGTGCAGAGAACGCGCCGCTGGATCGCGAATGGGCCGGGTAAGTAAATCTGCCCCAATGTCCAATGTATGCAGTAGCCCTGACACACTGGGGGTCATTTACTAAGGGTCCAATACGCGCATTTTTGTCAGGTTTCCCGTATTTTTCCGATTTGTGCCGTTTTTCGGGTTTTTGGTGCACGCGATCGGTTTGTGGCGCATCGGTGCCGGCATGAATGCGACGGACATTGGGGACGTGTCCGTTGGAAAACCCAACGGATTCAGCAAAACCGCGGAATTTAAACGCACTTACCTGCACCAGTAATAGGATCGTGAACTCCGACGGACTTCAGCGCAGCAGCGACACCTGGTGGACATCGGGTGCACTACCTTAGTGAATCGCCGGAAGACCCAAATTCTCCTCTGAGAAGGCGCCGCTGGATCGCGACAGGACCGGGTAAGTAAATCTGCCCCACTGCCTAAAGACTCCACCTGCTGTAAGTGCACCCACTAATGGGCTTCCCTCCGATGATCCCAGAACATTGGGATTTTTTTCTCTAGTCCCAAACAATCCTGAGAAATCAGTGATGTTATTCAGAATCTCATATGCTTATCTACTGTCAGGTGGGCAGTCCTAGGATGGAGAAGACAACATGTGCAACACCCCTGCCAATACATAGGTAGGCTGGCAGTGGCGAATAACGCCCTCTCCAGGTCAGGAGCTGTTAGGGGAGTCAGAAACCCTCTATGAAGGTTCTAGAGCCGGACATTATGTACTTGCAGCTGTAACCTCTGCCTGGACAGGCAATAGTTAAATGGGTGTAAGATGTTATCCAGTTATATGGCTGTATTGTTAGCTGGAGTGTGATTGGAGAGGAGCTACCACCTGACCAGGGGAAATATAAAACCCCTATGCAGAAGAATGAATCACTGTGCAGGACACCTACAGTGCTGTCACAGAACCCAATCCCAGGAACTGAGTCAGGAGACTCTAATCCAGAGCTGCAGCTTCCACAGTTTGGACACAGCTCCATCTCCATTATCGCAGCCTGCATCTACTATGTACTGAGGCTGATGTACTGGTGGAGGAGGAGTCTGGAGGAGGAGGTGAAGGTCCGTCTCTGTGTACAATTTGGAGTACGATTTGGATGGCCTTTGGTCCCCTAGAAGGCTTGGGCCCCGGGCTACTGCCCAAACCACCTATATTATAATCCACTACAGATTCTACAGTGTTAAACAGATACCAGGTCCCCTCCCCCATACATACATTATACTGCGCCTAAATATTTGTATTTCCACCGTGTATGGCGCGAGGCTTATTACACCCTCACAGATAATCCGTTTCAATGTCATGAGATGATTTGCTGTTCATTAGCGACTCCCTGCCGGGCCGGACGGCAGAGGGATCATCGTGCAGGAGACATTCAGTGCGCAGAATAAGTAAACCGTGATATTGGATGTATAAATTACTGCCTGACGTGTAGCCGAGCCGGGATATGGAGGAACACGTGGAAGGAGACAGGACTGAGGGCCAATACATGAAGAAGTTTTGGTAACTTTCTGCTCCTCCGGCTCGGTGCGGGTGTCAGACCCACAAATCTGATATTCAGTGTCCGACTGACCCAACAAGTCACCGGAGGATCCTCCAGCGGATCCAGACTCAAACCCAATATTGGATCCCAGAGAAACAGAAAAAATAAACAATTCAGAGATATTAAAAATGGCCACTCAGCTTTCCTAGTGTCCAGAATGGCAAAACCTACTACTGATAATAGAACAAAAAGCCAGGAAAAGCTGTAACCTATCACATAAGGATGAAACAGCTCTCACCCAACTTTTCCAAGGCAAATAAAGTTAACAAAGAGTTACTGTACATGAAGTCTTAAAGGGAACCCGTCAGCAGGTGACCCTACAGACAGCAGTCAGTTTTAGGTATTGTCCCTGGAGAGATGTGTAATCAGACCTTCATGTCTGTTGTTAGTAGCAGCAGGACTGTGATATATATTTATATTGATTTTAGTTTCTTTAAGTGCACTGGGGGGGGGGGGTGTCCTCACACTGCTGTGCTCTGTGCTCTCTACAGCCAGGGGTAATTATGATAACAAATCTCTACAATAATAATAACCAACACTGTCTGCAGTCTGCCTGGTCTTGCTGATGGGTTCCCTTTAACAACTTGGCACAAGAAGATGACACAGGCTCATCTTTGGGGGAAGTGTCTGGGAAAAGGACTCTGGGGATTATAGCGCCTCCTGTTGGTGGTAGCACTAATATACAGTTGCAGGCAGAATATACCAATATCTTTACACAACACAATTAAAATTCCAATAATAAACTTTTTTTTCCATTACCTTATATAAGAATTCCACAGGTCTCTGAATGTGTGCGGGAAGTTTCATCACCTGCAGGAAAAGATAAAGAAAATCTGTTATTTTTTTGTTTAGATTCACTATTTCTGCACATATTTAAAGCGGAACAACATAAATCCCCATATCTGTAAGTCATTTGCAGATTTCTTCCGTAAATTTTTAGTGGTGCTGAAAGTAAACTCTAGATACAATGGGACAGATTTACTTACCCGGTCCGTTTGCAATCCAGCGGCGCGTTCTCTGCTCTGGATTCGGGTCCGGCCGGGATTCATCAAGGTAGTTCCTCCGCCGTCCACCAGGTGGCGCTGCTGCGCTGAAAAGCATCTGAACGCGCTGGAGTTCACCGGGCCGGACCAAGTGAAGGTAAGCGCGTCCCGAGCGACACTTTTATTGTTTTAATGCGGCGGTTTTTCCGAATCCGTCGGGTTTTTCGCTCGGCCACGCCCCCCCCATTTCCGTTGCGTGCTTGCCGGTGCCGATGCGACACAATCCGATCGCGGGCGCCAAAATCCCGGGGCAATACAGGGAAAATCGGCGCAAATCGGAAATATTCGGGTAACACGTCGGGAAAACGCGAATCGGGTCCTTAGTAAATGACCCCCATTCAGTCTCCTTCTCCCTCTGGCAGCTGACAATATTGGCCTTTCTAACAGACCCTGCAGAAGGAATTTTCTCAGTTAAACTTCCATATACTGCTCCTGTCCTGACAAGCAGGGCAAGAAGCTTTTTCTGTTGGCTGACCTGCGGTGAAGTAAAGATTCCTGGGCAAAGACCTTGGGGAAGATGGAGTCACTGAGCAGGTGTCTTCCAGTAGTGAGCTCAGCAGGGGATGTGCACAGTTCTGTACATGTGAACAGCAAGAGGCACCATACTATAGCAGGATATGAACACCAGGGGGAGCCATAATATGTAAGGAGATGATCGCCAGGGGGCGCCATACTATGTAAGGAGAGGATCACCAGGGGGAAACCATCCCTGGTATGGTCCCCCCTGGTGGTCATCTCCTTACATAGCATGCTATGTAAGGAGATGACCACCAGGGAGCTCCATACCATGTAAGGAGATGACCACCAGGGGGCACCATACTATGTAAGGAGATGACCACCAGGGAGCTCCATACCATGTAAGGAGATGAAATGCACATCAATGACCCCAAATGTAAAATCCAAGCCCGGAGGATCGAGGATCGGAGTCCTTGTACCTCCACTATGAACAAGACGAATTGTTATTTTTACTGTAAATCTTTAGCCAGAATCGTGTTAATAGTCTAATCGACCCGCGGCTGAAACTTGATGGTAATGATCATGAGTGGAGAACATTTGATTTAATTTGTGCTGAGCGGACGGGGACAAATAACAGTATTATGATATGTTTCATGGATCTATTAGGCTGCCATTCTGGGCGCCAAACTAATATATGGGCACTAATGTAAACAGGCAGCGCGGGCGACGATGTGATAGCATCGGGAGATCGGGGCCATGTCATTAGTGTTTGTAGCGGTGAACATTCTGGAGGTTGAAGGTTGCACCTTGTTGTGTCATAGCGCATACTTGCTGCCATATTAAATAGGAAGCATTAAAAAACATACATCCCTTTAAAAGAGGTGACAGTGAACACGGAGTCACGATGCAACGGCTGCCGCGTATCGGGGCTAATTAATTTGGTAGCAATGGTTAGGAAGATGTTTGTTTCTTGTGTAATTTAGTCAAGTGGAGAAGCCGTAGTATGATCTGATAATGGATGAAGTTCTGTAATATGTTGATCATTCAGATCAGAGAGGGGAAACTCTTCATTTTATCCGAATTGATTAAAACTGGAAATATTCTCTTCCTATCACATAGTATGTGTCATAGACGGGATTTTCTTTTCTGTAAGGCAGTGACCCAATGGAACTATCTTTGATACATGACAGTCAGAGGAGGAGTCAAAAAACTCACATTTATGCAGCTAGAGTCTTGGAATGGGACATTAAAGGGGTGGCCACTTTGCCTCATGTTTTTGGTAATATGGGTGTGTGTGGGGGGGGCAGGATATATGGTAAATTTCCCAATATACTCTATTAGAAGTTCTGACACCACTTTTTTGTGTATCTGGGCAGCACGGAGGCTCAGGGGGTAGCGCTTCTGCACTTGCAGCGCTGGGGGTCTTGCGTGTTCAGGTCCCAGGGTCAACATCTGCAAGGTTTGTATGTTCTCTCCGGGTTTGCGTGGGTTTCCTCGGGTCCTCCGGTTTTGCTCCCACTTTCAATAACATGCTGGTAGGTTGTTAGATTGTGAGCCCCATGAGAAGGGACCAATTTTGGCAGAGTTGTTGTGTGCAGCTCTGCGTAATCTGTGTGCGCTATATAACTAAAGAATTATATAGAAAGTGAATTCTCCTGTCTTTTACCTCATCAGCCAGACATTCCTGTCAATAAAATGGCCGCAGATGGAGGGTCATATGATCTATACGTGTAATGAGCAATCGCTCTGCCGGGACCTTAATCTCCTTAATTGATATCCATGGAATAACACAATTTCAGTCCCATTTGGGGCAGTCTCATGGGTGGTCGAGGACGGCAGTCACTACTTTGGCTTCGTAGTCTAAGAGTTAAGGCTACTCTAAGAACAGAACATGGAGCAGAAAAGAAGAGCCATTTTCATTTTTTTCCTCCCAGCTCCTATTGTAGCTCCCATTCAAATGTATTAGTGTAAATCGCAGTACCCTAGTTGCACTGCACAGAGAACGGCGCGTCTGCTTCCTGTTAATTTGATGCAATTAATTAGATGAGCATAGAAGTAATAGCAGTCATGGGATGGAAGAGACAACTGTTCGATCTGAGAATCCTCTATTCACAGCATCCTGATCGTTGTAGTCCAGCAGAAATCCTTTAATATCATACAATTACATTTTTTTTCGCCCTAAAATATAATTCCGTGCTCTGTACGTGCCCATGCTGGCGGAGTCTCCATCAGTGGCTATGGACAAAAAATGTCACTTGAATGTCACATTATCAGATTTCTGTGACAATAGCCCGAAATATCTCTCAAAGACGCGGCTTGAATCGCTGCCGTGTATGAAGTGTATTCTGACATATGGCGCAGATATTTATTAAAGTCATCTTGGAGGAATTTTTTTTGCGCTCTCGGGGTAGTAGCGCACGCTGAGGATCAGGGAGCCAAGTAGAGGAGGCAGAGCAAAGAAAAGTATCATCTTCAAAGTCCAGAAATCTATTGATAGTGGGTTTCAATGGAGGAGAGGAGGCAGCCGAGATACTATTTGTGTCCTACACGAATATCACGTATCCCGGGAATTTTTTCTCTTGTTTTTCTAGATTTTTAGTCCAAAGTATATAAATGAAATAGAACAACATACAAAATGTCATAGGTAAGAAAAGATTTGTAACGCTGTCTAGTCCCTACTCTGTAACATGGCTGCGATAGGACACATGTACGATCTAGATCCTCCTCTCTATAACATGCTGCCTGCAGATAGGACACTATGTACGATCTTACTCCTCCTGCGCTATAACATGCTGCCTGCAGATAGGACACTAAGTTTGTCTTTTTTTTTTTGTTACAATCTGCCTCAGCAAATCTGCTCTATAACATGCTGCCTGCAGATAGGACACTATGTACAATCTGCTAGCTATTCTGTTCTATACCATGCTGCCTGCAGATAGGACACTATGTACAACTTTTCAGCTCCCCCTGTCTACACACCTGCTGCCTGCAGATTAGGACATGATGTACAGTTGCACAGCTTTTCCTGCTCTATACAGGCTATAAAGGATGTAGATAGGGCAATATGTACAATCTTCTCGGCTCAGTCCTCCTCTATAACATGCTGCTGCAGATAGAACACTAGTGTACAATCTGCTCAGCTCTCTGCTCATAACATGATGCTTGTAGATAGGACACTATGTACAATCTTCTCGGCTCAGCTCTCCTCTATAAACATGCTGCCTGCAGATAGAACACTAGTGTACAATCTGCTCAGCTCCTCTGATCTATAACTGCTGCTTGCATTTGTTATGTGGCACTATGTACAATCTTCTCAGCGCCTCTGCTCTATAACATGCTGCCTGCAGATAAGGACACTATGTCCAAGCTGCTCAGCTCCTCCTGCCTCTATAATATGCTGCCTGCAGATAGAACATTATATACATTCTCTCAGCTCCTCCTGCTCTATAACATGCTGCCTGC
Source organism: Engystomops pustulosus (assembly GCA_019512145.1). NCBI lineage: Eukaryota > Metazoa > Chordata > Amphibia > Anura > Leptodactylidae > Engystomops > Engystomops pustulosus. The sequence continues at coordinate 312,178,433 of CM033641.1, read as the reverse complement.
AGATAGGACATGATGTACAGTTCTGCTCAGCTTATGCTCTATAAATGCGCCAGCAGATAGGACACTATGTACAATCTGCTCAGCTCCTCCTGCTCTGTAAATGCTGCAGCAGATAGGACAACTATGTACAATCTGCTCCGTCCCCTGTTCTTAAACATGCTGCCTGCAGAAGGACACTGTGTTACAAATCTGCCAGCTCCTCCTGCTCTATAACATGCTGTCTGCAGATAGGACACTATGTCAAATCTGCTGAGCTACTCTGCTCTATAACATGCTGCCTGCAGATAGGACACTATGTACAATCTGCTCAGCTTGTCCTACTCTGTAACATGCTACACGGATATACGTACTTTGTTAAACTTGCTGGTGAATTCTTTTTCCCAAGTTTCTCTTCTGGCGTTGGAGCCTTTCGCTTTCTGTGGAATCTTGAGGCGTTTGCAATTCTGAAAGTTCCGGAGTTTATACGATATCGCTGTACATTGACTCCAAGGACGCAACATTAAAATGCATTGCTTAGCAACAAATATTGTATTGTGATGATTCTTTGACACCAAAATAATACAATCTATTCCTTCGTCCTTTTCTGCTTTTACTTTGTGGTGAAGTGAAGGCGTCTGCCAAAATGGAAGTGCGCGCATAATGTCTTTGAGAAGTCGACAAATTAATGTTTAGAGAAGGAGGACAATGTCCTGGACTTCCAATCACTCCTAAGAATATCAGGAAGTTTGTTTTAATGGAAATGATCCTTCTGTCCTGAAGTTGTGTAACGTGAGGTGAAATGAAAGGATGAACTGCGCCACAAAGGCTGGGCCGGGTACTACAATCTAACCCTAATCAAATACAACCTATAGATAGGAGTAGCAGGAGTTTTCTCTAACCATATGTTTCGAGGATCACTTTTCTATAGAGGGAAGTATTAGTAGTACAGTTGGTTCACCCTGAGATCTGAAGCTTTCCCTGTCTCAGCATGATGCCCTCTGCATACACCTAGGTTATGCTCTTAAGCTCCAGGTATCCATGTGGCATCCATTCTCTCTCTCTTCTCTTCCTTGCGAGTGAGAGGGAGCAGAATGAGTCATAACTCTGCTTTGCTCTGCAGCTCCTCTATCAGCAGAGCTCAGAGATGTAAAGAGAGAATATGGGGTTCTGCACCAGCACAAAACTAAGTAGCAGGAATGCTGAATCACTTGATGAACATCAGCGACTATCACAAGGCTCATGGGCCAATTTATGTAAAAGAGTGGCCAACTTCTTAAAGTAGGGTTGTCACAGACAACCCACTTTTCTTTTGGTGGAGATGAAACGTACCTCCTAAGGTAATGTCAATGGCGAAATCTATGCTTCACTCTTAGGACTTTAAGGGGGGGGAGTGGTAACTGAAGTGTTACAGGGATATTTTGCCCACATGCACAACTATATTCTCACTCTTGTATTGAAGTTATCTTTTCTATACGTTCCCATCTCGCCTGTCAAAAGGACAAACACTCGTTGGCATCAGTACGTGACTTTTAGGCAAGGGAGAGGTTTATCGGAATCACTGCTAATATTTAAAACAATGTTAATGTCTTTGAAAAAACCACTTGTCTATGGGTTTTGTATGATAATGCAAATTCAGTTCTTATATAATGGAAAATATTTTTGTGGAAGCAACTAGTCATGTTTGTTAAAACTTAATACCAGGCTCAAGTGCACAGAATGTGGTTACCTGGGCAAGTTTCGGGCCCATGGGTGCTAGAGGGGGCCACTGGGTGCCGTAGGGTGGCGTATGGGGGGGACAGTGTGGCTACAGGGGGTGTGCAGTTGGCTAAGGGGGGAGACATGTGGCTTATGGAGGAGGCAGTGTAGCTTATGGGGAGGCAGTGTGGCTTATGAGGCGACCAGTGTGGCTGTATGGGGGCCGGTATGGGCTATGGGGGGACAGGTGTGATTACATGTGGGGGACAGGTGGCCATGGGGAGAGGCGATGGGGCACAAGGACGCAAGTTTTATGAAACACCCATTTTAAATATTATGTTTTCCTCGTATCAAAGAGGGGATAAGGCAGAATATTCTTGAGTTCCCCATAAACTTGCATGAGTATAATGTACTTTTAATGTGTAGAGTGGGAAAAACTAACTTCCAATCACTACTGGTGGTGGCTGATCTCTATGATAGCGAAATAATGTGAACAACAAGACATTCTTTTCCAGTATCTGCCATTGAGGAGGTCAAGACACAACCAAGAAACTTCAGGTTTACACCATGTACAGTAGATATCATCGTGTCCTTACAGTTTTGGTGGGAATGGTCGATGTTTATTTCTGTTTGATAGCAATCTATAGTGTATTGGCCTCACGCAGACATCGAGCAAGGCCAACTGATTGGAAGAGTTCAACATTGTCACCCAAAAGTGATGCACAAGCATTGGCAACCTAAATGAATATACTCGAGATTACACATGGGTGTTATTGGTTTTGCGCAAATCAAAGACTACAGGTCAACTGGGGAGCAAGCTTCATGTGGTGGTAGAAATGCTTTGCCAAGCACCATGACAAGATTGGCATTAAAATTTTTCTTGACATCCATAGGTACAGGTGCATAGACTGTGCTAATCAGATATAGATACAATTAGATAGGTACATAGTTAATAATGTAGATTCTTTCAGCCATCTAACAATACACCCTCTCATAGTCCAAACAATAGAAAGGCATGAGTGTGTCTACTATCATAAACTTGATCTGAAGGAGATTTATGGATTGTTGGAAGTGAAGATGAAATGAAGGGTCTTATAAATTGTCCGATGTGTAAAAACAAAACAGGGATTTATATGAACTGGAAACAAATATGTAACTTCACCAGGTATTCTGACGTTCACCGTCTGGTTCCAGGATCTGAGGTCACATTATCAGATTGAGTTCACCTAACGAAAGACGAAGTTGGCTTCTATTCAAAATCAACTCGGAGAAGAGTCTTTCAGGAAACCCATAGGTCATTTTGGGCAGAGCAGATGTTCTGCTAATCCACTTCTTTACAATCTTCTGGTTAGATAAATGGAAGACTTAAGACCCAAGAGTGTCGTAGCTTTGCCATAACAAAGTGAGCAGGACAGATGTAATAAAATCTCATCTCTGTCTGAGGAGCTTAACTTCCATAGGTCAGCGCCTGATCATTCCTCAGACGGATTCCGGCTGGTATATAACTTTAATGCCTCTGGGTGACTTTGATGAGAGAAATAACATCAACCGTAGGAAAAGACAGCAGGTTGTATAAAGGAGGGTGGTGACTTTGATGCTGGAATAAAAGATTGTATTTTTTTCGTTGGAAACACCTGGTGGCGTTAAAGGAACCTAACACAGGCACTACTTCAAGTCTTCGGAAAAAAAATTCAGATGGATCTTTAGATTTGAGATGTGTTAGATGTAGGGAAAAATATCTTACTAACCAGCAGGCGCGGGTTGGGGCCAACCAGACTACTAAAGATCCATCTGTAGACCACATTTTAAAAGTATGATGGTCCAACGTCCAATCGTTGAAAAGCCCGATGGAGGAGACTCTCGTGAAATCACACACCACTAGTGTATATTCGTAAGGGAGGACCTAGTAATGTGTTGACTTCCTTGTATCCAGAATATGATCCATTGGGACCATATTTACTTACCGGCCCATTCGCGATCAGCGGCGCGTCTTGCGCTGGATTCAGGTCCGGCCGGGAATTATGAAGGTAGTTCCTCCGCTGGCTGAAGTTCCCGGAGGGCGCGCCAAATGCCCTGAAATTCACGGCCTATCCTGGTTGAAGGTAAAGCGCAATTTTCGCGACACATTTTTTTTTTAAAAAAATGCAGCATTTTTCCGAATCCGTCGGGTTTCTGTTCGGCCACGCCCCACTTTCCGTTAGTGCGCCATGCCCGGCGCCGATGCGCCACAATCGATCGCCCGTGCGCCAAAATCCCGGGGCATTCAGGTACAATTGGCGCAAATCGAAAATATTCGGGTGAACACGTCGGGAAAATGCGAATCGGGCCCTTAGTACGGCCCACATTGTGTACGTTAGCCCAGCTGTTTAGTCTTGAAGATGCTCATCAAGCATCTAAGTTTTTCTCTATACAATTGAAACTACTGTGATGATTGGACCCGAACCAAAGTTTCAGTCCCCAATACGAAACCTGGATTTCAGCCAGAGTGGCTCAAGTTTTGCTTCTTTATGAAGTCTTCAATCGACTCAACTCCTCAGGACCTCACCGGTCAACGACTATTATTAGAAGATGTCATTTGGAATGACACTCAGTTCTTCACTTCCTCATGAAATTTCGACAAGAAAAGTACTACACGCTCCCTAATACGCTTAATCCCAATAACACCGTGGAGTAATAAAGTCTCAAGCCCAACAGTAACTGCTTCCCCCGACGGTCTCTATACACAAGGTGTCCACTTAACCAGGTTCCAGCCTTATGATATCAATGATTTTTTTCCAGCTCGCCACAAATTTTTATGAATAAGTGCTTCGTAAATCAGGTCCCAAGAGCCCGGGGACAGGGAGCGAAAACGTCTCTGACACTCTTTCATTTCTGTAATGGTTGATAAATGACAGCGACTCTTTTTAAAGCTCCGGAGCAAATTTAAGGATGACATGGAAGCCATGGGGACAGTAGACAACATTTCTGGATCTGAAGAGTCTCATTTAGATTTAGGAAAATGTCTTCAAACGGTGCCTCTTGTCTAATAGGGTTGTTGATCCGTTGGGTAATGAGATACGAGACTGTGTTGTTATATGTGTGTGGAGGCATCATAGAGTGATGATGGGAATCTGGTGAGTTATCGATCTTTGGGTGCAGACTGATGCGGTCCTCCCGACCTTTGAACCTCCAGCAGAAGGAGAGGATAGTCATTAATATCATCCTGAGACGCGGCCTTTCCTGACGGGGTCCCATGTTGCTAGGTCGGGATAATGAAGCGCCGGTGGCTTCTGGATGAGTCCGTTTCATCTGTTTCCAAGGATTGTTAAACCCACAGCTGAACATACTCAATATGTTTACCATGTCGGAGACAAACAGAAAAATTGTACATAAGAGACAACAATGGGGGTCATTTACTAAGGGCCCGATCGCGTTTTCCCGACGTGTTACGCAGAATAATTCCGATTGCGCCGATCGTACCTGAATGCCGGGATTGGCGCACGCGATCGGATGTGGCGCATCGGCGCCGGCATGCCGCGACGGAAATCGGGGGGCGCGCCGAACGAAAACCAACGTTTGTGAAAAACCGCCGCATTTAAAAACGAAAAAGTGTCGTTGGTGACCGCTTACTTCATTGGTCCGATGGGTGGTGAATTCGGCGCGATGAGATGACTTTTTTTTCAGCGCGCAGCAGCGCACCTGGGGCGGCGGAGAGGAAAACTACATTCATAAATCCCGGGGACCCGAATGCAGAGCAGAGACGCGCCGCGGATCGCGACTGACCGGGTTAAGTAAATGTGCCCCACTAACAAGAATTTAACATCTATGATGCAACAGGAGTCTAATGAAATTCAAAAACTATATTAGTGATTTTTGTCATTTTCAATGACTTGTTCCAGAGTGCTCTTGAGTATTTTTTTTGTGGGGGGGGGTCACTGATTGTTTAAAAACCTTGTTATGTATCTTATGTAAGGGATATAGTCCTTCATTTGACCACTTATCCTTAGAATAGGTCATCAATATCCGAATGGGAAGAGGATTGACACCTTATTATTATTTATTATAGAGGAGGCATTACTTCCATGGTGCTGTACTATTAGTAAGGGTTCACATAATTACATAAGGACAAGAGAATGCGAGTACAAATACAGGACCACATTGATCTGAAACGGGTGGAAGGAGGACCCTGCCCTTGAGGGCTCACCATCTATACGGGAGGGAAGAAGGAGACACAAGGGGATGGAGCAGAGCAGTTGTGTGTTGCAGATGATCCTGAACAGGTGGGTTTTGCATTTGGAGGTTTGGAAGGTGGGGAACAGTCTGAAACATTTTGGTAGAGCGTTCCAGAGAATGGGGGAAGCACTGGAGAAGTCTTGGAGATGGTTGTGAGAGGAGCGGATGGTAATAGAATGAAGAGCCCCTTGTACTCATATGGATCGGTACGATGCTCCATTGAGCAATGCTTCCTTTTCCAAGTCCATTATAGTTTAGTCCAATTTAAGTGAGCTGCAGTACCAAGCACAGCCACTAAACAATTTAGGGCGCTGTGCTGGGTAGATTGTGAAAAATCCACAGCACTTATCTGAATGCTGCAGCCTCTTCTCACAGCTAATCATTGGGGTCATCAATGTAATATTCTAATGATATATCACCTATTCTATGGATTAAGGTATACTGGAACACTCCTTTAAAAAGAGATGGGTTCACTGTTAAAGACCATCACTACCCAGATCAGCTTGAAAAACATCTTCAGCTCCAGAGGACCCAGCTAGCTAGACATTACAATTAGAATTGTGCAATGTGTCAGTTCTCCTGTGGGGAGCACTGCAGAGATATTCAACCCTTAAAGGGGTATTCCTCCCACAAAGAAAAGATTCTTATATGTACTTTAAAGATAATTAAATAACACATTCACTAATTCAATGTGATTAACAAAATACACGATTTCACAGATGATAATTCCCACCTGTCTCTATCAGTTCCTGGTGCACACCATTTTGGTTCCCCGGGATCTGATCATAAATTTCTATTATGGTTCGGGAGGACAGATTCTCTTCATAATAGCTTATCTTGTCTGACACTGCAGTTCTCTTTGCCTCCTGCCTCTCCCCTGCATTACAAGACCAGCTCAGACACAAATATTTCCTGCTGGCAAGCACCATGCAAGACTTGCACTACAAGATAGGTCCATGGATGGAATGAGGCACTCTGTGTGTGTTATAGCTGGATGAGCAGATTCTAAGTCTGTCATTGTTGTGTATATGCATGTCATGATCTTCATCACTCTCACCTTCGTCTGTCTCATCTCTTTATCTCTGTGTTAGATACTAGTGAATGTCAGAAACATAAAGTGTAGATAAACTGTACCCTGATAATCTAAGCACATGTCAGCTCCAGCCATCTCATAGACAGAGGAATCCGCCCACACTCTGGAAATCTTACTCTGATATTACTGAGTGATAAGAGATAAAACAGCAATACAATTGAAAGTAAGGGGGTTTAATGATCTTTATATTGTGTGTAAACATCTTTAGGTGGACCCCCTTAAAATGCTGTCATTGGTGTTTTCAGCGACAACTTTTTAAAGGGATGGTCAGGACGTTTGACTGCAGCCGATGCTATACACTGTCCATAGAGACATGTGTAATCATAGCTTGTATATGTCGTTGTAATACTAGGATGCACCATATGGATTATATTCCAGGATTGTAGCTTCTCCAGGTGCCTGGGGGCATTTCCTCACAGCTGTTGCTCTGTGCTGGAGAGATGTGAAATCATACATTTGGTGTATGCTGTTAGTAGAGCAGAGCAGAACTGTGATATATGATTTATTTTCGCATTGTAGTGTCTCCACATGCAATGGGGGCTTGTCCTCACACTGCTGGGCTGTGCTGATAGTGTTAGATATGCTCCTGTAGAGATTGTAATCATACTTTGTGTATGCTGTAGTAGCAGCAGCGCTGTGATATATGGATTTATTTTCCAGCTTGTAGCATTTCCACATGCCTTGGGGGCGTATCCTCACACTGCTGTGCTCTTAAAATCAGTGCATTGAACTTCTTTACATTCACTATGGCTCTTTCTTGATTCAAATCTGTAGCAGACTTCTGGTTGAATCTTAAAGTTTTAATCAGAGTTGAGGCAAGGGCTTTGAAGCAGTTCATTACACACACACAGAGCTAGAGACAAGCGTGTGAGGACATGCATGTAGTGCAATCCTAGAATAAAATTCATTTTTCACAGTCGGCTGTTACTAACAACTAATCACAGGTATAATTACACATCTCTCCAGAGACATACCAACACTGACTGCAGTTGCTGGCCCATTGCTGCTGGACAGATCCCTTTAAGGACTCTGGACTTAGGGTTAAAGAATTAAAAGGAATTAATCTACAGAATGTAAGGAAGGAATTGCTTTCCATTGACGGAATTGATTATGTATGTAATTATTAATTTCACCCTTACAACCACCGGGCTTTGCAGCCAGTTGTGAGAAAACCTGAGCCTCACCGCCTGGGAGGCTGCGTACATATTACGGATCGTTTACAATGATTCATTTACTGGGATGAAGAACATCTGTCTGAATTGGAGGCTGAGCAGTTCAGGGTAATGTGTCATGTCTGGAGCATAAATCACCCGGGTGTCAAACAAATAAATAAAACTTATATACAATGGGATGACTTTCTATGCACATTAACCTCCTGTCGAGAAGGATACAGGCCCCTGAGCAAGTACAAAAAATTAATCTGACATCACTGATGATACCGGCGTCCATTAGATTTATTTTGTGCAGAGGAGGAAGAATGGAGACTGAGCTTTGTGATGTCTCTATGGATGTTCTTCATTGTAAACAGTGACACTGAAGGGAGAGAGAGTACTGAGCCCACTGATCGCCTCAATCAAAGTGGATCTGGAGTTATCAAATGGAAAGAGATGTAAAGAAAAAGCTATACAGCAAATATGATAGATAGATAGATAGATAGATAAGATACTGTAGATAGATGATTGATAGATAGTGATGATGTTGATAGAGAGATATGCGATAGATAGATAGATAGATAGATAGATAGATATGAGTTAGATAGATAGTAAGATTGAGATAGATAGATAGAAGATATGAGAGGATAGTAGAAGTATGAGATGATAGATAGATATGAGATAGATAGATATGAGATAGATAGAACATATCAGTATAGATGGATAGATACATAGATTAATAGAGGATTATGACCTAAAAATAATAATTTTGGGGCACATTTCTCATACGAGGCATAGGTGTGTGTCAGCAACGTCTGCGCCGATCCACTGAATGGCGGTCCAATGGTCCACTGAATTGGAGTAAAGCCGTGATGAGGTGTGGCCCTTTTTCTATGCGCCATCATATTCTGCAGGCTGTACAGGTGATAGTTAAATAGATGAATGATGGATGTGTGACAGTATGAGATGCTGGTAGATATTTCCCCGGTGTAGCACACCGGTGGGCTCCATGTGGTACATATTTCCGCGGTTTGTAGCACCGGGTGGGCTCCATGCTGGTAGATTTGCGGCTGTAGCACCGGTGGGCTCCATGCTGTGTACATATTTCCGCGGTTTAGCAAGGTGGGCTCCATGCTGGTACATATTTCGCGGTGTAGCACCGGGTGGCTCCGTGCTGGTAGAATTTGCGCGCTGTAAGCAACGGGTGGGCTCATGCTGGTAGATATTTCGTGGTGTAGCACCGGGTGGGTCCATGCTGGTAGATATTTCCGCGGTGTAGCACCGGGTGGGCTCCGTGCTGGTAGATATTTCCGCGGTGTGCAAGGTGGGCTTCCATGCGGTAGATATTCTGCGCTGTTAGCACCGTGTGGGCTTCCATGCTGGTAAGATATTCCGACGGTGTTTTGTAGCATCGGGTGGGTCATGCTGGTAGATATTTCCGAGTGTAGCAAGGGTGGGCCCATGCGGTAGATATTTCACGCGGTGTAGCACCGGGTGGGCTCCATGCTGGTACATATTTCCGCTTGTTTTGTAGCAGGGTGGGCTCATGCTGGTAGATGTTTCTGCGGTGTAGCAAGGGTTGGGCTCCATGCTGGTAAATATTCGCGGTTGTAGCACAGGGGTGGGCTCCATGCTGGTAGATATTTCCGCGCGTAGCACAAGGTGGGCTCCATGCTGGTAGATATTTCGCTGTGCGTTGTTCTTGTAGCACCGGGTGGGGCTCATGCTGGTAGATAATTCGCGGGTAGCAGGTTGGGGCTCATGCTGTTAGATATTACCCGGTGTAGCACCGGGTGGGCTCCATGTGGTAGATATTTCCGCTGTTGTAGCACCGGGTGGGCTCCGTGCTGGTAGAATTGCGTGTAGCCACGCGTGGTGGGCCTCAATGATGCGTAGATATTTCCGCGTGTAGCACCGGGTGGGCTCCATGCTGTTAGATAATTTCCGGTTTTGTTGTAGACACGGGTGGGCTCCATGCTGGTAGATTATTCCGCGGTTGTAGCACCGGGTGGGGTCCGTGCTCGGAGATATTTCCGAGGGGGTTTGTGTTTGTAGCACCGGGTGGCTCCATGCTGGTAGATATTTCCCGCGCTGTTGCACCGGTGGGCTCCGTGCTGTCCTGGTTATCTTTCATTGCAGTCAGTTGGGATTGTCCGGGTAACGCGGGTGACTGGGGAGAATTTCATACGTGGCCAGAGTGTCAGCAGTCACATCGCCGACCGTCATCTGGGTGACAGCGTGGAGGGGGAGAGAAGAAACGGCTTGCTCCATTATTCGCAGCATTGTGACGCCCACCATGATGTGCAGGGCTCCTTAAAGGGGCATTGTCCGGCGGACTCCAAACTCACCCACTGTTAGGTCAACGCAATGAAAGAAAAACGGCAGTGCGGCCCTTTAAGGATGGAAATTCAGATGAATAAAATTAGCTTTCTACATTTGTTAGACGCGGCCGTCAATGAGGAGCCACTTGAGACATGAGCTATAAGCGCTTAGGGGGGTTGTAGTGTCTAAATTCACATGGAATGACCGATTCAGCTCTGTACATCTGTACATAATTATACCCCTGCCAACGATGCATCCATGAGGTTATATAAGTATCACACAGTAACGAGTTTGTAAAAATTAACTAAAAATTACGTTATTTAAGAATTACGTGACAAATTCATGCTCTGCTACATCTTCCTCAGAAGCGCCATAATCTCTCCATATTATACTTTTTTTTTTTCTTATGGATTTGATACGATCTTTTAATCCATAATAATCCGTGTTGTAAAGATCCATATCCCACCATTTCTGAAGACCGTTACAGAGAGGAGTTTGTCGCGTGGCATATGGCAATGGTGGGAATCTGAGTGTAGACAGACTCGTCTGGTTGGCGCTTTTCGTATAGTCGCTACAGGTATATTATATCCCAGGGATTAAATGACAAAACACCGGCTCTGCTACATCTGTTACAGATCCCTAACCGGTGTGCTGTTGGTATGGCAGCCGGGTGGAGGTAGCCGGAGTCCCAGGCGGGTTGATCAGGGCCATTAGAAGTGGGAGGATCAGGCGGCAGCCCTTGGCTAATCCTTTCTTCTGCCTCCTGTGAGTGGAGGTGCGGAGTTCCCATTATGGGTCCTGCGCTGGTGGAGGTGGAGGCTCCAAGAGAGAAGGGGGAGAGAGATTAGGTAGAGCAGGGGATCCTCCATCTCTGAGCCTGCCAGACCCTTGGAGATGGAGCTCTACTGAAGATGCGGAGGTCCCGCTCCGGGAGAATTTGGGGTGGAGTGATCCTTATGTGGAACTTCTTGACCTCCTTGGAGGAGAGGAGGGGGGAGGTGCTGAGCAGGTACTGGGAGCGCTCCTGCAGAGAGATCTGACCTCACAATCAATGGGACAAGGCTGGCACAGGCCGGCTTCTGGATATCACTTCGTGGATTGGACCTTCTCTGAAGGTCCTGGGTGAGACTCCTGATACCTCCATATGGGATTATATCATTTCTATTTGGGATTACACCTCCTTTCCTCAGGATTACCACCTCCTTTGTTGGGATACATCCTTTACTCAGGATATAATTTTTGCACGGACCCTTCACATGGGATTATTAATTTCTGCGTTAAACCTTTACATGGATTATCTTTCACTTTTATACTGCTGCTTGAAGTGTGAACATGGAGCTACAGGTTTGTTTGGAGTCATGTTCTGGGTCCTGTTGCCCCCTTCTTTGCATGGTAATGATCTCTATCTCACTGCATTGCGGTGTACTCATCTCTAATACAATGACAAACACAGCTCTGCTATACCGTATAGTGGTAGCACTCGCAATGCAGTGAGATAGAGATCATTACCTGCTAAGAGAGGGGGCAACAGGACCCAGAACATGACTCCAAACAGAACCTGTAGCTCCATGTTCACACTTCAAGCAGCAGTATAAAAAGTGAAAGATAATCCCATGTAAAGGGTTAACGCGAGAAATTATAATCCCATGTGAAGGGTCCGTGCAAGAAATTATAATCCTGAGTAAAGGAGGTGTAATCCCAAGAAAAGGAGGTGTAATCCTGAGGAAAGGAGGTGTAATCCCAAATAGTAATGGTGTAATCCCATATGGAGGGTATCAGGAGTCTCCACCAGGACCTTCAGGAGAAGGTCCAAATCCACGAAGTGATATCCAGAGCAGCCTGTGCCAGCCTTGTCCCCATTGATTGTGAGGTCAGATCCTCTGCAGGAGGCTCCCAGACCTGCTCAGCACCTCCTCCTCCTCCAAGGAGGTCAAGAAGTTCCACCATAAAGGATCACTCCACCCCAAATTCTCCAGGAGCGAGGACCTCCGCATCTTCAGTAGAGCTCCATCTCCAAGGGTCTGGCAGGCTCAGAGATGGAGGAATCCCCTGCTCTACCTAATCTCTCCCCCTTCTCTCTTGGAGCCTCCACCTCCACCAGCAGCAGGAACATAATGGGAACTCCGCAGCCTCCACTCACAGGAGGCAGAAGAAAGGATTAGCCAAGGGGCTGCCGCCTGATCCTCCCACTTCTAATGGCCCTGATCAACCCGCCATGGGACCGGCTACCTCCAACACCGGCTGCCATACCAACAGCACTCCGGATTAGGAGTTTGTTATACAGATGTAGCAGAGCCGGTTTTGTCATTTAATCCCTGGGATACAATAATACACTGTAGCAACTATACCAAAAGCGCAAACCAAGACGGAGTCTGTCTACACTCAGATTCCCACCATTGCCATATGCACGCGACAAACTCCTCTCTGTAAGGGTCTTCAGAAATGGTGGGATTATGGATCTTTACAACACGGATTATTATGGATTAAAAGATTCGTATCAAATCCATAAGAAAAAAAAAAAAGTATAATATGGAGGAGATTATGGCGCTTCTGGAGGAAGATGAAGCAGAGCTGAATTTGTCACGTAATTCTTAAAATAACGTAATTTTAGTTAATTTTTACAAACTGGTTACCGTGTGATACATTATAACCTCATGGATGCATCGTATAGCAGGAGTATATTATGTACAGATGTAGCAGAGCTGAATATGTCATTCCATGTGATGTTAGACACTACAACCCCCCCTACGCGCTTAGATGCTCATGTCTCAAGTGGCTCCTCATTGACGCGTCTAAACAATGTAGAAAGCTAATTTTCATCTGAATTTCCATCCTTAAAGGGCCGCACTCCGTTTTCTTTCATTGCGTTGACCTAACAGTGGGTGAGTTTGGAGTCCGCCGGACAATGCCCCTTTAAGGAGCCCTGCACATATCAATGGTGGGCGTCACAATGGCTGGCAGGAATAAATGGAGCAAGCCGTTTCTTCTCTCCCCCTCCAGCTGTCACGCAGATGACGGTCGGCGATGTGACTGCTGACACTCCGGCCACGTATGGAAATTCTCCCCCAGCCACTGCGTCACCCGGACAATCCCGGACTGACTGCGAAAAGAAAGAGCAACCAGGAGCAGCATGGAGCCCACCCGGTGCTACACCGCGGAATTATCTACCAGCATGGAGCCCACCCGGTGCTACAGCGCGGAAATATCTACCAGCATGGAGCCCACCCGGTGCTACACCGCGGAAATATCTACCAGCATGGAGCCCACCCGGTGCTACACCGCGGAAATATCTACCAGCATGGAGCCCACCCGGTGCTACAGCGCGGAAATATCTACCAGCATGGAGCCCACCCGGTGCTACAGCGCGCAAATATCTACCAGCATGGAGCCCACCCGGTGCTACACCGCGGAAATATGTACCAGCATGGAGCCCACCCGGTGCTACACCGGGGAAATATCTACCAGCATCTCATACATGTCACACATCCATCATTCATCTATTTAACTATCACCTGTACAGCGCTGCAGAATATGATGGCGCTATAGAAATAAAGGGCCACACTCATCACGGCTTGTACTCCCAATTCAGTGGACCAATGGACCGCCATTCAGTGGATCGGCGCAGGACGTTGCTGACACACACCTATGCCAGCGTATGAGAAATGTGCCCCAAAAATTATTATTATTTATGGATATATCTCCTATTAATCTATGTATCTATCCATCTATCTGATATGTATCTATCTATCTCATATCTATCTATCTCATATCTATCTATCTATCTCATATCTATCTATCTATCCATCTCATATCTATCTATCTATCTATCTCATATCTATCTATCTATCTATCTCATATCTATCTATCTATCTATCTATCTATCTATCGCATATCTCTCTATCAACATCATCACTATCTATCAATCATCTATCTACAGTATCTATCTATCTATCTATCTATATATCATATTTGCTGTATAGCTTTTTCTTTACATCTCTTTCATTTAGATAACTCTCCAGATCACTTTGATTGAGGCGATCAGTGTGCAGTACCTCTCTCCCCCTTCAGGTGTCACTGTTACAATGATAGAACATCCATAGAGAACATCACAAAGCTCAGTCTCCATTCTCTCCTCTGCACAGAAATAAATCTAATGGACGCCGGTATCATCAGTGATGTCAGATTAATTTTTTTGTACTTGCTCAGGGGCGCCTGTATCCTTCTCAACAGGAAGGTTAATGTGCATAGAGAAGTCATCCCATTGTATATAAAGTTTTATTTATTTGTTTGACACCCGGGTGATTTATGCTCCAGACATGACAACATTACCCTGAACTGCTCAGCTCCAATTCAGACAGATAGTTCTTCATCCTCAGTAATGGAATCATTGTAACGATCCGTAATATGTACGCAGCTCCCAGGCTGAGGCTCAGGTTTCATCACACTGGCTGCAAAGCCCAGTGGTTAAGGGTGAAATTAATAATTACATAACATAATCAATTCCGTCAATGGAAAGCAATTCCTTCCTTACATTCTGTAGATTAATTCCTTTTAATATCTTTAACCCTAAGTCCAAGATTCCTTAAAGGGATCTGTCAGCAGCAATGGCCAAGCAGACTGCAGTCAGTGTTAGGTATAGTCTCAGGAGAGATGTGTAATTATACCTGTGATATGTTGTTAGTAACAGCAGGACTGTGAGAAATGCATGTATATTCTAGGATTGCACTACATGCATGTCCTCACACTGCTGTGCTCTTAGCTCTGTGTGTGTAATGAACTGCTTCAAAGCCCTTTGCCTCAACTCTGATTAAAACTTTAAGATTCAACCAGAAGTCTGCTACAGAATTGAATCAGAGAAGAGGGTAGTGAATGCAAAGAAGTTCAATGCACTGATATAAGAGCTCAGCAGTGTGAGGACAGGTCCCCAGTCCTTTTGGAGAAGCTACAATTCTAGAAAAAAAATCCATATATCACAGTCCTGCTGCTACTAACAGCATACACACATGTATGATTGCACATCTTTCCAGGAGCAATATCTAACACTATTAGCACAGAGCACAACAGTGTGAGTACAGGCCCCCAGTGCTTTTGGAGAAGCTACAATGCTGGAAAATAAATCCATATATCACAGTCCTGCTGCTACTAACAGCATACACAAATGTATGATTCCACATCTCTCAGGGAGCAATACCTAACACTATCAGCACAGAGCACAGCAGTGTGAGGAATATAGATCCATATGGTGCAGTCCTAGTGTTACAACAACATATACAAAGCTATGTTTACACAATAAAGATCATTAAACCCCCTTACTTTACAATTGTATTGCTGTTTTATCTCTTATCACTCAGTAATGATCAGAGTAAGATTTACAGAGTGTGGGCAGATTCTTCTGTGCTATGAGATGCTGTGTGCTGACCATGTGCTTAGATTATCAGGGTACAGGGTTTATCTACACTTTCATTTACCTTCTGAACATTCACTAGTATCTGACACATAGAAAGAGAGATGAAACAGATCAGAGATGAGAGAGGATGAGATCCATGACATGCATTTAACACACAATTACAGACTCCAGATGTGCTAACTCACCTATAATACACACTGCCAGCTCTGCTACATCTGAGCTATAACACACACAGAGTGCCTCCCTCCACCCGAATATAAAACTTATCTTGTAGAGATAGGAAGTGTTTGTGTCTGAGCTGGTCTTGTAATGCAGGGGGAAGGGGCATGAGGCAAAGGGCCCTACAGTGTGCAGATAGGAGAAGCTATTTATGAGAAGATTCTGTCCTGCTCGACCATAATTAGAAGATTTACTATCGGATCCCAGGGAAACCAAAATTGTGTGCACCAGGACGGATAGAGACAGGTGGGAATTCTATCTGTGAAATGCTGTATTTTGTGACAGTGAATTAGAGAATGTGTTATATTGTTATCTTGAGTATATTTAAGAATCTTGTCTTCGTGGGAGGAATACCCCTTTTAAGGTTGAATATCTCTGCAGTGCTCCCCACAGGAGAACTGACACATTGCACAATTCTAATTGTATAGCTAGTTGGGTCCTCCGGAGCTGAAGATGTTTTTCCAAGCTGATCTGGGTAGTGATGGTCTTTAACAGTGAACCCATCTCTTTTTAAAGGAGTGTTCCAGTATTTCTTAATCCATAAAATAGGTGATATATCATTAGAATATTACATTGATGACCCCAATAATTAACTGTGAGAAGAGGCTGCAGCATTCAGATAAGCACTGTGGCTTTTTCACAATCTACCCAGCACAACGCCCTAAATTGTTTAGTGGCTGTGCTTGGTACTGCAGCTCACTTAAATGGAACTGAATTACAATGGACTTGGGAAAGGAAGCATTGCTCAATGGAGCATCGTGCCGATCCATATGAGTACAAGGGGTTCTTCGTAGGACCTTCCAAACCTCCAAACGCAATCTGAAACCTACCTGTTCAGGATCCCCTACAACACACAATGGGGCACATTTACTAAGGGTCCGCAGCCGCGAATCCGTCGGGTTTTTCCCGAATATTTCCGCTTTGCGCTGTATATCACGGGATTGTGGCGCACGCAATCGATTTTTGGCGCAATCGCGCTGACTTTCGCGCGACAGAAATCGGGGGCGTGGCCACCAGATAACCCGAAGGATTCGGAAAAACCGCAGAATTTAAAAAACCATTTGTGTCGCAAGATCAAGCACTCACATACACCAGAAAAAAGCAGGTGAACTTCGGCGGACCTCGGCGCAGCAGCGACACCTGGTGAATATCGGCGCACGGACCTTAGTGAATCCCGGCAGAACCCGAATCAGCACCGGAGAACCCGCCGCTGGATCGCGACTGGACCGGGTAAGTAAATGTGCCCCAATAAGTGCTCTGATCCCTCCCCTCGTGTCTCCATCTTCCCTCCCGTATAGATTGTCAGCCCTCAAGGGCAGGGTACTCCTTCCACCCGTTTCAGATCAATGTGGTCCTGTATTTGTACTTGCATCTCTTCTTGTCCTAATGTAATGTATGTGAACCCCTTACTGATTGTACAGCACCATGGAAGTAATGCTCCTCTATAAATAATAATAATAAAGGTGTCGGATCCTCTTCCCATTTGGATATTGATGACCTATTCTAAGGATTAGTGGTCAAAATGAAGGACTATATCCCTTACATAGGATAAATAACAAAGTTGTTCGAACAATCAGTGACCCCCCCAAAAAATACTCAATGAGCATCTCTGGAACAAGTCATTGATAATGACAAAAATAGACATAATATAGTTTTGAATTTCATTAGACTCCTGTTGCAGTCATAGATGTGTAAATTTTTGTTATTGTGTCTCTTATTGTACAAATTTTCTGTTTGTCTCCGACAAGGTAACAATATTGAGTATTTGCAGCTGTGGGGTTAACAATCCTTGGAAACAGATGAAACGGCCTCATCCAGAAGCCACCGGCGCTTCATTATCCCGACCTAGCAACATGGGACCCCGTCAGGAAAAGGCCGCGTCTCAGGATGAATATTAATGACTATCCTCTCCTTCTGCTGGAGGTTCAAAGGTCGGGAGGACCGGCATCAGTCTGCACGCACAAAGATCGATAGACGCACCAAGATTCCCATCATCACTCTATGATGCCTCCACACACAATATAACACAGTCCGTCTATCTCATTACCCCAACGGATCAACAACCCTATTAGACAAGAAGCACCGGTTGAAGACATTTTCCTAAATCTAATTTGAGACTTCTTCAGGATCCAGAAATTGTTGTCTACTGTCCCCAGTGGCTCCATGTCATCCTTAAATTTGCTCCGGAGCTTTAGAAAGAGTCGCTGTCATTTATCAACCATTACAGAAATGAAAGAGTGTCAGAGACGTTTCTGCTCCCTGGTCCCCGGGCTCTTGGGACCTGATTTACGAAGCACTTATATCATAAAAATTTGTGGCGAGCCGGAAAAAATCATTGTATATCATAAGGCTGGAACCTGGTTAAGTGGACACCTTGTGTATAGAGACCGTCGGGGGAAAGCAGTTACGGTGGGGCTTGAGACTTTATTACTCCGCGGTGTTATGGGATTAAGCGTATTAGGGAGCGGTGTAAGTACATTTCTTGTCGAAATTTCATGAGGAAGCAAAGAATCATGGAGTGTCATTCCAAATAACATCTTCTAATAAATAGTCGTTGAGCGGTGATGTACTCGGGGAAGTTGAGTCGATTGAAGACTTCATAAAGAAGCAAAAACTTGAAGCCACTTGCCTCAAGCCACTCTGGCTGAAATCCAGGTTCGTATTGGGGACCCAAACCCGCAATTTTAAACACGGACTTAAACATTGCGGTATGGGTCCAATCATCACTAGTCAGTTCAATTTTATAGAACAGTGGTGGCGAACCTATGGCACAGGTGCCAGAGGTGGCACTCAGGGCCCTCTCTGTGGGCACTCAGGCCATTGCCCCAATTTCACCAAACAGGACAAAATCCACCAAATCTTCCTGCAGTCCCAAGCAACTTAAAAGATGCTGCTCTCTATTTTAAAGTGACATTTCATTGGCTGTTTGGAACTGCAGGAAAAGTGAGAAGGTGTGGACAGTGCTGCAATATCTTTGGAGGTCCTCCTGCTAGACCCACCATTCTTCCTGGAGAGAAGCTACAATGATGGTCTGAATTTGCCCTCCGTCTTTCAACTGTATTGGTGGCCTCAGGGGGGCCGATACAATTGAATGTTGTTGAAGAACAGGTAGCAATAAGTTACTGCTTTAAATGCCACGTTGGCACTTCATGGTAAATAAGTGGATTGTGATTGTAGTTTGGGCACTCGGTCTCTAAAAGGTTCTCCATCACTGTTATAGAAGAAAGGAACTTAGATGCTTGATGAAGCATCTTCAAGATTAAACAAACTGGTCTAACCACACAATGGACCATATTCTGGATACAAGGAAGTCAACACATTACTAGGTCATCCCTTACGAAATAGACCTAGTGGTGTGTGATTTCACGAGAGTCTCCTCCATCGGGCTTTTCATCGATTGGACTTTGGAGACCATCATACTTTTAAAATGTGGTCTACAGATGGATGCTTTAGTAGTCTGGTTGGCCAACCCTGCCTGCTGTTAGTAAGATACTTTTCCCTACATCTAAAACATCTCAACATCTAAAAAGATCCATCTGAATATTTTTTTCCGAAGACTTGAAGTGAGTGCCTGTGTTAGGTTCCTTTAGACGCACCAGGTGTATTCCACGAAAAAAATACAATCTTTTATTCCAGCATCAAAGTCACAACCCTCCTTTATACACTGCTGTCTTTCCTACGGGGTGATGTATTTTCTTCTCATCAAAGTCACCAGAGGCATTAAAGTTATATACCAGCCGGAATCTCTGAGGAATGATCAGCGCTGACCTATGGAAGTTAAGCTCCTCAGACAGAGATGAGATTTTATTACATCTGTCCTGCTCACTTGTTATGGCAAAGCCTACGACAGCTCCAGGGTCTTAAGTCTTCCATTTATCTACCAAGGAAGATTGTAAAGAAGTGGATAGAGAGCAGCTGCTCTGCCCAGAAATGACCTATGGGTTTCACTGAAAGACTCTCCGAGTTGATTTTGAAATGAGAAGCCAACTTCGTCCTTTCGTTAGGTGAACTCAATCTGATAATGTGACCTCAGATCCTGGAACCAGACGGTGAACGTCAGATACCTGGTGAAGTTACATATTGTTCCAGTTCATATAAATCCCTGTTATTGTTTTACACATCGGACAAGTTATAAGACCTCATTTCATCTTCATCTTCAACAAATCCATAAATCTCCTTCAGATCAAGTTTATGATAGTAGACACTCATCCTTTCTAAATTGTTTGGACATATGAGAGGGTTATGGTAGATGGCTGAAAGAATCTACATTATAACTAATGTACCATATCTAATTGTATCTATATCTGATTAAGCAAGTCTATGCACCTGTACCTATGGATGTCAAGAAAAAATTTTAATGGCCAATCTGTCATGGGTGCTTTGGCAAAGCATTTCTACCACCACATGAAGCTGCTCCCCAGTTGACCTGTAGTCTTTGAAGTTGCCAAAACCAAATAACTCCCATGTGTAATCTAGAGTATATTCATTTAGGTTGCCAATGCTTGTGCATCACTTTGGGTGACAATGTTGAACTCTTCCAATCAGTTGGCCATTGCTCGATGTCTGAGGAGGCCAATACACTATAGATTGCTATACAAAACAGATGAACATCGACCATTCCCACCAATAACTGTAAGGACAAGATGATATCTACTGTACATGGTGTAAACCTGAAGTTTCTTGGTTGTGTCTTGACCTCCTCAATGGCAGATACTGGAAAAGATGTCTTGTTGTCACAATTATTTCGCTATCATAGGAGATCAGCCACCACCAGTAGTGATTGGAAGTTAGTTTTCCCACTCTACACATTAAAAGTACAAGTATACTCATGCAAGTTTATGGGGAACTCAAGAATAGTATCTGCCTTATCCCCTCTTTGATACGAGGAAAACATAATATTTAAAATGGGTGTTCATAAAACTTGCGTCCTTGTGCCCCATCGCCTCTCCCCAGTGGCCACACTGTCCCCCACATGTAATCACACTGTCCCCCCATAGCCATACCGTCCCCCATAAGCCACACTGTCGCCTCATAAGCCACACTGCCTCCCCATAAGCTACACTGTCTCCTCCATAAGCCACAATGTCTCCCCCCTTAGCCACACTGCACCCCCCTGTAAGCCACACTGTCCCCCCCATAAGCCACCCTGATCGGCACCCAAGTGGGCCCCTCTAGCACCCATGGGCCCGAAACTTGCCCAGGTAAGCCACATTCTGGCACTGAGCCTGGTATTAAGTATTAACAAACATGACTAGTTGCTTCCAAAAAATATTTTCCATTATATTAAGAACTGAATTTGCATTATCATACAAAACCCATAGACAAGTGGTTTTTCAAAGACATTAACAGTGTTTTAAATTTAGCAAAGTGATTCCGAGAAAACCTCTCCCCTTGCCTAAAAGTCACGTACTGATGCCACGAGTGGTTTGTCCTTTTGACAGGCGAGATGGGAACGTATAGAAAAGATAACTTCAATTCAAGAGTGAGAATATAGTTGTGATGTGGGCAAAATATCCCTGTAACACTTCAAGTTACCACCTCCCCCCTTAAAGTGCCTAAGAGTGAAGCATAGATTTCCCATTGACATTACCTTAGGAGGTACTTTCATCTCCACCAAAAGAAAAGTGGGTGTGGCTGTGACAACCACTACTTTAAAGAAGTTGGCCACTCTTTTACATAAATTGCCCATGAGCCTTGTGGATAGTCGCTGAATGTTCATCAAGTGATTCAGCATTCCTGCTACTTAGTTTTGTGCTGGGTGCAGAACCTCCATACTTCTCTCTTTACATCTCTGAGCTCTGCTGAATAGGAGGAGCTGCAGAAGCAGAAGCAGAGTTATGACTCATTCTGCTCCCTCTCACTCGCAAGGAAAGAGAGAGAGAGAGAGAATGGGATGCCACATGGATGACCTGGAGCATTAAGAGCATGAAACTATGTGTATGCAGAGGGCAGCATGCTGAGAACAGGGAAAGCTTCAGATCTCAAGGGTGAACTCAACTTACTAGCATAATACTTCCATCTATAGAAAAGATGATCCTCAGAAAACATATGGTTAGAGAAAACTCCTGCTACTCCTATCTATAGGTTGTATTTGATTAGGGTTAGATTGTAGTACCAGGCCCAGCCTTTGGGTGGCGCAGTTCATCCTTTCATTTCATGCCTCACGTTACACAACTTCAGGACAGAAGGATCATTTCCATTAAGAACAAACTTCCTGATATTCTTAGGGAGTGATTGGAAAGTCCCAGGACATTGTCCTCCTTCTCTAACATTAATTTGTCGACTTCCTAAAAGAACTTATGGCAGCACTTCCATTTTGGCAGACGCCTTCACTTCACCACAAAAGTAGAAAGCAGAAAAGGACGGAAGGAATGATTTATTATTTGGTGTCAAAGACATCAACACAATACAATATTTGTTGCTAAGCAATGCATTTTAATGTTGCGTCTTGGAGCAATGTACAGCGATATATTAATACTCCGGAAACTTTCAGAAATTGCAAACGCCTCAGATTCCCACAGAAAGCGAAAGGCTCCAACGCCAGAAGAGAAACTTGGGAAAAAAGAATTCACCAGCAAGTTGTACAAAGTATCATATATCCAGGTAGCATGTTACAGAGTAGGACAAGCTGAGCAGATTGTACATAGTGTCCTATCTGCAGGCAGCATGTTATAGAGCAGGAGGAGCTCAGCAGATTGTACATAGTGTCCTATCTGCCAGACAGCAATGTTATAGAGACAGGAGGAGCTGCGCAGTTTGTACACGTGGCCTATCTGCAGGCGCCATGTTAGAACAGGGTACTGGAGCAGATGTAACATAGTCCTATCTGCGCAAGCATGTTACAGAGCAGGAGGAGCTGAGCAGATTGGTACATAGTGTCCTATCATGCGGCAGCATTTATAGAGGCAAAGCTGACAAGACTGTAACATCATGTCCTATCTGCAGGCAGCAATGTTATAGAGCCAGGAGGAGCTGAGAGAATTTATAAATGTTCTATCTGCAGGCAGCATATATAGAGGCAGAGGAGCTGAGCAGCTTGGACTAGTGTCCTATCTGCAGGCAGCCAGTTATAGAGCAGATGGCGCTTGAGAAGATTGTACAAACGTGCCACATCAAATGCAAGCGCAGTGCATTATAGAGGCAGAGGAGCTGAGCAGATTGTACACTAGTGTCTAAATCTGCAGAGCAGCATGTTTATATGAGGAGAGCTGGAGCCGAGAAGATTGTACAATATGTCCTAATCTACAAGCATCATGTTATGAGCAGGGAGCTGAGCAGATTGTACACTAGGTTCTTCTGCGAGCAGCATGTTATAGAGGAGGAGCTGAGCCGAGAAGATTGTACATAGTGCCCTATCTACATGCAGTTATAGCCTGTTATAGAGCAGGAAAAGCTGTGCAGACTGTACATCATGTCCTATCTGCAGGCAGCAGGTTGTAGAGCAGGGGGAGCTGAGAAAGTTGTACATAGTGTCCTATCTGCAGGCAGCATGGTATAGAACAGAATGAGCTGAGCAGATTGTACATAGTGTCCTATCTGCAGGCAGCATGTTATAGAGCAGGAGGAGCTGAGTAGATCGTACATAGTGTCCTATCTGCAGGCAGCATGTTATAGAGCAGGAGGAGCTGAGTAGATCGTACATAGTGTCCTATCTGCAGGCAGCATGTTACAGAGTAGGAGGAACTGAGCAGCGTTACATCTTTTCTTACCTATGACATTTTGTATGTTGTTCTATTTCATTTATATACTTTGGACTAAAAATCTAGAAAAACAAGAGAAAAAATTCCCGGGATACATGTGATATTCGTGTAGGACACACAATAGTATCTCGGCTGCCTCCTCTCCTCCATTGAAACCACTATCAATAGATTTCTGGACTTTGAAGATGATAACTTTTCTTTGCTCTGCCTCCTCTACGTGGCGTCCCTGATCCTCAGCTGTGCGCTACCCGAGAGCGGGAAAAAAAATTCCTCCAAGATGACTTTTAATAAATATCTGCCATATGTCAGAATACAACTTCATACGGCAGCGATTCAAGCCGCGTCTTTGAGAGATATTTCGGGCTATTGTCACAGGAAATCTGATAAATGTGACATTCAAGTGACATTTTTTGTACAATAGCCAGTGATGGAGACTCCGCCAGCATGGGAGCACGTACAGAGCAGGGAAATTATATTTTAGGGCGAAAAAAATGTAATTGTATGATATTAAAGGATTCTGCTGGACTACACGGATCAGGATGGCTGTGAATAAGAGGATTCTCAGATCCGAACAGTTGTCTCTTCCCATCCCTATGACTGCTATTACTTCTATTCTCATCTAATGTAAATTGCATCAAATTAACAGGAAGCAGACAGCGCCGTTCTCTGTGCAGTGGCCAGACTAGGGTACTGCAGATTTACACTAATACATTTGAATGGGAGCTACAATAGGAGCTGGGAGTGAAAAAAATGAAAATGGCTCTTTCTGCTCCATGTTCTGTTCTTAGAGTAGCCTTAAAAGTAGTGACTGCCGTCCCTCGACCCCCATGAGACATGCCCCAAATGGGACTTGAATGGTGTTAATCATGGATATCAGATTAAGGAGATTAAGGTCCCGGCAGAGCGATTGCTCATGGACACTTAGAGATCATATGACCCTCCATCTACGGCCATTTTATGGACAGGAATGTGTAGCTAATGAGGTAAAAGACAGCAGGGTTCACTTTATATATAATTCTTTATTTATATAGCGCACACAGATTCCGCAGCGCTGCACAGAACTTGTCACATCAGTCCCTGTCCCCAATGGGGGTCACAATCTAAACAACCTACTAGCATGTTATGGAAAGTGGGAGGAAACCGGAGGACCTGAAGGAAACCCACACAAACACGTAGAGAACATACAAACTCTTTGCAGATGTTGACCCTGGGACTTGAACCCAAGACCCCAGCGCTGCAAGGCAGAAGCGCTACCCACTGAGCCTCCGTGCTGCCCATATATAAAAAAAGTGGTGCAGAACTTCTAATAGATGTATATTGGTAAATTACCATATATCCTGCCCCCCTCCACACACACATATTACAAAATACATGAGGCAAAGTGGCCAACCCCTTTAATGTCCCATTCCAAGACTCTAGCTGCCATAACATGTGAGATTTTTGACTCCTCCTCCTGAACTTGTACAATGTATCAAAGATAGTTCCATTGTGTCACTGCTCTTACAGAAAAGAATCCCGTCTATGACAATAGCTATTGTGATAGGAAGAGAATATTTTCCAGTTTTAATCAATTTGGATAAATAAGGATTTTTCCATCTCTGATCTGAATGATCAACTATTACAGAACTTTCCATCCATTATCATGATCATACTACAGGTCTTCTCCACTTGACTTAAATTACACAAGAAACAAACATCTTCTAACCATTGCTACAAATTAATTAGCCCGAGACGCATCGTGACTCCGGGGTTCACGTCACCTCTTTTTAAAGGGAATGTATGTTTTTAATGAGTCTATTAATATGGCAGCAAGATGCGGCTAATGACTACAACAAGGTGTCAACCTTCAACAGCTCCAGAATGTTCACCGGCTACAAAACACTAATGAACATGGCCCCCCGATCCCCGATGCTATCACATCTCGCCCCGCGCTGCCTGTTTACATTAGTGCCCATATATTATTTATGGCGCCCAGAATGGCAGCCTTAAAGATCCATGAAACATTCAATACTGTTGATTTGTCCCCGTCCGCTCAGCAAATTAAATCAAATGTTCTCCACTCAATGATATTACTCATCAAGTTCAGCCCAGGGTCGTTAGACTAATGTTAACCGATTCTGCTAAGATTTACAGTAAAAATAACATTCGTCTTTGCATAGTGGAGACAAGGAGGCTCCAATCCTATGATCCTCCGGTGCCGGGATTTTACATTTGGGGTCATTGAGCTATAAGTTTTTACAGTTTTTTTTATGGATCACCATCGCGGAGGTAAGTTGGTGGCTGCTGTTTGTGTAGGCAGTGACCATCGATGGTGGAACAGAGATGTCTGATTTTTCCTGTTTTAAGACAATACACTATTATAGAATGTTTTATATAACCATCTTTTATTTTAGCAGTCTGGTCCTCCACAAAAACTCTGTACTACAGCTCTGCTACATCCAGGGGCGTAACTAGGGGAGGCAGGGCCCCATAGCAGACCTCATAATGGGGCCCCTTTAAAGAGGACCTGTAACCCCGGAAAACCTACCCACCAAATGTGCCCCCCATTAACCCCCCCAGCGCCTTTCTCCCTAGCCATTTTTTTTAAAATTTATGTGCAGTAAATTGATTTAAACCGATTCGACCTCTTACCAAATAAGAGGTCGGATCCTGTATCTGGCATCCTGTATCTGACACCCCTGCCAGCGGTCACATTGTAGGAGAAGCCGGGAGCAGCGCATTGCTGCCAGCTCTCAGCGATGTGGTCGCGCCGCACTAACAGCGGCCGTGCCAGGCTTATTTACAGCGTTGCTGTAAAATATGCCCGTGCTCTACTCTTTAGTGACAATTTGGATGATGGGGCCCCCTGACACTATGGGCCCTATGGCTTCTACCACTGTAGTTATGCCCCTGGCTACATCTGTGATCAGCCATATACATCTGTTATCAGCAATTCTTTAGAAATTCTTCTGAGTTATCGGCTAAGGATGCAAGAGAGAGGAGGAATTTTCGGCTGATAACATATATCACAAATTTTCTTTTATTCACTTGTACTATTACGTTGCCTTGAGTTGTTGTAGGGATAATAGGAAGGAATAGTATAACAAGGCTGGGGCTACAGAGTGACATTGGATGGAACAGTGATGTCAGGACAATCATTAGATACAATGTAACAATCTGATGTTGTGACTCTCATGCCCCAATTACAATGTAACCGCAATCTGCATATGTGCTTATAAATAGCAGATAAATAATTACATAATAAATGAAAACTCTAGAATATTTTCCATTTTTCTTAGACATATTATGGCGGTGTTACATTTTTTTCACCGCTGAATACACAATGTTTCGCACCCCTGCTGACTAACAGCAAAGTAATGTCAAAAATTCTGCTCTCTCTGTGAATACTCGCAAAATAATATTAATCATAAAAAGAAACAACAAGGCCGAGGTCATAAATTAAAGATATTAATGAGGACTAAACAAAAGCTAAACTGGTAATTAAGAGCAAACACATTCATGACTCGGACTGCTGCAGGAAAACATTGGAAATTCAATTATAATTGGACAAATATTTACAGACCGGGAGGAGGCCGCTGCATCGCTGTGAGTCCATAGAGAACTAAACAAAAATACATTTTTAAATTCTCGTCAAACATCAATAATAATATCTACTAAGAAATGCGTCCTTAAAGGGGACCTGACACCACTGACCTATCATTACATCACTACTGACAATAGATGATGTCACAGCTTATCTCCTCCCCCTCCTGTACAATGACCTCTATATAGATAACACTGACCCATCATTACATCACTACTGACAATAGATGATGTCACAGCTTATCTCCTCCCCTCCCTGTACAATGACCTCTATATAGATAACACTGACCCATCATTACATCACTACTGACAATAGATGATGTCACAGCTTATCTCCTCCCCCTTCCTGTACAATGACCTCTATATAGATAACACTGACCCATCATTACATCACTACTGACAATAGATGATGTCACAGCTTATCCCCTCCTCCTCCCTGTACAATGACCTCTATATAGATAACACTGACCCATCATTACATCACTACTGACAATAGATGATGTCACAGCTTATCTCCTCCCCCTCCCTGTACAATGACCTCTATATAGATAACACTGACCCATCATTACATCACTACTGACAATAGATGATGTCACAGCTTATCTCCTCCCTTCTAGTAAATTCTAGTAAATTCTCCATAAATCTCAATGGGTTGGTTTGCAATCAGAAAATAAAAACAGATTTGAAAAAGTATCTTTACAGTAAATCCCCTACACCCCCCATCACAAATATTACCGGCACATAAGACGCAGGTGACATATTTCCGGAGACGCTCGGAACAATATTCCTCATAAACAATATAAACAGTTCTGATTAGCCGCCAGTCCTATCAGCCGGAGCAGACAATAACTTGCTGCGCCGTGCCAAAGGTCAAGTCTTCCGGTGACAGGTCTGGCGCGGCAAAGTTGTTAAAAGTGAAGGGGAGTCTTATTCGCTGGCAATTTCGAAGCCTCATTTTTTGGACCTGTATAGCAAATTGACTTGAGCAGCTGAAATTGCATTTGGCTCAGCTCCTCACGTGACGGGAATGTAATCAGATATCCCTGCACCCGACGCCGGGGCCCAATACACAGACACAAATGGAAAGGCAACGAGATATCGAAATGGAAAAAAACGCAAGGGCCGGAGGATGAGGCCATCGCTGGAAAACACATTTTTTATTGGAAATGAATCCGAAATGAGAGATCCTGGGATTTGTACGACTCGGACTACTTCAAATTAAAAATAACCGGAGCGGAGTGCTGGACCTCCACCGCATAGAAATGAGAGGAAACCGGAGATAAGAGGCCGGAGACTGATGGATGATCTGCAGGTGTCATTACGAAGATTTTAGAGAGTAATAGTAAAGACAAAACAAAAAAGTGCTCATAGGGTAGTATTATTTGATTATGGATGTTTGATATGGTAAGGTAGTTCGCTCACCTGGTCGAGTTGTGCTCAACAGGGCACAACTCCAGTGTAGGTATGCAATGAGAGAGGTCTGTGGCAGCCTGTGCTTCAATGTGATCTCCAAACTCGGGCGACTAGACCGGTTGGAGTTAGGCAGTGGAATCGGAGGTGGGATGGAAGCGGTGGGCGCACAACAAGACTCGATATAGGTATTCTCCAAGTATATTTATTTAGGGTGAAGGAAAAGGGTCACAGGTCATCACAACGCGTTTCGGGGATCGCAGGTCCCCTTTTTCAAGTGAACAAGTATCGGTCTCCGGGGGTTAGGGGAGAGCGTCCGGAGCCTCCGGACGCTGCAGCATTGTACCCGGGGGTTAGGGGAGAGCGTCCGGAGCCTCCGGACGCTGCAGCATTGTACCCTTTGTATAAGGTAACTGCCCTTTATAGATGTGTAATCAGACCTTTGTGCATCTTGTTAGTAGCAGCAGGACTGTGATATATTGATTTATATTCCAATATTGTAGCTTCTCCAAGTGCATTAGGGGTGTGTCCTCGAACTGCTGTGCTCTGTGCTCTCTGCAGGCAGTATTAGGTGTTGTCCCTGGAGAGATGTGTAATCAGACCTTTGGGTAAATTGTTATTAGCAGCAGGACTGTGAAATATGGATTTATTCCAGAATTGTAGCTTCTCCAAGTGCACTAGGGGTGTGTCCTCGAACTGCTATGCTCTATGCCAGTGATGGCTAACCTATGGCACTGGTGCCAGAGGTGGCACTCAGAGCCCTTTCTGTGGGCACCCAGGCCATCACCAGAGATGACTCCAGGTATCTTCCTGCAGTCCCAGACAGCCCAGGACTTGCTGTGCACAGAGCTATATTAAAGTTACAGCTCAACCTGGGACTATTTTCTGCTTTATTGGTGTCCTCAGGTGCTGGTATCAATGAAAACTGTGACAGAGAAGGGAGTATAAATCACAAATTAAATTTCTGTGTTGGTACTTTGCGATAAATAAGCGGGTCTATGTTGTAGTTTGGGCACTCGGCCTCTAAAAGGTTCGCCATCACTGCTCTATGCTCTCTGCAGCCAGTGTTAGGTATTGTCCCTGTAGAGATGAGTAATCAGACCTTTGTGTAAATTGTTAGTAGCAGCAGGACTGTGAAATATGGATTTATATTCCAGGATTGTAGCTTCTCCATGGTTTGTGTCCTAACAATGCTGTTTTCTTTGCCATAATTATTTTTTTGGTTACTTTTTAAGTTTTAGAGCTTTTTTAGAATTACAATTTTGAAACTTATCAGAAATCTAGCATCAAAATCCATCCTGATAAACCAAGGGCACTTACTCATAGATCCAGGCACCGCAACTGTGGTAATCTTCTTATTTTTGTTATCCATGGCCTCCTTCCTTCTAAAATCAACCTTTATAATTATGCTAATGAGCCAGAGGGCTCTCAGTGCTGTCACATCACCTGCTGTTACTCTATGCAGGTGCACTCCCCCTCTCACTGTGTGAGATTACATCGGGTAGAGAAGGTGAAAGGCTGGGAGAGCCTGTGAAGTTCACGCTTGGAGGGGCTCTGGAGGAAACACCCTAGACCTTCTGAATCATTATTATAAATTTTAACAGTTGATTTTAGAAAAGGCAAGAGGCCATGGATAACACATAAAGGAGATTACCACAGTACAGTGCCGGTCTATGAGTAATGTCCCTGGTTATCAGGATGGATTTTAATGGTAGATTCCTTCACTTTCCTCAATCTACATATATTTGGTCTGCTGAAACATTCTGGGAATTGAGTTTGGCAAGAGCTGGAAATCCACACAGAGGAAACCACGGGCTAATATCAAATTTGACCAATTATGGTTAATGTATTTGCATTTTTACTTAAATTTTATTAAAAATTTAGATTTTTTTTTTATTTACAGATGGAGATTTTTTGCATTTGCTCCAGTGCATCCTTGCTTTGTATTATATAAAAATATTGAGACAAAGAGTAGGTAAAACGTTCCAGCAGCGCAACCATTGGCTGTTGGCAGCAGCGGGGCAGGAGTATGGTGCGTGCTGGCGGCCCCGGCCTGGGCACAGGATAGCCTATTAAATAAACATCTAAGTGGCATCAGGGGATGGTAAACCTGGGCAGAGCTGATAGTGTCGTCGCGCAAGACACCGCGCACATTCCGCTGTCAATTAACCATTCCATTTAGGGCCAAACACAAATGTCATCGCGACCTCTGCCATCATAGGCATTAGGATTTTTATGGATAAACAGTGATTAATGAGGAAGACAAACAATATTTGGCAGCGACGCGTCCTAATGAAAAGTCCAGGGAAGATCCCTGCAATCTGCAGCAGGCACAGTTATGTTAAACAGATTTTAAAAAAAATGCAAACTGCACTTATTCTGTAGCCAATCGTATTGTAGCCAACACATATAAAGAATGATACAATGTTGCCATGTTGCTAGTCCTATGTAACAGATGGATCAATATGGTTACAGACGAAACAAAAACCTGCAGATTGAGGGGATCTGACTACACATGAACTCGTAGTCTGGAACCATGGCGATGCTTAATGTGCAAGGAGCTGTTAACCCAAAAATAGAAATTTTACATTCAATGGCCTGATTCAAATAAATAAGCATTGTTTTATTTACTTTAATGCTCACTGATTTTATCATACCTGCAGTTCTACTGTATGACAAACTCAGCCCTGCTACATCTGTAAAATCTCTTTGAATATCAGCTTCATACAACAAACTCCAGGACAGTGATATGTAACACTCTCAGTTCTGCTACATCTTTATATTACATAATGGTAACTTATGGCAGACCGGGGGTGTAACTTGGAGAGGGCAGGGCCCATAGCAGGCTTCTGAATGGGCTCCCCCTTCGATAATTAAAAAAAAAAAAATGCATATTTGTATATTACACATGTGCTATTACTTACAACGTACAGTGTCCATATATCATATATACATACAGACATATACACACTAAGGGCCATATACAAAGGTACAAATTATACTACCACATATGTGCCAATGCCATATACACATACAGCATATACACACATACAGTGCCAAGATACAAAGGTACAGCATATACACAAGTACAGTGCCATAATCATATATAAATAAGCATATAACACATACAGTGCCATATACAAAGGTGAGCATCGCAATATACACACGTACAGTGCCATATAACATATACACTACAGCATTACACACATACAGTGCCATATACAAAGGTACAACATATATAAACCACATAGTGACATATACCATATACACATACAGCATATACACACTTTACAGTGCCAATAACAAAGAGTAAACATATATACACACATACAGTGCCATATACCATATACACTACAGATTACACAACATACAGTGCCATATACAAGGTACAACATTATACACACATATGGCCATATACCATATACACATACAGCATATACACACATACAGTGCCATATACAAAGGTACAACATATATACACACATATAGTGCCATATACCATATACACATACAGTATATACACACATACAGTGCCATATACAAAAGGTACAACATATATACACACATACAGTGCCATATACAAAAGGTACAGCATATATACACACGTACAGTGCCATATATCATATATACATACAGCATATACACACATACAGTGCCATATACAAAAGGTACAACATATATACACACGCACAGTGCCATATATCATATATACATATAGCATATACACACATACGGTGCCATATACAAAGGTACAGCATATATACACACGTACATGCACCAATATCATATATACATATAGCATATACACAAATACGGTGCCATATACCAAGGTACAGCATATATACACACTACAGTGCCATATATACTTAGACACAAATAGCATATACACATATAGATACACAAATATAAGCATATAAACATCACAATATGATATACACTATATATACCGTACAATGTGCAGCATAATGTTATAAATGGTGCACATCCTCCACGATCAGCGCTATGCCTTGCAAAATGGTGTTACTATATCCGTATAGTTTGTTTGATATATACAATTAACAGCACTGTGTTTCTGCTATGACAAAATCAGTCTGCTACATCCGTATACGCTTGCGGCTTGCATGCAGGACTCACACTTGTTCTCCATGTGCGCACACTAATCCCTGTCTCTCTCTTACAAAAGCATTCTTAATTAATCAATACTCTCCAGGGCTGAATTGACTCGCATAAAAAGGCATGGAATGGAAAATGATTCATTTATGGAGGAGCGGCGGCTGTAAGACAAAGCCTGAAAACAGAAGGCGCACAGTGTAACGACACTACAGAGTCATATAGAGAGATGATCAGGGAGATGCGATGACACAGCGGCAATGTCCCCTGTGTTTAGGGAATAGAGGCAGGGAGGTAAGCTTGGAGCTCTCACTGGTGCTTGTCATTTGGGTTGTGACTAGGACGAGCGAGCACTAAAATGCTCGGGTGCTCGTTATTCGAGACGAACTTTTCCAGATGCTCGAGTGTCGTCTCGAATAACGAGCCCATTGAGTCAATGGGAGACCCGACATTTTTTAATAAAACTGAACAGTAAAAAGAACAGTGCCAAAAAAAAAAATTCCAGATGTTTGCAATTGTTTTACTTGTAAGAACACATGAAAAACAACTATTCTTCACTTTGCAGGTGAGTGCGCGCGTGGTCTGTCTCCTGCTAAGTTAGGAGAGGCGACGAAAACATCTGGAATGTGAAGAATATTGTTCTTTCAATGTGTTGTGCCTTAAATGTCCGTGTTCACTGTTTTTTTAATGTTTTAATTCTATTCTTCACATTGCAGGTGTGCGAGCGTGTCTCCCGATAGGTTCGGAGATCGCCGCGCACAACGCGTCAGTCAGTCCACTGATTTCAGTGTAGTTTGAAAAAAAAACATTTTTGCAAAAAAACAATTTTGCAGTAAAAAATACATTTGGTTGTCACCGTAATATGAGAAACTCTAATGAGCTGTAGGCGGCGCCAGGTATATTGTCGGTCCAGCTGAGGACCACCCACATGGCAGTATAAAGCCTAGTACCATACTGGGTGCTTAGGTGGTGGAGCATAAATGAGCAAAATATAAGAGCGACGCCAATTAAAGGAAGCAACACCTATAAAGACATGGATGGAATAATGTCTGGATGACATACAAAACGCTTCAATAAACTCAGTTAAGATGATAGCTCTTAACAACTGCAAATGATACCTAGAAAATATAATAAAATACCTAAAACACAGCATATCCCATCTATGAAACATAGGGGATTATTTATCTTTCTCCATTGATTTTTTTTGTGCCTTTTTTGCTGTTGTAATGGCATGTTGTGACCCTATCTCTGCTGATTTTTTTTAATGTTAACACCTCAATACGGCGTGTAGTGTGCGCCCATTATTTTCATTACTTTGCGCCCTCTTTACTGATTTTTGACGCCCTGATTTATAATACCATTGCCCCTATGGGTGTGCAAAAATTGCACAATAAACACGCCAGTCTGACCATGCATAGGAAAGGAAAATGGCTTGATGATTGCGCAACAATTAAGACCAAAAAAACGGTACATTTGACCAAAGAGCCACCAAAACGACCAAAGAACATCAGGTGCAAAAAAAAGGACCTCACAACAGGCGCAAAAAGAGCGCAGAGGAGAAGGCCGTGCGGAATAAGATAAATGACCCCCAAGAAGTGTAATACCTAGAACACACAATTAATTGTTAAGACTGATTATACCTGAACAGATCACACAAAGTCTAGACATATATTGGGGCACATTAACTCACTCATCGGAGAAGTATCACAAATCCCCAAAATCGCGGAAAACAGAAAGAAAATCTCGGACAAAAGTACAAAAGCCCCATAGATGTGTCAACACAAAATACAGAAGTAGTTATGTAGAAACGGGATAATCTAACCCTTAAGGACGGAGGGTTTTTTCGCTCAGTTCTCGCTCTGCCAACTTCAAAAATCCAACTTTTTCATTTTTCCTGTACAGACCCTGTCTGTGAGGGCTTATTTGTGCGGAACAATTTTACTTTCGTAATGATTTATCTTTTTAAACATGCCGTTGTACTGCGAAGCTGAAAAAAAAATTCACAAATGTGGAAAAATTGAAAAAAAAAAACTGCACGTGCGCACGTTCTTGTGGGCTCGTTAGTTTTACGACTTTCACTCTTCGATCAAATAACACGCCGTAATTTATTCTTTTGGGTCGCGTGCGATCGCGGTAGGGGATCACAAAATTTATTACAGGTTTATTGTGTTTAATACATTTTCAAAAATTAAACAAAGTTGTACAAAAAAGAAAAAAAATTTTTTCGCCATCTTCTGACGCTAATAACTTTTTCATACATTTTGCGCCCGGAGATGTGTTGAGAGGGTTTCATTTTTTGCGGAAATGAGGCGACGTGTTTCTTGCATACCATTTTGAGGTCTGTGCGACATTTGATCATTTTTTATTTATTTTTTATGTTATGTTAAAAAAGGTGTGTTAAAAGTCGCATTCGGACATTTGGGCGCCATCGCCTCGGAGGTCACACGCCGGGCGTAACCGTTTTAATATTTGTTTAGATCGGGCCATTCTTGGGACGCGGCCGATACCCTAACAGGTCTGTGATTTGTACTTTTTGTTATCGTTTTATATCGTTCTAGGGAAAGGGGGGATGATTGAACTTTTAATATTTTATAATTTTTTTTATTTTTAAAACTTTTTTTTTTTTTTTTTTGTCACTATCTTTAGGACCATCTAGGGTACAGTAACCCTAGATGTCAGATCGCTGCTACCATATACGGCATACTTCTGTATTGCCAATAATGGCATTTTGCCAGCACATATACAAGAGGCCACTGGCTCTTGTAACGAATATGCAGCTGCAGATAGCATCGTGTGCAAACGAAGACACAGAGGCTACCATGGCAACCCGATCGCCGCCCCCCGATGGACCGTTCGGGGGCGTGGCCGATTGGAAAAAAGATGGCGGGGCCCGCGCGACCGCCGTCTTTTTAAACGCCGCCGGCGACTTTGCCGGCGGCGTTTTTTAGGGGGGTAATAGCCGCGATCGCGTGCAAGCACAGACCGGGTAGTTAGCGGGGGGTTTTGCTGCAAATGCAAAAAAACCCCACCTCTGTAAGAAGAGGACTCAAGCCAGTGAGCCTCTTCATACATCCTTATACCTCGCGCCGTTAGAGCTACGCGCGCAGAGCGTTAAGGGGGTTAAACTCATGTTGTCATAACTTGATCGAATACCTAGACACAAGGGTATATAGAACTAAACACACAGGATACTATACCTCAGGCCATATTTATACCTAGAATAGGATAATATAAGTGTCCGAGGAAACAAATGTATGTCCTAGAACACACAATTGTAACATGTAAGCACATGGTTACACTATTCATGTTGTCACCTCTAGAACACCTGATAAAATACCTAGAAATAGATAAAATATCTAAATATAACAGATCTAATAGATTATATAAAAGACAGTATCTATAATACCTAGAACGTAATTGTCATCAGTATGTAGAACACATGATTTATTATCAGCTTGTGTTTCCTAGAACAATTGATAAAATGCTTAGAACACACGAGATTCAAATTGATATATCAACCAGAACAATGATAAACTGTGTCACTCCTTTGCCACAGAAAGTTGTTCTGCCGTGGGTCTAGGGATGATTTATGATGAGCTGCTTTTAGATACCTGCATGTCCTGCCTTATATAATCCCGTGACTAAACTTAATTCACACATGATCCAACGCCGTAAGAATGTATCAATGTCATGCAACTTCCCAGCCTCTGCAGACGATATAAGATATACATCCGCATCAGCTGGAATTAATGTGGGGTATCGTTCCTCCATATACTGCAGTCTGTCCTAAAATTCAGCTCAGAGATGAACGAGGAGGAATTGCCCAAGGCAACGTTGACTTGAGATTGGATTGGATTGGACTGTCCCACCAGAGATCGAGAGGATATCCAGTGCCACAGATTTATAGGGGCTTATTTACTAGCTAAGGGTCGCGCGCTTGCACTGTTGTCGAACTTGGACCTTTTACGGGATTTGCATGGCTTTGTGACATGTATTAACAGGGGTGGACGCTGGATTGTGTTCCGCAGCAAACAGATTTGGGGCACGCTGCGCTGGCTCCATGTGACACAAATTGTGGGAGTTGGCGTCAGGACAATCGACAGATTCGGACTCGACGCGGGATTTAACTTCAAATGGTTTGTTCACAAGCCCATGCACTTACATTACACCAGGAAGAAGATGGGAACTCTGCACGATTTAGTGAATCGCCTCGACCAGTGCGAGGTCTAATCATTAGCAGTAGCAAATTATGTATGGGCGACAGGGACGACTTGGGGCCCAAAGCTTCAGGAAGGGCCAATGAAATCTAAACCAAAACCACACAGGGAAAATGCTCTTAAGAGTGGTAAGAAGGAGAAGGCCTACCATCCTTTGTACATTCTCCACATGTGTGTGTGAATCGGCTGCATATTGATTATCAAGACCTATAGGACCTTTTTAAGGTCCTAGCAAAGCCTTTATCTGACTGCTCTGAAACTGGATGCTCCCTTCCCATGTTTTTAGTTATGAAATAAGCTTTCATAGTAGGACTGAAGTTGTAAGTTCATTAGGCCGTGATCACAAAATTTACCAACCAAGCCACCATTTAAGGTCTTGGAAGGACCCCCCCCCCCCCCCCCCCCCCCCCCCTTAAAAAAACAACCCTACTCCCTTAAGAGGAATCTATCAAATCAATTGCATAAAGGGGCCTGTACTGGCAAAAAATACCACAAACCACGAGGAAACCATGCAGAGATCACATATAAATATATTATATACATATATAGTATAGAAAAAGGTAGTCGCACCTGCAAGGAAATTCAGGTATTGGTGCACATCCAGGGGCCGGACGAGAGGTCCCAAATACTTAGTTATCGGAAAAAAACGGCAGCACTCCAACGGCTTGTGAATTAAAAAGTGTAGTTTTATTCCAACATGTGCACAAGGCAGTTTGCGGCTCCCATGGCCATGGAGCCTTATCTCGAGGCTTGAGGAAAAGACTCAGGCCCATGGGAGCCGAAACGAGCTTGGCACATGTGGATATAAAACTACAACTTTTTATTCAAAGACTTGGAGTGCATGCCCGTTTTTTGCCGAGTAAATATATTTGATATAATAATATAATATATTTAATGCCAAATTAGGATGGCCAGTGCACTGGGTGGCGGGGGACTAAGCTGGTACAGCATCATTAAGAGGCTGGAATGCCACCGATAAAATGGACGACATTGGCCCAGTTGTTTTCAGATAGAGAACCAGGAGCAATTGTGGCTTTCGAAGGGCAAGCAAGCCAGATGGCTCGCCCGCCGGTCCAGTAGTTGGCACTTGTAGGCTGATTTGCATAGCAATAAAATGGTTCATTATCTCTGCAGTGCTTCATCATTTTTGTGTCCACAGATTGAAAGAGTCGAATGCTCCTATTCGAAGGCACATGCATGACATCTATATGGTTTGGCAGGGGAAATTGAGAGCACTGCACAGTACCCTTTAAACTGTGGCTCATGTTTTGGAATTAAGCCAATAACATCCCCTTTAAAAGGCAGACTAGATTTTTTCTCAGGTATTTCCCCAAACTTATTGAAAAACCATCGTGGTGGCCCCATCCCTGGCGGCTCGGCCGGCTGATAACAGGAGGACATTAGAGGTCGTCTGTCTCCTTCTATGCATGATTTGCAACTATTGGAGAGGTCTGAAATTGCGGGCATAAGGGTTAGTCATTTTTATAAGAATTTCCTTTGTGGGCAAATTTCGGCTCTTCTGTAAGTGTGAGTCAGCTCATTGCAGGAATCACACGGCCCAATTTTCGATAATTGACTGTGAGATTAAGCTTGTGTTTCCTCTGTGTATGGTGTGCCTCCATCCCGCTGCGCGGCGTAATACAAAGTGTCAGGACATGAATTAAATACACATCACAGCCGGGGGTCCCCGGGGACACATGTATAACAGTGCTGCTGAATCTGCTGCATGACTACACAAACTTTATGGGGCCTAAGCTTCAGTAAACTATCCAAAAGACAGACCTGACATGCCCTCCAATCACAGCGTAGCTTCGAATTTTATTATCGAGCTTCTAGAGACAATGAAAGCTGCATGTGTGTGTGGTTGCTATGAGGTAAACCAGATGTAAAAACAGCAACAGCAGATCGTGATTTTTAGCAGGAAGTAATATCTACGAAGTAAGTCCCTGGTGATCATTGATGGTTCAATTTCTTCCACTGTTCTTGGTTATCTTGTCCGAGACTCAAGAGCGTTCCTGGAAACCTTAAAGTAAATGGGCATCTTGTAATACAAGGGGCAGAGACCGCGATTTGCGTACTAGAGGGGGATCTGAGTAATTGACTTCTCTATGAGGGTCATAGACCATATTTGTCAAATCAATGATTTCTTAGAGGTTTGCAAAAAATAAGGAGAAGTTCTTCTGTAGTACCAAAGTTGGAGGCCCAATCTTTCAATTGAATTTTTATTAATAAACATGGTCACGTTATGAAGTGGCCATGTTTAAAGGGATTGGCCCACTTTTACCTATGTTTTTGTAATGTGTGGTGTTAGGGGGGGGGGGGGCAGGATTTCAGGAATGTACCAATATCCATGCAGTTGGAGATTGCGGACATAAAATGGCTGCAGATGGAGAGGTATTTGATCTTATCTCTCCATTGAAGCAATCAGGTCGATTTGGATCCCTAAGCCAACTACAAGTCGAATATAGAACTGATCGACCTCTTTTGTACGTTTTAAAATCAGCAGAACATAATTAAATAGTTTACCTGGAGCGAGGCCAATGAGACCTATGGACTAGGCATCAGGAGATTCCAGTGATAGCACCTCATCTTGTGATGAGGGAAGTGAAGCGGGGCAGGTATCCTACGGCATTTGCGCAGTGAAGCCGGGGTGTGATCCGGATTCACTTGCTGTAAGGTTAAGGGTGCCGGAGGGATGGGGGATCGAGGTAAGTATATAATTATTGTTTTTTAACCCAATGCTTAAAAAGAATCACATAGACGATTTGGGACACTAAAACCTCGGGCCTAAGCCCTCTGGGTGGTTAAGGGTCCCAAATCGCCATGGCAGGCTCCTTTTTAAGCATGGAGCTACTCTACAACGTCTTCCATCGTTCCTTCTGTCTTTTCACTGACTTTCCAGTTGTTCACCCACCTTCTGCACCCCAGCAGTACCCCCCTGTTCTCCTAAACGGCCATCATTCCTTTCTTCTCATGTGTCTTACTTCTATTTTCCTCTCCAATTGCGAACCGTTTCCCCTTATTCTTCCCTTTTATTTTTTTCCTCCACTTCCTTATAAATTTTTTCTATCTGCTCTACCCTCTAACCGTCTCACGCCTCCTCACGCCCACACCTAGCGCCCGTGTAGCTTTTCCACTCGGCTCCGCGTCTCAAGTACTCCCGCCCCCCCCTTCCACCTTCTCCCCAGGCTCTCTTCATCAACTGTCATACTTTCCCTCTTTTGCTAGCTCACCTATTCTCTTTTAGTATGCTACAGTTAGTCCCTCACTTTTCCCAGACCCCTGTATTTTTAACTCACTGCTTGTTATCCCCGTCCGTTCTTCCTCTTTTTCCTTTTTGCTTTTCTTCTCACCTACGCTTTAACAGTTTCTACTTTAATCAAACCCCTTCCTGGCTCGTCCATTCTCAGGTTATTCCGAACCCCCCCTTACGTGCTTGCAGGCATATTCACTTCTTTCGTA
This sequence comes from Engystomops pustulosus, assembly GCA_019512145.1. NCBI lineage: Eukaryota > Metazoa > Chordata > Amphibia > Anura > Leptodactylidae > Engystomops > Engystomops pustulosus. The sequence goes on along the minus strand of CM033641.1, from coordinate 312,137,874 downwards.
GCCCCTCTCCACCCTTTCTAGATAACGCTAAGCCCATCACTCTCTCCTTTTCTTCTCCCTGCCCTCTTTTCCTACGATTATCCATCCCCCACTTTTTTAGCCCTTGCCCCCTCCCCCCTGGGGAATGTCGTTCCCAAAACATTTAAATGAAAGTTACTCTTCATTACACCCATTTCAACTTGAAGTTTAAACCATCTAAGTCGCTACACCACAATACAATGTACAAAGAAAATAAATACTATCATAAGGTACTGGCAGGGCGATCTGCTCATGGACAGTAAACGTCCATGACCACTCCAGCTGCAGGCAGTTTATAGACAGGGCAATAACAGCAGATGAGGTTTAGGTTCTTATTTAATTTTTATAAAAGGGGGGGGGGTGGGGAACATTTCTAACCAACAACTTTAATTTATAATTCAAGCAATGGGTATAAGAACATTTTTTTATCGTTATTTTTTCTTTTCTGAAAACCGACACAGAAAACAGATGAGGAAAGGGGAGGTGAGGAAGGTACTGGTGTGAGAGTCCGATGAGAGTACAGGAATAGAACTAATATATATATATATATATATAAACTATAATACTGCCCCCTATGTACAGAAAAATAAACTGCTATTAATACTGCACCTATGTTACAGAAATAACTACGATAATACTTCCCCTATGTACAGGAATAGAAATACTATAATTATGCCCCCTATGTAACAGGAAATAATACTATAATACTGCCCCCTCCCTATGTACAAAAAAATAATGATATAATCCTGACCCCCTCTGTACAGGAATATAACTACATAATACTGCCCTATGTACAGGAATTTAAACTACTTATAATACTGCCCCCTATGTACAGGAATCTAATATATAATACTGTGCCCCTATGTACAAGAAATATAACTACTATAATACTGCCCCCTGCCCCCTATGTACAAGAATATAAACTACTTATAATACTGCCCCCCTATGTCACAGAATATAACTAACCTATAATACTGCCCCCTATGAACAAGAATATAATGCTATAATTACTTGCCACCTAGTACAAGAAGTATCAACTACTATAATAATAGCCTCTATGTACAAGAATATAAACTACTATAATACTGTCCCCTATGTACAGAAAAACTACTATATAATACTGTACCTACGCTATGTACAACAGAATGATAACTACTATAATACTGCCCCCTATGTACAAGATTATAGTACTATAATACTGCCCCTATGTACAGGAAATAACTACTATAATACTGCCCACTATTACAGAAAATTAATACTGGGAATAAGTAGGCGCCCCTATGTAACAAGAATATAACTACTATAATACTGCCCATATGTACAGAATATAACTACTATAATACTGCCCCCTATGTACATAATATAATATATATGAATACTGCCCCAATAGTACTAGGAATGATATAACTACTATAATACTGGCCCCCTATGTTTACAAGAATATAACTACTATATACTGCCCCTATATCAAGAAATAAATACTAAATATGCCCCCTATGTACAGGATATAACTACTATAATACTGCCCCTATGTACAAGAATATACTTTACTATAATACTGCCCCCTATGTACAAAGAATATACTACTATATATACTGCCCCCTATATAAAAGAATATAAAGTACTATAATACTGCCCCCTATGTACAAAAATATAACTAAACTGCTAATACGAAACTACTATAATACTGCCCTATGTACAGGGAATATAAACTACTATAATACTGCCCCTATGTACAAATATAACTATATAATACTGCCCCCTAGTGACAGAATATGAAGCACTACTATAATACTGCCCCCCTATGTACAAGAATGAACTAATATAATACATGCCTCCTATGTACAAGACACCTCTAAATACTACAACCTGACCCTATGTACTAAGAGATATAACGACTACTTATACTGCCCCTATGTTACAAGAACTATAACTCTTAATACGGCCCCCCTATGTACAGGACTATAACTACTTAATAGCATGCCCACTATGTACAGGAATATAATACTAGTATATACTGCCCCTAAGTACAAGATAACCTAATACTGCTAACAAATAACTACTAAATACTGCCCCCTGAGTGTACAAAAGGCTATATAAATACTGCCTACAATTGTACACCCCTTTAATGCTACATACGGCCCAATTCAAATATAATACTATAATACTGCCCCTATGGTACAGAATATAACTACTATAATACTGCCCCCTATGGACAAGAAATGAGCAAGAGGGGAGGAGGGGGGAGGGTGGGGGAGGTGGGGGGGTGGGGCGGTGTGGGGAGGGGGGGGGGGGTATGGGGGGAGGAGGGTGGGAAAGAAAAGGGGAGGGGGAGGGGGTGGGGAGGTGGAGAGGAGGAGAGGGTTGGTGGATCATGGGGGGGGCTAGGCGAAAATGGTTGTGTGGGAGGAGGGGGGACGGTGGGCTGATTGGGGGTTGGTTTTGTGGGTGATTGTGTGGCATATTGGTTTTCGGTTTTTATTTGGTGTGTGGTGATTTTAGTTCTTTTTTTATTTTTTGTTTATGTATGAGGGTTTTATTGTAATGTTTTTTTTGTTAAAAAAAAAAAAAGAATGATTTTTTTTATGTGTTTTTATTTTTTATTTTTTTTATTTCTGTATTTTTTTTTGTTTTTATTTTTTTTATTATTTTTTTTTTTTTTTATTTTTTAGGAAGAAATTTTTATTTTTATTTTTTTTATTTTTTTTTTTTTTATTTTTTTTTTATGGGCGGGGGGGAGGGGGGGGGGGGTGAGGGGGGGGGGGAAGGGGGGGAGGGGGGGGGTGGAGGGGGGAGGGGGGGATGGGGAGGGGGGGGGGGGAGCGGGCGGGGGGGGGGGGGGTGGAGTGGGAGTTGGGGGGGGGAGGGGGCCGGAGAAGGGGGGTGGAGGGTGGGGGGGTGGGGGGGGGGGGGGGGGGGGGGGGGGGGGGGCGGGGTGGGTGGAGGGTGAAAGGGGGGGAGGGGGGGGAGTGGGGGAGGGGGGGGGGAGGGGAAGGGGGGAGGGGAGGGGGTGGGAGGGGGGGGGTGGTGGGGGGGAGAGGAGGGGAAGGGGGAGGAAGAGGGGGGGGGGGGGGACGGCCCGTTGTTGGGTATGGAGGGGGAGGCACAGGGTGGAGTAGAGGGGCGGCGGAAAGGCGGTCTGAGGGGTGGGGTCGGGGGGGGGGTGGTGGATGTGATGGGGGGGAGGGATGGCGGAGGGTGTACATCGCCCTACAAGGGGGGTGGGGGAGGCGGTGGTGCAGTGGGGGAGGGTATGCCTTTCCCTCACGCGAGTTTTAATCCCTATTTACATTCTAATCTGCCGAATCACTCCCTTACTTTACAAAAAACTATTCACTACTATAATACAGCCCCTATGTACAAGAAGATAATACTATAATACTTGCCCACTATGTACAAGTAATATAACTACTATAATAATGCCCCCTATGTACAAGAATATAATACTATAATACTGTCCCTATGTAAGGAATAAAATACATAATACTGCAACCCTATGTACAAGAATAACTACTATAATACTGCCCCCTCTGTACAAGAATATAATACTAATACTGCCCCCTAGTACAAGAATATAAACTAATTAATATGCCACTATGTACAGGGGAATATAACTACTATAATACTGCCCTATGCAAAGAATATAACTACTATAATAATGCCCCCATGTACAAGATATTAACTACTATATACTGCCCATATGTACAAGAACTTATACTACTATTACTGCCCCCTATCTACAAGAATATAATACGATAATATTCCCTATGTACAGGAATTATAACACTATAATACTGCCCCCTATGTTACAAAGAATATAACTACTAGAATACTGCTCCTATGTACCGGAATATAAATACTATATATTGCCCTATGTACAAGAATATAACTACTATAATACTGCCCGCTATGTACAAGAATATAACTACTATAATACTGCCCCCTATGTACAAGAATATAACTACTATAATACTGCCCCCTATGTACAAGAATATAACTACTATAATACTGCCCCCTATGTACAGGAATATAACTACTATAATACTGCCCCCTATGTACAAGAATATAGCTACTATAATACTGCCCCCTATGTACAAGAATATAACTACTATAATACTGCCCCCTATGTACAAGAATATAACTACTATAATACTGCCCCCTATGTACAAGAATATAACTACAATTTAACCACTATTTTCTCTACTGTATGTATAAGAATTAAATATATATACTCCTCACAGCTGGAGAGATTTTTTACTTTCCTAGAATAGTTTCATTACTTTTTTATAGCTTTTGATATTAATATAATAAATGAGGTATACAGTGGATTCTGTTAAACACTTTTTGCCTCTTCTCGATATATACCACATGCGTAAAACTCTGCTGACATTATAAATGACACATTATACAAGTCCGTTCTCCCGTCCCACTAAAAAAAGCTCTGTAATGAATTACAAGGAGAATGCTATATTTGAGACTAAAACGCTGACTCGGGAAGACTTGGATCGGAGCCTAATTAAATTAAGCAATTCCATTCTAATATTTTATTGGTTTCCAGCTCTATAATTATGCAAATAGATTCCTTCCTCGCGCTCAGCACGCAAGAATTAACCGCCAGAGCAGCAAAACAATGGACAAAGTATTGAAGTCAATGGAACGACACAATAAGCTGGAATATTGGTGGCTTCGGTGCTGTCAGGAAGCTGGTTACGTATCGTCACACGTCTGTGGAGTCTTCTTGGCCTACAAAAAGTGTAGAAGAACTTCTGTAGGTGGATCTATTCGGCTATTTGTTGTCAACCCGATAACTCCACTTCCATACCATTCTGGAGATTGTCGTCTAGATGTCTCTTTTTGAGGTCTTCTACTTCTAGATTCCAGATAAAAGGATTCACGTCTTACCATGGTCAATCAAAGCAAACAGTCATAGTCCTTGACAAGGACCACATCCAGAAACCCCTTCCTCTTTTGGTCCAGCTCCCTTCTTCTGCCATGACCCATGCAGATCTTCTGCTCTGCACCTCCAATAGTCTTCTGGCATGGCATGGTATTTTGTGTGGTGGTTGAGGTTCCACCACAATAAGCTGGAATATTGGTGGCTTCGGAGCTGTCAGGAAGCTGGTTACGTATAGTCACACATCTGTGGAGTGTTCTTGGCCTACGAAAAGTGTAGAAGAACTTCTGTAGGTGGATCCATTTGGCTAATTGTTGTCAACCCCTATAACTCCACTTCCATACCATTCTGTGAGTTTGCCCTCTAGATGTCTCTTTTTGAGGACTTCTACTTCTAGATTCCAGCTAAAAGGATGCACATCTTACCATGGTCAAACAAAGCAAACAGTCATTGTCCCTGACAAGGACCACATCCAGAAACCCCTTCCTCTTTTGGTCCAGCTCCCGTCTTCTCCCATGCAGCTCTTTTGCTCTGCACCTCCATTAGTCTTCTGGCATGGTACCTTGTCTCGTGGTTGAGGTTCAAAACCCATCCTGGCTCTATTTCTTTGTGGTTATGTCTCTACCTTAACCTTGATCCTGAAGTCAACCTTGAATATTCTGTTTGCTTGACCTTTTGGGATTGTTTATCTTCTACCTAGTCTTATGCTCAGCACTCTGATTCTTAAATCAGTTAACCTTCCCATCTCCTGGGTAGCATGTCAAGGCTACACTCCTGGTGACAACATCAGCTCTCTTCCTGACTACACCACAACTGCTACTGCCTCCTACCTGGTGCATACTCTCTGGGGGAGATCTATCACCACGTTGTCTGGTTATTTGTGCTGCTATTTGAGACTTTGAGAACTTTTTTGTCTCAACTAAGACCAAAAAGTCTCAATTGAGACCAAAAAGTCTCAAAATGCAGCACAAAAAAACGGACAAGTTGGTTATAGGTTCTTCCACTATATTTTTTCAAAGATCATGGAATCCCTAAGGTTTAGAAAGCCAACATCTTCATATCTGAGTGCCAAACCATGCCCTATTTATAGAGTTGAGTTGAGGAACATCAAGTTAGGAAACTAAAGCCAAGCTGGTATTAATATTTTCTTATATCAAGGCAATTGTGTCAGGAAGAATGAGAAGGTGATCAAAGGAATTAACAGTAGACATGGTAGACATGGTCAACTGCCAAAAACTCGACAATCCATGATCGGTGTATATGAGCCCAGCATGTAGATGTTGTAAAACCAAACAACTACTAAGAGAATGAAAATGGTGAAAAAGAGAGCGTAGAAGATCTGTTGTATCCGTCATGTCCTGAATCCTGCGTCTTATGACGTTTTTCCAAACCGAAATAATGAGACTCTGAGAAAATGCAAGGATTCCTGTTCGGATGTAAAACGCTCGAAGCATGAGCTAAAGCCAATTTATCTTCATCGTCAGCTAATTTTTGGAGACAGCGGACATGTTTCTTCATTTGTACAGTTGACACCTTTAAGACATGTGGAGGGTTAGCCTCCATTTAGTCTTGCGTACACAAGGAAGACAAAGCAGGAATGAGGGAAGCAGAGGGCATCAGTGTATAAATCACATGGATTACCATAACATCAACAACGCAATTCTTAAAGTATCAAGAATGGGGAAAATTGGGCCAAAATTAATGCTCAGATCCGCACTTTTCCTGATGCTATCGGCTTGCACCACCTGGTTATCTACTGTACTTATCGTATTTAGCAAGTAGTTTGGGGTCAGTAGGTCATTAGGTTGTGGCCCATGAAAGAAAGGTCATATTATTAAGATGACCTAAGCATCAAATGGTGATGACTCCTGACCCTTATAGTTCATATGGTTCTTTAATTCAGGATTGGAGGTCACAGCCTTGTTAACGCTCTCATGTTTTCAAACCCTTCTATCGAGGTAGGGTAAGGAGTAGCCTCTTCTTTTTGACTAATATGAAGAGAAATAATTCTGAAAAATTTTATGCTGCCATTGAGGAAAGGGTCCAAATGGCCAATGGTTTCCTCACTTGATTGTCTTCTACCACCTTCAAAACCCTTAAGTGAAGACCAAAAAAACAAGACTTTGATGGTTCTTGATACTCAATTAAAACATAGAACGGCCGTCTTTGCTACTTATACTGCCTACAGCCTTTTCAAAGGCTCACAAATTCACCTGCCACACTACTAGACTAGACACAATATGGTGAAGGCATATACAGGCAGTCCCCGGGTTACATACAAGATAGGGACTGTAGGTTTGTTCTTAAGTTGAATTTGTATGTAAGTCGAAACTGTATATTTTATCATTGTAGTTCCCGACAATTTTTTTTTTGCCCCAGTGACAATTGGAGTTTCAAATTTTTTTGCTGTAATAGGACCAAGGATTACCAATAAAGCTTCATTACAGACACCTTACAGCGGATCATTGCAGCCTGGGACTATTTTAAAGCATCCAAAGAGCTTCACCAGAGGTCACAGTGGGCAGAGGGGTCTGTCTGTAACTATGGGTTGTCTGTAAGTCGGGTGTCCTTAAGTAGGGGACCGCCTGTAGTTTAAAATATAACTTTTAATAATATAATGTCTAAAAAATGAATATTTTCAACCACCAGAAATGTCTCACTAATCACTTTGGTTATGCATCAGTTAAATAATTATAGAGCAAAGGAGAACTGTAGGGATTACCACATCGCACATGGAGGGTTTCAGCATATGGTGACTCTATTGTCTAAACCAGTGTCTTGTAGTCACGGTGGGAGAACTGAGGATGTTGGGTCCTGGGCACTTCTAGGTCAGGATAAAGATGACTGCACTGCCCCTATTGTGCCCTGAGTTGAATCACCCTTTCGTCCCAATGTTGCTCCTGTCCTTACAAGGACGGTCCCAAACTGGTGAAGGATTACCCTAGTTTGCCCTATACAGGCAGTCCCCGGGTTACATACAAGATATGGTCTGTAGGTTTGTTCTTAAGTTGAGTTTGTATGTAAGTCGGAACTGTATATTTTATCATTGTAACCCCAGCCAGAACTTTTTTGGTCTCTGTGACAATTGGATTTTAAAAATGTTGGGTTGTCATAAGAATCAATATCAACAATAAAGCTTCATTACAGACACCAGTGATAACTGTTATAGCTGATTATTGTAGCCTAGGACTAAAGTTCAAGAAATTACCAATATCCAGAGGTCCGTTTGTAACTATGGGTCGTATGTAAGTCGAGTGTTCTTAAGTAGGGGACCGCCTGTATGTCAAATACCGTTCCTTAGCAATCACAATAGTTATTTTTTGGCCTAGGACCACCGGTATGACAGTATAGATCCTAATAAGCATATAATTATTCAGGAAAGGTGAGGGATAGAGATAACAAATAATAATAAATAACAATTCAAAAAGTTTCATTTTTTGAAGGCCATGAAAGGTCTTCTTTAAGACTCAAGTGGTCACCAAAAATTCCAGATATTTGTCATCTTGTTCTCCTGATGTCACCTAACACATCTACACTTGGCCAACCATGACCATATTTTCCTCTAGGAATCCATCATGGGTACAGGGCATCATATTCCATAGTGCTGTAATAAAAAAATTTTTTTGGGGGGGGGACATGAATAAATAAAATAAGACATTAGAGAGACAGGTGAGGATTAGGACCACCATGGATGAATATTATAGCCCCTACAAGTCTGGAATCACTTACTACATATGGACCTAGAATCAGCTTTTTGGGTAATGGAGGATGCGTCCCTTCTGCTGCTTTCAATCTGCAGTTTCAGGACCATTGGAGGACCTTCGTAGGTCCTGAAATGGCTCTTGTGTACATGTGTATTGAAAGAAGGAACAGATGTACGAAGATTTCCTGGGTGAAGGGACTTCTCAACAAAAAATTTGGTGGGTGGTTTGGGTGAAGGCTAGAAGGCTTAACACCCAAGACGGGGCGCGGAGGGCTTGGGCCTCCTAAATTATAATCCATTACTGATTACAGAGTAGAAACATAGTCATATAAAAGGACTGAGGGCCCCTGCTCGTAAGAGCTTGTCTTGAAAAGTTTATGAAAAAACGTGGCCATATATGGTCTTTCCAGCTTGATAATTTGGAGCAATGCTTTAGTAATAAACCAATGACATCCATGCTGCCCCTAGGCAATATAGGATAATATAGAACTTCGAGCTACCATGAATTTTACTCCCAAAAAGCCATATTTGGAAGATCTTTGGTGCCAACAGGTCTACTTTCAAATTGCTAGATAGTTGCTTGGGAATCCCAATACCTTAGATGTAAGAGATATGGGAAGCGATGGGACAAAACCAAAGCAATTCATCAGTTTTATGCGGCAGATTGAAGCCAGAATGAATTTTACCAAATGACCAAACCTATAAAATACAAAAACGAGCCCAAAATGTCAAAAATAGCAGCAATTTTCTCATCTCCATTACCACATGTCTTGCCCTTTACTCCTAGAACGTCGAGATATGTCTCGAAAAAAAAAATTGAACTTGTCTCCGTGCTCGTCACCCGTCTCCCTAATAGTAATGTCAGACAATCCTTTTAATCACGCCGAGATGTGATGGGAGCTCCGGGCGATGCTGAATGTTATTTATCAAGTAGATGGCGGCGGTGATGGGAACGCTCCACCCTCCACTTGCCAATCATTAGAGCCGGGCTGCTCATTTAATATGTCATTAGTGGTCGTGTTACTCAGTTTCAATCTTCTATTATGATTTGGCCATTTAATGAGCGAGCCAATATTGGACATTTATATGCATAGCGAGCTGCGCCGAGCCGGGGCTGGATGGTAACTGATGGCTAATATAATGGGATAAATGCTGCCTCTGTCTCTCATCTGCAGGAGGATTCTTTCATACGGGGGAAGGGTCCCTGCTGCGATACGGCTCTATTGAAAATCACAGTAAGAATTAATTCTGTGCAGAAGACATGCATCTATTACACGCTGTCCTTAAGTAGCTGTCTTGTAAGAACAAGGATGTCCATCTTGCATCCCCAATCCATGAGTTAGAACATCATTTCCCCTCGTGGACCTGACTTGTCCATGTTATCGAAGTAAATGAACAGAATGTAATACTACACTTGACCTGTAGTGGCCACTACAGAAAAAATGTGAGGTTGGTTGAAGCTTCCTTTTGGGGGGCTCTGAAATTGGATCTCTACTGGTGGGTTGTATTCTTGTCCATTTACTTTTTTTTAAAAGGGTACAGACACATTTCTAGTGGATCTCACAGTAAAAAGTGGCAAGAGCCAGGCAGATGTTCTTTGTTAGACAAAGTGCAATATGTTTACTATCTTTAAAGCGGCTACCTCATAAACACAACAAAACACATCCAAGAACCTACCTCTAAGAGCCACTGTGGAGAACTACTCACAAACATCTACACTTCCTCTGGAGGATCTGACATATCTGTATATTATACAGTTGCCCCTTTATATGAATCACCAGCATGCAATGCTACATTTCACCTGTAGTGGCCACTGCAGGAAGACATTGGGGCTAAGGGTCAGAACGCGTCAGTTTCGTCGGGTTTCCCGAATATTTCCGATTTGCGCCGAATTGCCGGATTTTGCCGAATTGCCGGATTTTGGCGCATGCGATCAGATTGTGGCACATCGGCGCCGGCTTTCACGCGACAGAAATCAGGGGGCGTGGCAGTTGGACAACCTGACGGATTCGGAAAAACTGCGAAATTTAAAAAAAGAATTGTGTCACAAGATCAAGCACTCACATGCACCAGGAAGAAGAAGGTGAACTCCGGCAGAGTGACACCTGCTGTATATCGGGCGCACAAACTTAGTGAATCCCGGCAGATCTGAATCAGCATCGGACAAGGCACCGCGGGATCTCGACCGGACCGGGTAAGTAAATGTGCCCCATTGTGGTTATCTGAAGCTTCAGATTAAGATCACTTACTGATCACTGAGGATTCATAATTGGTTTCTGTGAAGATCACCTGTTTTCTGATACAGGATCGGCTCCAGGTTTCAGTAGGTCCCCGGGCGGCAGAGCCTCAGGGGGCCCCTTTGCAGTGAACTAACATGGCGGCCTTAAAAATTCAGAAACTAAAACAGTCTCCTGTTCCATAGTTTATTATACCAAACAACTGCCTCATGGTTATTTTATATAAGCCTCCCTCACACCCTATGGATAACCTCATATCCTATAGATTCATTGCATACAGCCCCCCCCTCACCCCTATGGATTCCTTATGTACAGCTTTATGTGGGCCCCCTAGCAGTTCTGGGCCCCTGCACTTGCCCAGGTATGCCCCGTGCTGGCGCCGGCCCTGCTCTGATCAGACTACAAAATAATTAGTAAATATTGGTGTAAAGTATATCGTTACTACTTTGAAGAATAACTGGAGTCCATGAATAATGATTGATCCAGGAATCAGAGGAATGTGTAAACCAGGGCCTGAAGATAAGGCGTGTAACTGAATGGGGCCCTCCTACCACTTAAAAATATACATAATACACATAACATTTACACACACATACAGATCCATATACAGATGTACAGGATATATACACACATACAGTATATACACACACATACAGATCCATATACGTTACGATATATACACACTACATAATAACATCAACATACAGATCCATATAACAGATGTACAGTATATATACACACACAGTATATACAACACACACATACAGATCATATACAATGTACAGAATATAGACACACATACATTATATACAACACCTACAGATCCATATACAGATGTACAGAATATATCACCATATCAGTATATACACACATACAGAATCCATATACAGATGTACAGAATATATACACCATCCAGTATATACACACAATACAGATCCATATACAGATGACAGAATAATACACACAACATGAATACCAGTATATACACCTAGCCATATCATAATAAACATACAGACTACACCACACTCACAGATATATACATTGTGAGACACTGAAGGGGTTAACTCTGGAGGGCGTATGTTTCCCCTAGGTTTTGCTTCTATGCAAGGCCTTAGTGCTGAGGTGGGTTTTGTCCAGCACCTTGGACACATGTGATGGAACAGCTTAATTAGCCTGATAAAATGACTCAGCAGAGCTCAGAGGTTTCTCTCTCTGTGGAAGAGGCTGAGAGGACACAGCTCTGACTGTGTTCTGGAGCAGCCACGTGGATCTTTGTTTAGTGTGAGCTAGTGGACTATTTGTATAGTTAGCACCCTGACGGGTAGGTTTTCTTTTTGTTTATTACAATACCTGAATGTAAAGGCTGTTTAATTTGCTGCAATAAACGCAGGCGAGACCTGTTTGGACTGTACCTTGGTGTCCCGTCTGAACTGCATCCCAGACCCACCCTCACCGCTACCTACCCGGTCTCTACTGGCCAATCCCCACACATATACAGCAATATGTATCACATGCATGTTATATACATCCTCCATTCTTTAGATGACGGGCCCCCACTGCAGGCCCCATATCATCACTGTCAAAGACTGTATGAGCGATGATGGGGAACCTGACTACCATGCAGATGCTCAATGATTCCCTGGTTTGTGACCATCAGAGATGTCTCAACCATGGATGGATAAGGATAGACTAAAAAATGGGGTTTCTAATGACATTGTCATAAGACCTGGGAACATCTTGGACTATCCCTGGTCAAAGACCTTTAAAATAAATGTATAATCAACTAACCATTTCAGTGGTCTACTTCCATAATGGAGCCTGCAGTCCTAAAATGTGGTATTAAAGATGGAATGTAGAATCTAGAAACTTTTTTTGCGAGGTCTCCTCCTCCAGTATTTTTTTTAGGGTGGAAAAACTCTGAATACAATAATAATATAATAAAATTATAATAAATATAAATATAATAATATAATATATAAATATAAATAAATCTTCATAATAATAATATAATATACATAACAAATTAAAATAAAATACTAAAGTATTAAATATAATATAATTTAACATAAAATTAATAATAAATATACTCAACTAATACTACTTCTTATAACTAATGTAACTCCTCTACCTAACCCTACTATACCTCATTCTCTCACTCAAATGATCTCCTAAATACTATAACTCACTACTAAAACTATATACATAATTATATTTGAAAATATAATGTGAATGTCTCTTTACTACCTTTTATTTAAAAGAGTTGATCGTCTTTGCAAAACCAGGCATCCATCATAAACCTGTAATATATGATAATAAGAACGTTTCGGATTCGCGCGTCTTGCTGAGACATTGGTATTCTCGGAGGAGCGGCTGCTTGTGTTTGGACAAGGAATCCCCTCTGGCATGATAATATGTCAGACACTATGTATCGTGCGGTGTATGAGGAATGTGTGTGTGTTTATCCCATTGATAGGATGTATATTCATGCGCACGCTCTGCTGTGTCGGATTTGCTCAGTTCCGGGGTGTTTATGAGCCGTAATACATGCAGGGAGCACCTTTCCGCACATCAAAGCCTGGGAACCATCAGCACGGAATAACAATCACTCGGATGTGGATAACTACATTTTTAAACATTTAACAGCTTACAAATGGACATTGATCAGGAGAAACGTGCCGGGGAAAGTCTTCACATCCTGGATCTGCAGTTATATGGCAAAATACTGATATATAGTGCATGTAAATACCGACATATGGTGTCACATACTACACACCCAGCCAGAAGAAGAATCTGGACTCACTAACCATTTCACCCGGGCTAACCTATCCCCTCTGCATGGGGTCAATGCTCCACTGGGTTATAGGGGAAGTGTCAGCAGTGTTACCATGTAAACTGCACCCATGTATGAGAGATCAATCTTTGTGTACGTTGTAGCAGCAGGACTATGAAATATGGATTTATATTCAGGATGTAGCTTCTCCAAGTGCACTGAGGCATATCCTCACACTGCTGTGTGTCTGTGCACCCTAAAGCCATTGTTGATTATTATCTCTGGAGAGGTGTGTAATCATAACCTTGTGTATGTTGTTAGTAGCAGCAGAACTGTGAAATGTGAATTCATATTCAAAGATTGTAGCTTCTCTAAGTGTGCTGGGTGAGTGGTTACACTGCTGTGCTCTTAGCTCTTTGAAGTCAGTGTTAGGTAATGTCCCTGAAGAGGTGTGTTATCATATCTTTGCGTAAGTTTGTTAGTAGCAACAGGATGGGAATATGGATTGTATTCCAGATTGTAGCTTCTCCAAGTGCATCTGGGTGTGTCCTCACACTGCTTTGCTCGGTGCTCTCTGCAGCCACTATTGAGTGTCTCTTCGGAGAGAAGTCTAATCTAATCCTTAGTTTATGTCTATATTAGCAGCAGGACTGTTAAATGGGATTTATATTTTAGGATTGTAGCTTTTCCAAGTGCACAGGTGTGTCCTCACACTGCTGTGCTCTGTGCTCTCTGCAGCCATTATTGAGTGTTCTCTCTGGAAGAAGTGTAATTATACCTTTGTGTATGTCATTATAGCAGCAAGGACTGTGGAAATGTGGATTTATATTTTAGGATTGTAGCTTCTCCAGGTGGCAGTCTTTGCTCTTAGCATTTTTGCACCAGTGTTAAGATTTTTCACTGGAGAGATGTGTATATACATTGTGTATTTGTACGCAGCAACAGGACTGGGAAATAGGGAATTGTGTTCCTGTAGTGCAGTACTGAGTGTATACTGAAAGTGTGTCCTCCCACTGCTGTGCTTGTGCTCTCGCAGCCAGTGTTAGTATTTAGGCAATATAGAGCAATACAAGCCAAGCTGCAGTACCCTGCCAAGGCCATCCATCTTTGGGATGGAACTTTTTCTCCTTCCTAATCACCAGTTTCGAAGCCAGTGATTGTCCCTGGCCATAAACTTGTGGGCGCTAAAATCTAAATGAGTGAGTCCCCCTGGAGTCACATTGTGGCTCTCTCAGACCTTAATAAAGTTGTAAATGTTCAGGCTACTGTAACATTGGATTTTTATATAGTCAGTGAAAGTCTTATAATCTACACATTTCCCACATGTCCCTCGAGTATGTCCCTAATGTAAAGTACGAGAAAGATAGGTTTGCAACTGTCACAAAGTATATCCTAAGCTGGCCGCCTAGTGGTTGTATAACGGAGTGCCGCTTTAATCAAATGACGTTGCTATAGATAAGGTACTGTATATGCCAAATATGTTTTTCAAAAAAATGTCTTATTTACTAGGTGTCTGGAATAAAGTAGTGAAACTTTACCTTGCTCCCTGCCAGCAGTCCCAAGAGGAAATTTAAATGACAACTTCCATCTACCCTGTATATATTCACTGCTATCCTCGCTCTTGCCCCTCCCCTCTGCTCTTGTAATATTGTCACTGCTCTCCTCACTCCTGCCCCTCCCCTCTGCTCTGTATATAGTCACTGCTCTCCTCCTGGCTCCTGCCTCTCCTCTGTATATAGTCACTGCTCCTCCGGCTCCTGCCTCTCCTCTGTATATAGCCACCTGCTCTCTGGCTCCTGCCCCTCCCCTCTGCTCTGTAATTAGTCACTGCTCTCCTGATCCTGCCCCTCCCCTCTGCTCTGTAATATAGTCACTGCAGTCCTGGTCCTGCCCCTCCCCTCTGCTCTGTAATATAGTCACTGCGTCCTCACTCCTGCCCCTCCCCTCTGCTCTGTAATATGCACTGCTCTCCTGGCTCCTGCCCCTTCCCTCTGCTCTGTAATATAGTCACTGCTCTCCTGCTCCTGCCCCTCCTCGCTCTGTAATATAGTCACTGCTCTCATGCTCCTGCCCCTCTCCTCTGTAATATAGTCACTGCTCTTCCGGCTCCTGCCCCTCTGTTCTGTAATATAGTCACTGCTCTCCTGGCTCCTCCCTCCCCCTGCTCTGTAATATAGTCACTGCTCTCCTCACTCCTGCCCTCCCCTCTGCTCTGTAATATAGTCACTGCTCTCCTGGCTCCTGCCTCTCCTCTCTGCTCTGTAATATAGTCACTGCTCTCCTCACTCCTGCCCCTCCCCTCTGTAATATAGTCACTGCTCTCCTCACTCCTGCCCCTCCTCTCCTGCTCTGTATATAGTCACTGCTATCCTCACTCCTGCCCCTCCCCTCTGCTCTGTAATATATCACTGCCTCCTGGCTCCTGGCTCCTGCCTCTCCTCTGTAATATAGTCACTGCTGCTTCCGCTCCTGCCCCTCCCCTCTGTTCGTAATATAGTCACTGCTCTCCTGCTCATGCCCTCCTCCTGCTCTTTATATAGTCACTGCTCTCCTGGCTCCTGCCTCTCCTCTCTGCTCTGTAATATAGTCACTGCTCCCTGGCTCCTGCCCCTCCCCTCTGTTCTGTAATATAGTCACTGCTGCCTCCTGGCTCCTCCCCCCCCTCTCTCTGTAATATAGTCACTTCTCTCCTGGCTCCTGCCCCTCCCCTCTGCTCTGTAATATAGTCACGCTCTCCTGGCTCTCTGCTCCTGCCTCTCTCTCTGTACTATAGTCACCTGCTCTTCCGGCTCCTGCCCCTCCCCTCTGTTCTGTAATATAGTCACTGCTCTCCTGGCTCCTGCCTCTCCTCCTCTGCCTGTAATATAGTCACTGCTCTCCTGGCTCCGGCCCCTCCCTCTTCTCTGTAATATATCCAACTGCTCTCCTGGCTCCTGCCCCCTCCTCTGCTCTGTAATATATGTCACTGCTCTCCTGGGTCCTGCCCCTCCCCTCTGCTCTGTAATATGCCTTCTGTTCTCTCCGGCTCTGCCCTCCTCCCTCCTTTCTCGCTCTGTAATATAGTCCACTGCTCTCCTCCTCCTGCCCCTCCCCTCTGCTCTGTAATATAGTCACTCTGCCTCCTGGCTCCTGCCTCTCCTCTTGTAATATAGTCACTTCTGCTCTTCCGGCTCCTGCCCCTCCCCCCTGTTCTGTAATATAGTCACTGCTCTCCTGGCTCCTGCCTCTCCTCTCTGCTCTGTAATATAGTCACTGCTCTCCTGGCTCCTGCCTCTCCTCTCTGCTCTGTAATATAGTCACTGCTCTCCTGGCTCCTGCCTCTCCGCGTAAATAGTCCACTGCTCTCCGGCTCCTGCCCCCCCTCTGTTCTGTAATATAGTCACTGCTCTCCTGGCTCCTGCCCTTCCCTCTGCTCTGTAATATAGTCACTCTCCTCTTCCGGCTCCTGCCCCCCCCTCTGCCTGTAATATAGTCACTGCTCCCTGGCTCCTGCCCCTCCCCTCTGCTCTCGTAATTTTCATGCTCTTCCTGGCTCCTGCCCCTCCCCTCTGCTCTGTAATATAGTCACTGCTCTCCTGGCTCCTGCCCCTCCCCTCTGCTCTGTAATTTAGTCACTGCTCTCCTGGCTCCTGCCTCTCCTCTGTAATATAGTCACTGCTCTTCCGGCTCCTGCCCCTCCCCTCTGTTCTGTAATATAGTCACTGCTCTCCTGGCTCCTGCCCCTCCCCTCTGCTCTGTAATTTAGTCACTTCTCTCCTGGCTCCTGCCCCTCCTCTCTGCTCTGTAATATAGTCACTGCTCTCCTGGCTCCTGCCCCTTCCCTCTGCTCTGTAATATAGTCACTTCTCTCCTGGCTCCTGCCCCTCCTCTCTGCTCTGTAATATAGTCACTGCTCTCCTAGTTCCTGCCCCTTCCCTCTGCTCTGAGTAAGAGTTGTAGCATAGTCTTTACTGGATACTACATCAGTCACACAGAAAAGAGGATGTAAAATCAATGCAGTGTGCTAAGAGCACAGCAGTGTGAGTACACAACCACAACACAGACTCCCAAAGTTATGATCAAACAGCCCCCAGGGATTGTAACCGGACTCTGTCTGCATGATTAATGCTGCTCACAGATTCCCTTTCATGAACAAGGTTATTAACAGTGTCAGGTCCTGACATGATCAAAGATGATTAGGTTTTTTTTTTATGTCCTTTGTTCCAAGTGATACACGTAACCATGGAGACATCTAGGCACCAAAGTTCTAAGCTAAAACACATCAAAATCCTCCAAAATCCAAGGCAGATTTCGTAGCTCTAATTTTCAGGTGTCACTTTCAATAAGTACATTATTCAAAAAGTCTTTCAAATTCTATTAGTGGCCTAAGGACCAGCAGCAGATCCATTCTCCTTCTTAAAATTCATATATTCAACCACCAAGATAATAGAAAAAGCATAAAAATAAGAAAGGGAAAAAATGCATAAAAATCCCAATCTCCAAAAAAAGACAAAATGGCATCACATTAATCTCCATGAAAGGGGAAAAGAAGCCTAAAAATAATCAAATTTGTAAAAATATTTTGAGGAAAATTAAAAATCACATGAAAATAGTAAAAAATGTTTAAAAAAAAGTGTAAAATAGTCTCCAAAAAGTGTAAAAAAATAATCAAAAAAAAAAAAAAAAAAGTAAAAAAAAATTCCAAAAAAGGAAAAAAAAAAAAAAAAGAACATGTAAAAATAATCTCCAAAAAAGGACAAAATGGCATAAGAATAATCTCCAAAAGTGGGAAAAAAATCATTAAGAAAAAAAGTATAAAAATAATCAACATAAAAATAAAAATATAAAAGCAGGAGAGGAAAAAAAACTATGTAAAAATAATCTGCAAAAAAATCAATAAATGAGTAAAAGTTACAGACAGGAACTTTAAAAAGATTACAAAATAAAAAAAATATATATAAAAATAATCAACATAAAAAATAAAAGTATAAAAGCAGGAGAAAGAAAAAAAAACATGTAAAAGTAATCTTCAAAAGAGGAAAACAAATGTGTAAAAATTATCCCCATAAAAGAAAAAAAATGTTTAAAACAATCAACAAAAATTTTTTAAAAAAGCATAAAAATTATCTCCAAAAATCAATGTAAAAATAATCATGACGAAAAGAAAAAAAATATGGAAAAAAATCCACCAAAAAAGAAAAAAAAATCCATCAAAAACCTAAAAATAACACATATAAAAATAATCTCCAGGTTTCTATATATCCGCTTGTAACAAGGAAGGAGTGTTCGCTTTCACACTAAAATCTGAGTGAGAAGCTGGAGATTTTGTGCGACTATCCATAATTCATGGGCCTGACTCATTCCTTTTTGTGCAGTTGGATTCTTCTAGAAGCCTCGGGCGGAAGCTTCTTCACACGTTCTCCCAGGACTCTTCATTCTCACTTTGCTGTGTATTTTCCTAGCATCAGGATTAACATACTCACATCAGGAAATCCTTGTAGGGAACTTGTCGGATGAGGATGACCAAATTTGTAGTGATGATTTTTTTATCCTCTATTTAGAAATCTTTAGATCACCATTGCAAATGATTGGCGGCCAATCGTTAGTGATTGGCTTAAAGGAAATCCATGATAAACCAGGGACATTACTCATAGATCCAGGCACCGGGACTGTGGGAATCTTCTTATATTTGTTATCCATGGCCTCCTTCCTAAAATCAACTTTTAAAATTATTCTAATGAACCAGAAGGGCTCTGGGGGGGCATTACCAGAGCCCCTCCGTGTAGTAGCTTCACAGGCTGTTACATTGTGCAGGAGCACTTCCCATCCCACTGTGTTAGACTACAGCAGGCAGAGGGAGGGGACATGCTGAGGGAGCAGAGGTGAGGGAAAGACAGTGTAACAGCCTGTGAAGCAACAGCACTACTAAGACTGCCAGAACCCTTCTGACTCATTAGCATAATTATAAAAGTAGATTTTAGAAGGAAGGAGGCCATGGGTAACAAATATAAGAAGATACCACAGTCCCGGTGCCTGGATCTATGAGGAATGTCCCTGGTTTATCAGGATGGATTTTGATGGTAGATTTCCCTTACGTTCCCTTATGTTTCTTGTTTCCCAGCGCTCTGTCATTTTGAAACAATGACATTTTTTAATCTTTGTGTAAATGCATTCTGGGGCAGAGCTGTATCTTTTTGTGCACTTTTTAATTTTCCTACTACCCGTATTTTTCAGACTAGAAGGCGCACTAAAAATCCTTTGATTTTCTCCAAAATCAATGGTGCTCCTTACAGTCCAGTGTGCCTTATATATGAACCGTACTTACAGACATCAGCTGCCTTGAACTGTGCACAGGTCTGCCACCTGCTGGTCACTCATCCTTATAATCAGGTGCGCCTTATAATCCGATGCGCCTTATATATCAACCTAGATGTTTTAGCAGGCATTTATTGATGGTGCGCCTTATTGTCCGAAAAATACTGTATTTTTTTATAAAAGATATCAATGGTTGTGTAAAGAGGAGGTTTGGGATCTCACTGGACAGTGTAGAAAGAAAGCTGGTGCACAGGCTGTTGAGACCCCTCCCCTAATGCACCTAGAAGCTAATTTGCATAACGTTTTAAACCGCATTTTCTCCAAAATGGTGAATTGCCAACAATTAGGAAAGTTATATCTTGATATCTTGTGATAAGATAAGATTTGGGTGCAGATAGTCTACCCCTAAATACTTTTAGTATTACAAATGACCAATAGGAGAATCTATCATTGCTCGGGGGTGGTACTCTTTGAAAATCAGGCCACGCCCATCTTATATAATACTTGAGTCAATGTATTATACACTTCATAATACAGGTAACAAATCCCTTATTCCCCCAATAATATGATAAACCGCCCTCCCCACGAATCTGAATGGCGCGGGGTCCCCACGATGAGTGTGATAGTCATTTCCAACCTTTGACATAGGAAAATATAAAGTAAAATATCAGAAGATGAAGACGGATGATCTAGCGCCGATTCCGGAGTTAATCTGTATCCTTCCTGCAGCCCACGTGTCTGCGGAGACAGATGTGATGGATGACACAGACGCCGCCAGGATTTGACTCCCTTTAAATTGTGGTGATAATTCGGGTTTAATCAGAATCCCATCTTAGCGATGGTAACAATGTATCAGGCGTCTGACATCCATGTGAAGAGATGATGACTGGTGAATTAATTGCGTTTTGTATCATGATGATACATGGTTTATTATTAGATTCTTATACCATGAGCAGGAATACAAGTGCGTGCAGCATGAGGAGGCAGTGTCCTATATAGCAGATGGAGGGTCACATGACACAATGGAACAGGACTTCTAGCTATCACTGAACATATGTTACACGTGTTCCTATCACGTGCTGGACACTCCCTACTAACTGTACATATGCTCCACTCACATCCTGGACCCACAGTATGGATATGCAACATCCCCCACCGGGGCCTAGCCTTTTCTTGGGGCCTGGAGGCAGCCGGGGTGGCTGGTGGTTGCGGCCTAGGCACGCTAGTGTCACGATGCTTGGTATGGGGACCGGAGGGCTGTCCTACAGCCTGGCAGGTCTCCAGCAAGTGGTGTGTGCAAGAAATATGGAGGGAGAGGCTGTGGTACTGGTTCTCCCTGGGGCAACCCCTGAGTGTCTGTAAGATGTCCCTGGGTAATGGATGGGGAAGCCCGTGGTGGTGACCGCCATATCCAGGGATCAGATGGAGGGATTGTTGTGGAAATTAACTTACAGTTCTTTATTGAACAGAAGGCAACGGCCAAAATGATGAACAACAGATTTTTTAAGATGGAAGAGTCATGGAGAGCTGGTCCACAGGAAGGTTACTCTCAGCCTGATAGTAGATTCAGGCTGGGCTGGTGCAGGTAGAACAGGTGGTGGATCTCAACTCTGGGCTTAAGTCACCAGACTTGACATGGGTGCTAGGCAATGGCCTGAGGCACCTGAAGTTCCTGGGATTAGGACGCTGGCTGTGGTAGACAGACCATGAGGTCTGGTTCTCTTAGAAGACCATGACTGAAAAGACCTAAAAACTCAGACCATGTGCTTCCGCTCAGCGGGGGTTTATATACTCCCCTGGTCAGGTGGTAGCACTCCTCCAATCAGCTTCCAGCTTGCTTTACAAGATCATAATTGGACATGCTCTTGCCTTACCAGGCAGTGGCTACAGCTACAATCACAAAGTTCTCTTAGCAGTAGTTTCTGGATGCGCAGGCTCACCAGATGGATCCTGACCAGGAGAGGGCGCTATTCGCAACTACTACCTTGCCTATACTTTGGCAGGAGTGTTGCAGATATATGTAGCACCCATATAACTTGTGCACCATTCACATCTAGGAGACGTTCTACACGCTGTTACATGCTGGGTCCATGTCATACACAAGTCACGTCTATGACACATACAACCTATGACCTACACACTGGATCCATGCCACAAAGAAGCCTCTATCCATAGAAACACTATAGTACATACATACACTCGAAGTATATGTGATTATAATATGGGCGGTCGACCGGGGTCCAAAGCTTCTAAATAGCTCCTTGTTACCCAACTATCTTCCCATCCTACATGTGATACTGCTCTAAAGAGATACTAAAGAGAGTAACTACCAGTCCTGAAGTCCTCATACATGTAAGTCAACTTGCATGTGTATAAGCCCTTCCAGGACCCTTGGAGGTCCTCCAAAGATCCTTTTCCATACAGTCCAGTGTCCATGGCAGTCGCCCCCACAGTTACATCAGGGACTTACAGTATGTGATACGGAAGGTCCTCCAGGCTGTATATAGGCTGCTCATATATACTACATATACATTGCATGTGGCAGGATGATGTATTAAAGGGGCAACTAATATGATGACCTCAGTCTATAATTTAGAAGGTTTACACCAAACCCTGATGACTTTTCCTCCTGTGTCCAAAGGTCACAATAAAATCAGTGATTCCCTCACATCTCAGCATGAAGAGACATCGGAAAGTCATCAAACAAAACTATTCAGTGAGCGTTCACCCTAATTATGTTTAGAAAGGTACAAGAAGAACTATGGAAACTGTTCCAGGCTGAAGGGGACATCTCCCCAATATGGGGTCATCCAGGGCTGATAAACCAGGGACATTACTCATAGATCCAGGCACCGTCACATTTGTTATTCATGGCCTCCTTCCTTCAATTATCAATGTTTTTATGTTGATGAGCCAGAAGGGCTCTGGGGGTGGTTACCAAAACAAAAGGGCTTTTTTTTAAATTTGTGCCTAATAAGGCACAAATACGGTGGTTCAGTGGTTAGCACTACAGCCTTGCAGCGCTGAGGCCCTGGGTTCAATTCCCAGGGTCAACATCTGCAAAGAGTTTGTTTGTTCTCTCCATGTCTGCGTGGGTTTCCTCTGGGTCCTCCGGTTTCCTCCCACTCTCCAAAAAATACTGGTAGATTGTGAGCCCCATTGGGGACAAGGACTGATGTGACAAGTTCTGTGCAGCGCTGCAGAATATGTGTGCGCTTTATAGAGAATTATTATTAAATAAAACTTCATTTGACAAAGACAAATCAGGTGCAAAAAATAGACCCACAAAAGGTGCAAAAATAGCTCAGGGAAGGGGAAATAAGGTAAGTGACCCCCTGGTGCACAGTTTCTGGCTCAGGACTATTGGACTTAGTGCTGGGGACGTCTTCTCCTTGTGTCGGAGAGGACTGGGCCTTTGATCCCATGATGGATTCCCTGTAGAATCAATTACTGCTGGTAACACAGAAGTGATATCCATACATACACGTGTCAGCGAGGGCCACGCTCCGCCATACAGGGAAGAAAGGAAATCTCCGCAGCCGGGAATCTGATATGGATTATGTCTGACGCTCAGGAACATATGAAATGGAGATAAATGTGCAATGTGCTAGAATACAACAGCAGCTATTACTACAATATTCTGCACGTCCCTCCAGTCTATTCCTCAGCGTGTTACACAGTGATATCACTTTATTTTTTTCTATTTTTAAAACTTTAACCCTAGGTTGTCTGATTGATCCCGCCATATACTGCCATACTACAGTATGGCATTATATGGGGATGTGCGAATCGCACATTGTAATGAAATACACTAGTTAGATTCAGACAGCCTCAGGTCTTTGTATGATCCAAGGCTCACCTCTACCCGATGACATCACGAGGAGCGACGATCTTCACCAAGGTCCTGAATCCGCAGATTGAAAGCAGCAGAAGGGACACATCCTCCATTCTACAAATATCTGATTCTGGTACCAGATGTAGGAAGTGATTCTGGACTTGTAGGGGCAATAATATTCATACAGCCCAGAGCCCATGGTGGTCTTTTCCAGTCCTGTATGTACCTTTGTACATGTAAGGAAAGAGAGGTCACCCAATCTGGGATGTGGGATTGTAGGTCATAGTGATGGGTGTAAAAAGAGACAGAAACCTATAAATAGTTGCCCCTCCATCAGGAATGTCATTATGGACATGGTAATAGACTGTATATTACACCCCATTACTGTACAGCAGGTTAATGATGTGTGAATCTCATCATCCCGCCTTACACCAATCTAATTCCTAACTTCGCTTCAATGTATCAGCCTTGATTTTCCTCATTAATGCCCATTGTTATACATAAGGAACCACGTAGATTTTGAGGTTCAGCAAGTGCCATCATGCTCCAGTCACATAGGATACAATGGGCCACATTTATCACTTTTGTGCGCCTAAGTGTAGTAGTTGCGCCTAAATTCTGGCGCACTGTTTTGCCAGAATTATCACCAACCGCGATAAGGTAATTTCCTCTTATTAATCACTTTATCATATAATGGTGATTTGTCTGCCAATGTATGATGTCATACCCGCCCCCCAGCACACATCGGATCTATGAGAAGGCTCCAGACCTGGCGTAGAATTGAGCCTTACCCTGGCACAGGGGCAGAATTGCCGGTCCACTCCTCCACCGGCCGCACCACCCTTCACATCCCTCCATGCCAAATCACATAAGGGGAGATAACAGCCACAATTTCTGTCTGCACACCTATTTAGGAGCCTGTAGGCCTGATTTCAGGCACACCAGGGGGCACATTTATTTACCCATCCAGTTGATGCCGCCGATCGGTATGTCCGACGAGGATTCGGAGCTGCCGTGATTCACTAAGATCGTGCGTCCAATATCCTGCATGTGTGACTTCCCGGAGTCCAGGTCCGCCGGAGTTCACCTTCTTCTTCCTGGTGCATGTAAGTGCTTGATCTTGCGACACAATTTTCAAAGTTAAATTCCGCGGTTTGTCCGAATCAGTCGGATCGTCCGCCGGCAACACCCCTGATTTGTGTCACATGAAAGCCGGCGCCGATGCGCCACAATCCAATTGCATGCACCAAAAACCCGGGGGTAGGGCAAATGCAGAAAAATTAAGATAACCCGACGGACATACGTCCGACGGACCCTTAGTAAATTTGCACCAAGGTCTGATATATCCACCCAAAGTCCTGTAGAACATTGGGGCACATTTATCATACAATGTGCCAGCATATAATGGTGCACCCTTCTCTCGGCATGAGCCGAATCCAACAAAACAACCAACGCAACGCGGCTGAGGACCTTATCTGTCCATCTGTCCATGCTGCCGGCCACCCGGATTTATCAAAAGGCCGAAGGTGGGGGGCGGGGCCAGCATCGTATGATTATTGTGCCCCATAGTTCAACAAGGCCATTGGGCCACATTTACCAGGCTTGTAATTAGGCGTATGAGCCTTGAAATAGGTGCAATTGCTGGTGCATGGCCTAATTCCCCAATTACTCCATTACCAAGTGGCCATGGAGGGGTGTGATGGGGGGCTCATCCAGTGACAGACTGGGCCGGCGGGGTGTTCTTGCCCATCACTTTAACACTGTACTATTCAGTTACAGGCTAGGCCGCAATTCTACGCCCGTGCCCGCTAGGATTTATCAGTAATGATAATAATTCATAATTCCTTTATTTATATATCACACACAGATTACGCAGTGCTGCACAGAGTTTGCCAAATCAGTCCCTGTCCCCAATGGGGCTCACAATCTAATCCACCTACCAGTATTATTCGAAGTGTGGGAGGAAACCGGAGGACCCGGAGGAAACCCATGCAAACACAGAGAGAACATACAAACTCTTTGCAGATGTTGACTCTGAGACTTGAACCCAGTTCCCCAGCGCTCCAAGGCTATAATGCTAACCACTGAGCCACCGTGCTGCCCTAGGCCTCCTGAAAGAGCAGGGGCACCATCACACACCAATCCAATGATAAATGTCCCCCATTGTGGTTCAGTCAGTTTCTTAGGGATTCTCCCAGCTCCCCTAAATAAGTGTCAGTGCCTGGATAGGGTCCCAATCGCAGATATAAAAAGACAAGAATCCGCCACTCAAAATGGGTCCGATGCCAAGTCAGCAGTTTATTCTTTCAATGAAATATAATCCCCTTTAAATCGTGTTCTGACGTTTCGGTCTTTTACATCGTGACCTTCATCAGGTGTAACATCGTAACATGATTTAAAGCCCATTGTAATTTTTGGGATAATAAACAGTTGACTTTCTATAGGTTGGATACAGTTTCCTATAGAACATTCTGTGCAGATCCCGGATGGTGACGTCTCTAATCACGGACATTTATTAGTTAGATGTCAGTGATGGCGGCTGCGCTTGGCACGATGGCCGCTTGTTTATCCGGATAATATTCCCCGGTGAATGGAGATTACTATTTACTTCTAATGCAGCTATTAGATCTAGAGGGAGACAATGGAGGGGATGAATGGGGAGGCTGCACTCCGAGGTCATGGCCCCCCCACAGAGGGGGCTCCATTCAGCACCGAGACCCCCTACACCTGCTTCCTTATGTTCACCAACAACATTGTAATTAAAGGCAGTGACACAAATAACCTTAATGACAGAGCGCGCCTGGTAATTGTATACAGCCCCCCATTCATCACGCATCAGTGTATCCGTGGTCTCCATGAGCACCACAAGGGTCTGGGGTAGACGGCGCCCCCTTCTATAGTCAGGTGTCTTTCATCCCTGCAGACGGCGGAGATTCATCTACATCACACAGGGCTGATAGCGCCAACTATTAATATGTTATGGAGGAAATTAGTGAATGTGCCCTGCATTAACCTCCACAAGACTGAGAGATAATGGATATGGAAATGTAAAGCGACTGGCAGAATATTCCATGTATACAGATAATGTATGGAATGTACACAGGACACAAGAGCAGCACCTGCTGATAAGTGCACAGGCATGGGGGTCCTAGATGTGAAGATGGATAGATACAAATAAGAAAGCGGGCGCACTCCAAATTGTGGGGTTTCTTTATTCCATAATCAGCAACAAAAACAGCGACGTTTCGGCCAAGGCCTTTTCAAGCTTTTTGTGGGCTTGAAAAAGGCTCCTGGAGACCGAAACGTCGCTGTTTTTGTTGCTGATTATGGCATAAAAGAAAACACACTATTTTTTCACACCCAATTGGAGTGTGCCCGTTTCTATATGTATTGCTGAGGGAATCAGGGCCATTCCAGGACGCTGCACCCACAATGAACGGTTTGTGCTGCTTGGACTTTCTTCTCTAGATAGATAGATATGAGATAGATAGATAGATAGAAGAATAGATAGAAGATAGATAGGTAGATTAGATAGATATAGATAGCTAATAGATAGATAGACTAGATAGATAGACCGATAGACAGATGATAGAGTAGATGAGCTATTGAGATAGATAGATATATATGAGATAGATATGAGATAGATAGATAATAGATAGATATGAGATAGATAGATAGATAGATAGTAGATTAGCTAGATAGATAGCATGATAAGAAGATGATGGAGATAGATAGATGATAGAGAGGATATGATAGATAGATAGATATGAGATAGATTGAGATAGAAGATAGATATGAGATAGATAGAGAGATGACATGAGATAGAAGAGAGATGATGATATGATACGATAGATAGATAGATAGATAGATGATAGATAGATATGAGAATAGATAGACAGTCTATATAGATAGATATGAGATAGATAGATAGATATGAGGATAGATAGAGAGATAGATTAGATAGATATGATGATATAGATAGATAGTAGATAGACTAGATAGATGAGATAGAGACAGATATATAGATAGATATGAGATGAGATAGGACTAGATAGATTAGAAGAAGATAGTAGATGATAGATAGAGTAGATAGATGAATAACGATAGATAGATAGATAGAACCGATAGAATATGAGATAGATCAGATAGATAGATAGATTGAGATAGATGGATATGAGATAGATGATCGATAGATAGATAGAGTGAGATAGATAAATAAGGAAGATATGAGATACGATGAGGAGAGATAGAAGATAGATAGGTAGATGAGATGATCGATAGCAGATAGAAGATAGAAGATACATAGATAGAACTAGTATGAGATAGATAGATAGATAGATAGCTGATGATAGAGTAGTAGATATGAGATAAATGAGATAGATATGAGATAGATAGATAGATAGATAGTATAGATATGTAGATAGATACGAGAGAGAGATAGATAGATAGATAGATAGTAGATAGACAGATAAGATAGTCTGAGATAGATAGATAGATAGATAGATAGATAGATAGATAGATAGATAGATGAATAGATTTACTCACAATTCTATAAAAGAAAAGACAAAATTATATTCAAACAAGTTATAAGAATCTCCGCTCTGCTACATTTTTACATTGGTAACATGACTTCGGCTGACACTATCTTTTGCTTTGTTAAAGGGATAAGCTTAGAGACATTTTTTTCATATTTGCAGTAAATTGCTTTTTTCCCCGGTCACTTCACTCATGACAGATGATGAGTATGGCCGCCAGTGAACAACTCACATGTACTAGAACGTGTGACGCAAGAGGATTGCAACCTAGCCTAATTACATCCGAACAGCATCTCAGGATGCATGAGTGTCTATCCAGGATTATCTAGGCTATCGATCTATGATGCTTAATCGATCGACGCAGAGTCTAGATTCTAGCGAGAGTCGATCGATCTAGCGATCTATCTTCTATCATCCTCATCATCTCCCTATTCCTACCTCCTTTGTAACATGGATCCATCCTCCCCCAGTGATATTTATCTATTCATCTCATATCTATCTATCTATCTACTCCTATCTAGTCTATCTATTCTCATTCTATCTATCTACTATCATCATCCATTATCTATCATCTATCGACTGATGCATCTATCTATCTATCTATCTATGCAGATCATAGCTATTCCTATTATCTATCTATCTAATATCATTATCTATCTATCTATCTATCTATCTATCTATCCATCTCCTATCTGCCTCCTTTGTAACCATGGACTCCATCCCCTCCCCCAGTGATGTGACACCCCTAGGTATATCCCAGTGACCCCCAGGCTCCTGTATCAGAAGCAGATTATCACTCATCAATAATATAGACAGTTGGGCTGTAGAAGATGATGTGATCACTCAGGACCTTCAAAAGGTCAGAAACCATCAGGTGGGAATCCTAGATCACATCAAAGAAAGAGGAGAAGAGCAAGTAATGTCACTGGAAGAGAAAGAATAAAGTCATTGTGTAATTATCCTGCTCTGAGCTATGCCCAAATCATGTGGAGATATATCCTACAGATATACAGGGGTCTCATCCTATAAATATTAAGGTCTCATTACAGCTAGGGGTCCATCTACAGATATACAGGGGTCTCATCCTATAAATATTACAGGGTCTCATACTACAGCTATGGGGGTCTCATCCTACAGATATACAGGGGTCTCATCCTATAAATATTACAGGGTCTCATACTACAGCTATGGGGGTCTCATACTACAGATATACAGGGGTCTCTCTCTACAGATCATCTATAAATATTACAGGGTCTCATACTACAGCTATGGGGGTCTCATCCTACAGATATACAGGGGTCTCATCCTATAAATATTACAGGGTCTCATACTACAGCTATGGGGGTCTCATCCTACAGATATACAGGGGTCTCATCCTATAAAATATCAGGTCATCTACAGCAGGGGTTCATCTACAGATATACAGGGGTCTCATCCTATAAATATTACAGGGTCTCATACCACAGCTATGGGGGTCTCATCCTACAGATATACAGTGGTCTCATCCTACAGATATACAGGGGTCTCATCCTATAAATATTACAGGGTCTCATACTACAGCTATGGGGGTCTCATCCTAAGATCACCACAGGGTCTCATCCTAAATTTACAGGGTCTCATACTACAGTGGGGTCTCACCTACAGATATAAGGGGTCTCATATAACAGATTACAGGGGTCTCATCCTATAAATATTACAGGGTCTCATACTACAGCTGTGGGGGTCTGATCCTACAGATATACAGGGGTCTCATCCTACAGATATACAGGGGTCTCATCCTATAAATATTACAGGGTCTTATACTAAAGCTATGGGGGTCTCATCCTACAGATATACAGGGGTCTCATCCTATAAATATTACAGGGTCTCATACTACAGCTATGAGGGTCTCATCCTACAGATATACAGGGGTCTCATCCTATAAAATACAGTCTATACTAAAGCTAATGGTATCTCATACCTATGGGGTTCATCCTATAAATATTACAGGGTCCATACTCTATGAGGGGTCTCATCCTACAGATATACAGGGGTCTCATCCTATAAATATTACAGGGTCTCATACTACAGCTATGGGGGTCTCATCCTACAGATATACAGGAGTCTCATCTGTCAAACATGCAGGGAAATACAGGGTTCACGTCCTATAGATATGAGGGGGGTTTCATCCTATAGATAAGAGCGAGTCTCATCATACAGATATGCGGGAGTCTCATCCCATGGAAATGCAGGGGTATTTTATCCTATAGAAATGCGGGGTCTAATCCTACAAATATTTGCAACACCCCTGCCAATACATAGGCAGGCTGGTAGTTGCGGATAGCGCCCTCTCCAGGCCAGGAGCTGTCAGAGGGAGTCATGAACCCTCTAGTACGTTTCTAGCACTGAGAGATTTATGTAATAGCAGCTGTAGCCTCTGCCTGGAAATGCAATAGTTAAATGGGTGTAAGATGTTATCCAATTAGGTGGCTGTATTGTAAACTGGAGTATGATTGGAGAGGTGCTACCACCTGACCAGGGGGAGTATAAAACCCCTGTGCAGGGGGAGCACATGGTCCAGTCTGCAGTGGTCTCAGTCCAGTCTTAGGTGGTCTGTCTGACCTCATGGTCTTTGCCTGTCAGCAGTCCAGACCACGTAGTCTAAGTGAAGAGAGAGACAGTGTCAGTACACCTTCAGTGCTGTCACAGAAACCAATCCCAGGAACTGAGTCAGGAGACTCTAATCCAGAGCTGCAGCTTCCACAGTTTGGACACAGCTCCATCTCCATTCTCCCAGCCTGCATCTACTACCAGGCTGATGCTTTATCCTGAGGACCCCTCTGCATGACCACTCCAGTACCAGAATCCGAATTTGCTATTCGACCGTTTTAGGTCTGTTGCCTGCTACCTGTTGTTCAATAAAGAACCGTGAGTTGATTTGCACAATGTTGCCTTTGTCTGATCCCTGGATACAGCTGTCACCACCACGGGCTTCCCCATCCGTTACCCAGGGACTTATCTTACAGACACTCAGGTGTTGCCCCTTGGAGAACCAGTACCACAGCCTCTCCCTCTACATCATTTCTTGCACACACCACCCGCTGGAGACCTGCCAGGCTGTAGGACAGCCCTCCGGTCCCCATACCAAGCACCGTGACATCAGCGTGCCTAGGCCGCAACCGCCAGCCAGTCCGGTATTCTGGGCCCTGACTGCCTCCAGGCCCCAAGAAAAGGCTAGGCCCCGGTGGGGGATGTTGTATATGTGGGGTCTCATCCTATAGATATGTTGTGTCTCATTCTATATGATATACGATATGTGGGGTGTACCACAGATTTCCTCCCTCCCTGGTGTCCTCTTAATGTGTCCTCCATGAGAAGACCCTCTTACCTTTCACTCTCCTATGGAGATGGTGAATATTTCATTTTTGGAGTGATAACCCAGACTAGTAATCTTCAGATTAACCTGCAGATTTCTCCGGAGAAGCTGGGGCTGATTTGCATTGTGGAGACCTGTGTATTTTACCAGCTGGGGATGAAATCTGATAACATTCGGAGGCTCTTCACCAGCGAAGCGGGAAAATGGCCTGTCAATCACTGGAGGCCATGAATTATGGACTAGCAGCAAATAACCTGTAATTTACTGGTGGGTCTCAAGCGCTGAAAGGTTTTCTGCACAGAGGACTGGAGGACAAGAAGAAGGGGCCGCAATGCATCATGGGTAACGACTAAGTGGAGCCAAGGGGCTGTCAGAATATTCCCTAAATACCTTAATTATCCAGAAAGCTTCTAGATGTGCATCACTCATGAGGATTTTACATGGGGGGGAGACAACATTCACTGGTGATGTCACTGGGGTCAGTGATGTCACCTAAAATATGGTACATGGCAGGACTAAACTTGTCCTGATGCCACACGCCCCACACACCATCGCTTGTGTTATGTCACAGGCAACACTCCCCCCGTGTATAGCAGAACAGACATTGCACCTGTAAGAAACTACATTTATCGTTCTGCTGGTGAAAGCTGTCAAATGTGTAGATTGTAATTACAAGCTGCTGCAGAAAAATACCCTCAAGACAACATAACATACAGTACAAGCAGCGCGACTATGGCACATCACACTATGACTTACTCCATAGCCCCACACTACTTGTATCCTGTATATATGGGCACAGCACAGTACTACTACTCCTATCCTGTACATATGGGGACAGCACAGTACTACTACTCCTATCCTGTATATATGGGCACAGCACAGTACTACTACTCCTATCCTGTATATATGGGCATAGCACAGTACTACACTCCTACTGTATATATGGGTACGCACCGTACACTATTCTATCCTGTATATATGGGCACAGCACAGTACTACTACTCCTATCCTGTATATATGGACCCAGCACAGTACTACTACTCCTATCCTGTATATATGGATACAGTACTGTACTACTACTCCTATCCTGTATATATGAGCACTGCACAGTACTACTACTCCTATCCTGTATATATGAGCACAGCACAGTACTACTACTCATCCTGTATATATGGGCACAGCACAGTACTCTAATACTCTCCTATCCTGTATATATGGGCACGCACCAGTACTACTACTCCTATCCGTAATATGGGACACAGCACAGTACTACTACTCCTATCCTGTATATTGGAGGATCCTGTACTGTAATACTACTACTCCTATCCTTTGTATATATGAGCACGCACAGATACTCTACTCCTATCTGTATATATGGACCAAGCCCAGTACTACTACTCCTATCGTTATAGGACAGTACTGTACTACTACTCCTATCCTGTATATAAAGCACTGCACAGTACTACTAAACCCTATCTGTATATATGGAGCACAGGACAGTATATGTCCTATCCTGTACATTAATGGGCACGCACGTACTATCCTGTATAAATGAGTACAGCACAGTACTACTGCTCCTATCCTGTATATATGGGCACAGCACAGTACTACTACTCCTATCCTGTATATATGAGCACAGCACAGTACTACTACTCCTCTCCTGTATATATGAGCACAGTACTACTACTCCTATCCTGTATATATGAGCACAGCACAGTACTACTACTCCTATCCTGTATATATGGGCACAGCACAGTACTACTACTCCTATCCTGTATACATGAGCACAGCACAGTACTACTACGCCTATCCTGTATAAACAGCACAGTACTACTACTCCTATCCTCTATATACAGCACAGTCCTACTGCTCTTTTCCTGTATATAGCTTCCCCTCACTGGTGCCCACCCTGTAACCTTTGCACTGGTTCGTCCCTGGTGTTTACTGTAGAACAAAACCCTGGAGTTCACACCATAAAGACTCAGGGTGTGAGGTTTATTTTCGAGGGGTTAATATTTACACTCCATATAAAGACTAATAGAATGATGTGTAAATAATGAGATCTTAATGTATAGACTCCGGAGTGGCGTGCCGGCCCCGGCTCTACCTATGGAGTCTTTGTTGTCCGACCACTATTACAGACAAAGGGCGAGTCTTTCCGAGGGCATTGATGAAAGTCTTTTGTTACATTGTCATTACGGTTCTTTTTGTTCACACGACATGATTTCATAGCCGAGTAAAGAAACACTGGCGCTCAGGAGCCATATGTCGCCGGAGCGCGGCGCTGAATAATATGGATTCCCAGGAGAAACAAAAGACCACTTGTCCGCGGAGGAGTTGGGTAAATATGTCGGCTTCTTGATGTTAATATGTGTCAATAAGAAGAAATTTAGCAGCTTAAAGCAGCTTCTTAATCAAATCTATACTTTATTAATGGACTATCAGAAAGTGACTGACGGGAAGGCGGTCTATACGTCCTCACCGGATAATAAGCCCCATTGTGTCCATTGTCAGGCAGAGTGACACCCTATATTTTACATACAATGGGTGTTTTTATAGAATTTTTTTTAAAAATCTGCAATTTTGATGAAAACAGAAGTCGAAAAAATTAGCATTTTTTTTCTATATATGCACAGCGCCTCTCTTATTCATAGGCCGTGTCCGGTATTACATCCTGGCTCTATTTACTGAAATGGAATGGAAAATGGTAATACATGATTCGGCCTGTGGATAAGGGTGGTGCTGTTTTTGGAAAAAGAAGCAACTCAGGTAAGTTGAGGATTTTAATTAAGTTGCGTGGACCCTTAGGATCCCATCTTCCCATCAAGATATCAATGTGACACGTCTGAAAAGTATTGATTGTGGAGTTACTTCTAGAACTAAGGATAAAAATGGAGGTCACATTCATGTTCCATCAACTATTCTTCCAGACCACCTTCTACTTGTCTTATCTATGGAGATAGTCTTCCACCCCTTTAAGAATAGTAGACTCGGGAAGCTAAAATCCAACAGCTTGATCCCATTTTCTCCCCACATCTGCCATGTTTGGAGAATCGGGAGGCCTCCATAAACGCCTATCAACCATTCATTCTGACATCATTGAGTTTGGCCAATCAATAGTCAGTCTTCCATCGATAGATATCTCGCCAATGTTGTCTAATACTTGAATCTTTTCCACAACGCATCCTAAAATTCATGGCCATCCTCATTGGTCTTGGTTAGTAGGTGGCCCAGGGTATGTAAGTATGTAAAACCAGGAAACAACAAAGCCTTAATCTCAGGAGTAGCCTCCATTTATTGAAGGCTCATGCAGAGGGATCTGGGTGTGTGATACCAAGAAGACAAGCATGGATGTAGACCAAGAACAGGTCAAGCAGGGGGTCAACCATAAATGGTTCCTCCATGGGGAATGGTGCCCTAAGTATCCATGGCCCCTGCTGCGTGCTACCTAAATCGCAGGCTGCGCATGCTAGTCCTACATATGTAGACAACCCCTACATATCCTACAGCAGTGATGGCGAACCTTTTAGAGACCGAGTGCCCAAACTACAACCAGGACGATTTACTTATCGCAAAGTGCCAACACGGAAATGTAATTAGTGATTTATACTCCCTGCTCTGTCACAGCTTACATTGATACCAGCCCCTGAGGACACCAATAGAGCAGTAATAGGAGAAATTTGGATGATCATTGTAACTTCCCTCCAGGGTCCCATAAACAGGAAGAATTGTCAGGGCTGGAGCAGGAGCTACAATGATAATCCAGATCTGTCCGCACCTTCCCACTCCTCCTGTAGTCCCAGGGAGAGCTGTCACTTTAATATAGCACTAAGTGCAGCAAGTCCTGGGCTGTCTGGGACTGCAGGAAGATACCTGGAGTCATCTCTGGTGATGGCCTGAGTGCCCACAGAAAGGGCTCCGAGTGCCACCTCTGGCACCCGTACCATAGGTTCGCCACCACTGTCCTACAGGATCTAGACCATGGTGGTCACCTGGAGAATTGACTTCCTAAGTCTTATAGACTTTTGTCAAGATCACCAATCTTCTTTCCAGTTGAGTTCCAGGTTTGCTAAGAGGATTCAAGGTCCAATTTCAAGACCATAACCAGGACCTGTACACCAAAATAGTACATTAAAGCTTATTGAATCCATGATGTCATTCCTTAATGATGCTCCGGGCACCTTCTACCAGGTTCTCTTACACCTCTCACAGCAACATAACCTTGTCATCAAATGATCATCGGTGGAATATTTTTATAGAATCTTCAACTGAAAGTGGACGACCCCTTCTAGAAGTGAAGTCTTCCATGATTCTAGTCTTACATGACCATCTGTATGTAGATAAATAAAAGAAGTCTCAAATGATGGGAAAAATTCAGGAATCCAACAGATGGGAAGACGTCTCATTGACCATCTGGCCATGTCCATCCTCCAGACAGGAGGTGGGTGCAGGGTCTATACATGAGGAACAAGCAACTTTTTGGTACTTTCCACCTGCTCATATTTTCCCGATCATTAACCGTTGAGATTCTCAGAGGGCGCCTACCTTCTACCCAAAGTGCTTAATGGAGGATTTCAACTTTGAATCACTTTGAAGAAAAAAGGTAATTCTCAGCAAGGACTTCATTTATAATGTGCGGCGCCTCGGGCTACATAATTATGTCCTGAATTAATAACTCTGCACTTTTTGCTTTCCTGCCTAATGCTGATTACAAAATAGCGAGAGCCGGGTCTTACCGGAGGTCAATGGGAACATCGGAAAGTTACCTCAAGAAACAATCTGACAATGTGCCGGATACTGAAAACTTAAACTGCCCCTCAACCCAGAAAACATTCGGCATAACAAGTCAATATACTCAGAGGCCTCCACTGACGTAATCACCTTCCTACTGGGTCCTACAAGGGCTTCAACCCATGAGAAATTAGAGGCTGATATCCAATGGGGAGGTGGCACCTCAAGCACAATGGAGGACACCAAGTATGTTGAATCTTGCTGTCAACTCAAATTTTTTGGGTTTTTTTGTGTCCCTTTAAGACATTTGTTAAAAAGGTGAAGAAGACCTTGGACTCTAGACTCTAGGCTACTAGATGTCATCTCAAGATCTCAACTGTTAAAAGTCCATGTTTCACCACATAACTAAGCCTTGCTCATCTGAGGTCCCACAATGTGCACATTTCAGAGGTTTTCTAAAATTTTTGATGGCTCAAGGGATCACAAAGTACCTTTGCTAAACTGATTGGTGGGTGCTCTTCCAGGATCGGTTGTATGGAAATCAAGCCGTCCAATATTGGCCATCGGGGGTGAGTTGGGAAACTCCCCATACATATTGGATGGTTGACCAGTCTCTCCAAAATCAAGTCCAATTGATATTAGTCACATCTACGGCCAGCAGTGGTACTCTACTGTGGATCAAGTCTTATCTTCCCAAACAATGTAGGATCAGACATATTGAAATCAAACTGCCCAATCCTTCAACCTCCAACCTAGGGTTGAATTCGGAAACCCACCATACACTTTGGATGACAGGTCCAATTTATATTAGACATTCAGGTAAGGCTAATGGTGGGATGGTGGAATTTGGACCCTGCTCTTCTGAACAGGAGAACGATTTATATTATTAATACATATAAATGTTTGACCAGCAGGACAGGAGTAAGGATGGTGGGGGCCTCTGGGCGCAAAATCTGGTGGGGGCCCCCATTGAATGTAGTTTAGACAGGGTAGAGCAATCGCTACATACAGCCTCTCCAGTAATAACTAAATACAGCTCCCATTATTCACTATATACAGCCCCCTGTAATCAATATTTACAACACCCCAGATAGATATATATACAGCCCCCAGTAATCACTAGGTTATGGGACTGCCCAAATCGCCCACATTTGGTGGGGGCCCCTTTAAGGGCAAAGTGGTGGGGGCCCCAGGGCTCTTGCCCCGAGAGCCCCCTCTATAATCCGGCCCTGCTGTCTAGATACAATCGTAACAAACCGTCAACTGTGAGAACTATAAGATCAGTACCAGTCTAGATATAAAGAAGCAGCTCCCTGTCCCTGACAGCAAGCAGAGATCTTAAAAACATCAAAAACAGTAAATCTGAAAGTTGCTGAACTTCTTCGCTTCACCGTAATCAACCTAATTGGCCTAAACTCGGAGCGCCCCTCTAGTACTTACCACCCCATGGAGCTCCTCCAGCGGCTGAGCCTCCCAAGGAGCATTTGGATGAATATTTGTCTACACAAACAGGCTTTTTTTAAAAATTTTCGCATTTTACCCATTAATCAGCAGCGCCGGCGCTCAGACATTAATCACGGAGATGATACTTGAGATAAAAACTGAAGATTTGTCCTGTGATCATCGGCTTTGAACACAACACAAGTCTGAGGCTCCGCGTAACCTGTGATTAATGAATTCCTCGCTCGCTACACAGAAGCTGCGCACCCCTCCCCCCGCTCTCCGCAGATAAATATTTAAACTTTCTTCCCGGAGTTTCTTCCACCTTGCACCCCGCACCTTCCGCAGGAGGAGGCGCGGAGCTCAGAGACTGGAAATAGAGTGAAAAATGATTAAAATAATCGGAGGCATAAATATTGTAACCGGCAGAATCCATTTTTTATCAGAGGCGCTGCGTCGGCTTTTAGCGGGTTCCCAAGGTAATAAAGTGCGTACGAGAAGCTTAGTCGAGCATACACGGAGATTAGCGGCTCGCGCCAATTTATTTCCATAACTGTGTTCCTTTTTACAGGTATTTGTTAGGTTTTGTGAGTAAAATGAGCCGTTACATAGTATTTACTCCTACAAAACATTGTCTTGTCCGGATTACGATGAGCTAAAGTTTCCAAAAAATGTGTAACACCCCTGATCATTCTGTTCCCTGGAGAGAAGTCCGCAGCAGCTGCTTTGTGGATGGTAAAATAGGGACCTGTAGACCTCCCACATACCAAATAGTGTCATCCTGGAGAACAATGGGTTGGACCAGGATTTCACAAAAGTTCCTGTAACAATGGGCAACATTATAACAATTTCATAAATATACAATCAAAATCCATCCTGATAAACCAGGGACATTACTCATAGATCCCTGTAGTAGCCTTCTTATATTTGTGGCCTCCTTCTTTCTAAACTCAACTCTGTTACCAGAGCCCCTCCGTGTTGTAGCTTCACGGACTATTACATTGGGGCAGATTTACTTACTCGGTCCATTCGCGATCCAGCGGCGGGTTCTCCGACGCTGATACGTGTCTTCCGGCGATTCACTAAGGTAGTGCGCCCGATGTCCACTAGGTGTCGCTGCTGCGCTGAATTCCGTCGCAGTTCACTGAAGTTCACCAAGCTAGGCCGGGTGCAGGTAAGTGCGTGTCAAACGACACATTTATTTTTTTTAATACAGCTGTTTCTCCGAATCCGACGGGTTTTCCGACGGTCATGCCCCCTGTTTTCCGTTGCGTGCATGCCGGCACCGATGCGCCACAATCCGATCGCGAGCGCCAAAATCCCCGGGTAATTCAGGGAAATTTGCCGCAAAACGGTAAAATTTGGGTAGCCCAACGTAAAAATGTGATTCGGGCCCTTAGTAAATGACCCCCATTGTCTCACCCTCCCCCCTGCTCCCTCAGAACTTTGCCCTCCCTCTACCTGCTGTAATTTCACATAGTGGGAGATGGAAGTGTTTCTACACAGTGTAACAGCCTGTAAAGCTACAGCAGATAGGGGCTTTGGTAATGCCCCCCCCCAGAACCTGTCATTAGCATACTTTTAAAAGTTGATTTTAGAAGGAAGTCATGGATAACAAATATAGTAAGATTGACACAGTCACGGTGCCTGGATCTATGAGTGAGGGTTGGATTGGGGGGCTTAGGACCTAGCAGTGGAATTGATTCTGGGGGTCCACCAACTGCTACATGGAAATATTATCTGTATATTCTAAGGCCACGTTTATGAGAATTTTTAATTTCATTGATAGTAAAAACACTGATGGATTTTAATTTGCCCCATAATGTTGCAACAACAACCGGTAAAGTGCCCTGTGATGCACAGCTATGTGACGTGTTTACCACGGTGCTAAACAAAGAGCTGAAAGCGATGGATCCAATTGTTATAGAATCTTTGTGAGATAAACTGCTGACCGATGGGGTCTGACCCGACAGTAATGGAGGAACACAGCCCCCATCCAGTCACTGGATCCCTCAGTAGTCTGTGGTTGGACCGCCAACATATCATCATGTTATATAGGATTATGGAAGAGCCCTTCAGAACAGCAGCCACAGAAGTCTACAGACCCGACTTACAGACGACCCCTAGTTACAGACGGACCCCTCTGCCCATTCTGACCTCTTATGAAGCTCTCTGAAAGCTTTACTATAGTCCAGTGGTGGCGAACCTATGTCACAGGTGCCAGAGGTGGCACTCGGAGCCATTTCTGTGGACACTCAGGCCATCACCCCAGTACAGAGTTTACCAAACAGAACCAAATCCACCGCATCTTCCTGCAGTCCCAGACAACTTAAGAGATGCTGCTCTCAGAGCTATTTTAAAGCAACACTTCATTGGCTGTTTGAAACTGCGGGAAAAGTGAGAAGGTGTGGACAGTGCTGCAATATCTTTGGAGGTCCTCCTGCTGGAGCCACCATTCTTCCTGGAGAGAAGCTATGGAACTTATCTTGTACGTAACCCGGGGACTGCCTGTAATACCTGTTTTTCCTTTGCATAATATAGAACTATATGGTTCGTATGACTTAGTAGTGAATAGCGGACCCCAAACCGAAATATTGAGGTCCGCTCTGAACATTGCAGGTTCGGGTCTCCGAACATAAGCAAGAAGTTTGTTTGCGTCTCACCCCTCCTGCCAGCGCCGATTAGTGGGGTTGAGCGTTCCAGTTGAGCAGGTCCACTCATCCTTACTCAACAGAATGGACCAAAGGTCATCACACTGACCCCACGACCCCAGCTCTGCTATGTGCATCAAATCTCAACTTAATCCATTAGTGGATCCATTCCTGACGCACCAACAACACCTTCAGCTCTGCTACATCTGTAGGATATTATATCAGAATGGGGGAAGTTTATTACCAGCCATCCAATGCTGTGCTATAGGTGACATTGTGTTTTATAAGTTAAGCCCATGCGGGGGAGGGGGGGCACATACTTTCTAGCATCTACCCCTCTACTCCTTGCTATCTCTGATGGCTTCTGTCCATCACGGTTCACTGGAAGTTCTTTCAATCCCCCCCCCCCCAGACTCCAGCATTTCATCCTCTCCTCGGCTGCCAGGCAACCTCCGCCCAGAATGGCAATTAGCCAGATGTCAGGCGCCCCATTATCTCCGGGCCTCAGCGCCACATTATAGAGTCTCTGCACGATAACAGCGAGAAGGATGGAATTAAAGGAGACCGCCCCGAACGGCCTGCGCTCCACGCATCGGAAAGGGGGACGCAAGGCACACGGGGGTGCGCTATGGTTTAACCAATTAGATGCCAAGGATGGGTTTGGTTACAAGTAATTCAAAGAAATTGTTACAATGTTTCCCATTGTTGAAGAAGCAGCAGGCCAAGTGAGGATTCCTACAGCGAAGATTTATATGGACACATGATAAGAGAAAAGTATAGATATGTAAAAGATAGATAGATAAATAATAGATGAATATGAGATAGATAGATAGATAGATAGATAGTTTTTCAAGAACAGGCAGCACTCCAAAATAATGGTGAAATCGATGGGGGTGTCTTTATTCCATATGCAACGTTTCAGCTCTCACAGAGCCTTTATCAAGCATAGTATACATGGCCAGTGTGCAAGCTTATAAGGGCCAGTCTTACAATTCATTGGTCCGTGTGTGGACTCTAACAATCAATTACAAACTTTCACAAAATATAATGGTGCTTATTGCGAGTGATACATATACTATATCCAAGAACAGCAATATATAGTGTACATCAAAAATACATCGTTAGATGAGTGAACAGTGCAAATATAAGTGCAAGTGAAGAGGGTAGTGCCCTCCCATCGGTTGTAGGACCGCCCCCAGTCTCGGCTTTCCATTCATTATAACATAACTAGGAGGGGCAGAATGCCGGAAGTGTCGTTGTTGATCGAGACGCGTCACCGGAAGTCGTCATGGTCGTCATGGTCACGTGGGCGGGCTCCGTCCACGTGATCTTGGCGCATGTGCACTTGCTTATGCGATGTCGGCCGCCATTTTGGGTAAGGGCAAAAAAGAAAAAATGACCTGCAGACATAGTCGGATCCTATATTGGGTAACGTACAATGCTGTGTCACACCGTAACCAGGGGCCAGTGGGTGACATTAAGTAGTGTACCCACCACCAATGTCTCCCAGCTCAGATCGTTGGGATTAAACATGGTATCCAAGATATGGACCACCGTTGTTCTGTCCCGACGACTTACCTGGTCTTTCTGGGGTGATATTCACAATCTGAGGTGAAAACCTCTGTCGTTATCCCTGCGGGTTGCGACTATTGGTTGTCTGTGTCTGTCAAATAGAGGATTGGATAAATGAATATATAAATAAATTAATTATCACGGCAAGAAAAAGAAGATAATGTGACAACTCCAGTAGGGCACATGTACTTTGTTAAAAGACAACGAAGGTGAAAGGCACGAGACTTTCGGGGGTTTGTGATCCATCCGATGAGGGTCAGAAATTCCAAATGTGTCTAGGAAAATAGATAAATAAAATAGATAAATAAAAATGGCGTCAATTATCGTATTGCAATATTGTCAATATTAAGACCAAGTAGATGAATACATAACAGCAAAAACACTTATCGTATTGCAATTTATCTCCAATATTCAGACCAGTGAGGTCTGATTCATTACTGGCGGGGATATTTTCCCCATACTATACTTTAACCTACACAGAAGTCCACCAGAAGGGCTACACAATGCGCCGGAGGACGACACATGCCATAGAGCACCATTGTTGCTGTCAACATCAGAGAAATGCATAATTAAACAAGTCCACTCAAATTGTACTCAACATTTAGACCATGGGGTTGTAGGGTCCCTAGTCTCTGAGATAGATAGATAGATAGATAGATAGATAGATATGAGATAGATAGATGATTTAACATTGATTTGCCCCTATATGGGTGTAAATAATTACACAACAACACGACAGTCCAGGCATAGGAAAGGCAATGGTATAATTTGCGCAACACTTTGTGCCTTTTTTAAAATTTGCACCTAATAAGAAGCAAAAAAAAACGTATAAGGCACGTAATAAGGTGCAAAGAGCCTAAACGACAAAGACAACACACATTGCACACTTCTAGTATCTTATGAGTGACAGGAGGGTAACATGACCCCCTGGGATTATAGATATCCTGTTGTTTACCTTTCTGTCATATGAAATATTCATCTCGGGCTGTATACATAAATGTTCTGTTTCCAATATTAATGAGATGAATTATCACATCAGCGACGTTCATGGATCTCACTGGCAAGTGAGCGAAATATTCTATATGAAGAAAATGAAATGTACACAAATCATTTTTAAAAACTAAGTAAATAAGCTGTAAAGGAAAATGATAAATTCCCTGTGAGGAGGAATTTTTTGCCACCTTCACCAAATCCATCTCCTTTATTTGGTGCCGCTCCGATGATTCCAACGCAGTTGGAATTTTTTCTCTAGTCCAAACCATTCCTGAGTTATGAGTGGGATTTGTTTTAGCAACCAATATGGTAATCAGGCTCTCAACTGTCAGTTGGAAGGTCCCACTCAAGGACCGCCCACCTGACAGTAGAGAGTCTAAACTTGTGACAATTATTGCTCAGGAACGGTGAGGGCTAGAGAAAAAATTCCAACTGCCCCGGAATCAGGGAAGTGGCTCCTGTAAAAAGATACAAAGAGTTAGAATAGGTCCAGGTGGTGAAATTCCCCTTTAAATTTCCAATTTTTTTTCTTTTTTCTTTAGCTATTTGTCTATCTTCCAGTCTATCCACTATATTGTATCTAATAATACAATATTATATTTTTTGCAGTACAATATTCAGCACAAATGTTCATGAAGTGAGGGCATTGGCGGCGTGATATAATAACACGTGTTCCATCACTCACTAATGGCATGATATTATAGCCACCGATCATAAACATTATTACTCGGAGAGAACGCGCTCGCCAATTTGCATGTTGACCTTGACGCCTGCGTGCGCGGATCTGATGTGATTTAATAGAAGATGATACAGATTTGCAAAAACTGCTTAACGCGAGGCCGTAATAAGAGGGAGCGCAGATGATTCTCGCCGTTTCGATGCGTCAGCAGAATCCTCGGAGTCATCATCC
The DNA here is from genome assembly GCA_019512145.1 of Engystomops pustulosus. Classification (NCBI taxonomy): domain Eukaryota; kingdom Metazoa; phylum Chordata; class Amphibia; order Anura; family Leptodactylidae; genus Engystomops; species Engystomops pustulosus. The sequence continues at coordinate 312,093,936 of CM033641.1, read as the reverse complement.
TCGTTGCCATTTTTCACCCGGCTCGTTACGATGACAGCGACTCACAGTCAGAGAGAAATAGGAGACGGCAACTATTACCGCAAAGGTTGTAAATCCTGCCGCGCTTTGGTTGTGCGTCCTGCACTTTCTCTACTTACAGACATAACCCTGAGCAGAGATCCCACCCCATCCCAACTATCATTCATACGTCCATGTTCCCTACCAAATAGAGGGATCATTATTTGCTAAAATTGGTCTAATCTATGCAACACTTGAGATAGACTCCTAAAGGTGATGCCACACGAGACGTTTTCGGTCCGTTTTTGACCGTTTAACATGCATTTGGCTGCTTACAGCCTGTTTATTAATGGGAAAAAACTGACAAAACCGGTCAAAACGCATGCATTTTTAAGCGGACTGTAAACGCATGCTTAAAAATGAACCAAAAACGCTGTGTGTGGCCATTTCGCCATTTTTGTGGTAAGACGAAATTTGCTTTATATACGTGCAACAGAACTTATAGTCCTGCTGCTACTACTGAAATACACAAAGGTCTGATTACATATCTCAACACTGTCTAATGCTGCATTCACACGACCATTGGGGGGGGATGTATACACGCCCCCCATAGACGGCAATGGCTTCACGGAGTGATAAGGTGCAGAACACGTGCGGCAGCGTTCCGCTCAAAATACGGGGAAAAGAAAGGACATGTCCTATCTTTCCCCGTGTTACGGCACTGTGCGCCATGCATCGCTATGGAGAGGGGAGGGATAACTCCTCTCCATCGCGGCGAAAGTATTCCCACCGTGCTATGGCCTATACTATAGGTTTGTGTGAATGCAGCCTAAGGCTACATTCACACTAACGTATGGGGGACGTATATACGGCCGACGTATATACGGCCGATATACGTCCCCCATACACTTCTATGGGCGCACGGCACCCTACGGGAGCGGTACGGTGCAGCACACGTGCGGCACCGTACCGCTCCGTACCCGGGAAAAAGATAGGACCTGTCCTATCTTTTCCCGTAATACGGCGCCGTGCGCCATAGGTTGCTATGGTTGCTATGGGCGGGGGTGAGCTGCGTTCACCTCCTCCTCCTCTCCCCGTACACTGCCGTTGCCCACTACGGTACGGTACGGCGGGTAACGGCAGTGTGAATATAGCCTAACATTGATTACACATCTTACACTGCAGAGAGCACAGAGCACAGCAGTGTGAGGAAACATCTCCAATATACACAAACATCTGATTACACATCTCTCCAGGGATACCTAAGGGCTTATTCACACTGCTGTATCTTTTGGCGGATGTGCGGCCGTGCGCCGCTATTTCCTATGGAGGGAGGAGGGGTCACCTCCTCCTCACCTCCAGCACACGGCGGTATGCTCGCATGGCGGGCATGCCGTGTGTGAATGTACCCTTACACTGATTGCAGTCTGTATGGTAACAGCCTTAGATGTAGGAGCAGACAAGTGTCCTGCAATGTTTCCCCTCTTGCAGTTCGCCCTGTAACGCCTTTGTTCTACTAAGGGTCCCAGAGGTCAGACTTCCAAAGGTCACGTATTGATGCCTGTGATGCCACTTGCAGCTTCCAGGGCTATTTCCATTACATTGAGTGGAGGAATATCACCGGAAATGCTATCACATTGTGAGGTCTGGCTGCTAGTGCTCCCACAGTGACCCAAAAGTCAAAAGAGCTTCAATACTGCCCCTCTGTGCACAATAGCGCCCCCTGGCTGTGCAGTGTTCTGCCGCATGGCTATAGATCTTGATATCTTGATATCAAGACCAAGACTGATATAACGTATCTAATATGTACTGATACATTGTAACAATCAGGACAGAAACTACATCTGTATCTTTTTCATCTCCCAGAAAATTGTCTGGTCAGTTACAATTGTAACAAATCCTCAGCTATGAGCAGTGATCCTTACATTGTACATATAGCACAGATACAGTGCAAAGTCTACAATATTTTCATGTTTTTTCCCTGTACAACCCCTCAAAGGGTTAATCGGCAGGCTATATGGTATCCTATATGGGTTCCACTGGGATTTAATTATAGTAATTATCGGTCCCATCCTTCCCTATTACTGACAGTCACTGGTAGCCAGGATATCACTTCCAGCTGCGTTGCATTCTGGGATATGTAGTTTGCTGGTGTTCTCTGCCGGTGGTTGACTCCTAGTAATCCATGTACCTTATCTGTGGATTTCTATGGATCGGTGCGTAATCCCGCTGACTGTCAGTGTCCTTAGGGTGCACTTAGATCCCAACCAAAAACACTCACCAACAAAGTCAACTCTGCTACATCTATAAATCAGCCAAAGGGCCCTATTGTCCTAGGTTCAGACACAATTGTCTCTAAAATCCCACGGCTTCCATTACCATGGGTCTGATGGCGGATGCCCCTCTGGGGTTAATGTATTGGGAGACCCCAGAAAGACAATGCTATATAAAACTCCCCTTTAATTGAGTCCCCAGTTGTCCATAGGTCACGGGTGAGGACAAGGTTCAAGTGGTTTTATCAAATTGGTGGAGGTGTAAGGCATGTAGACAGTGCTGTATACCTGAGCCTATAGCTTTAAGGGGGGATTTGCCTTGTCCTGGATGATATAGTATCCTCAGCACCACAGACCCCAAGGCTCCAGACCTAATTAAGACCTAATTAGCAAAAAAAGCTCAATCAGCTGTATCCAACATTGGTCTATTTTTTGTTTTACTTATTTGCAGTTCCATGTGTCTCACTTGAGAAAGCCTCACTGTTTGGAGCCGAAATGTTGCTCTTTCACATGGAATAAATCCACTAATGTATTTTTCTCACTACAATCTGGTGTGCTGCCTTTTTTTCCTTTGTCTAGATAGATAGATAGATATGAGATAGATAGATAGATAGATAGATAGATAGATAGATAGATGGATAGATAGAT
>CM033641.1:311815455-312090855 GCA_019512145.1 Engystomops pustulosus | reverse complement strand
CCTTCACTAGGAATAGGCCGGTGTACTTCAGTGCATTTCGGGGAACTCCAGCGCAGGAACTGCCTTAGTGAATCCCGGCCGGACCCGAATCCGCCGCAGAGAACGCGCCGCTGGATCGCGAATGGACCGGGTAAGTAAATCTGCCCCACTGTATCATCCCATCATCCGAACCCGATACAATTGTATCTACTTCCCAGCTAAAGGGCCAACACGCATTTCCAAATTTCTCCAGGAGGACAATGGAGAAGGGCGGATCTATTAAAGGGATAAACACAATGTAATGTCAAGGTGAATACAATCAGGGGTTCACTTACTTTTCGCACACCCGGGGCGGGGGCTTTGCTGTGAAGTTTACTGATAGTTTGACGGTTTTCTCGTGCACAGGGATGAGGCCTCCGATGATAATCTGTCCATCATATTTATACGCTGCTAATGGAGGGTCAGAGGACTGACAGGAAGGGGGCGCCGCAGGGATCCGAATGACCCAGGACAGAACAAGCATCATCTGAGCGAAACATGAAAAAATATTGTGAAAAATTTAAAAGCGACAGAATCATTAGTAACAAAGATGATAAACAGATAGATAGAAAGAAAGACATGAGAAGAAGAAGAAAGAAAGAAAGAAAGATAGATAGATAGATAGATAGATAGATAGATAGATAGGAGATAGATAGATAGATAGATAGATAGATAGATAGATAGATGATAGATAGATAGATAGATAGGAGATAGATAGATAGATAGGAGATAGATAGATATGAGATAGATAGATAGATAGATAGATAGATATGAGATAGATAGATAGATAGATAGATAGATATGAGATAGATATGAGATAGATAGATAGATAGATAGATAGATATGAGATAGATAGATAGATAGATAGATAGATATGAGATAGATAGATATGAGATAGATAGATAGAGATATGAGATAGATAGATAATATTTTGTATTCCAGTGCCCCCTCCCCCTGGACAGTGCCACATATCTGGGTATCTGGCCCCAGGACTCATCTCCATGACATGGTGGCTATTGTCCTATAATTCCGGCTATATTTAATCTCCAGTGCCCCCACTACTGAGGAGGACACCCCTCGCAGCGGCCTCCTCCCAGAAACCTGCCACACACGGATCTTTCCACCATTCCCACATCTTGTGACATCTTAGATTTCTGATTCTTCTCCATAACATCCTATTATTAGGTCCATGGGGACCAACATACGGTGAGAGTCTCCAGCACTCAGCTTCTCCAAGAGTCCTCACACTGCTGTGCCCTTAGATCCTTACATTCCACTGCTCTACTGTTCTGCCCTCTGCTGTATAAGTCTACAATGAGACATAATAGGTGGGTGCTGGAAGGGGGTCACATTTACTAGTCAAAAGATCATGCTGGTCCTCCCTGCTGTGTTTCCGGCAGAGGCTAGCAAATTTTCAGACGTACAACTTCCGTCCATTAGCCATATCCTCTTTCTTCTCTTCCCACTTCCTAAACCTTAACATGGACAAAACCAAACTCATAATCTCTCACATCCCTCCCACCAGACCTAGCAGTCACAATTCATGGCTCCACACTCTCCCCCGGTCTCTAAAGTTCGCTGCCTTGGAGTTATAGTGGACTCTGCCTTGTTCTTTAAAGTGTAACCGTCATTTCAAAAAACTTTTGATATGTTGTAGGGCAGGTAATTTTAAGCCCTTTTGCAATTGGATTAGTTACCCGAATCTTGCTCCTTTCTCTTGTATTCTGCAGACTTCCCCTAGATGTCAGAAATCTCACATATGTCTGTTGCTAAGCTCATCCCGTCTTCATAAAGAAGCTGAGACTATGGAGGGAGAGACACGTCCCCATCTCTCTCCCTCCAATCAGCTGATTACCTCATGTGTCACTGCCCCAGCACTCAGTCATGTGCAGGGAGAAGCCCTCTCTAATGTAGTGACCAAACACCTAAACTTATCTCTCCTCAGCTTCCCATACATTTGTATGTAAAAAAATAATCCACACAGACAAACTGCAGCACCCCCTCCCCCCATCACCTTACACAAGGAAGTGGCAGGAGACTGTGCCCTCATGTCTGTGCTGGAGTGATAGATAGATAGATATGAGATAGATAGATAGATATGAGATAGATAGATAGATAGATAGATATGAGATAGATAGATAGATAGATAGATAGATATGAGATAGATAGATAGATAGATATGAGAACCAAACTGCTCTTGGATGGTTGGGAGAAGTTGCTCTTGGAGGAGATTCTGGTCCCATTCTTTATTCATGGATGTGTTTTTAGGCCAGACTGTGAGAGAGCCGATTCCCTTGGCTGAGAAGCCGCCCCACACATGAATGGTTGCAGGAGGCTTTACAGGTGGCATGAGACAAGACTGGTGGTATCGCTCACCTTGTCTTCTCCCAACAAGCTGTTTTCCAGATGTTCCAAACAATCGGAAAGGGGATTCATCAGAGAAAATGACTTTCCCCCAGTCCTCAGCAGTCCACTCCCTGTACCTTGTGCAGAATATCAGTCTATCCCTGATGGTTTCTGGAGAGAAGCGGCTTCTTTGCTGCCCTCCTGGACACCAGGCCTTGCTCCAAGAGTCTCCACAGTCTCACAGTGAGTGCAGATGCCTCACACCTGCTGCTGCCCTTCCTGAGCTCTGCACTGCTGGGAGCCCCATCCCAAAGCTGAAACACTTAAGAGACGGTCCTGGCACTTGCTGGTCCTTCTTGGGCACCCTGGAGCCTTTTTGGCAACAATGGAACCTCTCTCCTTGAATTCCTTGGCGATGCAATAGATTGGTGACTGAGGTGAAATCTTTCTAGCTGCGATACTCTGTTAGGCCAGTTTTGTGCCGTGCAATGATGACTGCACATGTTTCTTTAGAGATAACCATGGTTAACAGAAGAGAAACAATGATGCCAAGCACCAGCCTAGCCTCCTTTTACAGTGTCCAGTGGTGTGATTCTTACTTAATCATGACAGATTGATCTCCAGCCCTGTGTTTTTGGGGAAAAAGTTCATTTTCTAGGTAAATATTGACTTTGCAATTAATTGCTGTTAAGCTGATCCCTCTTTATAACATTCTGGAGTATATGCAAATTGCCATTATAAAACCTGACACAGTAGACTTTTTAAAAATTAACATTTGTATCATTCTCAAAACTTGTGGCCGTGACTGTAGGAAGTACTTCCTTGGGTTCACCCCTGTACAAGGATACGAACTCATTTTAGGTGACCACCTTTTTGGAGCAATAACTCTACGTCTAGATATGGATGATCCAGATGAAGCAACATTGGTGTATGACATCAAAGAGAAAGGCAAGGACATGGTCAGAAGACTGTACCAGGTCAAGGGGTTGGGGCTCTATTGAAAATGTTAATTCGGGCCTAGGTCTTTCTCATTATATTTATTATTATCTATTATTAACCTTATCACTATTACTATTGTTATTATTGTTATTATTATACTTATTATTATTCATATTGTTATTATTGTTATAATAATATAATGTTTTAGACTCATTTTTATTATTATTCTTTCAAATATTATCATCCGCAATTTTATTTTTAATGAATTATTTTTTTTTATGACTTCAATTATGAGTATTTTATTTTTTTATCTCCATTATACTCTATTATTTATTTTAGTACCAACTATTGTTATTATTATACTTCTTATTTCTATTATCATTTCTATTATTCTTGCGATATTATTTCTATTATTCTGAATATAGTTATTATTATTATGCTTCATGTGTCTATTTTTTTTATTATCATTTCTATTATTATTGCGATATTATTTCTATTATTATTATTTTATGCTTCATATGTCTATTTCTATCTTTATCATTTCTATTCTTCTTTCGATCTTATTTCTATAATTATTTCTATTATTTTTTTTTATTATTATCCTTCATATGTCTATTTTTATTATTATCATTTCTATTCTTCTTGCGATCTTATTTCTATTATTATTTCTATTATTTTTTTTTATTATTATCCTTCATATGTCTATTTTTTTTATTATCATTTCCATTATTCTTGTGATATTATTTCTATTATTATGACTTTTTCTAATGTTTATATCATATATATTCTTCTTATTTTTATTATCTCACATTTTGTCCCTTTCCTCCCCATTATTTTCCCGCATGCTGCAGTTATTAATATTCTCCCTGCACATTAGGTGTTTGCCTGTCAGGCTTTTCCTTTGATGCCTTCGCACCTCCATTGATATTCAGACTTCAATCCCTGATCATTCATATGCATCGCTCCTTCCTCCCCGTCTCCCTGACAGATGCCAATGAATCCAATATCCATGTAAAATTAGGCATAAACATCAGCAAAAATATAAAAAAATTTAAAAAAAACACAAGGAAACCTGAACCCTGGAACTGTCTTGAGTTAATTTTGCCAATAAAATAATATTTTGGGTTTTTTGGAGGATGTATCAACCTCTTCACCTTAAGGGAGAGCAGATGTGCCCGGGGGTCTCCGAGGTTCAGGCTCAAATCAATTAGCATTTCTGCGGCAGGGGGAGAGACAGTTGCCGTATAATGAGTTGTCCGGACGATTCCGCCATGATCCATAGTTTTTCACAGGTCGGTAATTAATACTCGACAAGCCCCGCTCTTGTTGGGCAGACATATTTATTTCTAGAGTCATTACAGGTGGCATCTCCAGCCCCGCCAGAAACTGGTTTATTAGCCCCGGTGATGACAACGTTAAGAAAAATGTTGTCAGATTAGGCCCCGCCCAGTTGTTAGACAAATCAGCCGGTCTACACATAGAGGGTCCATCCAGGCATCTTCTTTATATTATCATTTATATTTTTATTATTTTTTAGGATTTTAATTTAAAGTGACGTTCCAGTCCATAATAAAATGCGGCTGTACACAGGGAAAGTGCTTTAAAAATACACAGTCATCTCTTTTTTAAAAGCTGATGTCACTGTTTGTCTATTTTGATGTTTTATTTGCATGTTTTACAATGGACGCCATGTTCTCCGTACAATTTTATAGTCTGAGAAGCTTCCCCTAGAAAGATCGTAGCGGGGTAAAGGACCTTGGATGATGTCATCAAAATGTGCTCAACCTAATGTGGGAGGAGACTGATCACATGGCCATGACATCATCGGAAGGTCCTTAAACTGCTAAGATCTCCAGACATGGGCGTGTCTTGGTCTTCACGTTGACGTTATTGAGGCGGCCATTTTGTACCATGGAAATAAGGCTTCAAAAAAGACAAACGGGGACATCACCTTTCAAATGAAGGCGCTAGGTATGTTTTCTCGTACATGGGCTGTGGATGGCCACATTTTTACACTGGACTAGAGTGACACTTTAAGAACTTTAAAGGTGCGTGAGGAGTCTAGGACTTATGATAAAGTTGATTGGTGCTCGTCCAACCCCTAGGACTTCTTCTGTATACTCTATATATGTATTATTTATCGGTATCATAATTTGGAGCCTATAGGTGGTGCATGATCACACTTGCAATGTTTTCTTACTCATAGAGTGGGGGGGGGGACTCCACTGTATGTAGGAATAGAGGTACCCAAATTAAAATATTGGACCCCTGCTGTACCTGGATAGTCATGGAAGTTCACATCAGATTTAAATCTATGGGTTCAAATTATTAATCACATTACTGTCCCTGTGAATGGTTCACAGAAATGGGGGACCCTACTGGAATGGAGGATGTTTATAAGACCTGGGATCACGACAGACTTTGACTGGACCTTCAAACGCCTTGCAAATAGTCAGGTTCGAACCAGGACTCCAGGGTTACAAGGCAATATTAGTCTCCATTGAGCTGTGCCAGCATCACCACTGGGCATACCTGGGCAAGGGCTCCTGGGGAGGCCCACATAAGGTTATAAAAAAGGAATCCATATGGGTGAGGGAGGCTGTTTCTAATGAATCCATAGGGGGTGAGTGGAGCTTTGGGAATGATAAACTAGGAAATATTTTAGGGAACAGGAGACAGTTTTAGTCTCTGAAATTTTAATGCCGCCACATGAGTTCACTGCAAAGGGGCCCCCTGAGGCTCTGCCACCCAGGGGCCTACTGATACCTGGAGCCGACCCTGACACTGAGACACCCCACCCTACTAATATCAGGCAACCGTATCCCATTTTCATACAGCTTCATCGACTGAAGTACCACGAGTCTTATCCCAATCTTATATCTAACCAGTAATGAATATTTTGGCTGGAAAGCCCCTTTAAAGAGGACCTGTCACCCACATTTTTGGCACTAGGAGCTGCTTACTGCGGGGTACAGTGTAATTGTCGGACAGCTTGCAAAGCTGTCCGACATATTCATGAGGGGGTGGGGGTGGGGCATGGCTAGGGGCGGTGGGGCGGTCCCATAGAAGGCCGACACATGTCCCCTATCACCATATAATATGGTGATCAAATAGGTCAATGTCTAGTTAATAGGAGGATTTGAGAGTTGGTTTTGTGTTATATTTCCTTCACTTATAGGACCATGGAAACACTAACTGTCACCTGTGCAGAGAAAATAGGAATCCGGCGTGTCCGAACTGGAATAATGACTATCCCGCAGGGAGACTTCAGGAACACACAGTAACATCTACAAGGTGAGAAACTTCATCTAATGTGCTGTTATCATGACCAAAGAAAGTAATGGTGGCCTCTTATGTCCTGGAAGAACAAAGGGTCAATCGTGGTGGCACAACCACAGATGCCTGAGACTTAAAGGAAATCTAACATCAAAATCCAGGGACATTACCCATAGATCCAGGCACCGGGACTGTACCGGGACTGATATTTGTTATCCATGGCCTCCTTCTTTCTAAAATTCTAAAAATCAACTTTTAAAATTATGTTAATGAGCCAGAAGAGCTCTGGGGATGTTACTAGCATATCATGTTTTAGCTACAAGGATGTTACACTGTGCAGGAGCACTTCCCCCCTCCCACTATGTGAGATTTCAGCAGGGGGGGAGACAGTTTAGCACTTGATGTTAGAAGGAAGGAGTCCATGGATAACAAATATAAGAAGATACCACAGTCCCGGTGCCTGGATCTATGAGTAATGTCCCTGGTTTATCAGGATGGGTTTTGATGGTAGATTTCCTTTAAGATGGTCACCTGTTCTCTATAACTTTTCCCCTTAAAGGACTTTTATATACTGAAAATTTGTGTTTTAGCCCTCATCAGCGATGGGATGTTTTCTATACTATTCAGCTTCTTCATAAAAAAAAAATAATGAATTTTTGGGCAATTATAATTATGCATGATTATGACTTTTATACATTTTATATGTATTATTTTTTAACGAGGTGAGGACACAATGGTCCTAATTAGATATAAGCGGATCTATTCATTATATTGTAGATTCAGTATGAATCAGCCATTTTCCCAGCATCATAATGAATCCCAACATGTTCAGTTACTTTGCACTGCCCCCACAGGGGAAATGAAGTATTACACAATGTCCATTCAATGTCAATGGGTTGTCTATGTTTTGCAGGACAGGACAGGTCCTCCAGAATTAGAGACGCCCTTTGCAATTATTCTCCTATCTGGTCAAGAGGGGAGGTCCTGACCATAGGACACGGACATCAACGTAATTTTATGTTATCAAAGATACCCTCCACCCAAAAAAGTTACATTTGACTATGCCAGATGCCTAACATTTCTTAATTCAACAGCCTCTTCCATCTCTAGGACCTCTTCCTGTAAGTCACAGACACACGCCCCCTCCATTGTGCCAACGTGCGGCCCTACAGTCTTAAAGGAATTTTCCATGAATAACTGAGCAGCTGTATAAAAAGTGACCTGACAAGGGAAGTAATTAAAGTGACGAGAGAACCTGGAGAAGAACGTCCAACACCAGGTTTGTCATCTATTTATACTCATTTTATTATCTGGTGGAAGATCCCTTTAAGGGGGACTTTAAGACATCCAAGAAATGTTAAATTTTTGTTTCATGTAGACGAATGATCACGACGAACTTTTAAATAAAGCAATTCTTGTAAACATGAGATTCAATAAAGTTGGAATTTGTACAGAGAGAGATGGCGCCATTCATTACATTTACTATCAGCGGCGGAGGCCGGAGCGGCGGTAATTGGAACGGAGAACACAGGGATCTCTTCATATAAAAGTCTAATTCTGCCACATAAAATACCCGGCAATGTTCTCTAAGAGGAGTGGAGAGATTCTAGATAACCAGCACCATGCGCTCTTTATACTTCTCTAATTTCCGGGTTCATGATGTCCTACAAATCTGTGCTGCCATCATGCGCTCCGCGTGTATCCCGCTATATGTACAGAATATTTCCACAGGACGGGCATTAAACATGACTCATTCTCACTATTAAGATGATGTGGAGAGCGGCCGATGACTATAGAGAGGCTGAAGATGTGAGATAGATAAATACACAGATAGATAGAAGATAGATACTAAGTGCCCCAGAGTATGGTGCTGCCCCCCCCCCCCTCGCTCCCCGGATGTATCAGGAGCCTCCGGCCTGCGGGTGGCAGCGCTGCACCACCGGGGCACCTATACGCCAGATGTGAGCTGATGTAGAATTGCGTCATAGACTGCACCTGGACGGGCGCAGGCTATAGGCAGCTATAATGCCCAACACCGGACCACTGCACCAACCCCTCCCCACCCAAATGGCGCATAGGGCGAGTAATTTCTGGATCTGCACTGGGAATTGTAGCTTCCCGCTACAGGGTTACACAACCCACTGATTGGGAATCTCCAGTATTTGCCTATTGCCCTGGAAGTCTCCAGTATTATTACTCTTTGCCCTCTGCTCTGGGGGTCTCCACTTGTATTATATTTTTATGCTTTGGGGTCTCTCATTTTTTTCCTGGTCTGGGAATTTGCCAGGTCTGGGGTCTTTATTGTTATTTATTCCATAGTCTGGGGTCTCAAATGTTATTTATTCCATAATCTGGGGTCTGTACAGTCATTTATTTTCTGGTCTGGGGTCTGTACTATCATTTCTTGTCTAGGTACGTATAATTATTTATTGTCTGGTCTGGGGTCTTTATTGTTATTTATCGCCATGGTCTGGGGTCTCTAATGTTATTCATTCCATGGTCTGGGGTCTGTATTGTTGTTTATTGTCTGGTCTGTGGTCTGTATTGTTTGTTATCCGTTCTGGGGTCTGTATTGTTATTTATTTTCTGGTTGGGGGGTCTGTACTATAATTTATTTAGTGGTCTGGGGTCTGTATTGTTATTAATTTCCTGGTCTGGGGTCTGTATTATTTATTATCCGCTCTTGGGTCTGTAATGTTACTTTTTTCCTGCTCTTGGGTCTGTATTGTTATTTATTTCCTGATTTGGGGTCTGTAGTAGTTATTGTCTGTAGTATTAGGTTTGCGGGGTGGCATGTATTGCTGTACTGTCACATTGGGAGTTGGTGCTTCTATGGGTGCTGGTTACTGGTGCGGTCCACAGAGCAGACCTCGGACCACCCCTGATCTAGATAAAATGAAGCCCACCCTACCACCGCGTCCCCCGACTCATTATCTTCACCTCCGCGTCCTGAACGTCACATGACCCGACCAATTAAATGCTGACGTAAGGGAAAAGTGAACTATTGATCCATCTAATTGATGATCGATGGCGCGGAGCAGGAGGCAAATGTTGCAATAAAGGCCAATCCATCCGTAACGCAATTAGCATAGATACAGTATGATCACCACTTTATGCGGAGCGACTCCTATCTCACCTCACCGTACCCAGTCTATATAGAGATGTAGCAGAGCTGGTTGTGTACCCTGATGAATATGTGAAAAAACGCAAGCTAATTCTATGGGAATCTACGAAATTTGTGCCGAAGACAAACTCAACTCTGCTACATCAGTGTAAGAAGGAACCATCTAGTATTTATGGTCCCTGAAGGAGAATGATAACCCGACCACCATGTGATGGGCTGCACAGAGAATATCAAGCGCCCGGTAGATGAAAAGATAACCATGTAGACGTCTCCGGAATGGATCCAGCCGAGCGGTGAAACAGGCCGCCCCACGACGCCGGTCGATAGTCTCCTCGCTGATATTATTCCACATTAAAAGGCAAAATGTATTTCATATTATTGTACAGAAAAGAGATCCAGGGAGTCCGGCCGCACGTCACCATCAATGATATCATCCAGAAACATCCCCCAGAATATTCCGAGAGAAGAAAATATATGACATCAACGCCCAGAATCTCCAGCGCTGACACATTCACATCGCGCCAAAGATCCTCAACATTTTATTATCAGTATTGATTTTCTACTGAAGACCAGCAGATCCGCACAGAAAGATCCGAGGGAAGATAAAAGAACATTTTGTACGGACATTTTCTTGGAAATTTCATCGTTCTGCTCTGTAGAAATTTTATATGTGTAGACAATAAATTAGAGAGGTGGATAGATAGATAGATAGATAGATAGATAGATAGATAGATAGATAGATAGATAGATAGATAGATAGACAGACAGACAGACAGACAGACAGACAGATAGATAGATAGATAGATAGATAGATAGATAGATAGATAGACAGAAGGACAGATAGATAGGAGATAGATAGATAGATAGATATGAAATAGATATGAGATAGATAGATAGATATGAGATAGATAGATAGACAGACAGACAGATTTATGTTATTGGATGAAGTTATTCGATTTCCTTAAAGCCCTGACTTAATTTAGTTAGTTAAAAGAAATGTCCATTATAACATGGCTGCTTGCTTTTTTTTTTCTTTCCAGAAACAGCGCCACCTCTGTACATGGCAGGTATTGCAGCTCAGCTCTAAGTAAGTGTGACTGCAATACCACACACTGCCTGTAGGGTGATGTAAAAAGCTATTTATGAATGGAAGTCATGTTTTTTATAATCCATGACATCCTTTAAAGGATCCTATGACACATCTTGAGCTGCAAAGTTTACAATCAAACCAGATGTAGCCAGGCTATACTCATCACAGAACTACTCTAGGCCCGGTCATAGCTGAATGAGTGAAGATAATGGTGTAGACGTCCCTGCAGTCCTATGTAAATGCTTACATGACACTTCGCAATGTCGCTGTGAGTCGTGCCACATGACAAACTCGGCTCTGCTGCGCGGCACCGGGCTGATTATTCCATCCCGCAGCACATTTGTCATCCATACATATCTCCGGGGACTCTTTTTCGCTCCTGTGATCTGATTTATTAAGCACTTATCCATGCCAGAGTTATATAATACATTTTTCCGCCGCCGCGCCGCACCCGCTACAGCATTCAGCAAAATTGCAGCTATCAATTCCGGCATGCAAAGTAACACAACAATCTGATTTGGGGCAAAAAATGTGAATGTTCCCAGCAAATAGTCATCTTTAATCACGGAGGAGGGTGTCAGGGTGACGGAACGGAATTATTCTAAGAGAGTTGCAACCACTGAGAAGAGATGTAGTAACATAGTAATGGAATTAAAGGGGAGCTCCAGTTTAGAGCACTCGTTGCCTCACTCCCTATCAAGGTCGTCTCTTTAAGATACATATTTTTTTGGCCTATGAGATCCTGGATACATAGAAGGTCTCTCTCTGTCTGGAGGACCAGTCCCATTGCTGAGAATTGGCCCAGTGTAATACCTCAGTTCACCTGTGGGAGTGCTGCAGGAAAAAAAATTGCAGCTGATCAATGGCCACTTTGTGATCAAGGGAAGTTGCAAACTTTAATATTTTTTTAGTTTTTGTATCTAACGATGTAGTAGAGCTGAGTTTGTTATATGGAACAATAGATAGTGATATTATGATGGACTATCTGCTGTTTTGTGTTGTCATTGGGGCTCATTTACTAAGGGTCCAAATGGCGCACTTTCGTGGGGTTTCCCAAATATTTCCGTTTTGCGGCGGATTGCCCGGGGGTTTTGGTGCAATGGGGGGGGGGGGGGGGGGGGGGCGTGGCCATTGGACAACCCGACGGATTCGGAAAAAACGCGGAATTTAAAAAAATTAAATGTGTCGCAAGATCAAGCACTCACATGCACCAGGAAGAAGAAGGTGAACTCCGGTGGACCTCAGCGCAGCAGCGACACCTGCAGGAAATTGGACGCCCGGACCTTAGTGAATCGCGCCGGACCCAAATCCTCATCGGTCAAAGCACCGCGGGATTGCGACAGGACCGGGTAAGTAAATGTGCCCCACTGTGCCTCCTTCTAGGGCGCCATGTTTCTGTATTGATTATTAAAGGCATCTATAAGTACTTAAAGGGGTCTACTCAAAACCAGAAAATAGATTTGAAATAAAAATAACGGAAACCCCCTCCCCCTCCCATAATTTAGGCAGTGCCTATCGTCATCCTGTACCTATATTCAGATAGTAAGTGCCCCCATCATTGTACACCTGATCCAGTATTAACAGTTTCTGATGTAAAGACTTTCTCAGCTAAAAGTACTGGAGACCCAGAGCCCTTCATGGGGAATCGTATGGTGAGATTTTATATTTGTATTCCAAACCTGTCATCTTTTAGCCCCTTCAAATGATAAAATTCTGTCATTCAGCAGCCACCACTAGAGGGAGCTCCGGAGCCTACTCTGTACTATGTTATCTTAGAGTACCTTCACTGTACAGGAAGTCTACAGCAGGATTCTGAGCTCCCCCTAGTGGTACCTCGAATAAGTAATAAATTATTTATCATGTGACAATAATAATAATCATAAATTGTTACATTGTATACAAAGTGTGAGGACGGGGCAATAGATGCAATGGGGGATTCCTTCTCCAATTTCCTTTATCCTGGCGGTAGATGCCCTTTAAATATGTGCATTGGGGAACATTCCAAAAAAAAATCATAGCGTATCGGTAAATATTCCTTTAAATTTTACTTCCCTTTTTTTGCAATATCCATCCCCCATTCTAAAACATCTAAAAAAAATCCCCTCCCCGTATTCTCCTGTAGAATACATCATGGGGTCACACAAGGCTGCAGACAGTATGGCCGCCCCCTGCTCCGGCAGACAGGAGCCCGGGCGATGACAGAAGTCAGACGCAGATGCTCAGCGCCCTGTCAACAAGCGCGGCGCAGCTAATACCGTGTCAGGGGGGGCACCAAGGCCGTCGTTAAAATTCATTACTGTGCCTAGATGGACGCCCTAAACTGAGATTTCTGACAAGGATGAAACCGGCAGATGAAAATACGTATGACAAAAATCCGGGCCGACGCGTCATTTCTCAGGCGTGGCGGCTTCGTGACCGCAGAGGTTACAATCGTTTAAGCGATTGTGCAAATAATGATGTTGACGGCCTCTTCATGCTCCCCTCATTACCATCACCTCCGCCCAGGGGATATTTTAGTTATAATTTTCTGCCACAAATTTTTAATTACATCCACCAACATCTTCATGAATTACAGATGGAGGCGGCCCCTCGAAGGACTGGAGGACACCTGAGGACAAGGGCATCTATTGTGCATATTTCTGTTCAGACGTTCCTTTTACTAAACTATTTGGCTACATATAATTTATTCGACATAAAAAAAGCCCAAATAAAAATTCCAGCCTGATGTTTTTGTGGTTGTTGTATACTGGATGGTCATCACTTTAGTAGATCTCCGCTTAATCAGAAGATTCTTTAGAAGACCACCCTATTGGAGATGACACCATGAGAA
Source organism: Engystomops pustulosus (assembly GCA_019512145.1). Taxonomy (NCBI): domain Eukaryota; kingdom Metazoa; phylum Chordata; class Amphibia; order Anura; family Leptodactylidae; genus Engystomops; species Engystomops pustulosus. Next base: position 312,077,232 of record CM033641.1, on the reverse strand, counting down.
GTTCACTCACAACTTAGAAAACTGCCCTTTTATACACCATCCCTTAAAAAGACCCCCCCTAAGGAGAACACCCCTTAGGAAACCACCCTCAGAAGAGCAGTTTTTGTAGACTACCCTCTTATATACTGATCCCTTTTAGTAGACCTTTACTAGCAAACCACCCATTTAGATGACCAACTCTTTAGTGGACCAAACTTCAGAAGACTACTCCACCCTATAGAAAACAACCACTCACCTTCAGAAGACCATGACTACATAAAACCCCAGGACTACCAATTAGAAGACCCCCCCATCAACTGACCACCCCTTAAGTTAAGCAGTCCTTAAAGACCACCCATTCTTTGACTATCAATTTAGTAGAGCACCACTTTAGAAGTCCATCCTTTAGAAGACCAGTAGTAGGCATAGACATTAGTAGGCTCAAATCTTAGAAGACCATCCCTTAAATAATCCTCCCCTTTATACCTCCAAACCTTATGAGAAGGTAATTCCTTTTGAAAACCACCATTTTTTTGGACCACCCATTAGTACTCTATTCAACAAAACAGACCACTCCCATTCCTTTGGAAGACCACTTCTTCTTCAAAAAAAATCCTTGGATAGGCCACTTTCACCAAGCACCACCCTACATCTTTGGAGGACCATCCCATCAACAGACCACCCCTTAAGAACAGCACTCCTTTAAGACCACCCATTCTTTTACCATCAATTTAGTAGATTACCACTTTGGAAGTCCATCCTGTAGAAGACCACTAAAATCCTAGAAGACCATCCCTTAAATACTCCTCCCCTTTAGAACTCCATACCTTTTGAGAGGGTAATTCCTTCTGCAGACCACCTTTTTCTATAGACCACCCGTGCCATTCCTTTGTAAGACCACTTATTTAGAAGATTATTCCTTGGGTAGACCACTTTCACAAAGTGCCACCCTACAACTTTGGGGGTGACCACTACCCTTGAGATGACCACTACATAAGTAGGCCGCCCCATTGAATGAATCAACCCTCAAGAAAACCATCTCTTCTCCTTAAGTAGACAACAAGGTCTAACACTCATGTAACACACCAACACTTTAGAAGACCACCCCCTAGTAAATGACACTTGTTTAAGATGGATTTTTTTTATTTTCCTAAATATTATGTATAGCCTCTCTTTTTTCACCACCCCTTTAAGTGCCTGGACTCAGTTATTGCTGTATTTACTGTAGATAAGGGACCAAGAAAACAAGAACGTTAAAAATGAATGACCCCGGGCCCCTCTGAGCGCTGACTAATGTATACGTCAATCACTTCCTTGTCAGACGGCCTTGTGGTCGGGCGCGAGGGTCCAGGCTGATGAAATAACTTCTCCGCCTGCACCCAATATATTCCGTACTCTGCACCTTCCCGGGAAACTGCCAATAAATCAATCTATCAATTACTCTTCAAGGGAGCACTTACCACCCAGCATTGCAAGCTATTGCTTACAACTCATATATACCTACATTTCAGCTCCTAGGAAACTTAAAGGGGCACTCCATTTTGGACAATCCCTTTATATAAGAAGGGCCCCTTGACTATAAACTGATCAAAAAGCTGTGACTAGTGGGAAACATAGCAGGAAGTGTTCAATTTCGCCACAGCTCCCCCACAGGAGGGCGGAGGTATTACACTGTGCATATTTTTTGGATTATGAAAGAAAGAACTGAGAGTTTATCATGTTTGTCATATATAACTCCACTCAACTACTTCACTAGATCCCAATACTGAGCCAATTTTGGAAATTTGCTTTATATTAAGCTGATCTAAATGATCAGTCATAATCGATTGGAAAACTTGACAGGAAGTGCTCAATTTCCCTGCAGTGCCCCCGCAGGAGAAAAGAAGTATTGCACTAGATATATTATTTAGCATGGATTTGAATGAATAAGATATTATAATAAAACTTTACACAACCCCTTGAAATAGCCAATAGCGTATTATCTATGATATAAAACTCCCTTTAAAGTATCAGGTTAGAAAAAACACGGCTGCATTCTTACAATGCCACCTCTGGCTATGTCTGGTAATGCATTTTTTTTTTATCAATCACTTTAGTGGGGCTGGGCTGCAATACCAGACAAAGCCTATGGACAAAGGTGGCGCTGTTGCAATATTTTTCTGACCTCATATAACCCACAATCCAGGAATACACAGGCGTAATGAGCGGTGTGCAGAGTGTTGCACCTAGATGGAGTATGTCTTAGCTCAGGAAATAAGCAAAGTGGTAATCAGATAAGGGAGTGTTAATGGAACACATTGGCGCTGGGACTCGTTAATTAAACAACCCAGATGCAGCCGCGGCGCTCAGGTCCGCAGACGAGGCATCCAGCCGCTGACTTGTTTCATTAAAAGTGTAAGTACATCTCCGTTTTGGCAGATCCGTGTCTGGCACATATTATCCCAGATTTATCAATGTCAGCTCCGACTCAGAACATGTCTTCAGGTGTAGCAGCAGGAACGAGACGGAACGTCTAGCGATGACTTAATTCTGCCAAAATTACCCCAAAACACTCCACTGCAGAGTTTCAGGACATCACTATACACCCCACCCATTCCATATATCCTATAGACTACAATGGAGAGTTACCAACTACATAGAGGCACATCATCCGCTGGGACTGGTGACCTCTGAACCCATCCGGAACAGCCAAATGTGTACATTTACATGACTTTTAGAAGCTACTATGGAAAGTTGACCCTGATATTCTTAGTATTTGCCAGTGTCTGATGCGTTTTTTTTCACTATACCATAAGTTATTATGCAATTCAATATTTTGTTTTAGTACCACTCCAAACCACCTTGTGTGCTAATGGGCCTTAGGCACTGCTGGAATCTCCTTGCAGTACCACTCCTAACCATGTGGTGTGCTAAAGAGCATTATGTATTGATGACATTAACTTGCAGTACTCTGCCTAACCATGTGGTGTGCTAATGAGCATTATGGACTGATGAAATATACTTGCAGTACCCTGCCTAGCCATGTGGTGTGCTAATGAGCATTATGCAATGATAATATTCCCTTGCACTACCACTCCTAACCATATGGTGTGCTAATGAGCATTATGCAGCCATGAAATTCACCTGCAGTAGCCCTCCTAACCACGTAGTGTGCTAATGAGTATTATGCACTGAAGAATTTTACTTGCAGTACCACTCATAACCATGTGATCTACTGAAGAGGATTATGCATTGATGAAATCCCCTTGCAGTACCACTCCTAACCATGTGGTGTGCTAATGAGCATTATGCGCTAAAGAATTTTACTTGCAGTACCACTCATAACCATGTCATGTGCTGAAGAGGATTATGTGTTGATGAAATTCCCTTGCAGTACCACTCCTAACCATGTGGTGTGCTAATGAGCATTATATAATAATGAAATGTACTTGCAGTACCCCTCCTAACCATGTGGTGTGATAATGAGCAGTATGCACTGAGAATATCTACCTGCGGTACCACTCCTTACCATGTGATATGCTAATGTCCATTATGCACCCACAGATAAGCGCAATCACTAAAACTATCTGTAGGGAGTGCAGAGCACAACATACTTGGAGAATCTACAATACTGGAATGTAAATTACATTTTCAAACTCCTTAAAACTGTTCTACTAAGCAACTCGCTAAATTGACTTTAATTAGCTTTACATTTTTAAAGGGCATAGCATTTTTCGTTGAAAACTTCCACTAGGGGGCGCTTTTTCCTTGACATCTCTGATCATATACAACTGTATCAGTTTCTTCCCTCTCATGGAGCCTCCAACAATTCTTCATTTAACACAATGTACTTTATAAGTTCCAAACAATTTCCATAATTACTTCTCATAAAACTTTATCACAACTTTGATTTCAACTTTTTTTTTTCCCGGAGCTCGCTATTTGTGCACCGTCCAAATACGATAAAGACTTTGTGAACAGGTTTTCAAATAAACCATCGTTAAAATATACGTAATGGGCATATACAGCGCTCATAAATGAGGCACTGGAAATATTCAACCTAATTAACCCTATCTCTGTATTTACGTGGGTTTCCTCCGGGTCCTCTGGTTTCCTCCCACACTCCAAAACATACTGGTAGGTTGATTAGATTGTGAGCTCCATTGGGGACAGGGACTGATTTGGAAGTTCTGTGCAGCGCTGCGCAATCTGTGTGCGCTATATAAATAAAGGAATTATTATTAATTATTATTATTATAGTAACTGTCGAGATAATTACTATTGAATCTTAAAGGCAATGTTTCAGCAGTGTTAGGTCCCTGGAGAGATGTGTACTCATACCTGTATGTATGTTGTTAGTAGCAGCAGGACTTTGAAATATGGATTTATATTGCAGGATTGTAACTTCACAAAATGCACTAGAACTGTGTCCTCACACTGCTGTGCTCTCTGCAGTCAGTGTAAAGTATTGTCTATGCAAAGATTTGTAATCATACATGTGTGCACTTGTTAGTATCAGCAGACAGGGCCGGATTTTAGGCGGGGCTCCCGGGGCACGCGTCCCTGGGCCCCCACCACATGACAATGTCTGACTGACACTGTCAGTCAGACATTTGTATGGTTAAAGCGCAGTTGGCGATCTTGAATAGTGCGCAGTGCCGCACCACATTGCACCAGGGGAGTTGGGACGGGCTTGCAGTGAGCTCACTGGTTGTGCAGTGCTGCCGCTGTGCTGCAAGTCCTATAAAGTCAGCTGTAAGCTGACGCTCTGTGGCTGCTGCATGGCATTGTTCCACATCAGAGACACTCAGCTCACAGCGAAAATACAAGGGACACAGCAGGACTGTGAAATATGGATTAATATTCCTTGATTGCAGCTTTAACAATTGCACTAGATGTATGTCCTCACACCGCTGTGCTCTTTGCTGTCTGTAGACAGTGTAAGGTATTGTCCCTGGAGAAATGTGTACCAGACCTTTGTCTATCTTGTTTGTAGCAGCAGGGCTGTGAAATATTAATTAATATTCCAGGGTTATGTCTTCACCAAATACACTGCTACTCTGTGCTCTCTTCAGATACTGTTGGGTATTGTCTCTGGAAATATGTGTAATCATACCATTATGTATGTTATTAGTAGCAGCAGGACTGTGAAATATGGATTTATATTCCAGGATTGTAGCTTCACCAAATACACTAGAGGCGTGTCCTCACACTGCTGTGCCCTGTGCTCTGTGCAGATAGTGTTAGGCATACACTTTTTTGTATACATACTTTTGTGCATGTTGTCAGTAGTATCAGGACTGTGAAATGTGGATTTATATTCCAGGATTGTAGCTTCACCAAATACACTAGAGGCGTGTCAAAAGTATGTATACAAAAAAGTGTATGCCTAACACTATCTGCACAGAGCACAGGGCACAGCAGTGTGAGGACACGCCTCTAGTGTATTGGTGAAGCTACCATCCTGGAATATAAATTCCATATTCACAGTCCTGCTGCTACTAATAACATACATAATGGTATGATTACACATATTTCCAGAGACAATACCCAACAGTATCTGAAGAGAGCACAGAGTAGCAGTGTATTTGGTGAAGACACTAACCCTGGAATATTAATTCATATTTCACAGCCCTGCTGCTACAAACAAGATAAAACAAAGGTCTGATACACATTTCTCAGGGACAATACCTTACACTGTCTACAGACAGCAAAGAGCACACGCGGGTGAGGACATACATCTAGTGCAATGTTAAAGCTGCAATAAGGAATATTAATCCAATTTCACAGTCTTGCTGTGGTCCCTGTATTTTCGCTGTGAGCTGGTGTCTCTGATGTGGAACAATGCATGCAGCAGCCACAGAGCGTCAGCTTACAGCTGACTTTATAGGACTTGACGAACAGCGGCAGCACTGACAACCAGTGAGCTCACTGCAGCCCGTCCCAACTCCCCGGAGCAATGTGGTGCGGCACTGCCGCACTATTCAAGATCGCAACCGCGCTTACCCATACAAATGTCTGACTGACAGTGTCAGTCAGACATTGTATGGGTATTAAGCGCGTGTTTGGCGACTTGGAATAGGCGGCCAGTGGCCGCACCACATTGGTTCGGGGGAGTTGGGAGGGCATGCAGGTGAGCTCACTGGTTGTGCCCAGTTGCTGCCGTGTTCTGCAAAGTCTATAAAGTCAGTGTAACTGCAGCTCTGTGGATGCTGCATGGCATGGTCCACATTCAGAGACACGCGCTCACAGCGAGAAAATACAAGGGACACAGCAAGACTGTGAATATGGATTAATATTCCTTGATGCAGCTTTAACAATGCACTAGATGTATGTCCTCAACGCGTGTCTTGGTCTGTAGACAAGTGTAAGGGTATTGTCCTGGAAAAGAAAGAAAGTGATCAGACCTTGGTTTATCTGTTTGTAGCCGCAGGGCCTTGTGAAATAGAATTTAATATTCCAGGGTTATGTCTTCACCAAATACATCTGCTACTCGGTGCTATCTTCAGATTACTGTGGGTATTGTCTTGGAAATGTGTAATCCCATTATGGTATGTTATGTAGCAGAAGGACTGTGAAATATGGAATGTCTATATTCCAGGATGTGCTTCACCAACACACATAGAGGCGTGTCCCACATTGTGTGCACCGTGCTCTGTGCAGATAGTCTAGGCTACATTTTTGTATACATACTTTTTGTGCATGTTGCAGTAGTCACAGGAGTGAAATGGTGAAGTCTTATTTCCAGGTTGTAGCTTCACCAATATCACTAGAGGCAAAAGTATGTATACCAAAAGTATCTAACACTATCTGCACAGAGCACAGGGCACAGCAGTGTGAGGACACGGCCTCTAGGTATTGGTGAAGCTACAATCCTGGACATATAAATTCCATATTCACAGTCCCTGCTGCTACTAATAACATACATAATGGTATGATTACACATATTTCCAGAGACAATACCCAACAGTATCTGAGAGAGCACAGAGTAGCAGTGTATTTGGTGAAGACATAACCCTGGAATATTAATTCATATTTCACAGCCCTGCTGCTACAAACAGATAAAACAAAGGTCTGATACACATTTCTCCAGGGAGAATACCTTACACTGTCTACAGACAGCAAAGAGACACCGGTTGAGGACATACATCTAGTGCAATGTTAAAGCTGCAATAAGGATATTAATCCAATTTCACAGTCTTGCTGTGTCCCTGTGTATTTTCGCTGTGAGCTCTAGTGTCTCTGATGTGGAACAATGCATGCAGCAGCCACAGAGCGTCAGCTACGCTGACTTTATAGGACTTGCGAACAGCGGCAGCACTGACAACATTGAGCCTCACTGCAGCCCGTCCCAACTCCCCGGAGCAATGTGTGCGGCACTGGCCGCACTATTCAAGATCGCAACCGCGCTTTACCCATACAAATGTCTGACTGACATGTCAGTCAGACATTGTATGGGTTAATAAGCGCGGTTTGGCGATCTTGAATAGTGCGGCAGTGCGCCGCCACCAATTGCTTCGGGGGAAGTTGGGACGGGCATTGCAGTGAGATCACTGGTTGTGCCCAGTTGCTGCCGCTGTTCTGCAAAGTCTATATAAGTCAGCTGTAAGCTGCAGCTCTGTGGATGCTGCATGCATGTTCCACATCAGAGACATCACGCTCACAGCGAGAAAATACAAGGGACACAGCAAGACTGTGAAATATGGATTAATATTCCTTGGATGCAGCTTTAAACAATGCACTAGATGTATGTCCTACACACGCTGTGCTCTTGGTCTGTAGACAAGTGTAAGGGTATTGTCCCTGGAGAAAGAGAAAAAGTGTACAGACCTTTGTTTATCTGTTTGTAGCGCGGGCCGTGTGAAATAGAATTAATATTCCAGGGTTATGTTTCACCAAATACACTGACTTACTCGTGTGCTATCTTCAGATTACTGTGGGTATTGCTCTTGGACAATAGGTGTACATCCCATTAGTATGTTATACGTGCAGAGGACTGTGAAATATGGAATTCTATATTCCAGGATGTGCTCACCAAACACTAGAGAGCGTGTCCCACATTGCTGTGCCCTGTGCTCTGTGCAGATAGTCTAGGCTACATTTTTTGTATACATACTTTTGTGCATGTTGCGGCAGTAGTCGGAGGTGAAAGTGTGTGAATTGTTATTTCCAGGATTGTAGCTTCACAAATCACTAGAGGGTGTCCTCACACTGCTGTGCCCTGTGCTCTGTGCAGATAGTGTTAGGTATAGACTTTTGTGTATACATACTTTTGTCTATGTTGTCAGTAGTATCAGGATATGTGGATTTATATTCCAGGATTGTAGCTTCTCCAAGTGTTCTGATGGTGTGTCCTCACACTGCTGTGCTCTGTGCTCTAAGTAACCAATCCTTTGTGTATGTTGTTAAATAATTAACTCAGCTCTGCTACTCCAGAATAGACATAGTATGTGCCAATATTACATGGAATCTCATCATGAACCCTCCATTGTTTGCAGCATTTCTGTGCGGAGATGAAGTGGACCCCTCCCTGGTCCTTACAGATGCAACGGTGGAGAAAATAAACCCAGCAGGACCCACAGATCCCGGGCGCCACAGCAGCTGCAGAATCTCTTAGCAAACACATTTGTCAATCACTGTCCAGTGGGCAGAATAATGACTTGTGACCGGGTTCACCACAAGCTATGGACGCAGCATGGCGTCTCTCCATCATTAGTCTCTCGGGCTGGGGTCCCCCCCGCTAGGTGCATCTGCTCCCTCCATGAGGCAGAGAATAGTCTGTAAAGTTCAAGAAGATGTTGCAGAGCTGAGTTTGTCATTTGGTCCAACTTTTGCCTTTTGAACCACGAATGTATGTAACATACAACCCAATAACATGTTCAGCTCTGCTACATCTTAGTTTAGTGCCTCACTTTTTTTTGCACTTTTCTGAACTGGTTTAGTGTTTGTGTAGTGTTTTACTGAAAGATGGACCTTTTTTGTCTGTGAAAGAAGATGTGGTCTTTTTACTCCAGGCACCGTGACTGCGGTAATCTTCTTATATTTGTTATCCATTGCCTCCTTTCTTCTTAAATTAACTTATAAAATTATCCTAATGAGCCTGAAGGACTTTAGGGTGTTACCAGAGCCCCTCTATGATGTAGCTTCACAGGCTGTTATAATGAGCAGAACATGTCTCAGCCAACCCCTTGCTCTCTCTCCCCCCCCCCCTCTACCTGTTAGCGACGGGAATTTCCGGCTCTCCTTATTGAGCTGGCTCATTAGACTCCGGCTCTTAGACGGCTCTTCTGGCTCCTGAACGGCTCCCTATTAAATATATAATAGGGAGCCACAGGCCAGTCAGTCACCCTATACCACACCACTTTTAACCTGATTTTATCAAGTTAAAGGGGTCGTGGTGAGCCATTTAGTGGTGGGGTCCAGCTCTTTGTGCCACCTTGTTCACGAACGACCCATCACTACTGCCAGGAAGTGCAGGGGGAGGGGGGATCTGCTCTGCTCATTGTAACATCCTGTGAAGCTACAGCTCGGAGGAGCTCTGGTAACCTCTACCAGTGCCAATCAGGCTCATTAGCATAATTATAATGGTTGATTTTAGAAAGGATAACACACATAAGAAGATTACCACCGTCATTGTGCCTGGATCTATGAGTAAGTGTCCCTGATTTTATGGTAAAGAGGTAGAAAACCATAAAAAATATAGTAAAAAATATAGTAAAAAATAAACTAGAATAGTCAGACACCAGGCGGATATCCTACAGATCCTAATCTCCAGTGAATGTAGCGGCGCCCAGGGCCAGGACCATATTGCGTTGGGTTAAGTTCACACTGTTACATTGTGACTTCTGCGCTTTGATATTTTAACCCCCTCAGACCATTATCCCCCCCCCCCCCCGCGCACGCGCCGCGCTCTTTTATCAAAGCATTTGTTTTGATTGCTCCATTTTGCTGAAGCCCGACCTCCACAAACCCGCATGGAAATGAGAAGATCCCTGAATGCGGCTCCTTCATCTGCGAGACCCTTTAACAGATGTTACTTTTGGCCAACATAATAGGCCTCCGAGCATCGGTAGGTGGCCATTGTCATGCAAAGTTCCCCCGGAGACTGAGCTAAAAACTGGGGATTGAGAAAGACCACGCTGAGCCCATTGTGCAGAAACAACTGAGCCCAGGAGCCTTCTGTGTCAAAAAGCAAAAAAATGGAGGGCCGGAGACGCACCTGGAGTATTGAATTACTTAGGGTGAAAAATAGGACGGCGGAAAGTAGGGAAAAACACAACGTGAAATCCGGTGACAGATGTCTATTCCCAGCCTGGGAGAAGATCATCGAGGAAGGAATTACAAAGGGGCCGCCACGTCGGAGACTATGAAATCCCCAATAAATTATGTGGCACACCCCATGGGGGTTCAAAGATTCTTCCTACCCCGAGGGCGTAATAAAGCCAAAAAATTCTAAAAATAAAACACTCAAGTGGATGCCGTGACTATGAAAACAAGTGGAAAAGATATATAGAAAGACACAAATGAACTATAGTGGAAACATTGGGGGTCATTTACTAAGGGCCCGATTCGCGTTTTCCCAACATGTTACCCGAATATTTCCGATTTGCGCCGATTTCCCCTGAATTGCACCTGGATTTTGGCGCACGCAATCGGATTGTGGCGCATCAGCGCTGGCATGCACGCGACGGAAATCGGGGGGCGTGGCCGAACGAAAACCCGACGGATTCGGAAAAACCGCCACATTTAAGAAAAAAATGTGTCGCGGAGCTTGCACTTACCTTCACTAGGAATAGGCCGGTGAACTTGAGTGTGTTCCGATGCTCTTCAGCGCAGCAGCGCCACCTGGTGGACGTCGGAGGAACTGCCTTAATGAATCCCGGCCGGACCCAAATCCTCCGCACAGAACGCACCGCTGGATCGCGAATGGACCGGGTAAGTAAATCTGCCCCATAATAGAGGTAAGGAGGTCGGAGGATTTAAAGGCAATGTCATATCCCCGGAAGACCCCACAATAGGGGCACGGCCTGAGCAATAATAATAAATAATGTCAGCGCCGACTTTACAGCCTCTGGATGGGTTTATTAGCATCCGTTAAATTGGAAATTTGGGTAAAATTTGGGTAAAATTTGGGTAAAATTTGTCAAATTGAAAACATGTCCTTTGCAGACGTTAAATTATTGTGTTGTTTATGTCAAGAGGAAATTTTCCCAAAAAGTTTTTTGGGTTTTGTGTTGAAAAAAAAATTGTTTTGTGGATAAAACAATTCAATGATAAATAAATAAATATGTATTCTTGGAAATGGTGCGAAAATGTTGTTGATGCCTAATTATGGTTTTGTTTTACTTGAGTCAAGTGTAGCAACTTATTTTTTGGGGGGGGGGGGATTTGGATGATCAACAAAAACATCACAACTTTGGGTAACTAATTAGTGAATTGTGTTACTGGAATCTTTCTGCTTGTATCAACTGGAAACTTATTTTTGTTTTGTAAATGATGTCAAAACAAATGTATCAAATGTATCTCAGTAATCGACACAAAATGTTATTCTGTACAGGGAGTCCCCGGGTTACGTGTGGTTTTTATGCAGAATTCCCACAGCCTACAGGGATGGAACAAAAAGAGGTAAAAAAAACTAATGTGGAAAATCCACCTAGAAAAAAACACAAAAAACCCCCACTAAATAAACAAATGCACATGAAATCCACGTGTATTGTGGATTTTCTACATGACAAGTGCGAAGAGAGTCATCAGGGAGGGGGGCTGCTTGACCAGCCCCTCCCAACTGCACTTCCCCATGTCCCATGCCTCTTCTCAGCATGTCATGTGACCAGGGTGACATCATAGCAGGTCCTTTAGCCTCTTAACATTAGCCAACTGTACACCATGCACATATCTAATCACACGGCAGTATCAAGGAATGATTTCAGCATGCTTTCATGAACTTCTACTCCTCCCCATCCTCTATGCAGTGCTTTCATGTGATCAGATACATACATGGGGTAGACTGTGCAAATTCAACAGGGCCTTAGATTATGTCACCCTGGTCACATGACATGAAGTGGCCAATGATGTGACAGAGCTCTAACTCAACGTTCCACACAGAAGCAGTGCTGTAACACTTGTCAATCAGCAACAAGGAGGCGGGGCTATGCAAGTTACTCCCTGAATATGCAGGGATTCATTAGACACACATATAAGTTTACAAACAGATTTTGTAACATTGTAGCCATGGAAAGGAACCATTTAGGGATAAGGCCGCTACTTTTTAATCATAGTTTTTAACAAAGTATTTATTTTGGGTGGGTTCATTTGCATGACAGGTTCCCTTAGTTCCCTGTGTTAGTAACATACAACTATTTACATATTCAGAATTTTTTTTCATTGTTCAAAACCAAAAATATAACAATAGTTCTAACAATTATTTCTCTGTTGTACTGGAATCTGAGATTTTACATTAACAGAGAATTGGAAACATTTACTTTTACGATTTTTTTGTGTAAACACAAAAACATCACAACTGTCAACATGTATTATTCTTCCCTTTTACAGAAAGATAATGGATTTATACAACATTGGGGGTAATTTACTAAGGGCCCGATTCGCGTTTTCCCGACGTGTTACCCGAATATTTCCGATTTGCGCCAATTTTCCCTGTATTGCCCCGGGATTTTGGCGCACGCGATCGAATTGTGGCGCATCGGCGCCGGCATGCACGCGACGGAAATCTGGGGGCGTGGCCGAGCGAAAACCCGACAGATTCCGAAAAACCGCTGCATTTAAAACAATAAAAGTGTCGCTTGGGACGCGCTTACCTTCACTTGGTCCGGCCCGGTGAACTTGAGTGCGTTCAGATGCTTTTCAGCTTTTCACCTGGTGGACAGCGGAGGAACTGCCTTGATGAATCCCAGCCGGACCCAAATCCAGCGCAGAGAACGCGCCGCTGGATCGCGAATGGACCGGGTAAGTAAATCTGCCCCATTGAGTACAATGAGTGATATTCCTGTATTTGTGCTGAGGACACAATATATATCTCTGGGATACGAGTACAGCGGCTGCCGGGTGTTCGATTCCCCATCAGGACGGGTCTGGAGAAGTTAATGTATTCTGTCTCTGAGTTAATTGAAGACAATAAATATTGCTTCATTTTTTAATTGGAGGAGAGATTTATTCTTTTATTCTATTTTATAGTCTCGATCTGGCGCTTTTGTCTTGTTGTAGAAGAATAGTGGAGCAGCATAAAAAAGTATCAGTCCAGAATAATCTATAAGGTGGGTAAAAGTAGCGATGATCAAGTTCAATAAAAAAAATTGTAATAAATAATTGTAAAATAAAAAAACACATAATGGGAGGGGGCTATTGTGTTAGTTTCTTTAGAAAAGATTTGCTGCCAGCTGTGGTGGAAAGCGGTACTGCAAGTGGTAGATTCGGAAAATAGGATCATTAGAAGGCAACAGGAATTTACATAATAAAGAAGCTAATGATAGGTTAACATTATAATGCAGCGGAGCACTTCAGCTAAGGGTTCTCCATACTATGAATCCCTGCTTACATTAGATACTGTCATATACTTAGATAACACAGCACATTCCTTATTCTGTCCTTAATAAGAGTTAAAGAAAAACTAATGTAAGAGCTCCCCCTAGTGGCAGATAGAGGCTGAAAAATATATAAAAGGAGCAGTAAATGGAGTTAAGTGGGGCTTATTTTTGGGTATTGTTGGCACACAAATATATATATATAATTGACCAAAATGTTACGGAAAATCTGCAGAGGAATCTGAACACATTTAGCAATGAATTTGCAGCAGACATCACCCTCATGTTGTATAGAATAGGTACTCCAAGTACATGGTCTAAGTTAACCTTAGACCATGTACTTGGAGTACCTATTCTAAAGGGGTTTTATCATGTAATTGTTGACCACAGGATGAGTAACTGATGACCCCCAAAGGTCCCAAGGATAGGGATCCAGTTCCCCCTATTTGGTAGAGTGGTAACACTGATATACAGGGTGATTCCCTAAAATCCCTCCCCCCCCAGACACACACACAGAAGTTATTGGAATATATACAAATTAATTATTACCCCCAAAATAATTCTTACATAAAAAGTGCCCCACCCAGAATCAAATATATCAGTATTAGTATATAGTATAATTTTACCATATACAGTGACCCCCTGTAAATATGTACAGGGCCTCCTATAAGTTATTATAATAGCTCAGTACATAAATACGGAACAGAACTTTCTACAGAGATACAGTACAGCGCTCAGTACAATGCAGCACCATAATCAAGCCCAGCACATGGAAACGGCACCAAGCTCAGTACTAAAATAAAGCACAAGAACCAGACTCTGAACATAAATACAGCAAAAGACTCCTTACAGAAATTCAACAACACAACCAGACTCCAGGGTCCACAGAGAAATACTTCAACAGAACCAAATTCTATACATAAATAAAGCATCAGAACTGAACTGAGTGCAGAAATACACATCACAATCCAGCTCTGTACTTAAATACAGCACCAAGACCTGGCTCCTTACAGAAACACAGCACTAGAAATGGGCTCTATACAGAAATATAGCAACAGAACCAGGCACCAAAAAATACAGAACCAGGATCTGGCTCTATACAGAAATACAGCACCAGTAATAGGCTCCATAAAGAAATATAGCACCAGAACCAGATGCTGTTCAGAAATATAGAATCAGGCTCTCTACATACATACAGTATCAGAACCAACCTCAGCACAGAAATACAGTGCCAGAATCCATCTCTGTACATAAATACAGCACCAAGGCTTGGCTTCCTACAGAAATACAGCATCAGAAATGGGATCTATAAAGAAATACAGCACCAAAACCAGGCTTCAACAAGAAATATAGAACCAGAACCTGGCTCCATACATAAACACATAACCAAAAATGGGCTCAATAAAGATATACAGCAGCAGAACCTGGCTCCATAAACAAACAAAGCACCAGAACCAGAATCTGTACGGAAATACAGAATCAGGGTTTATAAAGAAATACAGCATTAGAACTAACCTCAGAACAGAAATACATTGCCAGAATCCAGCTATGTACATAAATACAGCACCAAGACCCGGCTCCCTAAAGATTTAAATAACCAGAAATTGGCTTCATACAGAAATACAGCACCAGAACCAGGCTCAATAAAGAAATGCATCATCAAGAACTGGCTCCCTACAAATTTAAATAACCAGAAATTGGCTTCATACTAAAATACAGCACCAGAACCAGGCTCACTAAAGAAATATAGCACAAGGACCTGGCTCCTT
Organism: Engystomops pustulosus; assembly: GCA_019512145.1. Taxonomy (NCBI): domain Eukaryota; kingdom Metazoa; phylum Chordata; class Amphibia; order Anura; family Leptodactylidae; genus Engystomops; species Engystomops pustulosus. The sequence continues at coordinate 312,061,967 of CM033641.1, read as the reverse complement.
ACAGAAATGCAGCACCAGAAGTGGGATCCATAGAGAAATACAGCATCAAAACATGGCTTCCTAAAGAAATACAGCACCAGAACCAAACTCTGTAGAAAAATACAGAACCAGGCTCTGAAACGAAATATAGCAGCAGAACCAGATAAATGACAAAACCCCCATCGATTAGATTACTATCCCCTTTACTGTGTTTAGTGAATTACTGTTATACTCTTGGCAACCTACTTTTTTAAAAAATCATCGATGTTTGATTGGTGGAGGTGCACTCTATGCAGAAATCAGTCAAATGAAGAGCACACCAAGTGGCTGCAACAGGTACTGCAGCTCAGTCCAATTACAATTCATTGCCCCACTGTGTGTCCTTATGGGGACTAACTACTCACTAATGCAAATGTTTCACCTATTTAGCGGCACAATTAGTGAATATAAAGGAAAGTGGACTTCTCCAGCATAAATGTAATGAAATATCAGGCGGGCTGCAGGTTCTCCACTCATACATACAATAACAAAGACTGCAGCAGGAATTCAAGACATTGCAATTAACCAGCGTAAAAAGAGCCGGCTATAGTTAGAAGGAGACCTCCGCAGAACAAAGCCCCCGCACACAATTCATTTTCTGCATTCTGTATTTAACTTCTCCTCTAAGTCGCAGCAGAGATGTATGTGTGATTGTATTCATTGTTCCCCGCGGTAATGCTCAGAGGACGAAGAAAGAGCCATTAAATCCTGCTTATAAATTTACCAGGAATTACACTTGGAAAGAACTCCGCAGCAATAACTAACGTCACATCAAAGTGCCAGGTGCTGGATCCGAAGAGGAAACGTGGTCCGATGGAGAAATAGAGACTACAATAGATTAAGTCTAGAGAAAGAGGCCAAAATTTTTTCTCATGCTACAATTTTGCATAGGAACCTACGTGTCCTTAATGTACCGTCATGTAATATGGAATCTGGAAAAAAATTGGAAAATTGGGGCTCATTCACTAAGGGTTCCGAACTGCGCACTATCGTCGGGTTTCCCGAATATTCCCGCTTTGCGTCAAATTGCCACAGGTTTTTGGCGCACATATTCGGATTTTGGCTCATCGGCGCCAGCTTGCACGCGACAGAAATCGTCGGAGGGTGCGGCCATCGAACAACCCAACGGATTCGGACAAACTGTGGAATTTAAAAAAGGATTTGTGTCGCAAGATCACGCACTTACATGCACCAGGAGGAAGTAGGTGAACTCCGGCGGACCTCAGTGACACCTGCAGGAACTCGGACGCACGATGTTAATGAATCGCGCCAGACCCGAATCCTCGTCGGACAATGCACCGCGGGATCGCAACGGGTCCGGGTAAGTAAATCGGCCCCATTGTGTGTAGCGTCCTGGAGTTGGGTCATTACAAAATGAACTGTTGATAGTCTTACTCCATGGGGCTAGTGGGCCTGATCACCTCATTAGGTGACAACTCAAGGTGCCCACAGGTGTCAAGGTCTACACAAGCACCCACCAAGCAGTCTGAACACAAGCAGTATGAACCTTCTACACAAGCAAACCCTCCTCCCCCGTCTTCTTTCTTCTGACCTTCTGTCCCCGGAGAATGAGGCCTAAGACGGAACTCAAGGTTTATGTGACACCTGCGGCCTAGCCACCATCATAAACAGGCACTTCGGGTCCTAGTTCCTGCTGCCCCCGCATGCTATCAGCCCCAGTGGGGATTTTGGGCATATTTACCCGCGGTGCATTGCAGAATACTCTGCTGATACAGTATGGTTCCATGGAGAGGTTATAGGGGACTTAAATGGGTTTTTTTTAGCTTCCTTGTAAAACCCCTGGAGCCAGGTGAGCAGGGGCAAACAAAAATTAGCTAAACTTACTTTCCTCTAGCTCCCCATTCCATTGGTCCAGCCCCCGACTTCTTATTTATACCTATGGTTTGGATGGAAGTATCGGCTGTCACAGGACAGGGGTGGGTGATGTTACCTTCCCTTCCCCCCTGGGGTCTTTAGCTAGTCTAAAGAACCAGGTTATCAGAACTCCAGACCATCCCCACAGCACAACATTCCTATTGTATCTGTTACATAACAACCTGGAATCTCATACAAACAACTGTATAGGGACCAACAATGAAAATATACATCTATATCTGTTGCTATTGTTCTCTACGGCTCCCAGTGATCCAGAACCTTTTATTTCGTTCTATAGTTCTATATTCTGTGTCCATAGAGTCTCTGGGAGGTCGTACATGGTGCAGAAGCTGAAGTTTGGTATAACAGTCACCTTTGTTATAATGTAACCCAATTCAAGACTCATTCATGCCACCAGAGTCCTATGGCTACTAACCACCATCCAAATGTGATAAATAGAGATTGAAACAGCAAGAAAAGGAGAGGGACTTACTGTATACTCCAAATACCAATATGGATCACATTGGAGACTGTCTTTGGCTGGAGTATCCCTTTAATTACTTAAGTGCCATGTTACACCAGCACATGGTAATTTTTCCACTTTTGACTTGTTATCTACACTCACCGGCCACTTTATTAGGTACACCTGTCCAACAGCTCGTTAACACTTAATTTCTAATCAGCCAATCAGATGGCGGCAACTCAGTGCATTTAGGCATGTAGACATGGTCAAGACAATCTCCTGCAGTTCTCCCGAGCATCAGTATGGGGAAGAAAGGTGATTTGTGGCCTTTGAACGTGGCATGGTTGTTGGTGCCAGAAGGGCTGGTCCGAGTATTTCAGAAACTGCTGATCTACTGGGATTTTCACGCACAACCATCTCTAGGGTTTACAGAGAATGGTCCGAAAAAGAAAAAACATCCGGTGAGCGGCAGTTCTGTGGGCGGAAATGCCTTGTTGATGCTAGAGGTCAGAGGAGAATGGGCAGACTGGTTCGAGCTGATAGAAAGGCAACAGTGACTCAAATCGATCAAAAGGTCGTACAGTCCTAAAAATGATATCATTGAACATATTATCAAATTTCGCACTGAGCCCCTGACTGGGCTCAGTGCGGTAGGAGCTTGGGACCCCTCGGTACACAGGACGCGTTCATAGAGAAAACACGTCTCCCAGCTCGGGGCTTTCCTTGCGCTGGGAGACGCCATGACATTTGAATCTGAATAATGATATTTTGTAAGCGCATTTTGTGTGGAAAACTTGATGCGGCCCAGCCTTACCCAGAATCTACCTCCAGCGGCCCCCAGGTAAATTGAGTTTGAGACCCCTGCACTAGGTACTTATTGCTCAGGAACATCCCCTTGGGGGAGTTGCCTTAAGTAACTAGACATATGTAACTAGGCAGAAAAGATAAAAGAAACTAGAGACATAGAAAATTCCAGGATTGTAGCTCCTCAGAGTGGTAGGGATGAGGACTTGGTTTGTAAGAGAGCACAGATACTAGAAGGTGTGTATTAAAAATATAAATAAAGTGCACTCAGTAACAAGAACAACATAGTGTACAATAGAATTCCATCCAAAGCTGCATCATTGTATATAACATACTTGTCTTAAAAAATAGAGTGACTGCGTTCACTCAAGATATTCTTTGCTCATGTTTTATGTATATTATTCTAAAAATTTTCAATAAAAACTTATTGTTGAAAAAAAAAAAATAAAAATAAAGTGCAATCCTTACATTTCACAGTGCTGAAGACAAAAGCGAGTGAGTTGGGGGGAAACCAGTAAGTTACATTGTTACCCTCCATCTACAGGTTAAAGGATAACAATCTGATGGTGGGGATTTGACTGCTAGAACCCCCACCAATCATTAGAATTGTTCTCAAGAATTGATGGATTGGGAAGGATTAGGATCTGGAATTGCTAAGCCCTGCACTTGGGTTCAGGGTCGGATAAAAGTAGGTAGGGGCCCCTTCGTGCAAAATCTGGTGGGGGCCCTTCTGAATGTAGCCTAGACAGTGATACACATTACAATTGTAAATAATGATCTTACTTACATGTTAGCCCAGTTGCTGGCCTAGCTGGCACAGTGGCAGTAGTACTGACAACTAGTCCTAGTCTCCTGAGAGTTCTCTCTCCTCCTCTCACAGATCGGGCTGAGTGATCTGCATGCAAGTAAACCTTACACTGATTGGCTAGCACTTCGTTTTCAACCAGTTTAGCCAACCAGTGTTAGATACAGAGGAGGGGATCAGGTGCATGCAGTGCGGCTCCTACAAAGCATGCTAAATGCAGAATGCGATTGAGTATGGGCAGGCTAGGCAGGCATAATCTCACTAACAGAGCCAGCGAGAGTTTGGAGGCGGGTGCATGTGCAGCACAGTAGTACCACCTCTGCGCCTCACTCCTAGAGACAGACAGCTAGTGGGGGCCTCGGGGCACGCGCCCCTGGGGCACTCCCTATAATCCTGCCCAGCTTAAGTTTCTACAGCACTCCAATTCACTGTCTATGAGAGAGCTGGTGAGAGCCTAATGCTGTGAAAATTCCCATGCTCCCTTGCGGTAGGACGCTTGCTCGCTACAATTACTGAGAACAAAACCTCCATTCTTATGATTATTAGGGAACTCATCCCTCAGATTCCTATACCTTATCCTGTAAATATAGATAACAATATAACTTGGTACAGCCCCTTTAAGGGTTTTCAATTCCTCTTCAAAGCAATTTGATACTTTATAGACACATGTTTATAAATCTCCTACCAGGCTGCAATACACAAGACAAACACTAGGTGGTCACACGAGTGTCCCAAAATCATGTTGTTTTGAGAAGCTTCACATCTGGGGACGCACACATGTCACCATGTATAGGGAAAACATAGGGAAGACACATATTTAGGTGAGTTATGTCCGTAATTTATTAGAATTGATCATTTTTGCAATGTTTTACATTTAAAATGTAACTGTAAAAGGTGAAGATTTATGTTTTAAACATTTTTTTAAATGTATTTATCTGTTTAAAGTATAGGACATATTATAATCCGTACAGTTCAGACTAAAATCGCATTAAACCTCCTTATTTTCAAGCTTGATTGAAGTAAGTTAATGTTTAATCAAAAACTCCGCTCTGTCATGTTAAATGCTAAAAAAAAAGAAGAAAATCAGAATGTAAAATGTTAGAGAAAATTACACGCCGGCGTCTATTCATTCTTCCTGTATAATTCATATACGCCGTTATATGAAATGCAGATGATATGCTAATGCTTGTCAGCAGTATTGTTAAAATCTTTGTCACTGTGATTTGCGGGAATATTTGTAGTGAAACGCAGTTAAAAATGACAAAATTCAAAAGAAAAATTATAAAATTAAAAAAAATTTTTAGAATAGTTTTTAAACTTTTTTTATGATATGCAAGAATTATCACGCTGTGTTTTATCAGAGATCGTTGTAGCACATTACCTCCATATAACAGTTTTATGTCAGGATCGGAGGTAGTGGATCCTCTGGACCACCGCGGACTATGACGTAAGCTGATACCTCGGACTAGAGTCTAAGTGGCACCCGGTTATCACCAGAGCAGGTTGGACTTGTTGCGGCGTGGTACCACCGGGTTGTTCCATAGGTGCGACTTTGTATCGGTAGGTCAGGACAGGCAGCACAGGATCAGAGTCAGGAACGGAATTGAGGTCACAACGGGAAATCAGGATAATCACAAAGGGCACGGAACAAAGCTTTCTCTTATACATAGAAGCACAAAGATCTATATAGATCATATAGAATTCTGGGAAATGGCCAGTGCCAACTAAAGATGTACTGGCCCTTTAAATTTTCTGAAGCTGGCACGCCCTAGGACAGTGATGGCAAACCTTTTAGATGCAGAGTGCCCAAACTACATCCAAAAGCTGCACTGGCAACACAGACCCCCCTGAGGTCCTTCATTGGACCCCGAGCTATAATGTGATACCATCGCCACCTTGCGATAATTTCTGTTGGGTGGCAATGGATGACGGAGGGACAGAGGTTTGGGGCAAGAGTACTGCGGTTGGCCTCAGTGGACACAAGGTTAAAATGTGGTGCTCAATATTTAAAGCTGTTTGAGAAAACAAGTTGAATAAGTATTTCAGTAGCACTTTTCGTAATAGTAAAATAAATGGAAAGAAAGGAAAATTGTATGCCCCTTTATTTTATTTTTCTTACACATTTCCATGGACAGTAAAAACAAAATTAAAATATGGTAAAATAAAATTCTTAAATGTGAAATTGTTTCAATGCCTGATGTCTTCCTTTTTAAGGGAAGAAAAGTGATCTACAAATTCCATGAGCTTAAGATTAATTATACAATCTTAAAGGGACTTTTTGACCAAGAAAGTGTTGCATCTCGATGTCACGTTGTTAACATTGCCGTTGAGATTTTCCTCAAGTCTGGGAACCTTGGTGGTGCAGTGCAAATTCTAAAAGGTATGTTTTGTACTATAGTCAAAGGAAACCTACCACTTTAAAATTGGACTTATGACCCACAAATAGCTTGCATCAGCTCATGGTGAGCTGATGCCGGACCAGATCTTGACTAGTAGCAGAAACCGTTGTATTCCGTGAAATGGTGTTTTTAGCGGTATATTCAAATCTCCCTCCTGCGCACCACAATATTGCTGTGCGCACCCTGCACGCGACCGTTCATGCGCATTATCATGAGGTGACGGAGGGCTGAAGACTTCACCAAGCTCTCGGGCACACTCACCCATGTGCACCAACATGGTGCGTCCAGCTAGGGACGGTTGCGCGCATGGTGCGCACAGCTATATCGTGGTGCGCCGCAGGGGGATTTGAATTTACCGCTAAAAACGCTTTTTCACGGAATACAGCGGTTTCTGCTACTAGTCAAGATCTGGTCCGGCATCAGCTCACCCTGAGCTGATGCAAGGTATTTCTGGGTTAGAAGTCAAATTTTAAAGTGGTAGGTTTCCTTTCATGCAGTAATTGCACATCTATCTTCAATTTCATTCAAATTAAGTTATGCATAAAGTATAATATATATGGTGTTATTCACTACTCATGGAAGAATCTTATTGGGGGAGATTTATCAGGCTGTCTCTCTGACCTCTGAGAAAAGAGGGCTGGGTCTTGGATTGAAAAATTATGAAATCTGAAAGCAGCACTACTAAAATTCAGACTCACAAATGTTATAGTGATGGTCTTAATGCATTGCTCACTTCTGTACCTCTTCTTCCATCCTGCCTGACAAGAATTACAAGAGAAATAAAAATTATTTTACTAGTAGGGTCTTTGCCTTGCAATGCTTTGCCTTCTATGATTAACATGTTTCTGTTTCAGAAAGTGATTGGATAATAAGCACTCCGATGTGGCCTTGTAACATGATGGATGTTTTGCACCGTCACAACTTGATGTGTTTGTTGGTGCAGGAGGCGCTGTCTAAGAATATGTTGACCTTGTGCTTTGAGATCCTTCAAAATCTGCCAGGATTCCAGGAGTCTCAGGGTAATGATATTATTAGGATAACTGTATAAAGTGTACCAGCAATTGCTTAGTAGATGACTAATTGATGCCACATTTATACTTTTTATCCAGTCATGCACCTTGGGCCATCTGTGTTGCACATATTTATATTATCACACATGTAGTCTGTGCCTCTAGGGCAGTGATGGCAAACCTTTTAGATGCAGAGTGCCCAAACTACATCCAAAACCCACATATTTTTCGCAAAGTGCCGAAAAAGTGCCGAATTTATACAGTAACTTATTACTTCCTGCTCTGTCACATGTTTAAATTGTATAGGCATCTGAGGACACAAATACAGTTAAAAGAAGGAGAAAAACTTTGATTATCATTGTAGCTTCCTTCTAGGATCCTCGGCTGCCTGGGGCTGCAAGAGGCCTTGAGTCCTGTCTGGTGAACTCTGCGGTGGGGTGATGGCCGGGTGCCCATATAGAGGGCTCTGAGTGCCACCTCTGGCACCCGTGCCATAGGTTCGCCACCACTGCCCTAGGAGACAGAGACGCGTGCACACAAAGGTAAGTTGCACTAGCGAACATGGCGGGGCACGGAGCACCCGTGACATTTCATACAGGAGCGCTATATGACGGCACATGGAAAAACTTTTTGAGCCACCGGACCTGTTTTGTGAGCACCTGGGAAAGTCCTAGCACTTCATTACCAGACCTTTTAGATGATCACATGCGATCACATGGTTACATGCAATCCATCAATTTATGATGGAATATCTGAAATCTAAGGTCTCAAACTCGCCCATTATCACCTAGCCCTGAATTATTATTATTATGCAATGAAACTTTTTTATAAAAGCCACCAGGGGTCATAGCTATAATTCATTGCAGCAAGTTGGGGACCCGCTACTCTGTGCCACCAGACCACTACGGCTTGGGACTAGGGAATAGTGTCCTTGAACCCTCAATGTTCAGGTCTCTGTCAAATATTGTGGGTTCGGGTCTAGCGTTTGAAGTCACTCCCTTGCCGGTAACAAGTTTAAATGCTGCCAGCAATGCCGAGTGTGCACCACCATTCTTCCTAGGATTATCACTCCCTGATGACATCATGGAAGCGACTATCGTAAAGAAAATGGAGAACACATGCAGCAACGGTGTTTTTATATGCTGCCTGGAGCTTTGCCGGTCATGCCATCACCGATAACGGGTGTTTTGGGTGGGGCAGAGCGTTGGGGTTTGAATACCCAAACCAAACATTCCAAAGTCACCAAGTCCGCTCTTCCCTACTTTATTATTTTATTTGTATTATATATTTATGGAGCAGCATTACTTCCACGGGGCTGTACAATCAGTAAGGGGTTCACATACATTACATTAGAAATACAAGTTCAGGAGATGAGTGGGAAGAGGACCCTGCCCATGAGGGCTCACAATCTATATGAGAGTGACCAGATGGAGGGTTCCAGGGTGATACCAGCGACAATGACTCGAACGTGAAGAGCGTATTCTCAAATAAAGTATTTTTATTGTACAATTATTTAAGACGCATTTCGAGCCCGGACCGGCCTCTTCTTCAGTTACAAATAAGCATAACCTACAAAAAAACATGCAGTTTTTAAATGCCGTTTTTTGGCGCGAGAGGGAGATCTGTCTGCATGGTTTTTTGTAGGTTAGACAGATCTCCCTCTCGTGCCAAAAAAACAGCATTTAAAAAACCTCATGGTTTTATGTAGGTTATGCTTATTTGTAACTGAAGAAGAGCCCGTTCCAGGCTGGAAACATGTCTTACATAATTGTACAATAAAAATACAATACAATAAAAATACTTTGAGAATACGCTCTTCACATCCGAGTCATTGGCGCTGGTATCACCCTGGAACCCTCCATCTGGTCACTGTATCTTCTTCATGAACACTCCCGCTGACATGAAGTCCAGGAAAGCTTCCTAATATCACTCGAGACGCTACCTCCTCGTGTTGTACCGGTAGTACAACCAAAATAGGTGAGTAATATTTCATTTAAAGCAAAGAGAATATATTGTCTTGCCCAATTTGGATTCACACATGTGGCGCCCGTGTGGCACGTTTCTACCCTCTCTCTCTCCTTCTCTGAATCTATATGAGAGGGATGATGGAGACACAAGGGGAGGGAGCAGAGCAGTTATTGGGTGTTGAAGATGGTCCTGAACAGGTGGGTTTTCAGGTGACGTTTAAAGGTTTGGAAAGTGGGGAACAGTCTGACACATTTTGGTAGAGAGTTCCAGAGTATGGGGGAAGCACTGGAGAAGTCCTGGAGATGGTTGTGAGCAGAGCAGATGGTAATAAAATTAAGCTGAAGATCCTGTGAGGAACAAAGATTAGAATGTGTTGCCCTGGCAGGTCCTTTTAGGTTGCTTTCCATGTTGTAGCCACTGATTGGCTGCTGTGCCTGTAGCACCGCCCATGAGCAACCTTTTTCAAAGTAATGCATTCCCATTCTACCTTTATAACAGTCAATTAGCCTCATATAATTGTAGAGAAAGTGAGAGAGGTAGATACATGTCTCAAACTTACAGATTGATGATTTGGGTGACAAGGAGACAAAAAAAAAACTTGTTAAAAATGACAGATATTCATAAATACAGAACTAACGGCTTGTGTTAATTAATGCAAATCCGAGGTGAGGTGTGACTTAATCATCAGATCGTTTGATTCTACAAAAATCATTTCCTGTCATTTCTATCAGAAAGGAAACGTGTTACATGAAAACTTCACCTTTTATTGTACATTTATAAATAATCCTAGAAAAAGAAATGAAAATGATGTGGAATATTTTTTTTTTCACTGGCTTGAAGATGTAAGCGGGGCACAGTTCACCTCCGGAGAAGTTCACGCCTTAATATTTTATTGATGAATGAAATCACACACAAAAAGATTCGGCAAAGTTCTTCCCTTCTGCAAACATTTTGCTTAATATAATATGATGAACGTGTTACATATTTATGAGACGTTTTTTGAATTCCCATCTGTGGGTTCCTGTAGCTTTCCCTCTATGCGTGTCGTGTCTGGCTCTGGATTTTTCTCTTTATAGGCTCAAACAAAAATTTCTAGGTCCCCAGTAAAAAAAAAATCAATCACATGATCCACTGACTAATTGTGGGTGCCCACTGGTGGGAGACCAAGATATGACTGCAATCTCTAGGGGCCCCAGAATGAAAGGAATTAAAATGATGATAATTATTTTTAAAAAGTTTATAAAAAGTTCAACCACTGAGATTTTTTAAAGGAAAATTTTGAAAAATAACAAAATGTAGAAAAATAAAACACGAACTAAAAATACTTTAAAAAAAATCAGAAACAGTCATATGTTAGGTTGAAGTGACATTGTTAGATTTGGAAGGACAGGGACTGGGGGAGTACCGGGAAAGGTTTCGAAAGGGATTGACCAAGGATTGAAAAGATGCTACTTTATACTTTGGCAACCCCTTTAAAGGAACACTCTGGTCAAAGCTAATTCATTGGATAATACATGGTGCGGGGCCTGAAGGGAGGAGCAGGGCTCATTATCATTGTATTCTTAGAACAGGGAGTCCTGCTCCACCCTGCACAAGGTATAATTCAATGAATCAGCTGTGACTGGAGTGTTCCTTTAAAGGACATCTACCACCGGGATGAAGGGTTGTAAACCAAGTACACTGACATACTGGTATGTGACCCCTCTGGCAGGATATGTTCTTCTTTTATCTTCTTATGTCCTGGTTTTCAAGAAAAAAAGGCTTACAAAATTGTGCAAATGAGCCTTAGGGGCTCCAGGCGCCTGGAGGTCCTTTGGGTCATTTGCATAATTTAAAAGCCTTTAAAAAAAAAAAACAGGGAATAAGAAGATAAAAGAAGAGTGGATCCTGCCAGAGGTTGCACACCAGTATGTCAGTTTACTTGGTTTACAACCCTTCATCCTGGTGGTAGGTTTCCTTTAAGTCTATTTAATGAGTGGAGCTATCTCCTGTGTACATCAGTGCCCCATTTTAGGTAATGCACACAGTATGCCCAGTGAAGACAAGTGCCATTCATATTATGTGCACACAGTGATGTCATATAGAAATACGGCCATGTCCCCCGATGCAGGACTTGGGTTGTTACAATGTAAATGCTGAAAGAGACTAAAAGTCAGAGTAATGATATTTATACACATAATTGCGATCGGCTTCGCTGGGTCCTGACCTGCGGATTAATGTGATGAATCCTGAATACAGATGGCGGAATGATTACACGGTGTGAAATGGGACACGGCAGCGTTTCAAGGACTATCAACTTCATTTTATAAGGATTCCCCTCCCAATATTCTCCATTAAATTTATTCCAATGTGTAATGTGAGATACATCCGCATGATGAAGCGCTGGACCAGCCTCGTATACGACTTTCTCTGGTCGCGAGCCATTTATTCCTCCATCTTGCATGTATTTATACTGAACAGGTATATTCAAGGAACTCACAGCCACAATATATTGGGGGTCATTTACTAAGGGCCCGATTCGCATTTTCCCGACGCGTTACCCGAATATTTCCGATTTGCGCCCGTTTTTCCCATATTGCCCCGGAATTTTGGCGCACGCGATCGGATTGTGGCGCATCGGCGCCGGCATGCACGCAACGGAAATCGGGGGCGTGGCCGAACGAAAGCCCGACGGATTTGTAAAAACCGCCGCATTTTTAAAAAAAAATGTGTCACTGGACTCGCGCTTACCTTCACCAGGTATAGGCCGCTGTATTTCAGTGCATTCCGGCGGGCCTCGGGGAACTTCAGCGCAGCAGCGACATCTGGTGGACCTCGGAGGAACTACCTTAGTGAATCGCCGGAAGACCCGAATCCACCGCACAGAACGCGCCGCTGGATCGCGAATGGGCCGGGTAAGTAAATCTGCCCCAATGTATACGGGAAATAGAGGGATGGGGTAGATGAGGCTCGGAGATTTACCAGACCCAGATGGGTAAGTAACACCTATGGATGACCTGACCGTAACAAGTCTATAGGGACCAACCAGAAAACAGTACAAAGATGCCAAAGTGTAACATGCAATTTAGTATTTGGAGACAGCTGTTACACAACCACCAAGCCAGTTGCCTATTATTAGCTATTACAACCATCAAGCTAGTTGCCTCTAATAAGACTGGTTGTAACCACTCTGTTTGCCTCCTTGTAAAGACACTACTGCTTGAATCCATGTACTATTATTATGTACTGTAATTGTACCATTCACAAATGTGATAGGTGTTTGTCGTCCTAATTCCTAATTCATCCATAAAAATCTCAATTTTTATCCGCACTGTAGGTATAAAACATACGTGTTTCAGGCACTTTGCTGTGAGCTTAATCATGATTAAAATAATCCTGACATCAAGAATGGGCACATTAAACCTTACTCCCCCCCCCCAGCTTACATCTGCCTCCTACCACCATCAAAAGCTTTCTACAAACTTTTCTGTCTTTGCCTATGTTGACCCCCATGGCTCCGCCCATCACAGCTTTGATCCATCCACCAGGGGACGATTAAGACCACCATAGACCCTGGTCTGTATGAATATTATTGCCCCTACAAGTCTGGAATCACTTCCTACATCTGGTGCTAGAATCAGCTTCTTGGGGAATGGAGGATGTGTCCCTTCTGCTGCTTTCATTCTGCAGTTTCAGGTCTCCCCTGGACAGGGAGAGGACTTCCTGTCTACTCAGGCTGAGATTTAAAGAGACACCAAGCTGTCAATCAAAAGAAGGAGACTGGGTTTACTGACAGCCTGGGAGGAGACATGACTCTTCTCTTCAGAAGTTGACTCATCTCTACTAATTTGCATATAATAAATTAGATCTAATTAAGACAAAGCACCTCAGTGGCAGATAATTTTAGGTGATAGGGAGATTAAGGGTGTAAAGGGCGACATTTACCCCTTTACTAGCAGGTATAATTGTTTAAAGGGGTAAAATTCTGGTGACAGGTAAGGATACAGGATAGTGTCTGAAATGCGTAGGATTTGTGCCTCCAATACCAAGGACAGGATCCAAGTGATATACATGGGACTCCTTGTATCATATATATAGTACTATGATGCAGAGTCCTACCATAGGCACTGTGGTCGGTGAAATCAGGTCAGTACAAGTCCGTTTTTTCACGGGCCGAGCCCATATGTCTGTAACCCGCCTTACTAATAATTTTTTTCTGGATCCTAAAAACAGGCTTCATCTAAACAGAAATTTTTTTTTCTTTGTAGATTAATTTTGTTTTGCTACTTTGCAGGTCTAGATTTAGAACTCGCGGCACCTGCTCCCTGTAAAAATATTGATTCATGAGCAATTAATAAAACCTTCCTAAAAACGTGTTGTAAGCCGCATCGATCGCGTTATGTGCAAATCCGAACATAAGGGAAGCTCGGCAGAACAGTCCCGCGGAGAGATTTTGTCTGCTCAGAAAACGGTTTGTTTTCTCGAATTCTTCCAATTACTATAATGTCCGTGTTGTATTATATGGCTGCCAAGGGTTTAATAATAGTCTCTGTAGTCTGTAAATACATGCAAATTTCCGAGCCGCCGCCACCTCCACCAGCGGCGCCACCCGTGCAGAAAGAGACGTCACCAAGTGATAAGAATACTTGATTGACTCCATGAAAAGAGCTTTCTGTAGCGGCTCTCCTATGATGGATGTCTACGGTTTATGAGGCCTCATTTAAAGGCAGCGCGTGCAAACGGGAGTCCATGGACTGAATTCTGATGAAGCCCCCAGCCTTTCATTATGGGCTAAATTCATTAGATGAAACAGAAAATGCAAGAGGGATGATTCGAAACGCGTCCGCTAATCTTTTAAGCTCTGAATGCTAACTGCAATTGTCCTCCGAGAGGAAGGACTCCATTTTGAGCGATTGTCTTCACAAATTCATTTAAAGAGTCTTTATAAATGAGACGTTGAGATTCCTTATGGGTCCCAGAATGTAGAATAAAAAATAGAAGAAAAATCCATTTGTAATCGTAGACCTCACTACTTCCACGAAGAAGTGGATAGGAGATGGTGGCTCAATCAGCGCTGTCACCAGCTCGGATCAATGTGTTTGTCACAAGCATCAAGGGCAAATCATGATGTTACATTGATGAATACATTATTTTGGATCAATACAACGCGTTTCACTGCCGGACTAAAATCTTTCTCATGTTGCACTTGAGAAAGACACTGGAATAGCATCAAGATGAGTTCAGCAGTCAGAAACATTAAATCTGACTTACAATGAAGCATCAGGTTATACTTTACTTGTGTATCAATGTAAACGCGTTTCAGTGCTGACCCTAAAGTTGCACATGAGATAAACATTGGAATAATAAGGCGATGCATATTGTAACACAATCACGATACAACATCAATGACTATTGATTTGAGGTCAATACGATGCATTTGGCTGCTGAAGGAAATTAGTTGTATTGGCACGAATATTAAAGGGGCATTTTCAATAAATCTGTTCCATTAGACAGGTCTCTGCATGTACATGTACCTGTGTCTTTGCCTCCTTTGAGAGCTCCAGTCTTTACCTGTTCCCACCTCTGCATCTCTACACAACTTCCTCTCTCTCACTACTCTAAGCCTCCTCATGGCATCCTCATGGCGTCACCCACTGTCTATCTCTTTTCACAGCTCCTCCTTACTGACAGAGACAGGAAGAGGGGATGAGTCATCACTATTCTGCTAGAGCTCCTCCTATTCAGCTGAGCTCAGACATGTAAACAAAGAATCTTAGAGAGTCTGCACACCGCACAAAAGTAAGTATCAGGACTGCTGAATCCCTTGATGAACATTCAGGGATTATTATTGAGGCAGTAAAGGCACATGGGCAACTCATGCAAAAGAGTGTCAAACTCAAGAGGTAGCATTGATTTATACTTTATTTTTACATTTTGGTTTTGGACCAACATCTATTTCATGCTGCACTTGAGAAAGACACTGATCAACTTGAGTTGTACTGTCACAAGCATTCAGTCCAGTACATGCTTTACCATTCATTTTTAAAATGTTTTGAATCAGCACAACACGTTTGGGACCTAAACTGTGTCAAAAACCTTTTAAGAAGACACTGGTTGAGCCACAAAATGAGTTGTATTGTCAGAAAAATGACATTCCCCTCGTGATGTAATATCAAGATCTACTTTGTTTTGTATCAATACGACGCAATTTGGTGCTTGACTTTTAACTATTTCATTTCACCATTGGGAAAGAAACTGATACGGCATTAAAATCACATTCAGGGAGTTCAGCCCATGATGTAGTATCATTATGTACATGAATGTGACACATTTTGGGGTCAGACCAACACATTTCTCATGTTGCACTTCAGAAAGTCTCCAGTGCAGTAACGAAATATGTCGTTCTGGAATCCAAAACCTAATGAAACAATGACAAACACTTTGGGGGTCATTTACTAAGGGCCCGATTCGCGTTTTTCTGACGGGTTATCCGAATTTTTGCGTTTTGCGCAGATTTTCCCAGAGTTGCCCCGGGATTTTGGCGCACGCGATCAGATTGTGGCGCATCGGCGCCGGCATGCACGCGTCGGAAATCAGTGGGGCGTGGCCGTAAAAAAAAAACCCGACGGATTCAGAAAAACCAGCGCATTTTACAAAAAAAAGTCTCGCTTGACACGCACTTACCTGCACCCAGGATAGGATTGTGAACTTCAGTGCAATCCGACGAACTTCAGCGCAGCAGCGACACCTAGTGGACATAGGGGGAAGTGCCTTAGTGAATCCCAGCTGGACCCGAATCCTCCGCAGAGAACGCGCCGCTGGATCGCGAATGGACCGGGTAAGTAAATCTGCCCCTTTATCTTGTATCGATATGACGAATTTCGCTGCCGAACGAACATATTTTTCGTGATACTGGAAACACTGGAACAGAGTCATGCAATGTGCTGCATTGTCACACACATTGGGGCATATTTACTTACCCGGTCCATTCGCGATCCAGCGGCGCGTTCTCTGCGCTGGATTCGGGTCCGGCCGGGATTTATTAAGGTAGTTCCTCCGCCGTCCACTAGGTGGCGCTGCTGCGCTGAAAAGCATCAGAACGCACTGGAGTTCATCGAGCCGGGCTGAGTGAAGGTAAGTGCAAGCTCCGCGACACATTTTCGTTTTTAAATGCGGCGGTTTTTCCGAATACGTCGGTTTTTCGTTCGGCCACGCCCCACCCCCGATTTCCGTTGCGTGCATACCGGCGCCGATGCGCCACAATCCGATCGCGTGCGCCAAAATCCCGGGGCAATTCAGGGGAAATCGGTGCAAATCGGACATATTCGGGTAACACGTCGGGAAAACGTGAATCGGGCCCTTAGAAAATGACCCCCATTAGGTCCAACACATGATGCAACATCAATAAATATATATTTCGGGATAACAGGAACATCTTTTGTATATTCCATTTAAAAATTCAACTCGTATAGTATGAAAATGTGATCTACCGTCCCAAGTATTAAGCTCCCCCAATAATGTAACCTCATAAATTCTCTTTGATGGATACAACGCATTTCAGTGACAGGTCAATATCTGTCTTATGCACTTGAGCTATGTACTAGTAGGGCAGTGAGTGTTGTACTGTTTCATGCATTAAAGACCAACACGTGATGTTACAACAATGGATTTTATAATTTGGATCAATACCGCACATTCTAGTGCTGGACCGACATCGTTTTCATGTTGCACTTGAGCAAGACGTAGCGAATAGTAGAGATGGTAGAGAATCAAATTATGTTCTATTGTTACAAGTATCAAGTGAGGCCCATAAAGTAATGTTTTATCTTGGATTGAAACAACGCGTTTCGCTGCTAGTTGGAAATTATTTCTATGTTCCATAAGAGAAAGTCATTGCTACAGCATTACAATCTGTTGCATTGTTGCAAACGTAACGTCAACCTCATAAAGTAACATCAACGAGCACTTTATTTTGGATCAATACCATACATTTTGGTGGTGGAAAGACACTGGTATAGCCTCAAAACGCGTCATGTAGTAAATAAATAGGGTGTTTATTAGACGTCAAATACAGAGTTGCTCTCAATGTTTGCTACAAGCCAACTGATCTAGGCTAAAAAACATCTCCTATCCTTTCAGGACCTCAGTACAATTGAGGTTGGATATCCTGATAGTAGAAGCCTAATATTGTGACACATATTTTAGGACAAGTCAAGCCAAAAGAAAATATAAGGAAGTTGAAATGTGTCCATGGATAACGCAAAAAAAAAGTGTCAAAAAAAGAAGAGAAGTTTAAATACAGACCCCGCCCCCTATGATGTCATAACCTTGATCCGAAATGCTAGAAAACCCCTTTAAGTACTTGAATATATCATTAATGCCCAAAGCATTATAGTAGCTGACTTAAAGGGGTTGGCCACTATTGATTACTTCAGCCTTTCCCTGTTCTCGCCATTGCTGCCCTCTGTATATATACACAGCTTCCTCTCTCTCCCTGCTCAAGACTCCTTATGGAGTCACCAACTGCATCTTTCTTCTTACACTATGTCCTCAACGACAGAGACAGGAAGAGGAGTGAAGGTGGAGCAGGATGAATCATAACTCTCCTGCTACAGCTCCTCCTATTCATCAGAGCTCAGACATGCAAACAGAAAAGCATGGAAAGTCTGCACACAGCACAAAAGTAAGTATCAGGACTACTGAATCACTTGATGAACATTCAGGGATTATTATTATGGCAATAATGGCTCATTTAAAGTTGAGAGTGAGATATCTATTAAACCTCAAAACAAAATGACTGCCTCCGTGGTCAAAACGTGGCTTGTAAAACCTCAGGTTCTAGGAGACTCCACACATCTGTGGATGATACTAAAAAAAAACTCTAAACTAAAACTCCCTAAATTATGATTATGATTGTGTAATTTATTTCACCATGTAACAATTGTGAATGTCTTAAATTGAGGGGTAATGATGAGTAACCTAAACAAATCCGGGTCATTCAACAGGAAGCGCCCCAATAGAAGACAGCGATCTCAAAGATAAACAGCAACGTAGGTCCGAGCCGTACAGCGAGCAAACGCTCTTGTTTGCCTGCCCAGGAATGTCACAGCCGGATAAGTGACAATCCTCGGAATACAAAAGCAAACAACGCAATAGACGTGAAGATGAAGAGCGTAAACCCGCCTCAAATCCATCGTAGATGGCGGAGCAGCCCTGGTAATGGCCAAGATTAGATGTAAACAATAGAGAAGGAAAACAATGGGATTAAGGGGAGATATTCCGGGCGAGCGCCGTCGCCAAACGCATTATGTACACGATTTTCTCGCTTTCATTCCGAAAGGAAAGACATGATATTATGTAGCGAGGAGAAGATACAAGTATTCATCATCCTAAACTAATACTCTGCCGATTCCTGGAGATGCAAGACGCTTCCTGCAGACATAAACAAATCACAATGTATCGAAAATATTACAAAATACTGACATCAATGCAAGCGAGCAGACTGTGCACAAGAAGAAAGACATTGGGGCACATTTCCGTAACTCGTCCCTGCGCGATCCCCGATCCGGAATCTTTGACGAGGATGAAGTCTGCCGCGATTCACTATGAGTGTGCGCCCCATTTCCTTCTTGTGTCACTTCCCCGCTCAGGTCCACCGGAGTTCACCTTCTTCTTCCCGGTGCATATAAGTGCTTGGCTTGCGACACAATTTTAAATGTAACTCAGGATCAATACAGGATAAGTAATGTCATGTATGTACACAGTGACTGCACCAGCAGCAGAATAGTGAGTGCAGCTTGGGGTATAATACAGGATGTAACTCAGGATCAGTACGGGATAAGTAATGTCATGTATGTACACAGTGTCTGCACCAGCAGCAGAATAGTGAGTGCAGCTCTGGGGTATAATACAGGATGTAACTCAGGATCAGTACAGGATAAGTAATGTCATGTATGTACATAGTGACTGCACCAGCAGCAGAATAGTGAGTGCAGCTCTGGGGTATAATACAGGATGTAACTCGGGATCAGTACAGGATAAGTAATGTCATGTATGTACACAGTGACTGCACCAGCAGCAGAATAGTGAGTGCAGCTCTGGGGTATAATACTGGATGTAACTCAGGATCAGTACAGGATAAGTAATGTCATGTATGTACACAGTGACTGCACCAGCAGCAGAATAGTGAGTGCAGCTCTGGAGTATAATACAGGATGTAACTCAGGATCAGTACAGGATAAGTAATGCCATGTATGTACACGGTGACTGCACCAGCAGCAGAATAGTGAGTAGAGCTCTGGAGTATAATGCAGGATGTAACTCAGGATCAGTACAGGATAAGATCATCTATGTTATATGAGTAGGGATCGGCCACTTTTGATCTCCATAGATGGGAGCAGCGGCAGACCTGATAGTGATAAGATATAAATGTTCCTATAGAAATTCCGGATGGGTCGTGTACATCACCTGCTCTGCTGCTCTCATAGATACAAAATACTTTTCTTCAAAGTTATTGAACATATTCTATCCATCTGTAAGGATAAATTCTTGATGCTGAGTGTTTTGCTTTCGCATCTGATTTCCCATCTTCAGCCTAATGGACCCCAGTAGCAGCGCCGGTGCAGAATTGCTGGACTATCCTGCACATTATCCGAAGCATCGGCCGCTGCAGAGATCTCCGCTCACCCATGTGCATTCTCTCTGCGGGGGAAGCATTAGGGTCTTATGACTTATTCTGGTCAAAGCAGCTCCAGCAGAATAGTCCAAGCACAGAAAGGAAGTAACACTGGAAACAGGAGGAGGAAGTGATGGGAGAAGATATCAACCTGCAAAAGTGCATGCAATTCACTAAGATTGTGCACCTGATATCCCAAACTCACTATTCTGCTGCTGGTGCAGTCACTGTGTACATACATGACATTGGTATAAAAACTACCAAGTGAGTCATTAAATAGTAAAGTAAAGTAAACTAAGTCATGTATATCACTGGGCAGGCAGGTGACTGGTTGCGCCGGTGGTGGCAGCTGTCACAGGTGGGTATAGGTGACATTGGCATGGGTCGGTGGGAAGGTCTAGATACGGATGTAACGGGGTCGGCTGGAGTCACACTTACAGGAGGGGGGAGGAAGGATAGAAAGATAATGTCCATGTTGTGTTGGTACGGAGAGACAAGGGAGGCAGAAAAAACAGAGACAGGTTCAGCTGCAGAACCAGTAAAAGCAGAAACTGATAATCGGTGAATAGTGTGCAGAGGTCTCTGTGGGGTAATAATACGTGGGTATGTGGTAAC
Organism: Engystomops pustulosus; assembly: GCA_019512145.1. Classification (NCBI taxonomy): domain Eukaryota; kingdom Metazoa; phylum Chordata; class Amphibia; order Anura; family Leptodactylidae; genus Engystomops; species Engystomops pustulosus. Next base: position 312,041,356 of record CM033641.1, on the reverse strand, counting down.
AAATATCGGAAAGATAAAAGATCAGTATACAGGGTATAACAGGTGTAACTAAGGTCATTTGGATACTACAGGAAGGTAAGTGGAGGAGCTGGGGGGTGTGCGTCACCGCGAGCCAGCAGTGGAGTGAAAGGGGGAGAAGGAGGGAGAAGGGGGGGGAAAGAAAAAAAGTGAGGGAGGTTGAGTCAGGGGGCTCTGTGAGTATCATACAGGATGGGGGGAAACTCGTGGGATCAGTAACAGGATATGGGGTAAAAAAATTGTCATGTATGGGGTACAGGAATCATTGACTGCAAAGTCCAGCATCAGAGAGAGTGATTGCACTCTGTGGGGGGGGAAAATCTAAAAAAAATACGATATACTCAGATTCTTAACAGTATAATGTTAATGGTCTTGTATGTTTACACTTGACTAGCATCACCAGCAGCAGAATAGGTGAGTGCAGCTCTGGGTGTATAATACAGGATGTAACTCAGGATCAGTACAGGATAAGTAATGTCATGTATGTACCATGACTGCACCACAGCAGAATAGAATAGTGAGTGCCTTGGGGATTAATACAGGATGTAATCAGGATCAGTACAGGATAAGTAATGTCATGTATGTACACAGTGACTCACAGCAGAGCATAATGATTGCAGCTCTGGGGTATAATACGGATGTAACTCAGGATCATAGGGTAAGTAATGTCATGTATGTTACAGCCGTGACAGTGGTGTGAGCAGCAGCAAAATAGGTGCTAGGAGTATAAAGTCGGCAGTATTGGGTATCGGATCAGTACCGGAGTAAGGTAAAGTGGGGGGAAAGTCATGGGTTATGTACACAGTAGACGCTGCACCCGCACAGAATATTGAGTGCAAAAAGGGAAAAGGGGAAAAAAGAAAAGAGGGGGGAAGGGGGAAGAAGAAACAGGGGAGGAGGAAGGTTAGGAAAAAGGGGTAGAAACAGGGAAAAATGAAGGGGGGGGGATGAAGCTCTGGGGGTATAATACTGGATTTCTCAGGATCAGGGTAACAGTTCGGTAGATGTCATGGTATGGTACAACAGGAAAAAATCGGACTGAACACCGCACAGAATAGTGATGCAAGCTCTGGGGTAATCATAACTGGGAAAATAGTAACTCAGGATCAAATACAGGGATAATAAGTGAGCAGCAGAATAGTGAGATGCAGCTCGTGGTTGGGTATTAATACAGGATTGTACTCCGGATCAGTTACGGATAAGTAATGTCATGCTATGTACACCGTGTACGTTGCACAGCACAGAAGAATAGTGAGTGCAGCTCTGGAGTATATAAACAGGATGATGAACTACAGGATCAGTAAGGATAAGTAATGTCATGTATGTACCAGTGACTGCACCAGAGCCAGAATAGCCTGAGGGCAGCGCTTGGGGTTTATAGATACAGGATGTAATCAGGATCAGCCTACAGGATAAGTATGTCATGTATGTACCACAGTGACTGCACCAAGCGGCAGAATAGTAGAGTGCAGCATCGGGGTTATCATACACTGGATGTAACTACTAGGATCAGTACAGGTAAGTGATGTTTCATGATATGTACACAGGACTGCTACAGCAGCAGATATAGTGAGTGCAGCTCTGGGGTATATCAGGATGTAACTCAGGATCAGCTACAGGCTAAGTAATGTCATGATGTACTACCGGTGGACTGCACCAGCAGCGATCACTGTGAGTGCAGCTCTGGGTATTTAAACAGGAGTTGTAAGATCAGGATCAGTACGGATAAGGAAATTTCATGTATGTTAAACATGATGCACCAGCACGCAAGAATAGTGAGTGGCAGCTTGGAGTAGTATAATACAGGATGTAACTCAGGATCAGTACGGATAAGTAATGTCAGTATGTACACAGCTGACTGCACACAGCAGCAGAATAGTGAGTGCAGCTCTGGGGTATCGAATACAGGAAATGTCCACTCAGGGATACAGTACAGGAAAGTAATGCCATGTATGTACACGTGACTGCACCAGCACCAGAATAGTGAGTAGAGCTCTGGCGCACTATAATGCAAGTGATGTAAATCTAGGTTATTTTCAGTACAGGAAGATCATCTATGTTATATGAGTAGGGATCGGCCCAACTTTTGATATCCATAGTATGGGAGTCAGCGGCAGGACCATCCTGATATGTGTAAGATATAAATTTGTTCCCCTATATGAAAATTACGTTCCGCATTGGGTCGTGTTAATATCGCCTGCTTCTGTGATCATAGCAACAAAATACTTTTCTCAAAGGTATTGAAGCTTCTATCCATCTGTAGGATAAATTCTGCATGCTGAGTGTTGTGCTTTAGCATCTGATCCCATCTTTTTCAGCTCTAAGACACAACCTCAGTAGCAGCGCCGGTGCAGAATGGCTGGACTATCCTGACATTATCCGAACAGCATAGGCCGCTGCAGAGATCTCCGCTCACAAACCTGTGCATTCTCTCTGCGGGGGAAAGCATTAGGGTATTTTTATGACTATCTGGTCAACAGACAAGCCTCCAGCAGAATAGTTCCAAGCACAGAACAGCAAAGAAAGGAAGCTACACTGCACTGGAGCGAAAACAGGAGGAGGAAGTGATGTGGGAGAGAAGAATCAACCTGCCAACGTGCAGGCACTCACTAAGATGGTGCACCTGATATCCCAACTCACTATATGACTGCTGGTGCAGCACGGGTACATTACATGAACATGAATACCTTTACTGATCCGGAGTTACATCCTGTATTATACCCCAGAGCTGCACTCAACTATTCTGCTGCTGGATGCCCATGTCACTGTGTACAACATGACNCACTTATTATCCCTGTATTTGATCCTGAGTTACTATTTTCCCAGTTATGATTACCCCAGAGCTTGCATCACTATTCTGTGCGGTGTTCAGTCCGATTTTTTCCTGTTGTACCATACCATGACATCTACCGAACTGTTACCCTGATCCTGAGAAATCCAGTATTATACCCCCAGAGCTTCATCCCCCCCCCTTCATTTTTCCCTGTTTCTACCCCTTTTTCCTAACCTTCCTCCTCCCCTGTTTCTTCTTCCCCCTTCCCCCCTCTTTTCTTTTTTCCCCTTTTCCCTTTTTGCACTCAATATTCTGTGCGGGTGCAGCGTCTACTGTGTACATAACCCATGACTTTCCCCCCACTTTACCTTACTCCGGTACTGATCCGCGTACCCTACTGCCGACTTTTACCATGCTGCACTCTCATTCTGGCTGTGCCCACACTGTCACGTGTAACATACATGACATTACTTTACTCCTTATGATCCTGAGTTACATCCGTCATTATACCCCAGAGCTAGCAATCATTTGCTGTGCTGGTGAGTCACTGTGTACATACATGGCATTACTTATCCTGTACCTGATCCTGAGTTACATCCTGTATTAATCCCAGAGGCACTCACTATATTCTGCTGTGGTGCAGTCACTGGTACATACATGACATTACTTATCCTGTACTGATCCTGAGTATACATCCTGTATTATACCCCAGAGCTGCACTCACCTATTCTGCTGCTGCGTGCTGCAGTCATGTGTAAACATACAAGACCATTAACATTATACTGTTAAGAATCTGAGTATATCGTATTTTTTTTAGATTTTCCCCCCCCACAGAGTGCAATCACTCTCTCTGATGCTGGACTTTGCAGTCAATGATTCCTGTACCCCATACATGACAATTTTTTTACCCCATATCCTGTTACTGATCCCACGAGTTTCCCCCCATCCTGTATGATACTCACAGAGCCCCCTGACTCAACCTCCCTCACTTTTTTTCTTTCCCCCCCCTTCTCCCTCCTTCTCCCCCTTTCACTCCACTGCTGGCTCGCGGTGACGCACACCCCCCAGCTCCTCCACTTACCTTCCTGTAGTATCCAAATGACCTTAGTTACACCTGTTATACCCTGTATACTGATCTTTTATCTTTCCGATATTTGTTACCACATACCCACGTATTATTACCCCACAGAGACCTCTGCACACTATTCACCGATTATCAGTTTCTGCTTTTACTGGTTCTGCAGCTGAACCTGTCTCTGTTTTTTCTGCCTCCCTTGTCTCTCCGTACCAACACAACATGGACATTATCTTTCTATCCTTCCTCCCCCCTCCTGTAAGTGTGACTCCAGCCGACCCCGTTACATCCGTATCTAGACCTTCCCACCGACCCATGCCAATGTCACCTATACCCACCTGTGACAGCTGCCACCACCGGCGCAACCAGTCACCTGCCTGCCCAGTGATATACATGACTTAGTTTACTTTACTTTACTATTTAATGACTCACTTGGTAGTTTTTATACCACCCAGAGCTGCACTCACTATTCTGTGAGCAGTCAAGTTGTGACATACATGACATTACTTATCCTGTTAATGATCCTGGTTACATCCGATTATACCCCAGAGCTGCACTCACTATCAGTTGGTGAAATAATTTGTGTGTCACTCGAAATTCCGTTTGGTTCATTAAGATTTCATAACACATTTCCCTCTGTTATCTCTGTAAGTTCTCAGCTTTCCCTAATCTACATTTCATTAATAATTAACCACATTTTGGATTTGCTTCTATGAGGAATAGTCAATTGTAAAAGAGCAATCTTCAAACCGCGCAACTATAAAAGATGACAAAAACTTAAATAAACCATCCTTGTTACCGAGGTATAAAAAAACAAAAAGCAGATGCTGCGGTGAGGCTGTCATGTAGAACATCTGCCTTTATGTAGGTTAGCCTCCGAGTATCGGCGGTATATCTTGTCATTGGTTGTGCGGTTGTTACAGATGGAAGATCAAAGACACGTGCGCTGATTCTGTTACACGCGCCGCTCGTGCTGTATCACACACCTAACAAGAAAAATCAACAAAAAAACGAAACTTTATCGTCCCTTGAGCTTCCAGTCCTAATGCTAATGTGTATGAAGGCGTCTAGGTACCGTATGCAATTAATGGGGTTTTCTGATCTGTAGGCAGGATTATTACACAAAATTAGAAAAGAGATACAGGCGTCCCTACTTAAAGGGACCTACCACCCGAAACTACCTATAAAGGTAGATCGGGTGGTAGGTGGATCAATAGGACGTGAGGCTAGCCTTTTAAGGGCTAATCCTCACGTCCCCGAATGATTTGAAAACTTTTATTGCCCCCATATTAAAATTTTATGTAGGATCTGGGCGTGGAGTAGCGCCATCTGAGGTTACACAAAATCTCGGCGCGCAGCTAGAGGAGTAGCGCGCCTCATCGGCACATCTGCTGTCTGACGCATGCGCAGAACAGCAGGCCCGCGCCTGTGCAGCTCCGATCCGTAGCAGTGACGCGCGGCGGGGGGCTGTGTCTGCGCATGCGCAGACCAGATGTGGCCGGACGAGGGCGCGCAGCTCCTCGTAGCTGCGACGCCGAAGATTTTTGGTAGGAGGAGAAAGAAGAGGCACCGGGGCGTGGAGTAGCCGCCTCGTGTAACCTCAGATGCGGCTACTCCGCGCCCAGTAGCCGCATAAGAAAAATTTTATGGGCAATAAAAGTTTTCAAATCATTGGGGGACGTGAGGATCTAGCCCTTAAAAGGGCTATCCTCACGTATATGATCCACATACCACCCGATTACTTATAGGTAGTTTCGTGGTTGTAGGTGCCCTTTTTAGGACACCCGACTTACAGACAACCCCTAGTACAGCGGACCCCTCTGTCCCTGTGACCTCTGGATGTTACTATAGCCCAGACTGCAGATCAGCTGTAAGGTGTCTGTAAATGAAGCTTTATTGATAATTCTTGGCCAATTACAGTAAAAATTTGAAACTCCAATTGTCAATGGGGCAAAAGAAAAAAAATTTGTCTGAACTTCAATTATAAAATATACCGTTTTGACTACATAACAAATTCAACTTAAGAACAAACCTCGACCCTATCTTGTATGAACTGCCGTATTTCTTCTCCATGTTGAAGAGTCTGAGGACTTTTGGGTCTTGAGTCCCCATAGTCTGTATCAGACTCTACTGTCTTGGGGCTCCCATTTACATTATTATGGGCTCCAAGAATAATCCAGTCTGATGGACTTTCCAGTTCAAAGGGCCCGAAGGTCCTTTGGACTCTTCAGTTTAAGTGCTGCAAGTCCAATACGATCTCCAGTTTTCAAGAGGTTCAAGTCCATTGGAATCTCCAGTTCAAGGACTTCTTGTTCATTGGAGTTTCCATTCTCCAAGGGCTTCCAGGTCCATGGGGACCCTCTAATTTCAGGGGGAGTCTAACGAGACTATCTGATTCTTGGTACTTCCAGTGTAGGACACTCCAGTCTCTACAGCACTGTGATCCTTAGAATCTCCAGTTTCAAGAGGTTCAAGTCCATTGGAATCTCCAGCCTCAAGGACTTCTAGTTCATTGGGTTCTCCATTCTCAAGGGCTTCACGGTCCATGGGACCCTCTAGTTCAGAGGGAGTCTCACGAGACTATCTGTTTCTTGGTACTTCCAGTCTGTAGGGACACTCCAGGATCTACAGCACTGTGACATTAGAATCTCCAGTTCATGGGAATTCCATCCGCCGAACGAGTCTTTGGTTTTTAGGACTGTCCCAGTCTGTTGGGGACTCTCCAAAAGAGGAGATCAGGACATCAGAACTAAACAGTCCTTGGGACTTCCATCTCATCGGAACCGTTGGTTTAGGGGCTTCCACTCCCTTGGATTCTCCAGTCTGAGCATCGCTTTCCATCAAAATCTCAAGTGTGTGGGACTTCCACACCATCAGAATCTCTGGTTTGAGGGGCTTCTAGTCTGTTGGACTTCCTGTCTTTGGGACATCCATCTCATCAGACTCTCTGGAGAGTCCAACTTACTGGAAACCCCTTTAAACCAGAAAGTCTGATAAGTAGAAATCCCACAGACTGGAGGTCCGATGGAAGTGATTGCCCAAGAGAATGGAGGGTTCCAACGATGGAAGATCCTAAAACCAAAGACTTGATGAGATTTAAGTCCCACAGCTGGCTGAGTTGATGCTCCCGAGACTGAAGAGTCCAACCGACTTGAAGAACCATACAAACTAGAATGAGAGTCTGATGAGAATGGGAAACTCTCTGAAAACCATTGGGGCAGATTTTTACCGGTCATTAGCGATCCAGCGGCGCGTTCTCTGGCTGGATTCGGCCAGGATTTATTAAGGTAGTTCCTCCGCCATCCACAGGGGCGCTGCTGCGCTGAAAAGCATCAGAATGCGCGGAGTTCATCGAGCCGGGCTGAGTGAAGGTAGTGCAAGCTCGCGAAACGATTTTTTTTTTTAAATGCGCGGTTTTTCCGAATCCGTGGTTTTCGTTCGGCCACCCCCCGATTTCCGTCGTGTGCATTGCCAGCGCCGATGCGCCACAATCCGATCGCGTGCACCAAAAAACCGGGGCAATTCGGGGAAATCGGCGCACATCGGAAATATTCGTGGTAACAACCGGGAAACCGCGAATCGGGCCTTAGTAATGACCCCATTGAGTTCATCAGACTGAGTGATGCTGCTTTGAAGGTATCAGTTTTTATTGGTTTGTTCTTTACTTCCCCATTTCCATTCTTAGCCATAGGCTGAGATACTGGAGGCCCCTGCAGTCTTGGAGAGCCCTGCTGAGATACTGGAGAGCCCCGCTGAGATAATGGGAGAGCCCGCTGAGATACTGGAGAGCCCCTGCTGAGATACTGAGAGGCCCCCTGCTGAGATACTGGAGAGCCCCTGCGAGATACCTGGAGACCCTGCTGAGATACTGGAGACCCTGATGAGATACTGGAAGCCCCTGCGTGGGATTGGAGGACACTGCGAGATACTGGAGAGCCCCTGGGATACTGGCGAGCCCCTGCTGAATACTGGAGAGCCCCTCTGTGAGATACTGGAGAGCCCCTGCCGATCCTGAGGCCCCTGCCTGAGATACTGGAGAGCCCTGCTGGGATGATGGAGAGCCTGCTGATACTGGAGCCTGCTGACACTGGAGAGCCCATGCGATCTGAGAGCCCCTGATGAGATAACTGGAGACCCCTGCTGGCGATACTGGAGAGCCCCTTAGCTGAGATACTGGAGAGCCCCATGCTGAGAGATACTGGAGAGCCATGCGAGATACTGGAGAGCCCTGCTGAGATACTGGAAAGCCCTGACGATCCCTAGGAGAGCCCCTGCTGGATAGGGAGAGCCCTGCTGAAGATACTGGAGAGCCCTGTGAGATGCTGGAGGAGCCCGCGATCCTGGAGGACCTTGATAGAGATGTGTTTATTTTGTTTGATGCTAAAGTCTCCCCTTAAACCTTGTTCTTTTTTAGACCTGGGGCCCTTAGGTTTCAGCGCCTCTCTTCGGTGTTCATCTCATGGGCTTCAGGGGCTATGCGCGCAGATAGCGTGGAGTGAGTCGTAAGGCTAGGCGGGAGAGATAATTTTGTGTTATGGTTGTAGGTTGCGTCAGTTATTATTGCCACATTTAAGCAGCCCATATAGTGAAATGGCAATAACGTGGAATATCTCACCGTATAATATTCGTCACATTTTATGTAATGATCCCCCAGAGGGAGGAGAGGCGCAGCTATCTGGATGTTATACACTGGAAATCACACGTCTCGGGCTCACAATGTGTTGTAGTGATCAGGGACGGGCTGGAGAGAGAGGCCACGGCCACATATGATGGAGGGATGGAGGCCGTTTAAGTAAAGGAGCGAGATGAACAATAGCAGGTCCAAAACAAAACAGGTCCATTTAACAAAAAAAAACTCACAGAAAAAACATCTACTGTTTATCATATCAGTCTACGTATCATAGTCTGATCCTCAGTATCATGGCGGTCCCACAGTATCCGACGGTCCTACAGTATATATAGTCTGGATCCTTCAGTCCATCATGTGACAGGTCCACAGTTACCTGATGACAGGTCCTACAGTATCATAGTCTGGATCTTCAGTCCCTATGTGACATGGTCCCACAGTATACCCTGTGACAGGTCCTACAGTATATCATAGTCTGGATCCTTCAGTCCATCATGTGACAGGTTCACAGTATACCATGGACAGGTCCTACAGTATATCATAGTCTGGATCCTTCAGTCCATCATGTGCAGTCCAAGTATACCAGGAAGGTCACAGTAACCATGTGACAGGTCCTACAGTATATCATAGTCTGGTCCTTCAGTCCATCATGTGCACAGGTTCCACAGTATACAAGTGACAGGTCCTACAGTATACAGGTGAATCTTACGATCCATGTGACAGGTCCCACAGTATACATGTTGACAGTCCTACAGTCAAATAACATTGACAGGTCCCACAGATACCATGGGCCAGGTCCTACAGTACATCTATTCCTGGACCAACAGTAAATCATATTTCCAGATCCCAAGTCCATTATGTTCCAGTCCACAGTGTATTATAGTGCTGGTCCTACAAAACATCATGTTGCAGGTCCAAGGTAGATCATGGTACTTGCCTTACAGTCTATCAGCTCTAGGTCCTCCAGTATATTATGGTACATGTCCTCAGTACATCACTGTGTCAGGTCCTACAGTATCTATTCGTTACAGTTGCAGTATATCAAGGGAAGGTCATATTGTGTATTATGTGTGCAGGTCCTACAGTAAATCATATATACAAGATCCTAAGTCCATTAGTTCCAGGTCTAAAGTATATAGTGCTGGTTAAGACAAATCATGGTGCAGGTCCTAGGTAGATCATGGTACTTGCCTTACAGTCTATCAAGCACGGTCCTCCAGTATTTATGGTTACATGTCCTAATACAATCCTGGTGCAGGTCCATTACAGTTATCAGTTACAGGTCCTACAGTACATCATGGTACATTTCCTAAGTATACAGTATATCATGGCAAAAGCCCCTAAAGGATCTCATGGTACAGATCCTACCATAAATCAAGAGGCAAATCCACAGTATATAATGTCACCAGTCCTGCAGTATATAAGTTACCGGTCCTGCAGTATATAAAAGGTACCGATGAAGGTTCCAGTGCCATAATATCTGGTACCGGTCCTGCCAGTATTAAGGTGAAGTCCTGCGTATATATAATGTACAGGTCTGCAGTATATAACGGTGAGGTCCTGCCGTATTAATGGATGAAGGTCTGCAGACATAATGTTACAGGCCTGCAGTATATAACGGTGAAGGTCTTGCGGTTATATAACGGTGAAAGGTCCTGCAGTAATAATGTTACAGGTCCTGCAGTATATTACGGCGGAAGGTCCGCAGTATATAATGGTTGAAGGTCCTGCAGTATATCAGTTACAGGTTCCTGCTTATATAACGGTGAAGGTCCTGCAGTATATAATGGTGAGGTCCTGCAGACATAATGTTACGGTCGCTGAGTATAAACGGTGTGAAGGTCCTGCAGTATATAAGGTGAAGTCCTGCAGTACATAAGTTACAGGTCTGCAGTGTGAACGGTGAAGGTCCTGCAGTATATAACAATGAAGTTCCTGCAGTATATAACGGTGAAGGTCCTGTAATAATGGTGAGGTTCTGCAGTACATAATGTTACAGTCCTGCAGTATAACGGTGAGGTCTGCAGTATAACGTGGAGGTCCTGCATAACATATGTTACAGGTCCTGGCAGTATAAACGGTGAAGGTCCTGCAGTATTATAACGGTGAAGGTCCTGCAGTACAAATGTAAGGTCCTGCATATATACGGTGAAGGTCTGCAGTATATAACGGTGAAGGTCCTGCAGTATATAACGGTGAAGGTCCTGCAGTATATAACGGTGAAGGTCCTGCAGTATATAATGGTGAAGGTCCTGCAGTATATAAAGGTGAAGGTCCTGCAGTATATAACGGTGAAGGTCCCCCATTATATTATACACCAGTCTGCGTTTCTGATGGTGCGAGCAGGACACTTACTGACTACATGTTGCCGTTTTCTTTCCCTATTTTTGCCGTTCCGCTGACTTCCATCATATCCGGACCCGGGGTATATTTAAATTACAGGGTAATAGAATATGTAGCGGAATTACCCGGATGTGGGGCGCACAGGTGACTTTCCAATAAGATGCGAAATAATTAAAAAGTGAGCGGACATTTACACTGTGATGCCGGGATGTCGTGTCCCGGCCACACAGAACAACAAGCATGCCATCAGCTGTCATGGTCATTTGTCACCTCCACCGCCGCCAGGAAGAGCTGAAACATGCGAAAATTGAGTGTTTTTTTAGTTTTTTTCTGCTTCCCAAGAAAAAAAATGGCTGAACTATGAGACTTCTCTATTACTGGAGGCTCACTTATCCTCAGCGTGTGATGAGATGTCATGGATTTATTTGTATAGACGGAGCCACAAATAGTGAAAAGGGAAAATTTCGAGACAGTTTTTTTAACCCTATGAGGTTCATGTATCCTCTTATCATGGGTTGTACTGGCAGTCATTTTATTACTATCTCTTATTTTTCCGACAAAATGTCCCTTAAGGGAAGTATTCAAAGGTGAGCCATGTAACCGCAGCCAGTGTTATGTAGAGGGATGTGTAACCAGACTTGTGTGTTCAGTTAGTAGCAGCAGGCTGTGAAATATATGTACTACTTTCCTGGATTGTAGCTCTACTCTTTACTGGGGGGTGGTGTTCTCACACTGCTGTGCTCTCGTGCTCTTTGCTCTCTACACAGTGTATGGTATTGTCCCTGGAGAGAGTGTTAAAAATGCCTTTGGTCTATTGTTAGTAGCAGCAGGACTGGGATATATACAGTTATTCCTGGATTGTAGCTTCACTATTTGTACTGGCATGTGTGTCCTACACCTGCTGTGCTCTGTGCTCTCTGAGCAAGTGTTAGGTTGCCCTGAGAGAGTGTAATAATACTTTTGTGGGTGTTGTTGTAGCAGCAGGACTGTGAAATATGTATTTATATTCCAGGGTATTAGCTTCTTGAGTACCCTGGGGGGGGGGGGCTGTCTTCACACTGCTGTGCTGTGTGCTCTTTACAGCCAGTGTTAGGTATTGTCCTTGTGAGATGTGTTACATACCTTTGTGTTCATGTTAGTAGCAGCAGGACTGTGAAATATGCATTTATAGTAATGGATTCTAGCTTTACTATTGACATGGGCGGTGTGTCCTCACAAGCTGTTGCTCCCTGAGCCAGTGTTAGGTATTGCCCTGAAGAGTGTGGTGTAGTAATCTTTTGTGTGTTTGTTAGTAGCAGCAGGACTGTGAAATTATATTCCAGGATATTGGGGGTGTCCTTACACTGCTGTGTGTATTCTCACTGCAGCCAGTATTGTCCTGGAGATAAGGTGTAATTATATCTTTAGGTTAGTAGCAGCAGGACGGTTAAATATGCATTAGATTCCATGTTGTAGCTTCTACAAGTGTACCTGGTTGTGATGTGTCCTCCACACGTGTTCTCTCTGCTGCCAGTGTTAAGTATTGTCCCTGGAGAGATGTGTTATCATAACTTATGTGTGTTGTTAGGAGCAGCAGGACTGTGTATATGGATTATATCCAGGGATTTTGTGCTCACATCACTGTACTCTCGTTCTCTGCAAGTAACTTCTCTACAGCCTTTTCCTTAAGCAGCTGTAGTAGGGTTGGTTACACCCTACAGCAGTCAATCAATCAAAGGTAGGTTATGGAGTGTTCAATACAGATCGCTAAGAGCACGGTGTGAGATGCACCTGTGCACTTAGATAAGCTCAATACTGGATGAGTCTATTTTCCTAGTCCTTCACTACACACAAAGATGTAAATACTTATGCATATGTTGCAGTGAGCTCCCCCTAGTGGTGGCTGCAGCCAGCTCCATTTTGTATTCATCCATACGATAAATCGATGCCGATTTATAGCTCTGTATCAGAAAAAGAAAGCTCCAACCACTGACGAGATGTAGCAAAAAGATTTTAATTACAATTATGGGCATAAACGCAACACGGCGCTGAAACGCAGGAACCTCCTTTCGATTTGTAATATCGATACTTCCTTTTTCCTCTAGGGAGTGAATCTTCCAGATGTCAGCCACCGGACAGCGTTACTTGGTGATTGGTCTACGGATGGACCGGGGACCCTGAAGAAGAGAAGCTGCTGGTGTTGGTAATTTACCCGGGTGCTGAGTGTCATCTCCGGGGAGAGTAACGTGCACTCATGTCTAGACTCAGAGAGAAGGACAGAGGGTGGCGGCTTTGAGAAAATTTAACAATAATTAAGGAAGTCATTAAAATTAAGGAATCTTAATATAATTAAGGAACTTACATAGTGGTGAGGAAGGGTAGGGTCACGCATTATAGATTCAATTTGACAACTTAAAATTTGCCACGATTTTTGCATTAATTGAGTAAAAGGTGAGAATACATGATATCGTCTTGTAAAGGGGAAGTTGGACCTAACATGGGTTTCGGGTGTCAGTAGGTTGTGTTAAATGCTTATAAAAAAAAGTGGAAAACTGGGTGGAGGGATAAGCAACGACAGTTCCCTTGGTGTCGTTGAGAGTTGTGCTGTGAGAGGGGAGAAGGAGCAGCAGGGTAGGTAATTTCTTGTTGACTTAGAGAAAAGCAGGGATCTGCCATAGGAAACGGAGGGTTTCTCCTTAAGAATTGAAGGAATAAACTGCAGATCTATAAAAAGGAGGGGGTGGGATAAAGCTGCAGTTTCCCACTGTGTGTCTGAGAGTCATGCTGTGAGAGGGGAGGAGGAGCAGCAGGTCATATGTTTGATGGCTTAGCGAAGAAGCAGGGCTCTTCCATATCTAATGGTAGAAGGGCTCTCAATTAAAGGAGGAGAGGAGAAAAATTTGGACCTGTGTCTAGAGAATTATGCTGGAGAGGGGGGGAGAGGGAAAGGCGGGCAAAAATGGCTCATAAGTGATAAAAGATCTGAGTCTGCCTCACATTAGAAGGTTTTTTGAACACAAAACACGAGGCAAATATTTTGTAGAGTAAGGAAAAAGAGAGGGAGATGGCCGTTATTCGATTAATGAGAGGGGAGGGAAGGTAGGCAGGCGAAAAATTCTTATGATTCAAAGAATAGCTATAAGTTATTCATGATGCTGCCCCATATTCCAAAAAATATAAGATAGACAATAGGCAAGTTTTACAGGAAGTGGAGTGGGAGTGGAGGTTGTTGTAGCATCAGAAATCTCTGGGCAGAATCATGCTGTGAGAGGGGAGGAGGAGAAAGCAAGGGGAAAGGTGCATCACTAACTGCATGGAGGGGGAGGAGATGAAGCAAGGAGGAGAGGGAGATGAACAAAGGAGGAGGGGGATGATCAATCTTCAGGTTGTCAACTTTCGTACCACGTTTCCATAGGGAGGAGCGGGGCGTGGAGATGTAGCTTCAGGAATTCTGTGAGATGATGCTGTGAGAGGGGAAAAGGAGCAGCTTTACAAGGAAGCGGAGCGGTTGTCATGCAACAAACTACAGGAGGGAGGAGATGCACCACGGAGAACGAGGCAGATCAGTACACAAAGGAGGAGGGGGAAGATCAATCTTCAGGTGGGCCGCTATTTACCAAGTTCACAGAGGAGGAGGAAAGGGGAGATGTAGATTCAGGAATCTCTGTGAGTTCATGCTGTGAGAAGGGAAAAGGAGCGCAATACAAGAAGAAGGAGGTTTCTTCAACTAATCTGCAGGGAGGTAGGTGATGCACCAAGGAGGAAGGGGCGGGCAAAAAGGAAAGGGGGGGAGATGCAGCTGCAGGGATGACGCTGTGAAAGAGTAGGAGAAGTAAGGGTAGGGTTGGGCTCCTCCACAAAGCAAGCGTTAGGGGGAAATGTGCAAGTTTATGTACATATTCTGGCTAGAAACCCCCCAATGGTGGCAAAATGGGGCATATGCAAACCCCCCCCCTCAAGCTGTTATGGGGAAGTCATCCATCCCAGAAGATATCGAGCCGGAGGAAGTTAAAAATGGGGAAGCAGGAGGGATAATCAGCTACAGTGTCCGTCTGTGTGTGCCGGGTCTGGTAATTTTGCTGTGAGCGGGGAACGCAGAGCAGCAGCCTCAATATCATGATCCCCCATGTTCCGCATAGGATGGATTTAATAAGGGGGGGGAACTTTAAATCAACTCATTCCATGATTATGAATGGGATTGTATATCAACCTTTCCTTACAAGTATAGTCTTAAAAAATTTTTGTGAACATTGCCTGCACAATGAACATCGCTGGAAAGAGGAAAGAAAATCCCTGAAACAAAATTCCCAAACAGAGCGATTGAAAGAGAGAAATTTAAAAGGAAACACTGCAAGAGGATAACTCGAGAAGGCAAGGGCCGGAGGGTGACGATGTTTGGAAGGACTCCCAGCAAGACAAGTGAGTCCGATAGACGTGACCGGATCTGAAGAACACCCCCCGCACTCCTACAAGGGATTTTTTTTTTTTTTTTTAGCTCCTAGTTCAGATAAGCAGTGTGAAAGATTACTTGTTCATCTCCTCTCAAAACGTGGAGGAAGAAAAGGCCTAGTGTTCTCTTACAAGGGGAAGGGAAGAAGAAAAGGTCCACAATGAGAGTAAAACACAAAAAAATAATATAAAATAATAAAAAAATCTGTTTTTACTTTGGGTCATGATATATCAGCGTCATATTCGACTATAGAAATGGAGAGAAATTCCCGCTGCTCGGTTCTCAATGTGTGAACGATATTTAAGCCTGAAATGAAAATTTTTTTTAAGAAATGTGTGTTACGAAGGGGGAAAAAAAAATCTCATAAAATCTTATATTATCAAAGGATCGCGCGGATGTTACCACATTTGTACGGGGGGCCACAATCCTCATGAATAGCCGGGGATATAGAGGAGCTCATTAGGCCCCGCCATGTGAATGGCAGGGATTCCAAGCTTAAAGGATAGAACAAGGTTTTTTTAAAATATATTTTTTAATTGTATCTCGCTCCCTACCTCTATCTATAACAGTTTTATAGACTGCAGATTTGGATGGCAGGGATGTAGCCACATTGCCCCCCAGTGCTCTTAGCTCTTGTATGGAGTGCTCTACCGACCTTCCACCTGTGCTGTATGGGATGCTCTACAGGCCCCTTCCCCTGTGCTCTGTAGGGATATACTTACAGACCCGTCTGTGCTCTGGTGGTAGTCTAACAGACCCTCCCCTGTGCTTGTGTGGAGATGTTCTATAGACCTTCTCTGTGCTGTATGGAGAGTTCTACAGACCTTCCCCGTGATCTGTATGGAGATTACTCTACAGACCCATTCCCTGTGCTCTGTTATGGAGATGCCTACAGGACCCTTCCCCTGTGCTCTGTATGGCGATGTTCTATAGACCCTTCCTCTGTGCTTTGAGGAGGTGCTATACAGACCCTTCCCTGTGTTCTGTATGGAGATGCCTTACCGACCCTTCCCCGGGTTACTCTGTATGGCGATGTCGTACAGACCATTCACCTTGCTCTTGTAGGAGATGCTTACAGCCTTCCCCGTGCTCTGTATGGAGAGTTTATGACTTCTATGTGTTTTGGTATGGAGATGTTTATCAGAACCCTTCTCTGTGTGCTGTATGGAGATACTCTACAGACCCCCTTCCTTGTGCTCTGTATGGCGATGCTCTTGCAGACCCTTACCCTGATGCTCTGTATGGAGATAGATATTACAGACCCCTCACCAGGTATGTCATCTGTATGGAAGTTGCTTCCAGACCGTTCTGTGTTCTGTATGGAGATGCCTTACAGAACCTTCCCTGTACTCTTATGGAGATATCTACAGACCCTTCCCTGTGCTCGTATGGAGATGCTTCCTTCACCATTGGAGTGTTTGTATCTGGTCCGTGGTTCTGTTGATTTCACGGATGGCTCCAGAAGCCATTGATTTCTCCGAGTGTTACCATTGAATTATTTTTCCACTGTCCGTTGCCCATCGGAAACAATGATGAAACATGTCCTAATTTTTTCACTGAGGGATGACGGAAGCCCTCGAGGTATATGGGGCGAAACATAAAACCAAATGATGAAAGGTCCATTTTTTTCAATGATGAGGCGTGAGGAGAAGAAAACCAGGGTTTAACCTTCAGGGGTTTTTTTGCGGGACATGGAGACCAAAACGCACGGCAGCGCAATACCAAACCCCAATGGAAAACTCAGGAACAGCATCCTGTTCTAGTTTTTCTACTTAGAAATATGGGAGTGGATGTAGAAGCATATCAATGTGAATAGCACAGCAGTTGTGAGGATAAGCCCCGGGGCTTTAGAATAAACAAGCCTGGAGCTGAATCCATATTTTTCACGTCCTGCTGTGCAACAACATACAAACAGGGTGATTAAACATCTCTCCACGGCAATACCTAACACTGGCTACAGTAGGGGCACAGCAGCTACCATCCTGGAAATAACTCCATATATCCAAAGTCTGCTGCTACTCATAACAAACAAAAGGTATGATTACACCATCTCTACAGCGACAATACACTAGCCTGCAGAGGCACAGAGCAAAGCAGTAGTTGTGATAAACAACCCCCCCCCCCACCAAGGGGCACTCGGGAGAAGGATACAATACTGGAATATACATCCATTATCACAGTTCCTGCTGTACTAACAACATACACAAAGGTCTGATTACACATCTCTCCAGGGATAATACTCAACCCTGTTCCTTAGCGAGGCAGAGAGCACAAACAGTGTGAGACACATCCTCAGGCAACTTGCAGACGCTTACAATTTTTGGAAATAAATCCATCTCTCACAGTTCCTGCTGTGCTACTAATCAAGATACACAGAGGGTGATTACACCTCTCTCCAGGGGACAATAGCTGACCATTGGGACTGTCGGGTTTTTAGGAGGTCCAGGAGTGAGACCCACATGATCCGACATGATGGTATCCTATATACCTGCTCGTCTCTGGTGGGAAACTCTTTAAAAGCAAGTACTTTTGTATATGAGCCATTAATGGGAAACTATAGCATCCTGACAGGCTGAACAGTCCTGGAGACATCCCTGTGTTGTCCTCTGTTATTCCCTCCTGTGGAAACAAAATTACCTGCACCCATCCCATCTCTTATGTTCGGCCCTGTATCTATCAGACCGCATGTGTAGGCAGCCCCCTAGTGGCAAAGGGAATCGGTAACATTTCCAGGAGGGATAAAAACAGAGGCGGCACAATTTAAAGGGAACGTAAGGTTCTATTTAAAGGTTTTTTTCCCATGGTGAAAGTAACAATGGCGTGATATTGTATGAGGCCGTCACTCCGACCTCTCCACTCATATTGTTACAGTTCTACACAAATCTGACAAGTTTCTAATATTGGGGATCCTGACGGATTTAATGACAAACCAGTTGGACGACATCTGAGACCGGAGAGACCCAGAGACAGAAGAAAGGAGCGGCCAGACAGAGGGGAGAGGGAGCCGCAGCCCATTATCCGCGGATCAGAACATTGCACTCAGGTTGCAGTAATCCGACTCATTTTTATACGAGCCAAAAAGGAGCCACGACATCCATATGTATGAGGCGCAGAGATAAGGGGAGCCCGACAACCTGCGCGGGCAGGAGCACTAGTATCACAGGCAAAGTGGGGGTAAGGTTGTTTGTAGCAGAGCGCATAGCTAACACTACATGGAACATATAGGAATATATAGACAGAGGACGAGTCTGTTAGATGTAGCAGAGCCGGGTTTGTCATAGCTAACACTACATGGAACATATAGAAATATATAGACAGAGGACGAGTCTGTTAGATGTAGCAGAAGCCGGTTTGTCATAGCTAAGACTACATGCAATATATCGAAAATATAGACAGAGGGACCCAGGTCTGTTAGATGTAGCAGGGACTGAGTTTGTCTGAGGTTGCATAACTAAGACTACATGCAATATATAGAAATACATAGCCAGAAGGACGAGGTCGGTAGATGTAGCAAGAGCCGGGTTTGTCATAGCTAGATACAGGGAAAAACATATAGGGAATTATAGACAGAGGAGGAGTCAGTCTAGATGTGGCAGAGAGGGTCGTGTCATAGCTAAGAATAATGCAATATAAGACATATATAGGACGGGACCAGTATGTTAGATGTAGCAGGGCTGAGTGTCATAAATAAGACTAATGCAATATATAGAAAATACATAGACAGAGGACGAGTCTGTTAGATTAGATGGTGTAGCAGAGCCGGGGTGGTCATAGCTAAGACTACTTGGGCAACATATAGGAAATATAGACAGAGGATGAGCCGTTTTAGTGTAGCAGAGCCGGGTTTGTCATAGCTAAGACTAATTGGAAATGTATCGGAATAGTTAGCCACGAGGATGCGGGTATTTTCAGGACCGCTGACAGCACCGCCAGGGCGGCGAGGCACCTGAATAATCGCAAATCGTAGCTATTGTAGCTTTTTGCGATATTTTTTAACAATCCCCACCTTCAAGCCAGTGGGGCGTGGATGAAGGGGCTTGAAGGCGGGGCGCGAGGAACAGGCAGAGCGGGGGGCGCGGCCGGACTGGAGTGGGCGGGAGCGGGGTCGTTCACTGATCAAGAGAATGCCACTCCGCTGCTGCGGCGACTTTTCACACGTGTGAAAAAGTCGCCGGTTGCGCATTTTGCTACGCCAGGCCCTGCCTGGCGTAGGGAAAAATGCTGCGCACTGGCAAGCCCGATCTATCAAGAGGCAGAAAGCCTCTTCTGTATCGGGCTGCGAATTTGCAGCGGCCGGCGTTCCCCGTATGATAAAATCCCCCGATGAGTATTGTTGGATGTAGCAGAGGCGGGTTTGTTATAATGAGACGACATAGAAAACAGGAATATAGAGCCATGTTTAGAGATGCAGCAGAGTAGGGGTTGTTGTATTTGAACTACAGAGGAAAAATAGGCTAGAGGCAGAGGAGGAGTTTCTTCAGATGTAGCAGAGCTGGGTTTGTATGTTAAGATACAAAGAATATTATAGGACTATAGAGCCATAGATGAGTCGTCCGCTGTAGTATCTAACACATCAAATGGCGGACCTAACACAGAGCTCCATCCACTTAGCATTATGTGATATGTGGTTGGAACATGAATGGCTTGGGGAAGATATCACTAGCGCAAAATGTGGCGTTTGTTATAATCTCGGATCGGAGCGAATTGCACAGGAGGAAGCAGATGAATATGTTTGGGTCAGGGTTATGATGCGGAAATCTATGACAAAGTACATCTCCCATTGAACATCCATTAAAAACCTCTTTGGGCCACATTTATCAAAACTATGTGCATTTACCTGTGTGTGTGCAGGGGGCCCAGATTCATCAAAAACTAACTCCCCCGTCTGCATTTAATCTGGCGCCCCCTGCATGTTCTGGCAGCGGAATGCTCCAACATTTTTGGGGGACACCTTTAAACAGAGAGCCCCTTAGGTGCCGATTTTTTTGCATTGTCGGACGCCAGAAGCAGCCGCGACCATAAAACCGATAGTGTTAACTCGATGAAAATTTGCGCATACACTTTTGCTCATTCTTGGGTATTAACTTCTGTTATGTAAGTTGTTAGTAGCAGAGGACGGGAATAATGGATTTATATTCCAGGGTTTGAATTAGGGTCCTAACAATGCGTGCTCTTCCTCTTTCTCCAGTTCCTGATGAATATACATCCCATATATCACAGTCCTTGATGCTATAACAACTACACAAAGGTCTGATTACACATCTCTCCAGCAGGGACAACTACCTAAACATGGGCTGCAGAGAGCTAAGCGGGGACAGCCGTGTGAGTTGTGAGGACATACCACAAGCTATATCCTAATATATAAATCCAATTCCTAGTCTGCTGCTACTAACAACATACCATCGTCTGATACACATCTCTCAGCGACCAATCCTAACATGGGCCTGTCTATATGGTCACCTGCTTGATAGGTTCATCAAGTGGATTGTTATGAGGTTGCATACACATAGAGAACTGACTGTCTGCCTTTACACCAACACATATATAGAGGCCCGCCCCCCTATTCAGGACACCCGACAATTACAGGACAACCCCTTTGGTACAGACGAGACCCCTTGCCCATGTGACCTCTGGTGCCTTATGGATGTACTATAGTCCCAGGATGCAATGATCAGCTGTAAGGGGTGTCTGTAATGAAGCTTTATTGTATAATCCGTGGTCCCATTACAGCCAAAAAAATTTGAATCTCCAATTGTCAACTGGGAAAAACAAATTGTCTGGGGCACATTCTAGAAATATACAGTTTTGACTTACATTACAAATTCAGCTTAAGAACAAAACTTACAGACCCCCTTTCTGGAAGGCCTGGTTATATATATATACTCGTAGTAACACACAGACGAGGTAAATCAGCTCAGGGATTGAGCACAATTGAAGAGATTGGTGACTTTAAGTTCCTGTACATTACACATTTTGGGCTCCCCCTTTGTCCTATCTCGGGGTTCCCCCTCCCCCCTATTAGTAACATGTCCCTGTCACTCCTATAACAGAATTATTTGGTCCCTCTCCAATATCAGATCTGTGACAGCTCATTTCCGCAGGCGGGCCGGTGCCGGATCACAATCCACGATGATTATCTTGTCTTCCTCATATTCGGGGTCTTATGATTCAGCACTCGGAGAGGCTCGGTGTCAGAATAAGAGTTGTCAGAATAAATCTCCAGGGATTCCAAATGAAATGCAAAGGTTTA
Organism: Engystomops pustulosus; assembly: GCA_019512145.1. Lineage (NCBI taxonomy): Eukaryota > Metazoa > Chordata > Amphibia > Anura > Leptodactylidae > Engystomops > Engystomops pustulosus. The sequence continues at coordinate 312,019,841 of CM033641.1, read as the reverse complement.
ACGCAGAGAGGCGGAAGAAGGAAATGTCGGGAGGAGAGCGGGTACCCTGATAGAATTTCAAAGCGTTTTCCAAGGGGATCGTCGACGGAGACACATGGATTATTTAAGAGGCGCTATAGAACGACACTCACTTGATAAAAGAAATAATAAAATCCCGGACGGGACACGCAGGGAGAGGGCGGGCCAGGACAGAGCTTACAGAGTAACACTACACAAGAGTTGATCCATCTCATAGTACAGGAGAATCTGGGAAATGTGAGGGAACTGTCAGCAGGTGCATTAATGGGAACGAACACTGTTGACAGCTATTGTGCCCCTGGAGAGATGTTGTAATCAGACCTTTGGGTGTGTGTGTTGTTAGTAGCAGCAGGACGGTGATTATAAGGATTTATATTCAAGATTTGTTAATATGGGGATGTGTCCTGACACTGCTTAGTACTGCTGATAAGTTTCCCATGGGCCCTGGGTTGTTCACATGACAAGGGCCCCTTCCCAGTATCCAAACCAATCTTTGCCAAAAGGATTAATCTCCTTTGCATGTGACACACCACAGCCCACTGCCCCCTTTAATGAAATGGCCACAGCAGAGCCCCCTCTTCTACAGAAATATCCACATCAGGGAATTCTCTTTAAAGAAATGTCCCCCGCAGAGCCCCCTTTACAGGAAATGGCCACAGAGAGCCCCTTATTACAGAAATGGCCACAGCAGACGCCCCCTCTTTACAGAAGAAATTTCCACAGCAGGCCATCTTTACAGAAATGTCCACAGCAGAGCCCTACTTTACAGAAATGTACAACAAGCGAGCCCCCCTTACAGAAATGTCCACAGAAGAGACCCAATTTTACAGAAATGTCCACCGCAGAGCCCCCTTTTTACAGAAAGAAATGTTACAAGCAGAGCCCCCTCTTTTAATGAACATGTCCACAGAAGAGCCACGCTTTACAGAAAGAAATGTGCCACAGCAGAGACCCATTTAATGAAGTAATGGAATGTCCACAGCAGAGCCCCCTTTTCATTTTAATGTGAAATGTTCACAGCAGAGCCACCTTTTATGAAAATGTTCAAAGAAGCCCCATTTTCCTGAAATATCAACAGCAAGAGCCCCCTCTTTACAGCAAGGTCCACAGAGAGCCCCCTTTACAGAAATGTCACAGCAGAGCAATCCTTTACAGAAATGTCCACAGCAGAGCCCCTTTTACAGGAAATGTCCACAGCCAGACCCCCCTTTTGAGCCCCCAACAACTAGCATCAAATAATCATTCAAAACATTCCATCGACAAACTCACTCGCCTTACAACATATGAAAAATCTCTAAATGTGTGAACCAGCTATAGAGTTGGAGCGGAAGGAGCAGGTAGATGTAATGTGAAGATACGGTTGTTGAAACATTCATCAGATGGCGGCGCAGGAGTCTTTATTAAAGTCGCTCTTTCGTCACCTAACATGATGCCCCAGTTTCTGGGTAAAAATATGATTCTATTATTTAATGCCACAATTTAATCTCCACAAGTAAATACAGCTGCCGAGGCTACGAATAAGAAAAAGCAACGTGGGTTGCGCCTCAGGGAAGATCAAAATATCGAGGATCAGTCCTGAAATCTTGGAAAACATCAGGCCTGTCTCCTCTGCGAAAGTGAAGGGGGGTTTACAAAGCCACCCAAAAGTAGGGGATCCTTTGTTTAGCTTGGGTTGTTTAAAAACCATGAGCGTTATCTATATCTATTGGCCAGGCCAGAATTAAGGGGAGGGCTCTCCCGGGGTGCGCACCCGGGGCCCCCACTCACTTACTCAGAAGGGGCTGTCACCAGCACGTTTCTAGCAGGCAGCTCAGTTCTGCAGTGAGAGCATGCACCACACAGTGCTCCCAACTCAGAACCCACCCTCCTTAGACCTATATATCATTGGCCTGAAATGGTTGCCAGCCAAGGAATAGAAAATAAGCATTCACCCACCCGCCAGTTGATCGTGAGAGGATGAGAGAGTGACTGGGATGAGTTAGTCGACTACTGCTATGCCTTGGGGCGGCTAGGCTCACATGTAAGTAGGAAAAAGTTCAGAATATTAATGTTAATTTAAAATAGTCATTTGATCATGTCGGGGCTACAGTCAGTGGGGCCCCACACTAGGGTTTTTAATCAAGGGCCTCAAAACAACCTTAATCCGGCCAGTCACCAAATGACGTGATGAGAATCTAATGTAATAGGATGGGTACTCACACTGCTGTGCTCTGGGCTTTGTAAATTGAGTTGCCCCCACAGGCCTCTCCCCGCTGTTTTGAGTAAGGTCTCATTTAGACTGTGTAGTCGATTTCACATCAGTTTTCATGGCCTGTACGTGCGTCCATTTTAAGTATCAGCCAAAAAATGGAATTTCCCAAGCATCATGCCAATCACTAAAGAGAGCAAGAGCACAACAGTGTGAGGATAAGTTTGTAGTTACTTGTGTTTACTCTGGCCATAACATAGTAGCTTTAATGTAGAACAAAGAAGCACATTTAGTTCCTGAGCTCCCCATGACTGGTGGTGACAGGCAGTAAGAATTTTTACTTTTAACTACATTAACAAATTTTTTAAACTAAACAACTCTGTATCATAAAAATACAGCTTCTACTCTTAAAGGGATATGTTATACCAGTAAGATTAGACTCTGGAGCTATGTAGATTGTAAGTTTAAGATGTTAAACCGGCGTTGAAGGCGGGGTCTTATCTCGGGTCACCTAAAGGCTATTTTGGATAGGGGGGAGATATGTACACCCCCCCCCCCCCCCCCCCCAAGTCTGTGAAGCCAAGAAGGTGCAAATTCTGGAGCACATGCGTGTCAGCCTGGGACACCCGAGAAGAAGGTTCTTCTGACCGAGACACAATTGCCATGGGGAGGGAACATCTCCCCTCACCAAGTTCACAGATCTATTTACCAGAATGAAAGAAGCCATTTGTATCGGTTTAGAAGATAATCATGTAAATCATGACAATTAACAAGCGCTAAGTTTGACCATTTAATTAACCTAGCCTTTAATAGTGCAGAAAGCTGCCCGCGCCCTGTGGGACAATTAGGAGTTCGTCTGGATTACAAAGTTAAAGTAAAATTCTTAAGTCTAATTATCCTAACCGATGAGAGATAAGTATCCTCATTCCTGCACGTATACAGGATGGAGAAAGTGTTCAGGATGTCGAAAGTTAAGAGCCTGGGATATGAGATAGATAGATAGATAAGAGATAGATAGAGGATAGATAGATAGAAGATAGATATGAGATAGATAGATAGATAGCTATGAGATAGATAGATAGAGAATATGAGATAGATAGATATGAGATAGATAGATATTGACCTAGAAGATATGAATACGAAGATAGGAGATAGATAGATAGATAGATAGATAGATAGATATGAGATAGATAGATTGAAATAGATAGATAGATAGATAGAACGATTTGAGATAGATAGATATGAGATAGATAGATATGAAATAGATAGATAGATAGTATGAGATAGATAGATGTATAAGAAGAGGATAGATAGATAGATAGATAGATAGGATAGATAGATAGGATAGATAGATGATAGATATGAGAGAGATAGATAGAGAGATAGATAGTATGAGATCGATAGATATGAGATGAGATAGATAGGATAGATAGATAGATATATAGATATGCAGATAGGTAGAATGAGATAGATAGGATAGTCTGAGATAGAAAGATAGATATGAAGATAGATAGTAGATGATAAAACCACGTCAGCACAATCTTATGGACTCTAATAAGGAGGGGCAGCCGCCCCCAAAGTTCTGCTTGAATCCTCTTGTAGATAAAATAAAGTTAAAAAAGCTGGGCAAAAAAGCACTCCATGGTTCAAAAATTTCAAAATTAAAAGGTGAACTTATTGAACCAAGTGGCGACGTCGGCTGTGTAACAACCTCCTATAGCTTGATGAAGGGGTTACACACCGAACCGTCGGCCACTTGTCAATAAAGTTCACCTTTACACCAACGAAAACGTGCCACTTGTTCAATTAAAGTTTCACCTTTGATTTTGAAATTTGAACCTGGAGTGCTGGCCCGCTTTTTACTTGATGTAGGATTTTTAGGGGATAGCTCGATTAGTATGAGATAGATAGATAGATATGGACAGTAGATAGTAGATAGTAGATAGATATGAGAGCTAGGTATATTATAGATAGATAGATAGATAGAAAAAGAAAAGTCCAAAGCGCACAATGTCCAATGTAGTGACCCCTATAGCGAGGGGGGGGGTGCAAAAGACTCACCGCCTGGTAAATAAGACGAGGGAGATCGCAAAAATATAAAAAAAATGACGCATTCCCCCTGCCGCGCATTGCCAGAACTCCAGGTAAAAAGTGAAAAAAGTGGAAGGGTTTATTCACAAAACTGGCGAGTTTTCGGTTGTGTATCACCTTGTTTCAACGCAGTGTGTGCATACAAACGGAACAAGACTTATATTACCACCTAAAGTGGGAGGAGGTTGTGGTAAAAACATGACCATAAGAGTATAATTGTGTTGGAGGGGGTTCTCCTTTAGTGTCCCTTAGTCTGTCATCTCCGCTCTAGAGTATAATACAGGATGTAACTCAGGATCAGTACAGGATAAGTAATGTCATGTATATACAGTCTCCTCTCCCCAGAATGAAATGGCAGATAACAGAGAGCTATAGTTTATATCTCCTACTCAGTCATCGTCTCTGGCAGCTAACAGGTTAAACATTACAGCAGATTATATTGCCGTGTGTTTCCCCCTTAGTCAGCAGCTTCTATCTTTGTGACTAATGACCATAAAATTGGATATTGCACGGAGAGGCTCGGTTTATGTACATACACATTGTTTTATATCTTGAAACCAAAGCAATTACCACGAGTCACCGGAATTATCTGCCGCTGCCGATTATTGCAGCAGATCAGGAGAAGCAAGTAATGTGCACAGCGACTATTACATGATATCACCCAACCGGGAATAATGGGACACGGATCAGGTATCCGACAAACAGAACATACATGACATTACTTATCCTGTACTGATCCTGAGTTACATCCTGTATTATACCCCAGAGCTGCACTCACTATTCTGCTGGTGCAGTCACTGTGTACATACATGACATTACTTATCCTGTACTGATCCTGGGTTACATCCTCTATTATACATAATACAAGGATGGTAACTCGGATCAGTAAGTGATAAGTAATGTCATGTGATGTACCACAGTGACTGCACCGAGCAGAATACGTGAGGTGCAGCTCTGGGAAGGATATATACAGATGTAACCAGTCAGTCAGGATAAGTTTATGTCATGTATGTGTCACAGTGGACTGACCGCAGCAGTAATAGTGAGTTGCTAGTCTGGAGTATAATACAGGATGTAACTCAGGATCAGTACAGGATTAAGTAATGTAATCGCTATGTACCAGTGACTGCAACCGCGCAGGATAGTGAGTGCAGACCTGGAGATAAATACAGGATGTGAACTCAGGATCAGTACAGGATAAGTAATGCCATGGTATTGTACACGGTGACTGCACCAGCAGCAGATAGTGAGTAGCGCTTGGAAGTGATAATGCAGGAATGGTTAACTCTGCGGATCAGTACAGGATAGATCATCTCATGTTATATGTAGTAGGGATCGCCAGTTTTGATCTCCATAGATGGGAGAGAGCGGGCAGACCCAGCCTGAGCTAGTGATTAAGATATAAAGTTCCATAGAAATTCGGAGGGTCTGGTTGTATATCAGCCTGCTTCTGCCGTCTCATAGATAAAAATACTTTCTTCAAGTTATGACATATTAGTCCCTCTGTACGATAAATTCTTGATTGCTGAGGGTTTGCTTTCGCATTGGATTTCCCACTCTTCAGCCTAATGGACCAGATAGTAGCAGCGCAGGCGGTGCAGAATTCGTGCTGGACTATCTGCACATATATCCGAACAAGCATCGGTCCGCTGCAGAGCTCTCCGCTCACCATGGTGCATCTCTCGCGGGGGAACAGCATTAGGGTTTTATGACTTATTCTGTCAAAGCAGCTACAGCAGAATAGTCCAGACAGCAAGGAAAGTTAACTGCACTGGAAACAGGGAGGGAGGAAGGATGGGAGAAGATATCAACCTGCAAATAGTGCCATTGCTATTCACTAAGATTGCTGAACACCATACTGCTGTCGTCTTAAATACTTCCAACTCAGTCATCTTATGTACCAGAGCTGCTCACTATTTGCTGTGCATGTGACAAGTCGTGGGTTACATAACATGACATTACTTATTCCTGATATGATACTGAGTTACATCCAGTGATTGATACCCAGAGATGCACTCACATTTGCTGTGGTTGCATCGAGTACTGATCCATAATGACATTGCTTGATCGTACTGATCTGAGTGACAATCCAGTATATTACCCCAGAGGTGCACTCACTATTCTGCTGCGGTTGCGATCAGCTGTGTACAACAGGACATTATTATTCCTTATGAGCCTGAGGTTTACACTAAGTAGATTACCACTCATCACTATTCTGCTGCTGCGTGCAGTCACTGTGTTACATTACATGACATGACTTATCCTGTAATTGATCCGAGTTTACATCCTGTACTATACCCGAGTACCGACCAGTATTCTGCACTGCTGGTGCATTGCACTGTGTATATACATGACATTACTTATCCCTGTACCATGATCGGAGTTACATCCTGTATTAATCCCCAGAGCACACTCATTATTCATGCGCTGGTTGCAGTCACGTGTGTATATACATGCATTATTATCTGTACCGATTCCTGAGTTGAACTCCTGTAATATACTTCCCAGAGTTGCGCACTCCTATTCTGCGGTTGAGTGCAGTCCTGTGTACATACAGTGACATACTTTGACCTGTACTGATCCTGAGTTAAATCCTGGATTATACCCAGAGCTGCACAATCATATCTGACTGCGGTGCGTCCGTGTACATAACATGACATTACTTATCGTACTGTCCTGAGTTATTCCTGTATTATACCCAGAGCGTGCACTCAATATATGCTGATGGATGCAGTCACTGTGTACATTCATGACATTACTTATCCTGTACTTGATCTGCGAGTTACATCCGTTATTATTACCAGAGCTGCAATCACTATTTGCTTGCTGGGCAGCTCACTTTGACATACATGACATTACTTATCACTGTACGGATCCTGAGTTACATCCTGTATATTACCCCAGAGCTGCACTCAACTCGCTTGGGTGCCAGGTCAACTGTGGTAACATACATGACATTACTTAATCCTGTACTGACCTGAGTTACATCTGTATTATACCAACAGAGCTGCACTCCACTATTTGCTGCTGGTGTGCAGTCACGTGTACTACATTACATTGACCATACTTCGTACTGATCATGAGTTACATCACTGTTTACACCCAGAGCTGCACTCACTATATGTGCTGCTGGGCAGCAGTCTGTGTACAAATACAGTACTTCTACTATCTGTACTGATCCTGGTACATCATGTATTATACCTCCCCAGAGCGCCACTCACAATCTGCTGGGTGCAGTACTGTGTAACAACCTGAAATACTTATCCTGTACTGATCCTGAGTTACATCCTGTATTATACCCAGAGCTGGCTACTACATTCTTGCGGTTGCCAGTTACTGTGTACTAAATGAACATACTTATCCTGTCTGTCCTGAGTTACATCCTGTATAGACCCCAGAAGCTGGCTCACTATTCTGCTGCTGGTGCAGTCACTGTGTACATACATGACATTACTTATCCTGTACTGATCCTGAGTTACATCCTGCATTATACCCCAGAGCTGCACTCACTATTCAGTTGGTGAAATAATTTGTGTAGTGACTTGAAATTCAGTTTGGTTCATTAAAGATTTCATAACACATTTCCCTCTGTTATTCTCCTGTAAGTTTTCCCTAATCTTAACATTTCATTAATAATTAACCACATTTTGGATTTTGCTCTTCTAATGAGGAATAGTCAATTGTAAAAGAGCAAATCTTCAAACCGCGCAACTTATAAAAGATGACAAAAAACTTAAATAAACAATCCTTGTTCCGAGGTATAAAAACAAAGAGGCAGATGCTGCGGCGAGGCTGTCATGTAAGAACATCGCCTTTATGTAAGGTTAGCTCCGAGTATCGGCGGTGATATCTTGTCATTGGTTGTGCGGTTTGTACAGATAGAAGATCAAAGCAACGTGCGCTGATTCTGTACAACGCGCCACTCGTGCTGTCATCACACACCTAACAAGAAAAATCAACAAAAAAACTAAACTTATATCGTCCCTTGAAGCTTCCAGGTCCTAATGCTAATTGTGTATGAAGGCGTCTAAGGCACCGTATGCAATTAATGGGGTTTTCTGACACTGTAGGGGGCAGGATTAGCACAAAATTAGAAAAGAGATACAGGCACCCGACTTACAGACAACCCCTAGTTACAGACGGACCCCTCTGCTCCCTGTGACCTCTGGATGTTACTATAGTCCCAGACTGCAATGATCAGCTGTAAGGTGTCTGTAATGAAGCTTTATTGATAATTCTTGGTCCAATTACAGTAAAAATTTTGAAACTCCAATTGTCACTGGGACAAAAGAAAAAAAAGTTGTCTAGAACTTCAATTATAAAATATACAGTTTTGACTTACATACAAATTCAACTTAAGAACAAACCTCCGGACCCTATCTTGTATGTAACTGCCTGTATTCTCTTCTCCTTATGTTGACAGTCCTGAAGGACTCTTTGGGGGTCTTGAGTCCCATCAGACTGTTTCAGACTCTCCTGTCTCTGGGGCTTCCATTTACATTATTATGGGCTTCCAAGAATCATCCAGTCTGATGGACTTTCCAGTTAAAGGGCCAGAAGGTCCTTTGGACTCTTCAGTTTTAAGTGCTGCAAGTCCATTACGATCTCCAGTTTCAAGAGGTTCAAGTCCATTGGAATCTCCAGTTTCAAGGACTTCTTGTTCATTGGAGTTTCCATTCTCAAGGGCTTCCAGGTCCATGGGACCCTCTAATTTCAGGGGGAGTTTCACGAGACTATCTAGTTTCTTGGTACTTCCAGTCTGTAGGACACTCCAGTCTCTACAGCACTGTGATCCATTAGAATCTCCAGTTCATGGGAATTCCATCCGAACAGAGTCTTTGGTTTTTAGGACTTCCAGTCATCGGAATCTTTGGTTTTAGGGGCTTCCACTCCATTGGATTCTCCAGTTTCTGAGACATCAACTTCCATCAAACTCTCCAGTGTGTGTGACATCCCTACCATCAGAATCTCTGGTTTGAGGGGCTTCCAGTCTGTTGGACTCTCCTGTCTTTGGGACATCCATCTCATCTGACTCTCTGGAGAGTCCAACTTACTGGAAACCCCTTAAACCAGAAAGTCTGATAAGATAGAAATCAACCAGACTGGAGAGGTCGTTTGAGGTCGATGCCCAAGAGACTGGAGAGTCCAACTGAATGGAAGACCCTAAAACCAAAGACTCTGATGAGATTTAAGTCCCACAGACTGGAGAGTTGATGCTCCCGAGACTGAAGAGTCCAACCGACTAGAAGAACCATGCAACTAGAGATGAGAGTCTGATGAGACTGGAAACTCCTGAAACCATTGGGGCAGATTTACTTACCCGGTCCATTCGCGATCCAGCGGCGCGTTCTGTGCGGTGGATTCGGGTCCGGCCGGGATTTATTAAGGTAGTTCCTCCGCCGTCCACCAGGTGGCGCTGCTGCGCTGAAAAGCATCAGAACGCGCTGGAGTTCATCGAGCCGGGCTGAGTGAAGGTAAGTGCAAGCTCCGCAACAGATTTTTTTTTTTGAAATGCGGCGGTTTTTCCGAATCCGTCGGGTTTTCGTTTGGCCACGCCCCCTGATTTCCGCCGCGTGCATGCCTGCGCCGATGCACCACAATCCGATCGCGTGCACAAAAAACCCGGGGCAATTCAGGGGAAATCGGCGCAAATCGGAAATATTCGGGTAACAGGTCGGGAAAACGCGAATCGGGCCCTTAGTAAATGACCCCCATTGAGTTCATCAGACTGGAAGTGATGATGCCTTGAAGGTATCAGTTTTTTTATTTGGTTTGTTTCTTTACTATTCCCATTTCCATTCCTAGCCATAGGGCTGAGATACTGGAGAGCCCCTGCTCAGATACTGGAGAGCCCCTGCTGAGATACTGGAGAGCGCCTGCTGAGATACTGAAGAGCCCCTGCTGAGATACTGGAGACCCACACCTTAGCGACTGATAGCCTCCTGGCTGACAGCACTGGAGAGCCCCTGCTGAGTACTGAGGCCCGCTGGAGATACTGAGAGCCCCCTGCTGAGATCACTGGAGACCCCTAGCTGATAGTACTGGAGAGCCCTGCTGAGATACTGGAGAGCCCCTGCTGAGATACTGGAGAGCCCCTGCTGAGATACTGGAGAGCCCCTGCTGAGATACTGGAGAGCCCCTGCTGAGATACTGGAGAGCCCCCTCTGGATACCTTGAGAGCCCCTGCGAGATACTGGAGAGCCCCCATTGGCCCTAGATCCGGAGCCCCTGCTGCGATGCCCGGAGAGCCCCTGCTGAGATACTGGAGAGCATCTGATCGAACACTTATTATGAGCTTGTTAGATGTTTTTTTCTTTGGATGCTAAGTCCCTCCACCGTGTAAAACACTTTTCTTTTTTGACCTGAGGTGCCCCTTAGGTCTGTCACGCCTCCTCTCGAGCTGTGCGTCTCATGGCTTCAGGTGCTATCACGCATATAGGGCGTGGAGTTGTCGCTAAGGCTGCGGAGTAATATGTGTTTGGTATGGTTGTAGTGCTGATGTACCGTCACCTTATTTGTTTATGCCACATTACAGCTGCCGTGATAGTAAATGCATAAACGATCCCCAGAGGGAGGAGAGTGCGCAGCTATCTGGATTTATAACACTAGGAATCACACAGTCTCGTGGGCTCACAGTGTGCTGTATGACAGGAAACCTGGCTCGAGAGAAATGAGAGAGAGGAGGCCACGGCCCAATATTGATGGATGTGGATGACGAGCGTCGTAAGAAGATATGATGACATAGCAGTCTCCAAACATAACGTCAATGTAACAAAACTCACAGAAAAACACTCTACTGTTATCATTATACATGTCCTGGCAGTATATCTGTCGGATCCTTGAGGCCTATCTGTGACAGATCCTAAAGTTCACAGGGGCAGGTCCTACCAGACCTCATGTTCCGATGTCCCTACAGTACAGCAAATACCTCGGTCCTACAGGTATACATCATATTCCACGATCCCATCAGTCATTTAATGTTCCAGCTCCTACAGTAGTATATATAGTGCTGGTCCACACAAACATCAGGTTGCAGGTGCTAAGGAAGATCAGTGTACTTACCTTACGTCTTCAAGCTCTAGGTCCTCCGTATTTTTATGGTACAGTGTCCTACGTACATCATGGTGCAGGTCCTAGCAGTCTATCATGGTTACAGTCCGACACGTATATCAAGGACAGGTCTTAGTGTGTATTATGAGTGCAGGCATACAGTAAATCAATATACCAGATCCTACGTCCTAGTGTCCAGTCCTAAAGTCTGTTATGTGCGGGCCTAGAAACTCTGGTGGAGGCTTAAGGTACAAATCATTATGCAGGTCCAAGGTAGATCATGGTAACTTGGCGGCTAGCCTAGCAGACGTATCTTGACAGCCTTCAAGCAATCGCTCTAGGCAGGTCCTCCAGTGTATTATGGTACATGTCCTAAACAGTACATCATGGTCCGTCCCTACAGTCTATCATGTTACAGGGTCCTACAGTACATCATGGTACATTCCTAAAGTCTAGTATCATATGCAAAGCCACTAAAATCTCTAAGTACATCCTACAATACATCAAGGGCCAATCCTACAGTATATAATGTCACCGTCCTTCAGTATATAATGTCACCACATCCTGCATGATAATAATGTCCAGTCCTTGCAGTATATAACTGTGAAGGTCCTGCAGTATATAATGGTAGGTCCTGCATAGATATAGTCACAGATCCTGCAGTATTAATGGGAAGGTCCTGAGTATTACCGGTGAGGTCCTCAGTAATAAGTGAAGGTCCTGCAGTATTAATGGGTGAAGGTCCTGCAGTATATAATGGTGAGGTCCTGCAGTACTATATTGAGGTCCGCAGTAATATAAAGGTGAAGGTCCTGCAGTATATAATGTTACCGGTCCTGCAGTATATAACGGTGAATGTCCTGCAGTATATAATGGTGAAGCTCCTGCAGTATATAATGGTGAAGGTCCTGCAGTATATAACGGTGAAGGTCCTGCAGTATATAATGTACAAGGGTCCTGCAGTATATAATGGTGAAGGTCCTGCAGTATATTGGGTAAGGTCCCTCCTGAATTTAAATGGTACGGTCCTGCAGTATATAAAGTAGGTGAAGGTCCTGCAGTATGGTAACGGTTAAGGTCCTGCGTCTATATGTGAAGTCCTGCTGTATATGGTGACGGTCCTCAGTATATTAATCGGTGAAGGTCCTGCAGTATATAACAGTGAAGGTCCTGCAGTATATAATGGTGAAGGTCCTGCAGATATGTTAGGTCCTGCAGTATTATGGTGAAGGTCCTGCGTTATAAAGGGGAAGGTCCTGCGTATATTACAGTGAAATATCATATAACGGCTGAGGTCCTGCAGTATATAACGGTGAAGGTCCTGCAGTATATAACGGTGAAGGTCCTGCAGTATATAATGGTGAAGGTCCTGCAGTATATAATGGTGAAGGTCCTGCAGTATATAACGGTGAAGGTCCTGCAGTATATAATGGTGAAGGTCCTGCCTGCAGTATATAATGGGAGGTCCGTGCATATATAAGGTGAATGGTCTGCAGTATATAACATGAAGTTTCCTGCATTAATACAGGTGAAGGTCCTGCAGTATATAACAGTGTGAAGTCTAGTACAATCGTGATCACTGTATATAGGTGAAGGTCTGCATATATATGGTCGGCCTGCAGTATATCAGGTGAAGGTCCATCTGTCATGTGAAGGGTCCTGGCGTATATAAGCGTGAAGGTCCTGCTATATAACGGTGAAGTTCCTGCGTATATCGGTGAAGGTCCTGCAGTATATAACGTGAAGTCCGCTATATAACGGGAAGGTCCTGCAGACCCCATAATGTACCGGAAGGTCCTGCAGTTACTATAACGGTGAAGGTCCTGCTATATAAACCACTCATTGAATGGAACGAGTAGCTGCAGTATACGGTGAAGGTCTGCACAGTATATATACGGTGATAGTGTCCTGCCCGTATATAAGGTGAAGGTCCTGCAGTAAAATAACGGTGAAGGTTAGTCGCATTCTAAAACGTGAGGGTTTCCCCATTATATTATACACCAGTCCTGCGGTTCTTGATGGTGCGATGCAGACACTTCCTGACTACATTGTTGCCGTTTTCTTTCCCTATTTTTGCCGTTCCGCTGACTTTCCCATCATCCGGACCCGGGATCTATTTACATTACAGTGTAATAGAAATATGTCAGCGGAATTACCCCGGATTGTGGGGCGCACAGGTGACTTTCCAATAACGGATGCGAAAAATAATAAAAAGTGACGCGGACATTTACACATGTGATGCCGGGATGTCGTGTCCCGGCCACAGGAACCACACGCCATCAGCTGTCATGTGTCATTTGTCACCTCCACCGCCGCCAGGAAGAGCTGAAAACATTGGAAAATTGAGTGATTTTTTTTTTAGTTTTTTTTTCTGTCCCCAAGAAAAAAAATGGCTGAACTATGAGACTTTCTCTATTTACTCGGAGGCTTCACTTAATCCTCAGCGTGTGATGAGATGTCATGGATTTATTGGGTATTAGACGCAGCAACAAATAGTGAAAAAGGGAAAATTTCGAGACTTTTTTTTTTAACCCTATGAGGTTCATGTATCCTTCTCTATCATGGGTTGTACATGTGCAGTTCATTTATTTACATATTTCTCTTATTTTTCCCTGACAAATAGTCCCTTAAAGGGAATGTATTCACAGGTGAGACAATGTAACCTGCAGCCAGTGTTATGTAGAGCGATGTGTAACCAGACCTTTGTGTTTTCAGTTAGTAGCAGCAGGACTGTGAAATATGTACTTACCTTCCTGGATTGTAGCTTCTACTCTTGTACTAGGGGTGTGTGTTCTCACACTGCTGTGCTCTCTGTGCTCTGTGCTCTCTACAGCCAGTGTTAGGTATTGTCCCTGGAGAGATGTGTAAAAATGCCTTTGTGTCTATTGTTAGTAGCAGCAGGACTGTGAAATATGCATTTATATTCCTGGATTGTAGATTCTACTATTGTACTGGGCGCGTGTGTCCTCACACTGCTGTGCTCTGTGCTCTTTGCAGCAAGTGTTAGGTATTGCCCGTGAAGAGATACTTTTGTGTGTGTTGTTAGTAACAGCAGGACTGTGAAATATGAATTTATATTCCAAGATATTAGATTCTCTGAGTACACTTGGGAGTGTGTCCCCACACTGCTGTGCTGTGTGCTCACTGCATCCAGTATTGTCCCTGGAGAGAAGTGTAATCATACCTTTGGATTAGTAGCAGCAGGACTGTTAAATATGCATTTATATTCCAGGATTGTAGCTACAAGTGTACGCAGTGTTTGTCCTCACACTGCTGTTCTCTCTGCTGCCAGTGTTAGATATTATCCGTGGAGAGATGTGTTATCATAACTTTATGTGTGTTGTTAGGAGCAGCAGGACTATGAAATGGGGATTTATATTCCAGGATTTTGTCCTCACACCGCTGTACTCTCTGTTCTCTGCATGTATCTTCTCTACAGCCTTTTCTTAAGCAGCTGTAGTAGGCTTTGGTTAAACACTACAGCAGTCAATCAAATCAAAGGTAGGTTATGGAGTAGTTCCATACAGATTACTAAGAGCACGGTGTGAGGTTATTCCCCTGTGCACTTAGATGAGCTACAATACTGTAATGAGGTCTATTTTATCTAGTCCTTCCACTACACACAAAGATGTAAATACTTATGCATATGTATGCAGTGAGCTCCCCCTAGTGGTGGCTGCAGCCAGCTACATTTTTAATCATCTAAAGATATATCGATGCAGGTGATTTATAGCTCTGTATTAGAAAAAGGAAGCTCCAACCAGATGTACTATAAAGATTTTAATTACAGAATTATGGGCATAAACGCAACACGGCACTGAAACGCAGGAACATCCTTTCGATTTTGTTAATATCGATACTTCCTTTTTCCTCTAGTGGAGTGAATCTTCCAGATGCTCAGCCACCGGCAGCGTTACTCTGGTGATGTGTCTACGGATGGGACCTGGAGACCCTGAAGAAGAGCTGCTGGTGTTGGTAATTACCCCGGTGCTGAGTGTCATCTCCGGGGAGTAAAGTGCACTCATGTCTAAGACTCAGAGAGGAGGACAGAGGGTGGCGGCTTGGAGAAAATTTAACAATAATTAAGGAAGTCATTAAAATATAAGGAATCTTAATAATAATTAAGGACTTACATAGTGGTGAGGAAAGGGGAAGGTGTCAGGGCTTATTATAGATTCAATTTGACAACTTAAAAATTTGCCACGATTTTTGCATAATTGAGTAAAAGGTGAGAAAACATGATATCGTTTTGTAAAGGGGAAGTTGGACCTAACATGGGTTTCCGGTAGTCAGTAGGTTGTTGTTAAATGCTTATAAAAATAGGTGGAAAACTGGGAGGAGGGATAAGCAACTACAGTTCCCTTCTGTGTCTGTCTGAGAGTTGTGCTGTGAGAGGGGAGAAGGAGCAGCAGGGTAAATTTCTATGTTGCTTAAGAGAATAAAGCAGGGATCTGCCATTGAAAAAGGAGGGGTTTCTCCTTAAGAATTGAAGGAATAAACCTGCAGATCTATAAAAAGGATGGGTGGGATAAAGCTGCAGTTTCCCACTATGTCTCTGAGAGTCATGCTGTGAGAGGGGAGGAGGAGCAGCAGGTTACAAATGTTTGATTGGCTTAGCGAAGACAGCAGGGCTCTTCCATATCTGGTAGAAGGGCTCCTTAATTAAAGGAGGAGAGGAGAAAAATTTGGACCTGTGTCTATGAGAATTATGCTGTGAGAGGGGGAAGAGCTGGGCAAAATGTCTCATAAGTGTAAAGAATATGAGTCTGCATCACAATTAGAAGGTTTTTTGACCACAAAAACACAGAGGCAAATATTTTGTAGATTACATGGGAAAAGAGAAGGTAGATGCGGTTATTCGAATAATGAGAGGGGAGAAAGTGTAGCAGGCAAAACATTTCTGAATGATTCAAAGAATGGCTCTAATGTTATTACATGAATGCTGCACCATATTCCAAAAAGTATGTAGATAGAAAATAGGCAAGTTTTACAGGAAGTGAAGTGGAGGTGTAGCATCAGAAATCTCTGGGAGAATCATGCTGTGAGAGGGGAGGAGGAGAAGCAAGGGGAAGGTGTCATTCAACTAACTGCATGGAGGGAGGAGATGAAGCAAGGAAGAAGAGGGAGATGAACAAAGGAGGAGGGGGATCATCAATCTTCAGGTGTCCACTATTCGCCAAGTTTCATAGGGAGGAGAGGGGAGATGTAGCTTCAGGAATATCTGTGAGTATCATGCTGTGAGAAGGGAAAAGGAGCAGCAATACAAGAAGAAGGAGGTCTCATTCAACTAACTGCAGGGAGGTAGGAGATGCACCAAGGAGGAAGGGGTGGAGCACAAAGGATAATGGGGGGAGATGCAGCTGCAGGATGACGCAGTGAGAGAGGAGAAGAAGTAAGTGTAGGGTTGGGCTCCTCATACGACAAGCGTTTAGGTGGGAAATGTGCAAGTTATGTACAATATTTCTGGCTAAGAAACCCCCAATGGTGGCAAAAATGGGAACCTATAGCACCCCCCCCCCCCTTCAATGCTGTATGTGGGAGTCATCCATCCCAGAAGATTCGAGCGGAAGTGAAAAACTGGGAAGCAGGAGGGATAATCAGCTACAGTTTCCTTCTGTGTGTGCCTGTCTGAGAATTTTGCTGTGAGAGGGGAGAAGGAGCAGCAACCTCATGATACCCATGGTTCCCGCATTGGGATTTAATTAAGGGGGGGAACTTCCCCTTTAAATCAACTCATTCCATGTTATGAATTGATGTATATCAACATTTCCTTACAGTACTAGTCTTAAAAAATTTTTTTGAACATTGCCTGCACAATGAACATCGCTGGAAAAAAAATCCTGAAAAAAAATCCCGAACAGAGCGATGAAACGAGAAAAATAAAGGACACATGCAAGAGATAACATTGAGAATGCAAGGCCGGAGTGAAGATGTTTGAGAAGGCTCCAAGCAAGACAATTGAGTCCGATAGACGTGACCGGACTGAAGAACACCCCCGACTCCTACAAGGGATTTTTTTTTTTTTTTTTAGCTCCTAGTTCCAGATCAGCAGTGTGAAAGATTACTCTGTTCATCTCATAAAACGTGGAGGGAAGAAAAGGCTTCAGCTGCTTCTCTTACAAGGGGAAGAAAAGGTCCACAATGAGATAAAACACAAAAAAATATATATAATAATAATTAAAAAAAATCTGGTTTACTTTGTGGTCATTATATATCAGCGTCTATTCCGACTATAGGAATGGAGAGAAATTCCCGCTGATCGGTTCTCACATGTGTGAACGATATTTAAGCCTGAAATGGAGATTTTTTTATAGAAATGTTGTATTACGACGGGAAAAAAACTATTCATAAAATCTTATATTATAAAGGATTGGAGGATAATACACATTGTACGGGGCCACAATCCTCATTGTAATAGCTGTGATACAGAGGAGATCATTAGGACCCATCACCTGTGAAAGGCCAGGGATTGCAAGCTTAAAGGGATAGAACAGGTTTTTTTTAATTATTATTTTTTAAATTTTATCTCTTACCTGCCTCTATCTATAACAGTTTCTACAGACTGCAGCATTTGGATGCAGGGATGTAGCCAACACTGCTGTGCTCTTAGCTCTCTGTATGGAGTTGCTCTACAGACCCTTCCACTGTGCTCTGTATGGAGATGCCTTACAGACCCTTCCCCTGTACTCTGTATGGAGATGCTCTACAGACCCTTCCCCTGTGCTCTGTATGGAGTCTGTTAGATGTAGCAGAGCTGAGTTTGTCATAGCTAAGACTACATGCAATATATAGAAATATATAGACAGAGGACGAGTCTGTTAGATGTAGCAGAGCTGAGTTTGTTACCATTGAGACTACATAAATTATATAGGAATATATAGACAGAGGATAAGTTTGTTAGATACAGCAGAGCTGGCTTTGTTAGAGCTAATACTGCATAGAATATATAAGGATGCAGAGCCAGATGACTTGTCTGTTAGGTGTAGCAGGGCTGGGTTTGTTATCACTAATACTACATATAATATATAGGAATATAGAGGCAGAGGATGTTAGATGCAGCAGAGTGGGGTTTGTTGTATATAGAACTACAGAGGACAAATAGGAATAGAGGCAGAGGATGAGTCTATCAGATGTAGCAGAGCTGGGTTTGTAGTATCTAACACATCACATGGTCGGATCTAACACAGAGCTCATCCACTTATATGTATATGTGGTGCAACATGATTGGGCATGGGGAAGATATCCAGACTAGCGCAAAATGTGGGTTTGTTATAATCTCGGATCGCAGCGAATGCACAGGAGGAAGCAGATGAATGTGTTTGGGTCAGGGTTATGCTGTGGAAAATCTATGACAAAGTCCTTCTCCCATTGACATCATTAAAAACCTCTTTGGGCCACATTTATCAAAACTATGTGCAGTTACCTGTGTAGTGTGCAGGGGTGCCAGATTCATCAAAACTAACGCCCCATCTGCATTAATCTGGCGCCCCCTGCACTGCACTGACAGAATGCTCCAACATTTTTTGGGGACACCTTTAACAGAGAAGCCCCTTTAGGTGCCGAATTTTTTTGCCTTGTAGGACGCAGAGCAGCCGCGACACAAAACCAGTTGATCCTCACACTGGTGTGCTCTTCGCTCTCGGTTGAATTGCATGAGGCGGGGAAGTAATTTGTAGTCTCTCCATAGAAAATGGACGCATTACGAGGCATTAAACTGAGGTAATAGAAACACTAGTCGAAATGAGGCCCTTACTCAAACAGAGGAGAGACAGGCTTGGGGAGCTCAATTTACAAACCCCAGAGCAACAGCAGTGTGAGTACACATCCTATTACATTAGATTTCGCTACGTTTTTGGTGACCAGGGCGGATTAAGGTTGTTGAAGGCCCCTGATTAAAACCCTGGTTGTGGGCGCCCCACTGACTGATCCCCAACATTGATACAAATTACTACTTTAAATTAACATGAATAATCTGCCAACTTTTCATCCTCTCTTACATAGTTATCCGGGAGGGGGGGCACACCTATCCGCCCCAGGCCCTAGCATTATACATCTGTACTCCCTCATCCCAGTCAGCTCTCATCCTTTCACAAATCACTCCGGCGTTGGTTGTGAGGCTAGGATTGGCTTAGCACTTTTGGCTGGCAAGCCAGTCAAGCAATGAGTAGTGGTGGGTTCTGTGAGTTGGAGCGCTGTGTGGGCATGCTCTCCTGATAGACTGTGAGCTGCCTGTTAGACATTAGCGGTGACAGCCCCTTTCTGAGTAAAAGTGTTGGGGGCCCTGGTGTGCGCACCCTTGGAGCCCCTCCCCTTAATCTGGCCCTGGCCAACTATAGATAAAGCTCAGGTTTTTACACAGCACCCTAAACTAAAGAACAAGGATCACACTACTTTGGGGTCGGGGGGTGTTTGTAAAACCCCCTTCCTTTCAGAGGAACCAGGCCTGATATTTCAAAGATTTAAGTACTGAATCCCTCATATTTTGAATCTCCCTGAGGCACAATCCGTTATTTCTTATTTTGGCAAGCCTCGACAGCTGTATTTACTTTGTGTAGATATCAATTTGTGGCATTAAATATAGAAGTCATATTTTTAACCCAGAAACTGGGCATCATCGAGGTGACTGGTGACTTTATAAAGACTCCTTATGGCTCCGCCATCTGATGAATGTTTACCGATCTTCATAATCTACCATAAAGATTCCTTCCTGCTTCTGCTCGACGCTTAATGGTCTCCACATTTGAGAGATTTGTATCATTGTGTTACAGAGTTGAGTTGTCATGGAATGTTTGATTTCAAGTCTTATTTATGGTATTGGGCTCTAAAGGGGCTCTGCTGTGGACATTTTCATGTAAGGGGGGCTCTGCGTGGACATTTCAGTTTAAGAGGGGCTCTGCTCGTGGACGATTTCTGTAAAGGGGGCCTCTGCTGTGGATATGTCTTAAGAGGGGGCCTCTGCCTGTGGACATTTCATTAAAAGAGGGGCGCTGCTTGTGATATTGCTAGTAATAGGGGGGCTCGTGTGTGGGACATTTTCTGTAAAGAGGGGGTCTGCCGTGGCAGTAAAGGCGCTGACTTTCTGTAAAAGAGGGGCTCTGACTGTGTGACATTTCTGTAAGAGGGGGGGCTCTGCTTGGACATTCTGTAAAGAGGGGGCTCTTGTGCTTTGTAAGAGATCCTGTGGACCTTTCGTAAAGTGGGGGCTCTGCTGTGGACATTGCTGTAAATTGGGGGCTCTGCTGTGGACATTGCTGTAAGAGGGGGCTCGCTTGCCATTCTGTAAAGAGGGGGTCTGCTGGGACAACTTCATAATAAGGGGGCTCTGACTTGAGATTTTCTGTAAGAGGGGGCTCTGCTGTGGACATTGTCTTAAAGAGGGGCTTCTGTGTGGACACTTTCTGTAAAGAGGGGTTGGTAGTGGACATTTATGTAAAGAGGAGGCTTCTGCTGTGGACATATATTGTAAAGATCGGGGCTCTAGCTGCTGGACATTTCATAAAGGGGAGGCCGAAGGGCTGTGGTGGTTGTCATCAGGCAAAGAGGATAAGGGAACCTAACCACCACATCTACCTATAAAGGTAGATTGGTGAAGGGGGATCAATTATGGCACGTGAGGCATAGTCTTTAGAAAATGCTAATCCTCACGTCACCACCACCAATACGTGTCTTTGTAAACTTTTATTGACATATATTCAAATGTTACTTATGGCTTACTGGGGTGGGTAGCCGCATATGATTTACACGAAGCGTACTACACTGCCCCGTAAGTCTTGCTTTCCCCTCTTCTACTGTCAACCCTATCTTCAGCGCGCAGCTCCCGTAGCTGCGCTCCTTTGTCGGCGGTAATCCTAGCCGTCCTGCGCAATGCACGATCAGCGCCAAGAGACACGGCCCCAAGAGCCTGTTCGTGAGCAGTCTACCGGACGAGTGCGAGTGGCGACTGAAGATGGTGAGTAGGAGGGGAAAAAAAGAAGTACAGGGGCGTGCGAGTAGCCGCCTCGTATAACCTCAGATGCGATCTACTGTCCACACCGTGGGAGTAGCCGCATAAGTATTGAATGATATGGCTGAATAAAGTAAGAAAAACGTGGGGGACTGTGAGTAGATTGCCCTTAAAAGGACTATCCTCACGCCCATGATCCACCTACCACCCAATCTACCTTATAGTAGATATTTGGTTGGTAGGTTCCCTTTAACCTTGGGGCACCTAAATTGGTCTTGTATTAATGGGAAGTGGGCCCTTGTTCATGATGAAACACAGCGGCCCATGGGAAAACTTATCAGCAGTTACTATAGCAGTGTCGGAAAATTCCCCATATAACAATCCTGATATACATAAATCCATATATCACAGTCGCTGACTACCAACACAACAACACAGAGTGCGCGATTTTACTCTCTCCAGGGGAAATGTTTCAAATAAACCTGTCATCAGTGTATCGTCTCCAGATCGACACGCGACAGTTTTCCCTTAACATTTCCCCAGAATTCCTCTACATGTGATGGATTCACTATTGTGTAGTAGTACTCTACAAGCTCTGTCCGGCCCTCGCCCTCTGCCCTGGCTGTCCCGGCCGTAGATTTCTTATTTCTTATTCAAGATGAAAATGTCGTACATATAGCGACTCTCTAATCCATTGTGCTCAGCCGGCGGACGGATCCCGAGGAACGCATTGAAATTCTTCAGACCGCTTCGTCCTCGGCTAACGTCCATTTCCTCGCCTCTTGCATTACACTTGGCATTTGCATTTTGGAGAATCACCCTGGAGATTATATTCTGGACACCTGATTTTCTCATCCGAGTGCGAATTCACAAAGACCCCCAAAAGGAGGAGACCAAATTTCATCGGGACTATGTGATCCGGGCGCCCGGCCGCCTGCGGAAATGAGAGTGTCACAGATCTGGAATTAGGAGGAGGGGCAAATAATTTGTGATAGGAGTGACAGGGACGTACTACATAGGGGACCCAAGATAAGACAAAGGGGGACTCAAATGTCGTAAATGGACAGGAAGCTAAGGCCCCAATCTCCCACTTTTGTGTTCAATACCAAGGTCCTGGCGCTATGGTAGGCAACAGGTGTCAATTGCCCAGGGCCCCCGTTGAACCTGAAAGGGAAGAAATCTCTTCTTCTCAAATGATCTTGAATTTTGTTTCTAGGTGCTCTGGATCCAGAGATATTCATGTTTAAAGTGAGAATATCAGGCCATTTTTATATAAAAATCACATCCCAACGGGCAGTTCAACAGTTAATATCTCCATTTCCTAAAACTTGAAACACAATTTAGATTCATAATAAAATAGGAGACTATCTTTTATACATAGGAAAAAGAGAGTGAGGCTCTATGTGTTCACAGAGCAAGATACAGCCCACTGAATGTACTCCCTTCCTCCGGAATCTTTGAATCAGGCTGCAGGGAGCATTAGCAGCATCACACAGGAGCTCTGTCGCTCTCACAGTATGGGAAATATACACTATTATATAGTTACTACAGTTCTGAGAAGGGATAATATCACACTAATATTACATAGTTTTAACCCTTTCTATGCAGAAACATCTAACGACACACAAACGATTTCTCTCCTTTCCCTTTTATTTGTGCTAGTTTTTAGTGTTGGGAAAATTGAACTGATACCAATGACTTCAAACCGAACATGTCATAAAGTATATATGTAACACACTAAAAAACACACACATGTTCTGGAATAAAGTTTTTATTTCCCATTATCCTCACTAATTTAACACACTCATTTTAGATGTTTCCACTCTCATCTTCTGAAGCACGGAGCGGTTCTGTTTATTGTTGGCTAATACTAAGGTGCACATCTACAAGTGTACTTTATTATCTCCATTAGAGAGGTCTAGGAATATAGTATATTTATTTGGGTGACCATTGTGTAAGGAGAACACAACCATGGATAGATTGTGGTGAATTTTCTAGCGAAAGCAGATAGTCTAGTTATTACGAGTGTTAGGGATATTATGATGACTTTTATTTATGGACCATATCAATATGAGGACATTTGTGACAACCTCTACTACAATGTTCCCTCTTAACATTTAGGAGATGTGAAGTGTAAATAGTTTTCGTGTTGGATGCACATTTTTTGCCACAAAAGGGAAATTTTAAGTATTTTTTTGTAAGATGTTTTATTTCGATCAAAGTTGGCATGAAGTGTCTATAACTCGTGTTCTGCTATTTTGAAAATGGGGCAGTGTTCTGCTTTCAGAAAATATCGGTCCCCAGTTTCCCAATGGGCACTCACAAGTTAATCAACCTAACCAGTAATTTTTGGAGTGTGGGAGGAACCCACGCCACACAGAGAGAACATACAAACTCTTTGCAATGTTGACCAGGGCTGCAAGGCTGTAGTGCTAACCACTGAGCCACCGGTCTGCCCAATCAATCTTCCTATCAGCTATTATCTCAATAAAATTCTCCAAAAGTACAGGTTTGTTTTATCCAACTCAAGGGAGGCTCCCTTTTGCTGACTGTGACTGGTCAAATATTAATTTGGGGCCCCTTTTTAGTTTTGCCCAGGGCCCCACTGTGTCTAACCACGGCCCTGCTCAGTACACTGCAGTCGGAATTTACCGCAGTCTTACTAGATTTTTGTGTGTAGACTACAGGATTATATAGGTAATAATAATCAATATGTTGTTGTGTAACAGTATAGTGGACTCAGAGTATCAAGTTGTGGGTACTAGATATAATATGTGTGTACACAGTAACTATATGTGGTACACCGAGTATATATATATGTGTATAGTTAATGTGTTGTGTAACTACGAGTATCTATTGTTTACTAAGAGTATATATTATGTGTGCTACGGTATTTAGTGTAGTACTACAGAGTATATATTATTGTGTGTGTAACTACAGAGGTATATAGATATATGTGATGTGTAATACAGAGTATATGATATAGTGGTGTAAACAGGTATTCTGTGTGAACTACAAGTATAGTATATTATGGTGTGTGTAATCTACAGAGTATATATATATTGTGTGTAACTACAGAGTATATTATATATATGTGTGGGTGTAACTACAGAGTATGATATATATGTGTGTGTACTACAGAGATCATATATATGTTGTGTGTGTAACTACAGAGTATATATAATGCTTGTGTGTAACAGCTACAGAGTATTATAATTTGATTGTGTGTACTACAGATAGATATATGTGTGTTGTAACTAACTAGAGTATATATATATGTGTGTTGTAAGCTACAGAGTATATATATATGTGTGTGTGTAACACTCACAGAGCTATATATATGTGTTGTGTAACACTAACAGAGATATATATATATATACGTGTGTGTATACCGAGTAATATATATGTGCTGGGTAACTACAGAGTATACATATAATGTGTGGTTAACTAACAGAAGTATATTATCATATGTGTGTCGGTGAGACAGAGCATATAATGTGTAACTACAATAATATATGATGTGTGTGTAATCTACAGAGTATATATATATTGTAATAAAGTAATATGTGTGTGGTACCTACAGAGTCACATATATTATTATGTGTGTGTGTAACTAATCATAGCTTATGTTGTTTACTAGTATACTCTTAATGTGGTGTGTAATACAAGAGTATCATATTATGTGTGTGGAACTACAGAGTATATATATATGTGTGTGTGTAACTACAGAGTTAATATATATGTGAATCGAGTATTATATGTGTGTGTAACACGAGTTATATATATATAGTGTGGTGTAACTACAGAGTTTTATTGTATGTATGTGTGTGTACTACAGATATATATATATGATTGGTGTAATACAGGTATATCTACGATATTGGTGTTGTGTAATACAGAGTATCTAAATATATGTGTGTGTAACTACAGAAGCAATATAATGTATGTTGGTGGGGTGGATAACAGAGTCTATATATAGCATGTGTGTGTATACACGAGTATATAATCTAGTGTTTTGTGTTAACTACAGAGTATATTATGTTTAATAAGAGGATTATATGTGTTGTATACTAAGATAGTAATTATAGTTTAACTAATATATGTATTGTGTGTTAACTACAGAGTATATATATATGTGGATGTAACTACAGCTAAATTATATTTATAGTGTGTGGTGTAACTACAGTATTATATATTTGGGGATTAATAGTCGAAAATGTGTGTGATAACTACAGAGTATATCTATATGTGTGTGGAATCCAGAGTAATATATATGTGTGTGTAAACTACAAGAGTTAGTATGTGCTGAAACAATATTAGGTGCTGTAGTACAGCTTATTCAGGGTGTTGACTACGAGTATCATTATTGTGTGTGTGTAACTACAGAGTTATATGTATATTGGTGTGCTTGACTACAAGGAAGTATATATGTGGGTAATTGCGATATTAGTGTGTTTGTAAACTACAGAGTTATATATATGTGTGTGATAAACGTACGATGCTACTTATAATATGTGTGTGTAACTACAGTAGTATATATATATTGTGTGGTTGATACAGAGTATATATATAGTGTTGTGGTAACAAGACCACCCCGCAAACTCATTACGTTGGCCTACCTACACTAACTATATATAGTCTGCTGTGTAACATACAATACAGGAGTATCATGCGGTATGTTACTCAGTTATAGATATATACTAGTCAGTGTATACAGTATCTATGAATTTGTGTGTGTAAACTACATGAGTTATATATGTGTGTGTCTAACTACAGAGTATATAAGGTACTTACAATATATATATAGTGGTGTAAACTACAGAGATATATATATTGTTTGTGTAACTACAGAGGTATATATATAGTGTGTGTTAGAGTAGTAATATGTTGTGTGTCTCACGAGGTATATATATATGTGTGTTAAGAGTATATAATGTGTGGAAACTACCAGAGATATATATAAATGTGTGTGTGTAAACTACAAGAGTATAGATATTAATATGTGTAGGGTAACTACAGAGTATAGCTATATATGTGTGTGTGTAACTACAGATATAATATATGTTGTGGGGAACTACAGAGTATATATATATAGTGTGTGTAACTACAGAGGTTATATAGATATGATGTGTAGTGTAGCTACAGAGTATAATATATATATAGTATGTGTGTGGAACGTCAGAGTAGATATATTACTGTGGGTGTAAGAACTAACACGAGTAGTTATACATGATATAAGGCAGGTTCCCCGAGGTTACAGTACAGTAGGTTCTATAGAGTTTGTTCTTAAAAGCTTGAATTGTATTGTAGCTTCAAATTCGTCGGTCTTTTATTAGATTGTGTAGATCCAGAAATTTTTTTTTGCCCTTACAAATGCACCCCATAGTTTTTTTGCTGTAAGTTGGACGAACAGATGAATGATCACTAAAAGTTCTAGACAACTACCTTACATGCTGCTGATCATGTCGGCAGCCCTGGGTAGCTGTAGTAACATCCATGAGAGCGTCACCAAGAGGTCACAGGGGGCACGAGGGGTCTCCTTCTAGTAAGACAATGGTTTGTCGTAAGTCGAGGTGTCCTTAAAGTTAGGGGAACTCGCTCTATATATGTGTGTTGTTAAATTCAGACAATTCAGTTTGCATGGTAATGAACCCTAATGAACATATACACTTAGAGGGAAACTCTCAGCAGGTGTGACCATTAGACAGGAGGCCAGTGTGTAGGTATTTTGGTCCCTGGAGAGAGTGTGTAATCAGCGATTGTATGTTTTGCGGTAGCCCCATGACTTAGGAAATATGTATTTAATTAGAGGATAGAAACTGGGTGTATGGTCCTCACACTACTGCATCCTGTCGTCCCACTCTAAAACAGATGCTCCCAGCCATGTTTGCTATGGTCCCTGGATATATGTGCTATCAGACCTATTGTGTGTATGTGGTAGTAGCAGTCAGGACTGTGGATATATGACTTGATATTTCATCATGAACTGGAGAAAGAGAAGAGCACAGCAGTGTGAGGAACTCTAATTAATCAATCGGTATATCAAATCATTTATTCACAGTCCTCTGCTACTAACAACTTAACATTAAATAGTAATTGTAATACCCAGATACAGAGAAAAGTGTCTGCGCCAAATTTTTCTATCGACTTAACTATCTGGTTTGTGTCGCGGACTGCTTGCGTCCTACAAGCAAAAAAATCTGACTACATCAATTAAGGGCGTCTCTGTTAAAGGTGTCACCAAAAAGGTTGGAGCATTCTGTCAGTGTCAATCTGCAAGGGGCGCCAGATTAATCGTCAGTTGGGGCTGAGTTGATGAATGACTCGGCACCCCTGTCGCACAACTACAACGTAACTGACACTTAGTTTTGATAAATGAGGCCCAAAGAGGTTTTTAATGATGGTCCAATGGGAGTAAGGACTTGTCATAAGATTTTCCACGCATCCCCTACCAAAATCATCAACCCTGCTCCAACAACTGGCTCCTCCTGTACCAGTAAGTCGCTGCGATCTGCGACGTTTCTAACACCAACCACGTTTTGCCTTTAGTATGTCTTCCCCATTCCCCAATTCAGTTTTACCTCTCACAAACATATAAAGTGGATGAGCTCTGTGTTAGATCCGACTGTGAGCGTTTGGTTAGATCTCACCAACCGCCAACTCTGCTACATCTGACTGAGACTCCTGCCTCTGCCTACTATCCCTATTTGTCCTGTGTAGTTCTAGTACCAACACAACCCCACTCTGCTGCATCTACACATCCCTCTGCCTCTATAGCCTGATATATATATTGAGTTAGTGATAACACCCAGCTCCTCGGCTACACCTAACAGACAAGCATGCATCTGATGCTTCCCCTGCCTACCCTTATATACTTCTAGCAGTTTTAGCGTGCTAACAAAACCAGCTCTGTCTTATCTACAAACTATCCTCTGTCGCTATATATTCCTATGATTTAATGTATGTAGTCTCAATGGTTAAGACACACCCAAGCCTGCTACATCTAACAATTGTCCTCATGGCTAAACATTTCTATTAATTGCATTAGTTCTTAGCTATACAAACTGCAGCTACTGCTACATCTAACAGGACTCGTCCTCTGTCTATACATTCTATATATTGGCCTGTAGTATCTTAGCTATGACAAACGTCAGAACTCTGCTAATCATGAACAGACTCGCTCTGTCTATACATGTTATCTATATATATGTAGTCTGTTAGCTATGACAAATCAAGCCTCGCTCATCTAACAGAGTCGTCTCCTATATCTTACATTTCTGATATAGCATGTAGGTCTTAGTTGACAAAGTCTTCAGCACTGCTACAGTCTACAGCTAGCTCGATCCGCTGTTCTATTATTCTCATATATTGCCTGTTTAGTCTTAGCTATGAACACCAGCTCGGCACATCTAACAGACTCTGTCTCGCGATCTGATATAGAGTTTCCTAGTAGTATTGCATGTGTCTTAGCTCTGACAACAACTCACCTGGCTAACATCTAACAGACTCGTCCTCTCTTATATGTTACTATATATGTGCATGTAGTCTTAGCTATGAACAAACTCGGACTCACCTGCTACACTCTAACAGACTCGTCCTCGTGTCTATATATTTCTATATATTGCATGTAGTCTTAGCATAGAACAAACCCGTCTGCTACTCTACAACTTCTCCTCGTGTCTAATATATTTCTATAATGTTCCATGTAGTGTAGCCAATGACAAACCCGCTCTGCTACATTCTAACCGCTCAGTCCTTCTGTCTTATATTTCCTATATGTTCCATGTAGTGTAGTCTATGACGGCTCTGCTACAAGACCTGACCCAGCGTTTCCTGTTATACGCATGGCTCCTGTGCGGTGCAGCGTTTTCGGGCGCTCAACACACTTAGCTCTGGGCGCCTCAAACAGTATAGGATATGTTCGTGGCTCACTTTGATGCGCTCGTATATGAGGTCGATGACCTGTCACCGGAGTGCTGTCTGATCCTGAAATTCTCCCTACTGCCTCTAACCTCCACTGTTATGCCGGTTCCCAATTAAGATGGCCTGCAATTGGGACGTCGAATCGAGCATCTCCCACTTTCTGGCTCACTTACTTGATCTCTGGCTCACAATCCGTCCTGACAGTTCATTTTCTCACCGTCCCTTTTATTATGATTTAAACCATGTCCGACTTATTTGTGGTGAACGAGTCACAATAGAGAGCCGATGGACGGCCTCTCTAGAATATCAGCCCACCTTAGTTTACTGTTGGACCCACCGTCCTACCCCCCGCCCGCTGGATGCAAAGAAAATCAGAACTTAACTTTCTCCTTTAAATTGTGACGACCTTTAGTTTCCAGACTCTATACATTATACATATACATTATGGTCACTCAACTCTGTTATTCTCCTGGTATGGTTCCCCTCTACCTTGCATGCCACTATGGGGGCTCACTGCCGCACTGCTCTGACTGTGCATGAACAGCACTTGGAGATGGGAATGGGTATCGCGTAATATTGTTTTCGCGGAAATAACAGAGGACAGCAAGGGAAGTCTCCAGACTGTCACATAAGCCAGGATGCTGATAGTTCCCATTCAATGGGCTCATATTATCATAAATAATATGCTTTTAAAGAGGTTTTCCCACCAGAGCAAGTGGTATATTGGATACTCCATCATGGTCGATCATGTGGCTCTTCACTACATGGGACTCCATTTAACCCGACAGTCAATGTCAGGGTATTGTCCCTTGAGAGAAGACGTAATAAGGCACCTTTGGTGTATGTTATAAGTTAGCAGCCGTGACCTTGTGAATAGGATGTATATTCCACTATTGTAGCTTCTCCATTTCTTTGCCCTGGTGTGTGTCCTCACACTGTTGTGTGTTGCTCTCGCGCACAGTGTGTAGGTATCGCCCCTGAGAGATTTGTAATTCAGACCTTTGTGTTTGTTATTATCGAGCAGTGACTGTGAAATATGGATCAATCGTCTACAAGCATACTGGGCTGCTATGCCTCACACTGCTGTGCTCTTCGCATTGCGAAGGATTGGCAGCGATAAGTAGTTAGGGAACTTTCAACTTATTGCGCTTTCCATTGCGTTTGTCTCCAGTTTTTGATCTCCTTTGGTCTCCACATCAATAAAAAGAACTGAAGGCTTAGCAACCTGTTCTCAGCCTCATCATTGAAAAAACAGGACCTTTCATCAGTTGGTTTTTATTTGCGCACCCATGGACCTCTATTGTTCTCTGTCCATCCAGAACGTGAAAAAAATTAGGACAATGTTTTCAATCATTTTTCACATGGAGCAAGACACTCGGAGAACATCAATGGCTTCTGGAGCCATCCGCGTGACTGCGAAGATACTGAAACTCCATAGTGATAGGAGAACCAACATCCAGGGTGAAAGGGATCATGCAAACAATGGAGTCTCAATCTCTCATACAGAGACACAGGAGTGGTCTGGCCGAGCATTCCATACAGAGCAAGGGAGGGGTCTAAGATATCTCCATACGATGACAGCAGGGAAGGCTTCTTGAGGCCATCTCACATACAAGCACAGGGATAAGGGTCTTAAGAGTATCTCCCATACAGACGCACGGTGGAAAGTTCTTAGAGCATCCCTCATACAGAGTACAGGGAAGGTACTCGCATAGCAATCTCATACAGAGCACATGGAAGGTCTGCAGAGCATCTCATACAGAGCAACAGGGAGGGGTTAAAGAGTAGCTCCATAACAAGCACAGTGCTAGGGTCGTAGAGGCATCCATCCATACGATACAGGGGAAGGGTCGTAATCATCTAGTCTGTTAGATGTAGCAGAGCTGAGTTTGTCATAGCTAAGACTACATGCAATATATAGAAATGTATAGCCAGAGGACAAGTCTGTTAGATGTAGCAGGGCTGGGTTTGTTACCATTGAGACTACATAAATTATATAGGAATATATAGACAGAGGATAAGTTTGTTAGATACAGCAGAGCTGGCTTTGTTAGAGCTAATACTGCATAGAATATATAAGGATGCAGAGCCAGATGACTTGTCTGTTAGGTGTAGCAGGGCTGGGTTTGTTATCACTAATACTACATATAATATATAGGAATATAGAGGCAGAGGATGTTAGATGCAGCAGAGTGGGGTTTGTTGTATATAGAACTACAGAGGACAAATAGGAATAGAGGCAGAGGATGAGTCTATCAGATGTAGCAGAGCTGGGTTTGTAGTATCTAACACATCACATGGTCGGATCTAACACAGAGCTCATCCACTTATATGTATATGTGGTGCAACATGATTGGGCATGGGGAAGATATCCAGACTAGCGCAAAATGTGGGTTTGTTATAATCTCGGATCGCAGCGAATGCACAGGAGGAAGCAGATGAATGTGTTTGGGTCAGGGTTATGCTGTGGAAAATCTATGACAAAGTCCTTCTCCCATTGACATCATTAAAAACCTCTTTGGGCCACATTTATCAAAACTATGTGCAGTTACCTGTGTAGTGTGCAGGGGTGCCAGATTCATCAAAACTAACGCCCCATCTGCATTAATCTGGCGCCCCCTGCACTGCACTGACAGAATGCTCCAACATTTTTTGGGGACACCTTTAACAGAGAAGCCCCTTTAGGTGCCGAATTTTTTTGCCTTGTAGGACGCAGAGCAGCCGCGACACAAAACCAGAATTTTTTTGCCTTGTAGGACGCAGAGCAGCCGCGACACAAAACCAGATAGTGTAAAGTCAGATAGAAAATTTGCGCATACACTTTTCTCTGTCTTGGGTATTAAATTCTATTTAATGTAAGTTGTTAGTAGCAGCAGGACTGTGAATAATGGATTTATATACCAGGATTTGTGTAATCAGACCTTTGTGTATGTGGTTAGTAGCAGCAGGACTGTGAATAATGGATTTATATACCAGGATTTGAATTAGAGTCCTCACACTGCTGTGCTCTTAACTCTTTCTCCAGTTCATGATGAAGTCCTGCTGCTACTAACCACATACACAAAGGTCTGATTACACATATCTCCAGGGACAATATCAAACATGGGCTGCAGAGAGCTAAGAGGACAGCAGTGTGAGGACATACACCCAGTTATAATCCTAAAATATAAATACAGCAGTGTGAGGACATACACCCAGTTATAATCCTAAAATATAAATCCATATTTCCTAGTCCTGCTGCTACGAACAACATACAATCGTCTGATTACACATCTCTCCAGGGACAATACCTAACACTGGCTCCTGTCTATATGGTCACACCTGCTGATAGGTTCCCTCTAAGTGTATATGTTATTATATGGTCACACCTGCTGATAGGTTCCCTCTAAGTGTATATGTTATTAGGTGCATACACATAGCAAAACTGAATGTCTGAATTTACACACACATATATAGAGGCAGTCCCCTACTTAAGGACACCCGACTTACAGACAACCCATTGTTACAGACGGACCCCCTCTGCCCCCTGTGACCTCTGGTGACCTCTCTGGATGTTACTACAGTCCCAGGCTGCAATGATCAGCTGTAAGGTGTCTGTAATGAAGCTTTAGTGATCATCCTTGGTCCAATTACAGCAAAAAAAAAATTGGGGCAAAAAAAAAATTGTCTGGATCTACAATTATAAAATACACAGTTTTGACTTACATACAAATTCAACTTAAGAACAAACCTATAGAACCTATCTTGTATGTAACCCGGGGACTGCCTGTATATATATATATACTCTGTAGTTACACACACATATATATATACTCTGTAGTTACACACACATATATATATATATATACTCTGTAGTTACACACACATATATATATATACTCTGTAGTTACACACACATATATATATATACTCTGTAGTTACACACACATATATATATACTCTGTAGTTACACACACATTGGAATAAAGACACCTTTTTACTTTTATCTACAACGGAGTGCTGCCCGCTTTCTTTATACTACTACTAGAGGACCTGAGGCCCGGTCCTAGGATGCTTGCACCTATTTCTCTTTTTATATGGTCACACCTGCTGATAGGTTCCCTCTAAGTGTATATGTTATGAGGTGCATACACATAGCAAAACTGAATGTCTGAATTTACACACACACATATATACAGGCGGTCCCCTACTTAAGGACACCCGACTTACAGACAACCCCTAGTTACAGACGGACTCCTCTGCCCCCTCTGACCTCTGGTGACCTCTCTGGATGTTACTATAGTCCCCGGCTGCAATGATCAGCTGTAAGGTGTCTGTAATGAAGCTTTATTGATAATCCTTGGTCCCATTACAGCAAAAAATTTTGAAACTCCAATTGTCACTGGGGCAAAAAAAATATTGTCTGGATCTACAATTATAAAATATACAGTTTTGACTTACATACAAATTCAGCTTAAGAACAAACCTACGGACCCTATCTTGTATGTAACCCGGGGACTGCCTGTATATATATATATACTCTGTAGTTACACACAGGTCTGCAGGTAAATCCGCTCATGTATTGCGCACAAAAGAGGGAGATTGGTGACTTTAGTTCCTGTACATTACTATATTTGGGGTCCCCCTTTGTCCTATCCTCGGGTCCCCCCTATTAGTACATGTCCCTGTCACTCCTATCACAGAATTATTTGCCCCCTCCTCCTAATCTCCAGATCTGTGACAGCTCATTTCCGCAGGCGGCCGGTGCCGGATCACAATCCCGGATGATAATCTTGTCTCCTCCTATTTGGGGTCTTTGTGATTCCGCACTCGGAGAGGCTCGGTGTCAGAATATAATCTCCAGGGATTCCAAATGAAATGCAAAGGTAATGCAGAGAGGCGGAAATGTGCCGGGAGAGAGCGGGTCCTGATAGAATTTCAATAGCGTTTCCCCAGGATCCGTCCGCCTGAGACACAATGGATTAAGAGTCGCTATAGACGACACTTTCATCTTGATAAGAAATAATGAAATCTACGGCCGGGACACTGCAGGGAGAGGGCGAGGCAGGACATCCAGAGCTACAGAGTAACACTACACAATAGTGATCCATCTCATAGTACAGGAGAATTCTGGGAAATGTAAAGGGAACCTGTCAGCAGGTGCGATCATGGAGACCAAAACCTGTGACAGCTATTGCCCCTGGAGAGATGTATAATCAGACCTTTGTGTATGTTGTTAGTAGCTGCAGGACTGTGATATATGGATTTATATTCCAGGATTGTTCTATGAGAATGTGTCCTCACACTGCTGAGCACTTAGCTCTCTGCTGTCAGCAGTGGCGGATTAAGTGTCCAATGGGCCCTGGGTTGTTCACATGACCTAGCCCCGCCCTAGCAACCTTATGCCCAAAGGCTTAATCTTCTTTGCTTGATAACACCACCACAGCCCTTACTGCCCGCCTTTAATAAAATGTTTACAGCAGAGTCCCCCTTTACAGAAATGTGCACAGCAGAGTCCCCTCTTTACAGATATGTCCACAGAAGGCCCCCGCTTTGAATAAATGTCTACAACACTGCCCCCTTTACAGAAATGTCCACAGCAGAGCCCCCCTTTACAGAAATGTCCACAGCAGAGCCCCCTTTACAGAAATGTCCACAGCAGAGCCCCCTTTACACAGAAATGTTCACAGCAGAGCCCCTTTTAATGAATGTCCACGCAGAGCCCCGCTTTACAGAAATGTCCACAGCGCAGAGCCCCCTTTTACTGAAAGGTCCACAGCAGAGCCCCCTTTCCTTTTAATGAAATGTTCCAGGAGACCCCTCTTTAATGAAATGTTCCAGCAGAGCCCCATTTTTATGTGGGAATATCCAAAGCAGGAGCCCCTCTTTACAGAAATGTCCACAGCAGAGCCCCCCTTTACAGAAATGTCCACAGCAGAGCCCCCCTTTACAGAAATGTCCACAGCAGAGCCCCCCTTTAGAGCCCAACTACCATCAAATAATGACTTGAAATCAAACATTCCATGACAAACTCAACTCTGCTACAACGTATGAAAAATCTCTCAATGTGTGAACCATCTATAGCGTCCGGAGCAGGAAGGAATCTTATGGTAGATGTAATGAGATCCGGTGAAACATTCATCAGATGGCGGCGCAGGAGTCTTTATTAAAGTCGCCGTCACCTCACATGATGCCCCAGTTTCCTGGGTAAAAATATGACTTCTATATTTAATGCCACAATTTCATCTACACAAGTAAATACAGCTGCCGAGGCTACGAAATAAGAAAGAACGGGATTGTGCCTCAGGGAAGATCCAAAATATGAGGATTCAGTCCTTGAAATCTTGGAAATATTCAGGCCTGTCTCCTCTGAAAGTGAAGGGGGTTTACAAAACCCCACCCCAAAGTAGGTGATCCTGTTCTAGCTTAGGGGTGTAAAAACCATGAGCTTTATCTATATCTATGGCCAGGGCTAAATTAAGTGGAGGGCTCCAGGGGTGCACACCCCGGGGCCCCCACCACTTTTCTCAGAAAGGGGCTGTCACCAGCAATGTCTAACAGGCAGCTCACAATTCTGTCAGTGAGAGCATGCCCACACAGTGCTCCCAAACTCAGAACCCCACCCTCCTTAGTACCTAATACTCATTGCCTGAACTGGTTGCCAGCCAAGTCCTAGCCAATCCTAGCCTTCACCCCACCCGCCGAGTGATTTGTGAGAGGATGACAGTGACTGGGATGAGTAGTCAGTACTGCTGCTACTGCCTTGGGGCGGCTAGGCTAACATGTAAGTAGGAAAAAGTTCAGAATATTAATGTAGTAATTTGTATCAATGTCTGGGCTACAGTCAGTGGGGCCCCACACCAGGGTTTTTAATCCAGGGGCCTTCAACAAACTTAATCCGGCCCTGTCACCAAAAACGTATGAGAATCTAATGTAATAGGATGTGTACTCACACTGCTGTGCTCTGGGCTTTGTAAATTGAGCTTCCCCACAGCCTCTCTCCTCTGTTTTGAGTAAGGCCTCGTTTAGACTAGTGTGTCTATTTCACATCAGTTTCATGGCCTCGTACGTGCGTCCATTTTTAATGGATAGCAAAAAATGTAATTCCCCAGCATCATGCAATTCACTACAGAGAGCGAAGAGCACAACAGTGTGAGGATAATTGGTTTGTAGTTACTCTGTCGCAATCACATCTTAGATTCAATGTATGAACCATAAGCATTTAGTTCCTGAGCTCCCCCTACTGGTGGTGACAGGCAGTAAGAATTTTTACTTTTTAACTACATTTCACAAATTTTTAATACTAACACACTCTGTATCATAAAAATACAGCTTCTACTCTTAAAGGGATATGTTATACAGTAAGTTAGACTCTGGAGCTATGTAGATTGTAAGGTTAATATGTTAACGTTGTTGAAGGAGGGGTATTATCTCGGGTCACCTACCGGCTATTTTAGGATAGGAGGGAGATATGTACAGTCCTGTGAAGCCAAGAAGGTGCAAATTACTGGACCACAATGTAGATGTCAGCCCTGGGGACACCCGAGAAGAAGGTTCTTCCGACGAGACAAACTTCCACGGGGAACCATCTCCCCATCAACAAGTTCACAGATCTATTTACCAGAATGAAAGAAGCCATTTGTACTCGTTAGCAGCTAATCATGTAAAATAATGACAATTAACAAGCGCTAAGTTTAGACCCTTTAATTAACATAGCCTTTAATAGTGCAGAAAGCTGCCAGCGCCTGTAGGGACAATTCAGAGTTCGTCTGGATACAAAGTTAAAGTAACTTCTTAAGTCTAATTATCCTAACGATGAGCGATAATGTATCCTCACTCCTGCACGTATACAGGATGGAGAAATGTTCAGGATTCCTACAGTCTAAGAGACTGGGTATGAACCATAAGCATTTAGTTCCTGAGCTCCCCCTACTGGTGGTGGCAGGCAGTAAGAATTTTTACTTTTTAACTACATTTCACAATTTTTTTTAAACTAACACACTCTGTATCATAAAAATACAGCTTCTACTCTTAAAGGGATATGTTATACAGTAAGTTAGACTCTGGAGCTATGTAGATTGTAAGGTTAATATGTTAACGACGTTGAAGGAGGGGTATTATCTCGGGTCACCTACCGGCTATTTTAGGATAGGGGGGAGATATGTACAGTTCTGTGAAGCCAAGAAGGTGCAAATTACTGGACCACAATGTAGATACACAAGAAGAAGGTTCTTCCGACGAGACAAACTTCCACGGGGAACCATCTCCCCATCAACAAGTTCACAGATCTATTTACTAGAATGAAAGAAGCCATTTGTACTCGTTAGCAGCTAATCATGTAAAATAATGACAATTAACAAGAGCTAAGTTTAGACCCTTTAATTAACATAGCCTTTAATAGTGCAGAAAGCTGCCAGCGCCTGTAGGGACAATTCAGAGTTCGTCTGGATACAAAGTTAAAGTAACTTCTTAAGTCTAATTATCCTAACGATGAGCGATAATTAGAGATGAGCGAACACTAAAATGCTCGGGTACTCGTTATTCGAGACGAACTTTTCCCGATGCTCGAGTGCTCGTCTCGAATAACGAACCCCATTGAAGTCAATGGGAGACTCGAGCATTTTTCAAGGGGACCAAGGCTCTGCACAGGGAAGCTTGGCCAAACACCTGGGAACCTCAGAAAAGGATGGAAACACCACGGAAATGGACAGGAAACAGCAGGGGCAGCATGCATGGATGCCTCTGAGGCTGCGAGGACCTGAGGCCCGGTCCTAGGATGCTTGCACCTATTTCTCTTTTTTCTAAAGGTTTGTGCTGCTTGGACTTTCTTTTTGTATTTTTTGGCTACTAAAAGCGTGCACCCTAGAACTTTTTCTTTTTTGTTTCATCACAATGGAACAGTCCACTCATAGCAATGGATTCCAGAGTTTTGCTTACACTGATGCGGACGGTGAAAGGATCCTACATGGCCTAACAGGTGATTCCACTTTTCTTACTACGCCTGGAACGGCTGAACTCAAACGTAAATTTGAAAATGAATCCAAAAGACTCACCAGCTTACAGTTGCATCTCATCACATTAAGTGAGTATTATAAACATCACATGATACCGAGAGGCATGCGTTCTCGTGTTTCACCCACACTTTTTGCGCAAGATAAGGAATTTTGCATGAAATTTGCTCAAATTTCCAACAAATATGCCATGGATTTAATCTTACTGAATATTGAATTTCTAAAAAGAGAAATCATTACATTGGAAACTAATCTTCCTGAGATGGACACACAATTGAAGTCGATTTTGACCACAGATGATTACAACGATTTTTTGGCTACGGTTCAGACGCACGTGAAAACTGTCAAATCGGAACAAGAACTTACCAAACGCAATAAATGGATACGTGACATTGAGGATTACAAAAGTGAACATATTTACAATTGGCAATCTGAACACCTCTCTCCCAAACAAAGGGATAACATCAAACATAGAGGAAAAACCACCCATAACAAATCCACTTCAGGTTCACAGAATAAACAACGCAAGGATCAATCCACCCCTTTTTTAGGGACCCCCAAGACTGCACATACCCAGGACGTACCCGAACAAGACGAGGAGGACGTAAACACCACAGGTCCAAGAAATTCCATTCCACCCAAGTCGAGTCAACCAGCACCCAAAATGGCACTACGCAAAAGGACTTAAATGAACTGGTGGTAAATATTTCTTCCAAAATTCTAACTGTTGACCAAATGAGTGTATTATCTAAGGGATTGTCATACTGCATAACTTCACACCCCGATTGGTTCCAAATTGAGGTTGATATCCAGAAATTTATTCGTAGTATTAAATTGAAACATTTTTTTCATACACAAACCTTCACACCAGGACAGAGTTCGTCTGAACTTAATCTCAGACAGTTCCAGTTACGTAACAAAAGCACATTCATTCCTGACATTGAAATGCCACACATTGAGGCTTTCGCTTCTGCAGTTCAAATGGATATAACAACACTGCGTGACACTACCAAAAACATGTCATTGAGTCACCCAAATTTAACCAGTGGGGAGGTCTCTGCTATGTGTGAGCTGGCCCGTGACGGCGACATCACCGTCAAATCGGCTGATAAGGGCGGTGCTGTCGTCGTCATGGATACCAGCTCGTATGTGGCGGAGATCAACCGACAACTGGCTGACTCCAAAGTATACCAAAAAATTTCATGTGATCCCAAATTTTCCCTCATAAGGAAACTCAAATCCATTTTAGATGAAGCTTTAGCACATCAGATTATCGATGATGATATGTACAGATTTCTGTTGATTGAAAACCCTGTCACGCCGGTGTTGTATACATTACCAAAAATTCATAAAGATCTACTACATCCACCGGGTAGACCAATTGTCTCCGGCACCAATTCTGTTTTTTCTAATATTGCAACTTTTTTGGACAGGGCACTCAATGATTTATCAACCTCGGGTACTTCGTTTATACGTGACACCACTGATTTTATTAATAAGCTGAATAATGTTGATATTACTTCCACTGATAACATTCTACTTGTTTCCTTTGATGTGGTATCTCTATATACCTCTATTGATCATCAGAGAGGTCTGAATGCAGTTTGTAAATTATTGAAGACTAAGATGTTTACCCCTAACGCGCAAGATTTTGTTCTCAGATTGTTGGAATTTGTTCTTACTAACAATTATTTTCTCTTTGGCGATGATTTTTTCGTGCAACGCATGGGTGTTGCCATGGGTGCCAACATGGCACCCACCTATGCTAACATTGTAATGAGGGTACTGGAGGAAGATGTCGTCTATGCCTCCCCACTTTTTCAGTTTTGTTTAAGGTGGTGGAGGTACATAGACGACATCTTCCTCCTGTGGACAGGCACTAAACAACAACTGGAATTGTTTCATGATTTTGTGAACACCATTGATGAGTCAATCAAATTCACGGTAGTTTCCTCTGAAACACAATTACAGTTCTTGGATGTTACAGTATCCATCACTAATAGTAAACTCGAGACTGACATATTCACGAAGCCAACGGACAGGAATACCCTGGTCCGCTACGAAAGTAGCCATCCCCGCAAAACTATTAACTCGTTGCCCTACAGTCAATTGTTAAGAGTAATAAGAATTACCAGTGAACCACAAAAACTTCAGACAAACTTACAGACAATGACTGACAAGTTCAGGAAACGAGGTTACCCTAAGCACATCATTGAGATGAACTTACACAAAGCAAATGCCAAAAGTAGGGGGGAGCTACTGTCTACAAATGACACACAAAAACGACAAGACAGAATTCCTTTTGTCACTACCTACAATTCCCAGAGCCATAACATCGCTAGAATAATCAACAAACATTGGTCTAAACTAACAGGTTGCAATAAAATTGCGCCTGAATTTCAAGTTCCACCATTGATGTCCTACAGGAATGCTCAAAAAGTTAAGGATAGAATAGTCAGAGCAGACATTGGTCCACGCAGAAGCAGCATACAACCAGGCATATTGGGCAAACTCAAAAAGGGTTGTTTCCCATGTTGCAAATGCATTAATTGCAAATACATGACTAAAGGTTCCTTTTTTGAACATAAGGGCAAACGTTATGATATTAAACATTACCTGACATGTGATAGCTCTTTTGTGATCTATATTTTAAGTTGCCCATGTGGGCTATTATATGTGGGAGAAACAACACTTGAAGTTAAAACGCGCCTGAACCAACACAGATACACGATACGATCTAATCGTAAAGATCTCCCGGTACCGAAACATTTTTCAGAAGCTGGACACCTAGAGAAACATCTCAATTTCCGTCTCATTGATCACGTGCCACTTCCTAGACGTGGTGGTGATAGAGTAGCTATTCTAAAAAAGCGTGAGTTACATTGGATTTATACCCTGGACACGCTGAGACCACAGGGTCTCAATGTGGATTTTAAACTTTGGTCCCTATGATCCTGTTGATCCAGCTGTAGCTCCTTTTTATAGCCCACCATCAGAGTAGCAATGAGTAACTTTTTGTGATATAACAATCTTGACATTATATGTCTCTTTTTTTCTTTTAGAATATGAGCCTATCCCAGATGTCTCCTCGTGGAAGCCTCCCTCTACAACTCCTAAAATATCATTTTGTTATTTGGTGCTTCAAGAACGCAAATCGATGCGCCGTTTTTGCAAATGTCAAGTGCTATGGTAAACGTAGTTCCACCCATTTCCCTTACATTTTGTACACTACTATTCATCCATAGGTTACGGTTGGGGTGTCTAGCCAGGGACCATACTGTCTTTTATACAAGTACAGTTAAAAATCTAGGGGAGTGATGATGCCGTCTGCCCCGTTTATTATTAGGGGTATATTCAGCAAGGTCGTCCCTTATATCTGCGAGTTATACAATTGTTGGTGAATTAATATCACCGTGCATCCAACATGGTTGTTATTACAGCCAATTGGTCCTGATTCATGGCTGACACACCGTGGACTTTTCCTTTATGTATATTGCATGTATATTGCATTTTAGAACCATCTATGTTTATCTATGTTTTATCTGACAATTTTCATCTATTGTGGGTTTCCATAGCACCAGACGTTCTTGCTGGGACACAATACGCATGCGCACAAGCAGGCGCAGAGCGTGCGTTCCACCGTGCGACATACTATGTATGCGCACATTTTGGCGCTTAGCTTGCGTTCCACGGAGCGCTCCATTCTTTCTTCTTTTTTTGAAATATTTTTTCTATATACATCGGAGAACATTGTTGCCGATCAGGGAAGGTCGACACGTGGAAGCAACTGGGAAGCATTGCTGCCAGCACAGAAGCACTTGAGCACCTTTACACGGACAAGACCAATGGTTGGACTAATCTGTGTCACTAACAAAGTTGTTTGTTATATATAACATAATTTTAAGGTCTATCACATATATATACATGTATTTTACATTGTGCACTATGTTTATTGTTCACTATATGAAATTTGACTATGTAATAAGTATTATATCACAGTTATACAAAAATGGTGGGAGTATCCCAATTTGTCATGTGATCACTTGTTGTATTTAAATATGGCCACCATTTCACTGTTTGAATGGCTTGAGAAAGGCTCTTGCAGAGCCGAAACGTCGCTGTTACAGTTACTCACCATGGAATAAAGACACCTTTTTACTTTTATCTACAACGGAGTGCTGCCCGCTTTCTTTATTTGTAATAATATAGATAGATATGAGATAGATAGCTAGATAGTAGTAGATTACTAGATATAAGATAATATGAAGTAGATAGATAGATTGAAAAAGGAAAATATGAAATCGAATAGAAGCTCGCTCTTCTCTCGTCGCTCTCTCCTGCGCTCGCTCTGCGCTCTGTCTCTATCTCTCGCTCGCTCGCTCGCTCTCCGCTCTGCTCTGACCTCTCTCGCTCTCGCTCTCTCGCCTCTGGCGCTCGGCTCCGTTTCGTGTCCATCTCTCTTCGCTCTTCTCTCTATGCCTCTACGCTCAGCTCGCTTCTAGATAGATAGATAGATAGATAGCTAGAGAGATAGTAGAAATAAGCCGCACTCCCAGACTTTGATTAACTCAAAGTGAAAAAAGTGTTGGTCTTTATTCCATGTTTTTGGGTATCCAAAAATGTACAGAAGCAACGTTTCGGCTACCATACCTTTGTCAAGTCCTAGTGACAATAGGTGAACACGTTCTTTATAGTGCATGTATATGATCACATGATCAGATAATCCCACCCCCTTGAATTACAATTATATCCTAGTGATATTTATGCAAAAATATGACATCAATTGTGCAGATCCAATGCCAAACAGGCTTAAATACAAAGTGCTAGTGCATTGTTGCAACTTTACATATGTTATAGAAATCCAATACATTACTGAAAGTGACAAGTGCTCACAGTGTTAAGAGTGCATAATAAAGTGCGCTAAAGTTAAAATCAATGGCGTAATCTCATCACCACCTTGCTCCATCGGTCCCGCGGAAAACAGGGCATAAGCAGCAGACTTGACCGATCGCGTGTGACCCAAATGGAACG
The DNA here is from genome assembly GCA_019512145.1 of Engystomops pustulosus. NCBI lineage: Eukaryota > Metazoa > Chordata > Amphibia > Anura > Leptodactylidae > Engystomops > Engystomops pustulosus. Next base: position 311,976,607 of record CM033641.1, on the reverse strand, counting down.
CAAACGGAGCAGCGATGTGCTGCGCATTTCAGAGGAGGAGCTAGGTATCCATGGCAGCGGGCGTCCTAGGGACAAGGATCGCGACACCGGGAACATAATTATGTGCCCAGATGGACAAACGCTTCCAATGGTGAGTATTTAATGTATTGTATATTCCAGAGATAGGATCCAATCCTTGATCACAGATTATTCTCGATGCAGGCACCATTACCACGGACCTGTATGTGAAACCTACAGATAGGAATACTCTGCTTAGGTATGAGAGCCACCATCCAGGGCTATGGTCAAGACTCCTCCTCATATAGTCAACTCCTAAGAGTCAAAAGATCACAAGTGACCCTAATATGGTAGACACAATTTAAATAACCATGGCACACGAAATTCTCCAAACGCGGTTATCCCCCACAGAATTATACATAAAATCTGGAGAAAGCACACCAATATAGCGATCCACTTGTGTATCTCAACAATCAAACACGTTTGGCACCAACAGATCCCATTTGTCTCTACGTACAACCACACAGCAACACGATCTCCAAGCACATTCGTAAACACTGGAAACACTTTCTGGTAATCCGCACTCTCCGTTCCTGAATTCCAACACCCCCCCTCTTTTTTTCATATCGCAAATCCCAATCTATCGGGACCGTTTGGGTCAGGTCGGACGTAGGTTCACAACGCACGAACGACAGACAGTCAATTTTTGGCCAGCTGAACAAGGCTCATACCCTTGTCGCAGCGTATAATTGCAGACAATGAATAAGGCTTTCTTTCTCACACAATAATGTACAGTACCATGTGCGACACTATCTCAATTTGCAATACCCGGTTTGTAATATATATGTTAACCTGCCCATGGGCCTACATATATTGGGGAAACCACTCTGGAGTTTAAGGTCCGGTTTAATCAGCATCGCTACACGATTCGTGGGAGACGAACCTGCCCGTCTCTAAGCATTTCGTGGAAGCTGGTCATCAGGAAAGGGACCTGGCGGTTCCAACTGATTGACCATGTTCCCCCGTTACGCAGAGGCGGTGACAGAGAACGCATCCCTAGAGAAAAGAACTATGGTGGATTTTATACTCTTAGCACCCTGAACTAACGACTCATGTAATTTCAAACTACATAATATATGAAATTGATGTAATATCTTTGTGACTGTCGATTCTCTCTCCCCCCTCCTTTGAGAATATAGGTATATAGTGACATCTCTTGTTTAAACATATCCTATGATTACTTACTAACATGGTTTTTCTGTTTTGCAGATTTCGAATCATGATCTTAAGCTGACTCGGACTACTCTCACCATCTCTCCATCTACTCTCCCGTTTCACACAATGCAGACTTCTTTGAACCGAGTCATCTTTGGAACCGCTCACGTTATATTTGCATGTTTTCTTCTTTCTGGACATTTTGTACCGATCATATTTTGTGCCAACTAGGAGTGGTCATTATGGTTCAAGTATTTGTCACAGGGATCAGAGCACATGCCTATAATCCTGAATTGACCGTTGGGGTCATAGGGATACGAATATTTCATTCATATGTTTTTTCCTCACGGTTATATAGGGGTCAATATTTTTCCGTCTCTGCCATCCCTTTTCTCTTCTTCTATACCCACAGATGCCCATCTTCCTGACCCCTCTCGTTTGCATTGATTGTCTACATTTTCATTAATACTCACCTTTGGAAGCGTTGTCCATCTGCACTTCTATTATGTTCCGCGGTGTCGCGATCCTTGTCCCCGGACGCGCCCGCTGCCAGGATCCACTCCTCCTCTGACATCGCGCACTCGCTGCTCCGTTTGCGTTCCATTTGCGGTTCACACCGCGATCGGTCAACGTCTTTGCTTAGTCCCTTGTTTCCCGCGGGACCGATGGAGCAATGGTGTGAGATTATAGCCATTTATTTTTAACTTTACGCACAATTTAATGCATTCTTAACACTTTGAGCACTTGTCACTTTCATGTAATGTATTGGATTTTATAACATATGTAAGTGAAAATGCACTAGCACTTTGTATTTATGCTGTTTGGCATTGGATCTGCACAATTGATTGTCATATTTTTGCATAGATATTCACTAGGATATAATATGTTAATTCAAGGGGGTGGGATTATCGGATCATGTGATCATATACATGCATATATAGGAAAGCTGTTCACCTTGTCACGAGCTTGACAAAGGCTATGCGTAGCCGAAACGTTGCTTCTGTACATTTTTTGATACCCCAAAAACAGGGAATAAGACCAACACTTTTTTCACTTTGATTAATCAATCTGGGAGTGCTGCTTATTTTCTACTATCTATTTGGAGGATCTGAAGCCCGGTCTCATTGAGCGTGCACCCAACTACTTTCTGCTACGACATGAGTGTGCTGTTTTGAACTGTCTTGAAGTAGATAGATAGATAGATATGAGATAGATAGATAGATAGATAGATAGATATGAGATAGATAGATATGAGATGGATATGAGATAGATATGAGATAGATATGAGATAGATAGATAGATAGATAGATATGAGATAGATAGATAGATATGAGATAGATAGATAGATTGATAAAAGATATGAGATAGATAGATAGATAGATAGATATGAGATAGATAGATATGAGATAGATAGATAGATATGAGATAGATAGATATGAGATAGATAGATAGATATTAGATAGATAGATTGATAAAAGATATGAGATAGATAGATAGATAGATAGATAGATAGATAGATAGATAGGAGATAGATAGATAGATATGAGATAGATAGATAGATATGAGATAGATAGATAGATAGATAGATAGATAGATAGATAGATAGATAGATAGATATGAGATAGATAGATAGATATATATATATATGAGATAGATAGATAGATAGATATGAGATAGATGAATTATTCAAGACTCCTTTGAGACTTTTCTATGATATTGAACAGTCTTTTTTTCGTCACACTTGGGGGCAGATATATCTCGGTCTGATGCACCTTTTTTAGTGGCTTTTTGAGCGCATTGGAATATTTGCGTAATATTTTGCGCCTTTTTCCAGAGTTCTCCGTGTAGCAGGTTCCTGGTTTGCACCTAAATTGTCTTTGTATTTCTCTTGCTTCCAGATTTGCACCTTATTTAACATTAATAGGCACCTATATGGGCGCAAATAATTGCACAATAACACGCCAGTCCTCACCAGGCTTGGAAAGACTTGCTCCTTTTTAAAAATTTGCGCCGAATAAGGCTCAAAAAACCCTGCATTTGATAAAGAGACAAAACTACAAAGACAAATGAGGTGCAAAAAATACATTCACAAAAGACGCAAAAAGTTCTCAGAGGAGGGGAGAATAAGATAAATGACCCCCTTGGTGTCTCCTCCCTCATCTCTTCGCTCCCTACTTGCTCCGTCCCTGTCCTTGATCCTCCTTCTCTTCTCCATCTTCATGTATATTCCTGATAAATCCCATCAGCTCATTTGACATTTACTATAATCTCATTTCCATCTCTGCGTCCAGTCCTGATCCCTGTCCTTCTGGCTGTGGTGCGTCCTCTATCCATATTCTATCCTTCTTCTAGGACACTCTTCCTCTTCCCCTCAACTACCGGAAGACCCTACTTTCTGACTTAGGGGTCATGGTTTCTCCTTTAAAACCTTTCCACCCCAAAACCTATTTCCCGATATCCTGACATTTGGGAAAACAAAACCTTTATCTAGACAAAACTTGTGGATAAGAACCTCGAATAATCCCAAACTCTGCTGGATACAATGAGGGTAATTTACGAAGGGTCCGAATCGCACATTTTCGTCGGGTTGCCCATATTTTTCCTATGGCTTTCACGAGACAGAAATCAGGGGGCGTGGCCGTCGGAAAACCTGACGGATTCGGAAAAACAGCGGAATTTAAAAAACGAATTGTGCCGCAAAATCAATCACTCACATGCACCAGGGATTGGATGGTGAACTCCAGCGAACTCCGACGGACCTCGGCGCAGCAGCGACACCTGCTGGACATCGGGCGCACGACCTTAGTGAATCGCCGGAAGACCCGAATCCTCGTCGCAGAACCCGCCGCTGAATCGCGACTGGACCGGGTAAGTAAATCTGCCCCAATGGGGCAGATTTACTTACCCGGTCCGTTCGCGATCCAGCGGCGCGTTCTCTGCGGTGGATTCGGGTCCGCCCGGGATTCATCAAGGTAGTTCCTCCGCTGTCCACCAGGTGGCGCTGCTGCGCTGAAAAGCATCTGAACGAATTGGAATTCACCGGGCCGGACCAAGTGAAGGTAAGCGCGTCCCAAGCGACACTTTTTTTGTTTTAAATGCGGCGGTTTTTCCGAATCCGTCGGGTTTTTGCTCGGCCAAGCCCCCCGATTTCCGTTGCGTGCATGCCAGCGCCGATGCTCCACAATCCGATCGCTTGCGCCAAAATCCCGGGGCAATACAAGGAAATTTGGCGCAAATCAGAAATATTCGGGTAACACGTCGGGAAAACGCGAATCGGGCACTTAGTAAATGACCCCCAATGTATCTATTTATCTCTTCTATAAACAAGTCTGTGTAACATGGAGGGGCAGTCCCCTGTACAGCCTTCTCAGGTTTTTGTGACCACTTCTGACTCCTCTAATATACAGGGGGGACTTCAAGACATGTTTTATAACATTTCCCTATTCCTCTCTATACTCTTCCTATTATGAGGTCCAGGAACCTGTCCCCGGGCTCTAAATTTCCTAGAAAGCAGAATCACCTCTCCTGGATGTCCTGGTACAGAACATGTACTGATCATTTTTCATAGCAGCGGCTCCGACGGGCTGGAATGGCTGCTATGATTACTTCCTCTGCTAATAATGAAGACGCAGCACTCTGCTTTGTTAAACTAATTTACACTATAGATCACCGTATGCGCAATATCCAAATGCTGCGGCTGTCAGCCCATTGTTAATGGAGGTTGCAGATTGTGTAGTGGCATCTATATTCTAAAAACTTAGTGCATCCAAAGGGGCATCACTGTATAGAGGTGCCATAAAAACACCCAGTCTCTAGTGTCTAAGGGAAATGTCAGACCTGGAATATTAATCCATATTTCACAGTCCTGCTGCTACTAACAACATACACAATGGTCTGATTACACATCTCTCCAGGGACAATATGTAACACTGGCTCCAAAAAGCAGCAGACGTGAGGAAACACCCCCAGAGTCTTTGGAGAAGCTACAACCCTGAAATATTAATTCATATATCACAGTCCTGCTGCTACTAGCAACATATACAAAGGTCTGATTACACATCTCTCCGGGGACAAATACGTAACTCTGTCTGCAGAGGGCACATAGCACAGCAATGTGAGGACACACCACTAGTGCCTTTGAAGAAGCTACAATCCTGAAATACTAATCCATATATCACAGTCCTACAGCTACTAGCAACATACACAAAGGTCTGATTACACATCTAATTTTTAGCTGGTAGACAGGGTCCAATAGCCTCTGCTATGCTGATTTTAAAATGCCTTTGTCAGCATTCTGAATCATTTCAGTACTTTATAAAAGTTTATTTCACATTATCTGGCTCCCTACCAGCAGCAAGTGGTGAGTTCTGGGCAGCTGCAGCCTATGTGTGCCTGTGTCACTCATCCCTCCCCACTTACCTTGTCTGCATTGAGCAGGCAAGGGAGGGAATGGGATGGTTTGGAGGAGAGGAAGGAACGTATGAGGGGGCACACACAGGCTACAGCTGCCCCTCCCCAGGGATTCACCTCACGCTGCTGTCAGGGAGCCAGGTAATGTGAATTTAGCTTATATAATGTACTGAAATTATTCAGAATGTTTACAAATGGTTTTAAAATCAGCATAGCATAGCAATGGGAACCTGTCACCAGCTAAAAATGATGTTCCTGGTGACAGGTTCCCTATAAATCAGTCAGTCTTTAATAATTTTTCCAAACACTGCATACATTTGGCCCTTATCATCCTCCCTTCTTCTCTCCGAATCTCCTTTGCATTCCAAAATCCCTGCTAATTTCTATCTTGTATTAAACGCATGAGGTTACATAGAAGTCTATGGAGAAGAGAAAGGGAGCAGTGAGTCACAGCAGCTAGGTGACCATTTATCATCTCAGAGAGGTACTGGGGGAGATTTATCAGGGCTCGTAGACCGAGATTACAAGCTCTAATAACAAACCACAAGTAATTATGATTATTTCCTGGGACACGTCTGGGGAGGGGGGAAAGGAGTGAGCCACAGCAGCTAGGTCTCCACCACTTGTGGACGGAGACTACCGAGAATAGAAAGCTGATGACCAGAGTCAGTGTTACTTCTCATGTATAGAATACTCTTTAAATATGAAGTATTCTACTGATCGGGAGAAGGAGTTGAGCCTCTTGCCTCAGGCAGCACCACCTGAAACATGATGGGGGCGGCAGTTATCTGCTTTAAAGAAAGACCTGACACTTAAAAATAACGGAGCAGATTTATAAAAAGTGTCTTAAGGTTAGACAGTGCAGAGTTAGACTAGATAGTCTTATGCCACACCAGATTCATATAAGTGTCTGGTGCTGGGTGATAAATCTGGTGCGGTATAAGACTGTCTAGTTGTATTCTGCACCTCCTATTAGTTGGCTCACCCTACGCCAGAAAATTAGGACAAAATTTTGTCCAGTCAGCAGTATTTTTTCCTCATTGACCTTTTTGGCAAGAGGCCACTCCCCATTTTCACAAACCACACCCCTTTTTGTTGAGCTAGTCGTAGGAGAGCCAGAAACTGTCTAAAACCCTTTATAAATGTGGTGCAAACTTTTTTTTTAGTGCAAACTATGACAGATTAATAAATCCCCCTAATGTCTCTTCACACTTGATGTCAACTCTGCATGAAGAACGACTTATAAAAAATTTGCCTGATTTGGGAGACAGTTTAGGTTCACCCCTGGCGAGGGGGATACAATAACAAGAAGAGACATGGACAGGGACTAGGAGTCTAATACTGATAATCCAGAATATTCAGCATGTGAGTGGAGTTCGGTTCTAGGGGTTGTCTGCCGCTTGTTTACTTTGTTATGTTGCATATTTTATTGATGCATTTTCCTAATTTCCCATCTTGTGTTTTTTTTCACGCAGCTTTTTACCATCCGGCTTGTTAAAGGTTGTGATATTTTGTAGGATTCTCTGAATGACTGGTGAGCGGGCACTTAATTAGGACCATTTCAGAAATAGTGGCCTTTAATTGGATTCCCTCTAAAGCTGGTTACTCTGAAAGCATCGAGTCGTTCTGCTTGGCCGCCCGCGATAGTGAAGTCAGCCTAGAAAAAAAAAAAGTGACGTTCCCGGAAAAACTCTACAATTATCCCGGCGGACGAGAGGCCGCTGCTTTTCTTAATGATTTGTTTTGTTAATGTGAAAAACCGTAAAGATCTCAAAGTTTCGCCTCCCCCCTATTTACAGTACATTGGAGCATGCAAAATCCCAGGCTTAAAGGGGATTTATGTAGACAACTGACACGGATTTGGGCGTTGTTTAGACTTGTATTTTTTGTATTTTGGACTTAATAAGCAATTTTGGTTGCGTTAAAGGGGTTTTCAAAAATGATATAACATTGGAGCACTTTTATTAAAGGGATTTGTCAGCTGCTGTCACCATGCAAAACTACAGCCAACGTTCAGTATTGTCCCTGGAGAGATGTGTAATCAGACCTTTGTGTATGTTGTTTGCAGCAGCAGAACTGTGACATGTAGATTTATATGCCAGGATCTTAGTTTCTCCAAGGGCCATGATGGTGTGTTCTCACACTGCTGTGCTCTGTGCTCTCTGCAGCCAGTGCTTTGGTATTGTCCCTGAATTGATGTGTAATTATACCTCTGTGTATGTTGTTAGTAGCTGCAGGACTTTGATATATGGATTTATATCCCAGTTGTTGTAGTTCCTCCAGGTGCCATTATGGTGTGTTCTAACACTGCTGTGCTCTGTGCTCTCTGCAGCCAGTGCTTGGTATTGTCCATGGAGAGGTGTGGAATCAGACCTTTGTGTATGTTGTTCGTAGCTGCAGGACTGTGATATATGGATTTATATTCCAGGTGTTGTAGTTTCTCCAAGTGCCCCAAAGGTTTTTTACTCACACTGCTGTGCTCTGTGCTCTATGCAGCCAGTTTTAGGTATTGTCCCTTGGAGAGATGTGTAATCAGACCTTTGTGTATGTTGTTAGTAGCAGCAGGACTTTGAAAAATGGATTTATATTCCAGGATTGCAGCTTCTGCAAGTGCAAGTGTCCTCACACTGCTTTGCTGTTAACTCTCTACAATAAACTGCTCCCGCAATCCCTCCTCTCTAGTCTAGAAACCTGCTACAGGTTTTACTAAGTGCATAGATTTAACAGTACAGCAGTGTGAGAACACTCCACAAGTGCACTCGGAGAAGCTACAATCCTGGAATATAGATGCACATTTCACGGTCCTGCATCCACTAACACCACAAAGTCTGATTACACAGTTAGGGAATATACCTAATACTGACTGCAGAGAGCACAGCAGTATAAGGATCACCTGGAATATAAATACATATATCACAGTCCTGCTGCTCCCACCTTCAGTTTTAAAGGAAACCTACCACCACGGATCCAGCTATTAAGGTAGATTCGGTGGCAGGTTCCTCTAATGTATAGTAGTAGAGCCCTTTTTGGGGCTAATTCTTTTGAGGCCAAGAACTTTTATAAATTTTAAATCCCCAATATGCAAATTTTCTAAGGAGGCTACTGGGGCGTGGAGTGGCCGGAGCTGAGTGCACTCGTCTGTGAAGCTGGGTTCTGCGCTTCAGAGCCGAGACTGCGCAGCTGGCGGCTTGAGTTCTGCGCATGAGCAGAACCCAGCTTTGCAGAAGAGTGCACACAGATCCTCGTAGCTGTGCGCTGAAGATGCATTGGTAGGCGGAACGCAAGAGGCTACTGTGACGGGGAGTAACCGCGCTGTGTAGCCTCAGCTACGGCTACTCCCCGCCCCAGTAGCCTCTTTAGGAAATTTGCATATTGGGGGAATTAAAATATATAAAACTTCCAGACCACAAAAGAATTAGCCCTAAAAAGGGATCTACTACTATACATTAGAGGAACCTGCCACCGGATCTACCTTAATAGATGGTAGGTTTCCTTTAAGATGCAGTTTTCTTTTCACTCCACTCTTTTTTTCACTCCACTCCGGGGGATTGGACATTAAAAAACTGCATCTGACAAGCTGTACGTGTGGACGCACCCTAGGGCTATAGGTAACCACATGATTGTGATATGGTAACATCATAAACTGAAGCTGATTTTTTTAAGACTTCCCCTTTAAATGAGTAGAAGTGAATGAATTGAGCAGAATTGTGGCTTCTAAAAGAGAAATTTCATTGAACATTTGTTCATTCATCAGTCCAGAGTGAGGGAGGACACATCCAGCTCCACATTACATTTATGAGAAGTATCAGGAACCTTTCATGGTCGAGGACTACAGAGAAGACCATGAATTATGTATCGGCCGCACGTTTCCGCTCTCTTCATAGGTGGCAGAATATCAGACTTTTAAGACTCGGACTCTGCGGCCAAGAGAATTTACTGCAACGAGAGTTGAAAATTTTACTTCTCCGTCGCAGATGGATCCTATTAACTCTTTGTGGTTACTCTCCGACCTATGAAATCCAATATTTTTTTATGCTTCATTGGGAACGTCTATGGTTTTATTTGTAGAGTATAATCCCTGCGAATTTCTTTGCTTCAAGACCTTTGGCGACTATTCTGTATTGGGTCCTTTGTGGTGATGTTGAGACCAATCTACACTAGACTTGATTGTCGGGCAAGTAGAACCTATAGAAGATCTTCTGTTGGGTTGTACATCCATGACTAGAGATGACCAAACCCAACGTTGAAGTTTGGCTCCGGCATTCGGTTCAGCCAATTGCCAATTCTGCATGAATCAACTCTAAATTTGCCATGAATTAAAAGTTTTGGTCAACATGTTAAGGATTTATCCTAAATGGTTGATTTTAACTGGGAAAAGTATGTGGAGTTACAGGGACTGAACTAAAGTTGGAAAGTGGTTGTGTACAGTACTAGGTAATAGAGATGAGCGAACCTGAACTTTAAATTCGGAGTCCTCTGTTTGGATGACTCGGATGACAGAGCAGCCAATCAGGCAGCTTCAAGCCCCCTAATAAATAGACATGACTGTGATTGGCTGGGTGGACAAGCCTGGCCAATCACAGCCATGCCTAGTTGCTAGGGGCGTAAAGCTGCCGGAGTGGGTGCTCTGCAGGCCATCACGCAACACGTCTGAGATAGGCGGAGCCTATGCTAAAGCTGAACCTAAAGCCTGGGTCCACTCATCTCTAGAAGTTTGGGTACAAATACTTTCAATTTGGCGTTCTTTTTATTTGGACCCCAAGAAAATTTTTAATAAATTTGCTCATCTATAAACTTATCAAATCATTATCAACAGGATAGGGGATAAAAAAATTATCATTGGGGGGTCCATTTGGGGTTCACTCCCCCAGCCCTTCTGCCATTGGTTGTAAGCAGGTGTGAACATACACTCTTTGCTGCCTGAGGCAAACTATACACCGCGGTGCCCCTCTTCCCAATCCAACAGTAATGCATTATGTTATTTGTTAAGTATGTGAGTTCTCCATGCAGCCTCACACCAATGCTGACATCAGGTGTGAAGAGACACTATTTTTTATTGTCAGGTTCTGATTTGTAGCAGGAAACTGTGCCTGCTACGACTTCCTCCAGTTGGTGCTGCCTGGGGCGAGAGGCTCAACCTGCCTCATAACTGGTGCACCCTTGGCTGGAATTCCTATAACAAGCTATGAAACATAGGATGAAACCTCATCCTACACTTTATTGACTTATGGACCTACTACCCGGCTTGTCAGGATAACCGGGCAGCTACATGGGTCTAGTGGTCTCCTGTCCTGCAGATCACAAAGGAGCAGTCACACCTCACGTGCTCAAATATTTGTAACTCAAACCAACATTGTAAAAGATAAAGAGTAAATCCCAAAGATGGTCTACGTAAAGTTCCTGCAAAGGTTGCCATGATGATCCATTCAACATCCCATATGTCTCTCGTAGGGTCCAAACAAGACAACAGTCGTCCGTACACAAAATTCTCTATAAAAATTGAACATGTCAAGACATCAATCTCCAATTCCTTAGTGACCCAATTTTTGTTGGTGAGCCAGATGGCCGTGGGTCCGACGCATATCTCCTAATTACCAATATTCCGCGGTAACAGACTTGTACTCTAATAGATTAATGCCCGTCACACACTCGGCTTAACTCTGACAACTGTTCCCATATTTTACACATTTTAATATAAAACGACCTTTGACAAGAGTTTTACACAGTCGGGATGCTAATACGTCTGAAAGATATTTATAAAATGAACAGAACATTCATCCAATTCTTTTTTAGACAAAAATATGTATCTTGAATACCAAGGATGAAGAGTTCAGAAGAAACTTGGAAGGGGGTCCTGAATCCCCACCACAGAGCAGATTGAATAGAGTAATAATGGCTTTCTAGTACATGGTGCGGGCTCTACTGATTTGGCTGTACTAGAGTAACTCATCAAGAGGACTGGGCTACTGAGCATGTGCGACCACCAGCACTGGGCACAAAAGGTGGTCATACTGGGAGAGAATAACAAATTACAGCCGGGGTGAACCTTATCTCTCTGAGGTGAGCTATAGAATATTTTCCCCCTTTGTCCCAACCAGTAGAGATATAGCAGGTTATTTCATAAAGTAAGTGGGCAGTGGCGGATTAAGTGTCCCATGGGCCCTGGGCTGGTCACAGCAGAGCCTCCTTTTAATGAAATGTCCAAAGCCGAGACCCCCTTTAATAAAATGGACACTGCAGAGCCCCTTTAAAGAAATTTCCACAGAGGAGCCAGCATTTACAGAAATGGCCACAGCAGAGCCCCTTTAAAGAAATTCTTCAATACAATGGACACTGCAGAGGCCTCCCCATAAATAAAATTTTCCCAGCAGAGCCCCCCTTTAATGAAATGGCCACTGCACCTTTTTTTTTTTTACCTGGCGCTCTTCATATTTGGCCCCGGTAAAGGTGCACCCAGGTCCTGGTCTCTGAGGGGACCATTGATGCTTCCTTTAGTATGTGCTGTTAACTCTAGCTAAATTGGAATTTTTTTCTTTAGCCCCCCCCCCTTCATTCCTGGGGAATTAATGCTGTTAGTAGTAGCTCCCAATATGCTAATCAGGTTCTGTACTGTCAAATGGGTAGTTGTCTTTTTCAGTATAGGACCACCCAGTTGACAGATTAGCATATCGGGTGCTAAAAGTACAATACTCCTCAGGAGGAACTCAAGGGAAAATTCCATTTGCACTGGAATCAGAGTTGGAGGAAGGGATGAAACTAAAGTTACGCCTCCCACACATAAAGATCAATATAACGCAAACAAAATTTATGTTATGGAAACGTCAGGTGCCATAATATCTCAGTTCTATGTTAGATACAACATCTATAATCTACATATCTAAACGTGGATGGAAGTGGAGAAATCCATCATGGTTGGGAATGTAGAGCAGGAGGACGGCAGCGGTAGGTAGTCCGCTAAGATGTATTGTTCTTATTGATTCACTGGTGGAAGGAAGAAAACATCCAAAGCTTCCAGCGTTCCCTGCTGATAGGAGGTGGGCACTAACCAGGGGATGCCAGGCTCTAGTGACAGATGATTGCAATGGAAAAACGCAGAGCAAAGTGAGCAGCGTGCAATGCAATGTGACAGATGGGCGAGGCGGGCATCTAGTAAACATTGCAGAAGTGAAAGGGCATCTGTGATGCCGACATAGCAGAGCTGACTTTGTCAGTTAGGCAGACATTATCTGATGATATAATGAAATAATTGTAAACATAGGGCTACAATCTCTGGTGCAGAATTTGGGGGTTATCATAGGGGGCATTCCTTTTGTTATCCACATAGAAGTATCAGTAGTTCATTGAATATTCCCATCTTGCTAGGATAAGCATCACTTTATGATGGGTGGGGGACCGAACTCTGGTATCTCCTGCAATTCTAAGAATTGGGGGACACAGCGATGGTATGATGCTACATTTCCATCCAAGCAGTCATGTGAATTAACCCCTCAGACCGCACCGGATATATCAAGAGGTTCTGGCATTGTGCGCAAGGTCTAGCGTGAAATCTAATTTATGTATCTCATGAAATCACAGCAGCCTCCATGGAGGAAGCGGAGGAGTAGAAGTCCATGGAGGATGGGGAGGAGTAGAAGTCCATGGAGGATGGGGAGGAGTAGAGGTCCATGGAGGATGGGGAGGATGAGGTCACGGAGTATGGGGAGGAGTAGTGGTTCCATGGAGGATGGGGAGGAGTAGAGGTCCATGAGGATGGGGAGGGAGGAGGAGAAGTCCCATGGAGGATGGGGAGGGACGAGTAGAGGTCCTGGAGAATGGGGAGGAGCAGAAGTCCATGGAGGATGGGGAGGAGTAGAGGTCCATGGAGGATGGGGAGGAGTAGAAGTTCATGGAGGATGGGGGGAGTAGAGACGTCCATGAGATGTGGGGGAGTGAAGTTGTGGAGGATGGGAGAGAAGAATTCTATGGAGGATTGGGAGAAGTAGAGTCCGGAGTATGGGGGGAGTAGAAGTCATGGAGGTGGGAGATAGAGGTCCATGGAGGATGGGGAGGAGTAGAAGTCCATGGAGGATGGGGAGAGTAGAAGTCCATGGAGATGGGGAGGAGTAGACGTCCTGAGAAGGGGAGGAGTAGAAGTCCTGGAGGATGGGGAGGATAGACGTCAATGGAGGATGGGGAGGAGTAGAATCCATGGAGGATGGGGAGGAGTAGAAGTCTGTGGAGGATGGGGAGGAGTAGACGTCCATGGAGGATGGGAGGATAGAAGTCCATGGAGGATGGGAGAGGAGAAGTCCATGGAGAATGGGGAGGAGTAGAAGTCCTGGAGATGGAGATACCATGGAGATGGGAGGATAGAAGTCTTGTGGAGGATGGGAGGAGGTAACGTCCATGGAGGATGGGGAGAGTAGAAGTCCATGGAGGATGGGGAGGAGTAGAAGTCCAGAGGAATGGGGAGGAGTAGAAGTCCATGGAGGAAGGGAGGAGTAGAAGTCCATGGAGATGGGGAGGAGTAGAGTCCATGGAGGATGGGGAGGAGTAGAAGTCTGGAGGATGGGGGGAGGTAGTAGATTCCCATGGAGATGGGGAGGAGTAGACAGAGGGGGTGGGAGTAGAAGTTGGAGATGGGGAGGAGCAGAAATTCTATGGAGGATGGGGAGAAGTAGAATGCCATGGAGTATGGTGAGGAGTAGAAGTCTGGAGGATGGGGGGAGGAGAAATCATGAAGGATGGAAAGAGTAGAACTCCAGGAGAATGGAGAGGAGCAGAAGTCCATGGACCAATAGGGAGGAGTAGAAGTCCATGCAGATGGGGGATAGTAGAAGTCACATGGAGCAATAGGGAGGAGTAGACGTCCCTGAGGATGGGGAGGAGTAGAACGTGCCATGACAATAGGGAGGAGATATGTCCATGGAAGATGGGGAGAGTAGAAATACTGGGGATGGAGTAGGAAGTTCCATGGGAGGATGGGGAGGAGTCGAAGTCCATGGAGGATGGGGAGGAGTAGAAGTCCATGGAGGATGGGGAGGAATAGAAGTTCATGGAGGATGGATAGAAGTAGAGGTCCATGGTGGATGGGGAGGAGTAGAGGTCCATGGAGGCCGCTGTGATTTCTTATTATAAGATGCATACATGGGGATACATTTTGCAAATGTTAGTGGGTAAAGGACCTTATATAACATGGGACATAGGAAGGGACCACTGGCTGTATGCCAGGTAAGATAACAAAGTTGATTTTACGGGGATGTTTGGGAAATAATTTTTAGCTGTAAGAAGGATGGCATTTAGTAAATAGGGCTCTATGAGAACCTTTCACTATTTGCATTTGTGAAAAATGAGGTGACAGGTTCCCTTTAAATTGAAAAAAATATATACATTGTTTTTTTTTGTATTCAGTTTTTCATTAGTAAAATCTTTACAATTTATAAATTTAAATTAAAAACACTTACTTTATTACATTTTCTTGTTATATCCAATGTAAAATTATTTTATCCATCTCTCCTCACTGTTCCAAATAATTCCATGGATTGGGACGATTACATGATCTGAGAAATTCCATTATTTCCAAATTGATTCTTAAAGACCCCATTTATCAGTGGTTACATTGGTGTAATGAATGGATTTGCTGCGTGGTGTATATGCACATAGGCGGGCGCCACCAGATGGTCCTATTATAGTGAGGGGCTTTGCTCTTATCAGCGCCTCCCAGCAAAACAAATGTCTGGCCCGTACAGGCGACGTATATGAGGGCCACGTTACGGAATGGCACCGGGCCAATAGTGATAAGCCTCTGCAAACACGTATGTGAGATAACGCCCTACATACGTGATGAATTATTATTCTCTTATTCAAGAATTTCATCAGCTGCAATACAGATGTTTCCTCTTTGACTGAGCCTGGACTTGGTCCAATAACAATCCAAGTGCACTGTCCTCACACTGCTGTGCTCTGTGCTCCTGGCCCCTATTCTCTGTTCTAAGTAAAAGCTGTTACAGGATTTCAGTTGAGTAATACAACAGTTGCTCACAGCAGAGGGAAGCAGCTGTATATCAGTTGAAGCAGAGAACACAGAGCAAAGCAGTGTGAGAAACTTTAAAATCTTGGAATATAAAACCAACAGTCCTGCTGTTACTAACATACACATAGGTATGATTGCATATCTCTCTTGGGATAATACTTAACAGTGGCTGCAGAGAGAACAGAGCACAGCAGTGTTAGACACTTAAATATATTGGATATAAATCTATGTAACACAGTCCTGCTGCTACTAACAACGTACACAAAAGTCTAAGGACACAGCTCATAGTTGGGTGTGACCAAATCAATGTTGTAATGAATCCAAACAAAAGGTATAGGTCTAGTAGTAACCAGGCGAGGGGAAGGGGGGGAGAAAAAATCAGGGTAATCAGAGTTTTTGGAAAATTCCCTCTCATTCCAATTTAAAGCGACCCATTTAGTACCATTTAGGGAGTGTAATAGATCTGCCTAAAGAGATGCGTTTTAAGAGCATGTTTTGGAGGGTTGCTATTGGTCTAATAATCCGGGGAAGGGCATTCCAGAGAATTGGTGCGGCTCGAGAGAAGTCCTGGAGACGTGAGTGGGAGGTTTGAATTAAGGTAGAGGTTAATCTAAGATCACTGGCCAATCGAATGGTACGGGTTGGGCAATAGACTATGAGATGAGAGAGGAGAGGTAAGGGGGTGCGGCACTGTGCGGAGCTTTGTGGATGAGGGTGATTATTTTTAACTGTATTCGGAGGGAGACGGGCAGCCAGTGCAGTAACTGGCAGAGACTGGAGGCATCTGTGTAGGGTCTAGTATGAAAGACGAGCCTGGCTCCGGTATTAAGAATAGATTGGAGAGAAGAGAGTTTAGTGAGTAGAAAACAGATTATTAAATGTTTTGTTCAAGAAGAAATGTGGATTTTTGTTTATGGCAAAAAAATAAGCCCTAGCCCATATTTTGGAACAAAAAAAAAGACCCAGTCTTGTTTTCGGAGAAACGTGTCCCATGTAAAAGAACTGTGCATGTGTAATGTAGTTCTATGTAACTTTATGAGGCTGTTACACATAGTATCCGTCCTTCAAGCATCTTTTGTATCAATCACTGTATGGAGGAAACAGAAGACATCATATTCGTGGAGATCTTCTTCCTTCCCTGGAGCTGTCAGTATAGAGAAGCCGCATGGAAGCAAAGCATGACGTCCCCATCCCCCCAACACAGCTGCCACATAGACAGGGGATCAGGGCTGGACATATGGTAATAGCACATGATAGAGACATCATTATGAATGTGAATGTGAGTATAACCTGTGTATATGTATAAAGGAGCATCAACATTGTTGTGTGTTGAGGGACTGCAATATTCAAAGTAACAGCGCCCCCTCCTATCCATGGACAGTGCCTGGTATTGCATATCTACTATTGGAATTTGACTCGACATGAGCTGTAATATCAGGCACAGGCTAAGGGCAAGTGTGGTGCTGTTTATGGAGCTAAAAAGCAGATCATTTTACAAATCTCCCTCCTCTATAAGTGAGAGGAAACTGTATGCAGAGTAATAATATTCTAAACTCATATTTCTCATATCACTGCTGTAATGTCACATTTTGTTTTCATCACTGTATGAATGTTCTTCGGTGAAGCCCCCCGATGTGTTCTGATTATAAAAGGCAAACAATTCTGACCCCCTGGTAAACTCCATCTGTCACCTTTGGAGGAGTGTGTGAACTTTCCCTTTCAGCGTTACACCCCCATAGAGAACAAACCTTATTATCATTAGTGAAGAATTCATAAAGAGACCCCCCAGGCCCCAACTAATTATCTCTACAGAGGTGCAATGGAACCTACCTCATCTGATCTGAGATAGATAGATAGATAGATAGGAGATAGATAGATAGATAGATATGAGATAGATAGATAGATATGAGATAGATAGATAGATAGATAGATATGAGATAGATAGATAGATAGATAGATAGATAGATAGATAGATAGATAGATATGAGATAGATAGATAGATATTTGATCTGTCACTCCACCACCTCCCTCTCCATAGGCCTCTATGTTATATTGGCTGCTGTAACTCCTACACCTGCCTCTCCATAGACATCTATGTTATACTGGCAAGAGACCTAGCTGCTGTCACTCCACCACCTCCCTCACCATAGACCTCTGTGTTATACTGGCAGGAGACATAGCTACTGTCACTTCACCACCTCCCTCTCCATAGACATCTATGTTATACTGGCAGGAGACCTAGCTGCTGTCACTCCACCACCTCCCTCTCCATAGACCTCTATGTTATACTGGAAGGAGACTTAGCTGCTGTCACTCCACCACCTCCTTCTCCATAGACCTCTATGTTATACTGGCAGGAGACCTAGCTGCTGTCACTCCACCACCTCCCTCTCCATAGACCTCTTTGTTATACTGGCAGAAGCCTTAGCTACTGTCCACCACCATCCCTCTCCATGGACTCTAGTTATAACTGGCAGGAAGATGTAGCTACTGTCACTCCACCATCTCCCTCTCCATAGACATCTATGTTATACTGGCCGGAGACTTAGCTGCTGTCGCTCCCCCACCTCCCTCTCCATAGACCCCCTATGTATTCTAGCACCACGGTGACCTTCTGTCTATTGAGAAGCAGCATGACCGGGAAAGTGCAAGCTGAAGGAAATGTAGAAGGCAGCCCTTTCCTCTAGAATAAATGTCACAGTGTCATGTAGTCACTTGTATCTCCTCCTTTATGCATCAGGGGGGGGCAGTAAGAGAGCCGGCGGCCAAAATGCACAACCTTTCCCACAGCCTGGAAGAAAACATCGCCCCCTATAGGCATAAAATGTATTTGATTTTGCCATAAATCACGGGCACATTTTCTATCGCTCAGGTGTGGGGGGCAATGATTCATAAAGCCCATCTATCAGCTCAGGGCATGGAATAGGATGAGATCAGAGATTCGGGAGCCAATCGGAGACGATGTGTATCGATCCCATTGTTACCCCTCTGCCAGCAACATCCCTAATAAAGGCACATGAGCCGTGTTCACACTCACCGCGCATCAATACCAGGGGAGAAGACAAGACGTGTCAGGGCAGGCAGCCGAGGTGCAAGATCCAGGAGCAAATCTATCCAAATCCGCTCCCTATACTCTACCGGATGTGCGTAGGGGATATAGGGATGAAATAATGTAAGTTAGAAAGTTTTCTTCGATTTTTGCCTTCGAATACAATTTACAAGAAAATTCTTTCTTCTGGAAAGTGCGGATTATCACAAGAGTTAGAGAAACTTAAAGGAAAAAAATCCCGCCTATAACCCGTAGTATTAAAGGGGAAGTGACATTATAGAATATATAAAGGTTCTGGAAAATTGTCGGATTATCAGAACTTCTGGATTAAGAGGCGCAGAAACAGTTCATCTAATGCAAACATAATTATATAGGATCATCCATAGGATAGAATATGTGTGTTTGCTAAATATTAGCCCTATAGCCACGGGATCATATGTGGCGTGTGACCTGATCCCTTATAGTCATGCGTCTTTTTTATAGGATCACATGAGCAGTGCATACTGATCCCCTATAGCCATACATCTTCAATATAGGATCATCCTAATTAATATATATGGAGTGAGACCTGATCTCCAATAGGATCACATATGGAGTGTAGCTCTATCCCATATAGCTATGCCTTTTCTATATAGCATCACATATGGAAAGTCATAACTCTTCTAAATATATAGGGTCACATATGGAATCCCATACTTCTCCTATATAAGATTACATATTTTCGATATAGGTTCACATATGAAGTGGCATACCTTTTCTTTATAGGATCACATATGGAGTGTCACATCCATTCTAAATAGGTTCACATATAGAGTTCCATGTCCCTTTTTATATGGGATCACATATGGTGTGTCATGTCCTTTCTATATGGGATCACATATGGAGAGTCACACCTCATTTATATAGGATCACACATGTAGTGTTATATATAGGATGACACATGGATTGCTTTGCCTCTTCTATACAGGATCATATATGGACTCTCATTCCTCTTCTATTTAGGATCACATATAGATTGTCATACCTCTTCTATATGGGATCAGATAGGGAGGGTCATGCCCCTTATATATAGGATCAGGTATGGAGTGTCATAGCTCTTCTATATAGGATCACATATGGAGTGTCATGCTTTTTCAATATAGGTTCACATATGGAGTGCCATACCTTTTCTTTATAGGATCACATATAGAGTGTCATGTCCCTTTTTATATAGGATCACATACGGAGTGTCATGTCATTTCTACATAGCATTACATATGGATTGTCTTGCCTCTTCTATACAGGATCACACATAGATTGTCTTGCCTCTTCTATATAGGATCACATATGGATTCTCATCCCTCTTCTATATAGGATCACATAAGGAGTCTCATACATCTTCAATATAGGATCACATATAGAGTGTCATGTCCCTTTCTATATAGGATCACATATGGATAGTCTTGCCTCTTCTATATAGGATCACATATGGATTCTCATCCCTCTTCTATATAGGATCACATATGGATTCTCATCCCTCTTCTATATAGGATCACATATGGATTGTGATGCCTCTACTGGGCACCTCCTCGTCCAGCTTCTCTCCATTCATTACTATGACTCCCTATCTCTTAGTATACATGCAGCATAGTCATATATTCAGCTGATCGGCCTCTCATTCCCTTCAGCTAAAGCATGGGGGGTCTTTACTTTTTAGGGTGTTCCACTCATCATCGTATAAGACCGGAGACTTAGCTGCTGTCGCTCCCCCACCTCCCTCTCCATAGAACTCTATGTTATACTGGTAGGAAACCTAGCCGCTGTCCCTCCACCACCTGCCTCTCCATAGACTCCTATGTTATCTAGCACCACGGTGACCTTCTGTCTAGTGAGAAGCAGGTGGCCAGGGAAAGTCAGCAGCTGAAGTAAATGTAACAGGCATCACTTTCCTCTAGTAAGAAATGTCACAGTGTCATGTAGTCACTTGTTCTCCTCCTTTATGCAGGCAGCGGGGGCAGTAAGAGAACCGGCGGCCATCAATGCTGAACCCTTTCCCACAGCCTTGGAAGAAACATCGCCCCCTGTAGGCCCATAAAATGAATTTGATTTTGCCATAAATCAGCGGCACATTTTCTATCGCTCAGCTGGGGGGGGGGGAATGATTCATAAAGCCCATCTATCAGCTCAGGGCATGGAATAGGATGGAGATCAGGATATTCGGGAGCCAAGTACTGGAGACGATGTGTATCGATCCCATTGTTACCCATCTGCCAGCAACATCCCAATAAATAACAGGCACATGAGCCGTGTTCACACCGCGCATCAATAACCAGGGGAGAAGACAAGACGTGTCAGGGCAGCGGCAGCCGAGGTAACAAGATCCAGGAGCCAAATCTATCCAAATCCGCTCCCTATACTCCCTATACTCTACCGGATGTGCGGAGGGGAGTATAGGGATGAAATAAGGGAACACTACAAAAGTTTTTTCTGATTTCGTTTCGAATACAAAATATACAAGAAAATTCCTTTCATCAGGAACTTGCGGAATTATCACAAGAAGTTACATAAGAAACTTAAAGGAACAAAAAAATCCCACCTGATCCATAATATTAAAGGGGAAGTGACATTATAGAATATATAAAGGTTCTGGAAAATTGCTGGATTATCAGAAGTTCTGGATTAAGAGGCGCAGAAACAGTTCATCTAATGCAATCATAATTATATAGGATCATCCATAGGATAGAATATGTGTGTTTGCTAAATATTAGCCCTAAAGCCATGCATAGGATCATATATGGAGTGTGACCCGATCCCTTATAGTCATGCGTCTTTTTTATGGGATCATGAATAGGATCATATGAGCAGTGCATACTGATCCCCTATAGCCATACATCTTCAATATAGGATCATCCTAATTAATATATATGGAGTGAGACCTGATCTCCAATAGGATCACATATGGAGTGTAGCCCTATCCCATATAGCTATGCCTCTAATATATAGCATCACATATGGAGACTCACAACTCTTCTAAATATATAGGGTCACATATGGAATCCCATACCTCTTCTATATAAGATCACATATTTTCCATTTAGGTTCACATATGGAGTGCCATGCTTTTTCTTTATAGGATCACATATGGAGTGTCATGTCCATTCAATATAGGTTCACATATAGATTGCCATGTCCCTTTTATATAGGATAACATATGGAGTGCCATACCTCTTCTATATAGGATCACACATGGAGTCTTATGCCTCTTCTATATAGGATCACACATGATGTGCCATGTCCTTTCTATACAGGATCACATATGGATTGTCATACCTCTTCTATTCAGGATCACATATGGATTTTCATTTCTTTTCTAAATTGGATCACATATGGATTGTCATACCTCTTCTATATAGGGTCAGATAGGGAGGGTCATGTCCCTTCTATATAGGATCATGTATGGAGTGTCATAGCTCTTCTATATAGGATCACATAGGCAGAATCATACCTCTTTTACATAGGATCACATATGGAGTGTCATGTCCCTTCTATATAGGATCACACATGGAGTGCCATACCTTTTCTTTATTGTATTACATATGGAGTCATGTCCATTCTATATAGGATCACACACGGAGTCTCGTGCCTCTTCTTTATAGGATCACATTTAGAGTTTCATGTCCCTTTTATATAGGATCACATATGGAGTGTCATGTCCTTTCTATATAGGATCACATATGGATTGTCTTGCCTCTTCTATATAGGATCACATATAGATTGTCTTGCCTCTTCTATACAGGATCACATATGGATTCTCATCCCTCTTCTATACAGGATCACATATGGATTATCATCCCTCTTCTATATAGGATCACATATAGATGGTCTTGCCTCTTCTATACAGGATCACATATGGATATTCATCCCTCTTCTATACAGGATCACATATGGATTATCATCCCTCTTCTATATAGGATCACATATAGATGGTCTTGCCTCTTCTATACAGGATCACATATGGATTGTCTTGCCTCTTCTATATAGGATCACATATAGATGGTCTTGCCTCTTCTATACAGGATCACATATGGATTCTCATCCCTCTTCTATATAGGATCACATATGGGTTGTGATGCCTGTACTGGGCACCTCCTCGTCCAGCTTCTCTCCATTCATTACTCTTACTCCCTTAGTATACATGCAGCATAGTCATATATTCAGCTGATCGGTCTCTCATTCCCTTCAGCTACAGCATGGGGGGGGGTCTTTACTTTTTAGGGTGTTCCACTCATCATCGTATAAGACCCCCTCATTATATAGGACTCTCATAGGGAGCACATGCGCATTTTGCTATGGAGCTGTCCATTCGCACCACATTTGTGGAGTGACTATAACAACCTGTGACAGCTGTGTACTACAAGCCCAGCATCTCCTTAGCACTAGTGCATGCATTGCTGGGATTTTGTAGTTCGACATCGCTTTACATTCAGTCTTATGTGGTAATATCAGCCTCCCTTATTAAATGAACCCCCCCAGACAGCAGCCTCTATATGTGCTTACTGTCACTGCAGAGCATTACTCACCACTCCCCTACTACTGGAGGGCATCCCCTGCAGAAACCATGGCCAGAACTCTGCACCTATTCAATGCACTTCATGCATCACATCCTTTCCCCTGTTTAGGATTTGCACCCTTGACCCTTGATCCTTGGAATCTATATGAATATGGAATAGTAATTACCCCCCATCACCTATGTTAATGTATGGGGGGGGGGGGTAGGTTCTGCAAGATCCATTCATTCCATCCAAAGCAACATCAGTCAATCTTTGATGGAGGAGGGGGGGGGGGTATTATATGCATCCAATTTTCAGGTGCATGATCCCCCCCCCTCCCCCTTGCCCTTCTTTCTATGTATGGGATTCATTCATCCCCTCCTTTGCTTTAAGTAAAATCCTGCAGCAAATCCAGAATGAAGTCAATGCAATCCGTCTATAGGAACATCTTGTAAGTGCTGCAAATTAATGCAATCGCCCTTGGAGACACAGACAGAAATCACAGTAGGTTTTATAAGGAAGCCACTTCCCTGCTAGTGATAGTGGGTGCTATGCAATGTATAGGCGAGGATGACATAGGCTCAGCTTTGGTAGTGAAAACACATCCAAGACAATTCTCCATATTTCAGCAAACCCTCGGAAAGCTGGCACAGTGAGCCCTGCACACATGGCAGCTCATTTATTTTGGAGAGTGGGGGTGGGGTGGCGAAGGATGAAGAATGGATATGTGGGTAAGGATGGGGGGTAAGGGTATGATTTGTATCTTCCTATAGTAATCCCCAATGACTTAATCTCGTCCCAGTGCAAGATTTCCATAATCCCAGAAAAACTTAACTGGAAGCAAATTACAAGGACCCAAGTACAAATCCTCCAAAAACAAAAAATCCAGAGCTCCCGAATCCTAAGAGAGATAAATCCTGGAGCAAGAAATCTTGGCAGCAATAATTTTCATTCCGGAAAAAAAGAAAAAAGCAAAGTGAAAATGCAATAAAAAAAAAAATAATAATAAATAAAATAATAATAATATAAATAGATCTTTTTAAATTAAAAAAAAAGAAGGCGAAAACGAATATAGAAACTAATCCAGCATCGCATGCCTGACGATCGCGTTCTGGTTGCGGAGGCATTTTTCGCAGCTCTCACTTGTTACAGTCCACCATTAATGTGTAGTGTGTGCTTAGAGTCAATGATGCACCATTGATCCGGAGATTTGGCGGCGAGTGAAAATGTGGAGATGGGGAATGGAGAAGGAACTTGGTTGTGATGAGGATGCAGTGAGAAGGACAGAACAACTTGTATATCCTTTTTCAAATCCACTCTGGATCCAAAATCCTGACAGGAGCGCCCTCTAGTAGGCTCAGAGCTTGGGAAGTGCGGCCACATCCTGAGGAAGATCTCAGCTCCTCGTCCTCTGATTCTACTATCATATTTGTTACCAAAATAAAGTAAATGCGACCCAACTCTGCGTCGACTGAAGGGGTCACTTATTAAAACACTTTGGGGGTCCTTTACTAAGGGCCCCATTCGCGTTTTCGTTCCCCGACGTGTTTAGCCCGAATATTTCCGATTGGCGCCGATTTCCCCCTGAATTGCGCCCCCGGGATCGGATTGTGGCCATCGGCGCCGCGCATGCGCGGCGACAGAAATCGGG
This sequence comes from Engystomops pustulosus, assembly GCA_019512145.1. Classification (NCBI taxonomy): domain Eukaryota; kingdom Metazoa; phylum Chordata; class Amphibia; order Anura; family Leptodactylidae; genus Engystomops; species Engystomops pustulosus. Next base: position 311,951,744 of record CM033641.1, on the reverse strand, counting down.
GCGTGGCCGAACGAAAACCCTCGACGTATTCGGAAAAACCGGCGCGCATTAAAAACCGAAAAAGTGTCGACGTTGGGGAAGGCGCTTACCTTCACCTGGGAACTCCACGTTCGAGTGTTGCTTCCGGCGCGATGAGATGACTTTCATCGCGCAGACGCCACCTGTTGTGTACGGCGGAGTGAACTACCTTCTTAATCCGCCGGCCGACAATCCAGACGCAGAGAAACGCGCCGCTGGATGGCGCAATGGGGCCGGGTATAGTAAATTGACCCCTTTTCCTTTTTGATCTTCACCCGCCGCGTGCTGTGTCCGCTGCGCAACACAAAATAAAGCGGAGAAATCAAATTAAAAAAATACTGTTTTTTTTTATGGCTCTGGTTTAGATATAGGAAAGTCACGGATTGTCTTACTTAACGCTAGCTTAATACTATAACATCGCAAGAATTACAGGGAATCGTCACTTCTCCGCCCAAATAACTGAGATTGTTTGTGTAATAGAAGTGTAGGATTTTTCCAATATACTTTCTGTATAATATTCTTTGGTTTTCTACAATCCTCTGCTTGCTGTCAGTCTGTAAGAAGCTTCATTGTTTTTCATATCAGGTGGATAGAATCCTAACCCTGGTCATTAATGGTCCACAAGTGAACGGCTCATATATTACACAGCACGATTACTCTCTGTCACATCTGTGACATCACATGACCGGGTATAAGCAGCCGTGCCACGTGTCATATAAACATAACAAAGGATATATAATCAGCCATCACACCCTGTTGTGCATCACATGAAACCGTGGATATCACACTGTACTGGTCACTATGAGGTATGTACAACTGTTACCTGGACATCACGAAGATTACCGATTCGTGCCCTTTCATTACATACCGGTTGATTACGCTGTTCCTGTGTGACTCGAACATGACCGGGAATTAATAGCGTGTCCACTTTATACTTACATATACAAGGATATAAATCATGCGCACCATTGTGGCACAATCACATGACCGAGATATACCGAACTGTTACCTGTGTGATATACATGAAAGGATATACGAGATAACTGTGTCACCTCTGTGTGTATGAACATGATATACAGGCCATGCACGGGTGGGATATACAATGACTCACGTTATACGCCGTGATGTGACATCACATGACCACTGAATTAATGCAGGGCCATGCACCTGTTAACTTCACATGACCAGGACGATATAACATTAGTGCACCTGTGTAATCACATGACCAGATAATAACGACTGGTCCACCTGTGTGAAATCACTGATGAGCAGGATTAACGGAGACCATGCACTTGTTCATCTGATTAGAGGTTGAAGACGGCACCTGGATGACACATGCACCGGAGTACATGACCACGTAATAATGAGCCGTGCCCTTGTGACTACATGGCACGAATTATCACCCAACAAACTGTGGACATAGCATGCTCACGATATGAAGTCCACCTATGCGTCTAAAGTTGCTTGCCAAAACGACCCCCATTGTCCAGATCACGGATCCTACCTGACCTGGTAGCATCCCAGACGAGATACCGGCACTTGTGACCAAGACAGGGATATATGACCGTACTGTGGTCACTGTTAACTAGCATTCACATGAGCCACAATTCTAAGTCCTGCTGTTCCTGCTTCATCCTTACAGAGTGCGGGAACTGTCTCGTGGACTGCATCACGTCTTCTGCCTCTAGCTTTTGCGTCTCAGATGAGCTCACACAGAGACTGTCCTGCTGAAAAACCAGCGTGAGGAGAGCAAAGCTACAAGCTACAGACAATAAATTATCCAAGGAGTAGGGGGGAAGCACTCCAAGCTGACTGTGTATATTCTGGCTAAGATAACAAAGCTGCGAGTGTCCATTGTGTGTTATATCCATCTCATGATCTCTCCTCTCTTATCTCTGGATCTGTCTCATCTCTCTTTCTATGGGTGTCAGATACTAGAGAGATGTTCAGAATAAATTGGAAAGTGAAGATAACTGTATCCTGATAACTATATCACACCTGTCAGCCATACGCAGTCTCTAGCACATGAGAATACATGAAGTGTTCCGTCTCAGAAGTCCCGACTCACCACTCTGGAATCTTACATCCTGATGTAGGAGCTAAGACAGCGGTAACACTGGAGTACTATTGTAAGTTAAGGGGTTAAAAATGATCTTGTTTTGTATTGTTTAGAACATTACAGGGGATGAAATTTGAGAAGTTTGAGAACCACCTTTCAGCTTTGTTTACCTGCTCCCTGGCCAGCAATGTGTGGTGTCCCCGGGGAGGGATGGCGCAGTGATCATGATTGCTTGTAGCATTGAGCGCTTATGTAATAGAAACTTTTTTAATTTTCTGCTTTAACGTTTTTTAATTTGTGTTTGTTGCAATTATTGTCATATTATTTTAATTTAGTGTGAGTATAATTATTTTTCCAGTCCCAGTTTTTTCTTTTTTTTTAGCTTCATTATTATAACTTTTTTTAACCTTTTTTTCTTTTGTATTAGCTAGTGTTTTCTTTTTCTTTTCTTTTCTGTCATTTAGATTTTTTCATTTTTCACTTCTTCTCAAATTTTTTATCTTTTTAATTAACCTTTGTTTTAGCTTTAATAAATTTTTTTTTGCTCATGGTTTTTAAATATTATTCTCTTTCTAGTGATCAAACCAAAAAACCACCAATTTGTAGCTGGTAGTAAGGTTAGTGGAGCTAGTATTGAGGGCTATTATCCATACTAATACTCTTTCTGCAGACTTGTGTAAAAAAAAAGGCCAAAAAACAGAAGTTGAACCTTTTGTAGTGCCCAATGTATGAATGTGTAGGTTTATAAGTGTCGCAGGAAGCCATGAGTAAATCAATCAGCAAAATGGAGATTTGAAAATGATAATAGATTAGTAATGTAAAAAGTTCATTCTGCCTCGATCCAGTCACTTTATCAACAGCAAAGCGTTTTCTTTGAGAGTAGAAAGGATCAGTCCCACTATAAGTGATTGTTACGGGGGTTTTACAGAAGGAAGTGATAATTGGGGCCTCTTTTAAGGGTCCGAACGAATGCTGCACTTTCGCCGAGTTTCTGAATAATTTTCACGCTTTTGGCAAATTGCCCTGTTATTTTGGCACATCGGCGTCCGGCTTTCACACGCAACAGAAATCGGGGGGGCGCGGCCGTTCGGACAAACTGACTATGTCTGAAAAAAAACGCGGAATTTACATAGGGAGCAGTATTATAGTAGTTATATTCTTGTACATAGGGGCAGTATTATAGTAGTTATATTCCTGTACATAGGGGGCAGTATTATAGTAGCTATATTCCTGTACATAGGGGTCAGTATTATAGAGCGGCCAGTTTAGGTCAGGAAAATTTCCAGCTGATAGAGTTTTTACAAAGACGGAGGCTTCCCACTTACATATCAAGAAAACGATCATTCAGATTTAACTGATTACTTGATGTTATATTGGGTATGGCTAGATTTTTTTTTATTACCTCAATATCTTCCTTGGCCCCCTGCACTTTACACACAATTACAAAATACTGGGTATTTTTTTTTTTTTCCTTTTCTGGTTTTTTCTTTTTTTGGTAAATGGCCCAATCCTAAGTACACATATGGGGGGATGATGTAGATTTATCAGAAGGGTCTGAGGTAAAAATGTTCTAGTACCCATGGAACCCAATCAGGAGCTCAGCTGCATTTTATAAACTGCTGTGTGTTGGGACAATGGAAAGCTTGGTTGATTGGGGCCACTATGATGGTGCTCTAGAGAATTCTGATGAATCTCCCCCCAGTAGGGTTATATAAGCAGTACAAAAATGAGTAGGTCATCAATGGAAGATACCTTAAAGGGCTCCACCGAACCTGTAACCCCACCACATGATATAAACCTCTATATACTCCCGGGTATTGGAGCCTCTCGCCCCTGTATCCAATTATAAAGGAATCCTGATATTTTCAGATGTGAGAGTGTGCAGACATGCCCCAGTTTTAATTGACTTCTGGATATTTTCATTTTAATTGCAGCGTACTCCGTGTGTCATATGTGTCAAATGGCAGATGATGGTAAAATGCTCTGCCTTTAATGTTTGGTTTCGTGATCAGAAGCAATAAGCCGGCGAGATCATTTTTACGGGAATTCATTCAGAGTTTGTCTTGTACAGAGAGAGTTTATTGCATGTTCTTGGTTTTCTAAATAGAATTATCAGCGGCCCCGCAGCGAAGACAGCTCAGCAGAAGAATTAATAGCAAGGTTCAAGCAGGCCGGGAAATAACTTAAACTCTGCCTTATTAAAAATTGTATTTGACACCTAGACCTCCCGATCATGTTAAGACACCGTAATAACCGCGCACGGACCGTGGTCAAGTCTACATAACGTTCATTACCACATGGGGAACACAAAAGGAACTTCAAATGTTGGAAACAACCTGGCAATGAGTGGTGTCATTTTATATGCACTGGCCCCCGCTGGATAAAGGGGAGGAAAGTATACAGATTGTCCATGTAATCAATAGTTTGCGCTGAGTAATAAAGGACAGGTCGGTCCTCCAGATCGGGAGACGACCACCGACCCAGAGATGAGGATCCTGGGACAATGATCCGTTGATTTTAACTAAGAGTTTCTATCGGGTACATTAAAAGGGCGCTCAAGGAATTAACATTTTTCTGTTTAAAGGAAACTGTATGAGGACAAAAAGCGCTCCCGTTGATATATTGGGATTAAAGACGAAAAAAATAATTTCAAATGCAATACTCTTTGGGGTAGGTATGGAGGAGACAATTAGATCCATGAGACCGGGCTGATGCACCGCCGCCATTAAGTGCCCTGGAGCATCCCGTACATCCCATACGTAATGTAGTCTTTATTAAGGGGTTGTGCAGGAGAGAAACATTGGGGACAGATTCCTTACCAGTCCTGTCACGACGATCCTTGCAGGCGTGTACAACGAGGGGTGGGGGATTCGGGTCCACACGATTCACTAGTTGCGCCCTTCCCTGAGTTCCTGAATCATCGTTCTTCGCCGAGGGTCTGCTGTGGGGGTCACCTTCTTCTTCCCGGTGCATGTAAGGCATGTCTTGGCAACACAATTTCTAAATGTAAAACCTGCATAGTCGAATCAATTGGGTTACTCCGCTGCCACCACCACCCCCCAATTCTTTTGCGTGCAAGCCAGTTGCCAATGCCAAAATCCATCACGTGCGCCCAAAATCACGGAGGCCATTTTGGCTCAAAAACGGGAAAATCGCTGGGAAATACGAGGATTTGTATGAAATGCGACACCTTAGGCGGCCATGCACACTGCCGTGAGCCCGCCCCACCGTAGCCGGCGGGCACACGGTAGCGCGCGGGAGAGGAGGGAGGAGGTGAGCTCAGCCCCCCCCGCCCCCCTCTCCATCTGCGATGTATGGGCGTGGCGCCGTAATACGGGAGAAAAGATTAGAAACACGACGTGTACGGGGGCTTTATCTACGGACCCCCGATACTGGGTGTGCATGCAAGCCTTAGTCATGGGCCCTTTTGTGAAATGGCCAGATAAGTGCTCCAAAACTAAGAAAGCAAGCAATACATCTGATATTAAACATCTCCAGTACAGTGACAACGTATATCCCACCCCTGAATGACCACAGTTTACTGATAAACTTGGTGGTTGTATATCAAATCCGTTCCAGCCTTGAAAAGATATGGCACCCCGGAGTGTGAATTAGCTGATATAATTCAAATGGGGATAGAGGGGTAACTAATTTAAGACACACCCCACTTGAAAAGCAAACACCCACTTTAACTAGTATGCGATAACTAAACATAGATTCCGTGCCCTATCTTCTGGAAAAAGATGGACGGATATTGAATGAAACAAAGCCAAATTGACCAGGCAAGCGACATCACATTGAGGTTTTTTATCATGGTGCCATTTTTGTACTGAGTGTACAAGTCTCCTTTAAGAGGGATGATAGGATGCAATCATGGGCTCCCCTTTAAATTTGGCATTGCTGTAGATTAATCTTGTTTCAGAAGAGACACAGGAACATTCATCAAATACTAAGTTTTTGCTAAATTAAAAGTGGAGATTGTTTTCCGCAGCGGGAGGAACGATGTGAAAATTGAACCAGCTTAATTAACTGCCGACACAACGCGTTTTATTTCATTTAACATTTATCAGAATTTACAGAAAAAAGGTATTCCACGCCAACAATTTACATTATCCTCTGTAGATGAGTTGCCTGAAACAAAGTAACCAACCGTATCATGCCTGATTCAATAAGCGAGAAGAACGTCGGAGAATACGAACCGCGGCGGATGATATGGAGCTTATTACAAGTGTGCGGACAATTAATGTTGTAAATTCTATAACATTTAATTGGAATTCTAATCTAATGCGCCATGCGGGTAACCTCTCTCTTTTTAATGGTGAATTGTTGTTGTGGAGTCACTTGGGCATTGCCGCGGTCTATATTGAAATTTAATTTTAATCATTCAAAATGAGTGACTTTACCACTTGTCATAGTTTGCCGGACTTCTCACGGGCTGCACCGTTGGTCAACACTCACTTCCCACTGCTAACGTTTCTAGCTTTGAACAAAAAGTATTCCCACAAAGATTAAGATTATAAATTTACTCAGGATAACGGAAATATCACATTCTCTAATTCCTGTTATTAACAAAATACAACATTTCACGCAATATAATTCAACCTGTCTCTATCAGTCCTGGTGTACACAATTTCTGTTGCCCAGGTTCTGACGTTAATCGGAAGCTGAGGCTGACACTCGAGCTCCTCTCTGCACCCCCACAAACCTTGAATTCGCAGATAAACAACACACAGATTTCCGACACGCAAAACAGACAGTGTGTGTGAGGAGACTCAAGCTTCAGATAAATTCTTTAATCCAGGGTATGGAATGGGGGCACAGCAGAGTGACAGTTGTTGGTAACAGATATGGAGAGATGGCAGAGTGAACATCGCATTGGAGTTATATCCATCTCATGGATCTCATCATATGTTATTCTTATGCAGCGCGGGGACTGGCCATGGTACCCACCGGGAATTTCCCGTGGGCGGCGGTACATGGGCCGTCTGGGGCCGGTCCGGAGCTTCTCCGGGGCCCGGCCCGCCACTCCCTCCCCTTACAAATTTTAGATTTAATCTATATACGCATCGTACGATAGTACGGGCAGAGGTGGTACTAGTATTGTACAAAGACGCAGCGCCGACACCGCTGCTTCTGCGTCTGTGTACATTCAGCTACACAGTCGCGCAATTGACGTCATTGCGCGAACCTGTGAGTGGGGAGGACGCCTGACTTACCAGCTTCAGCTGTCCAGTCGCCCCTGCCTCCGTGTAGCTTACGCGGCTTGGTGTACGAGGCGCGGTGCGTAGACGTAGGTGTAGTCACTATCCGCGCCTCTGCACCAAGCCGCCGACGACGAGGGAAGGCGGGAAGACAATGACTTTGCTCCAAAGAGGTGCTTTGTATTATTTGTTTTTGTGTTTTTTTTTTTAATATAATAGTGTATGGGGGGCTTATTGTATATCGGGGAGGGGGGATCATTTATTGGCAGGGGGCTTTATTGTCTATCGAGGGAGGGGGGGGAGTATGATATGGCGAGGGGGGCGTAGTCTATATCGGGATGGCAGGGGGATATTAATTATATAGGAAGGGGGGCATTTTTTTTTTTCTCTATTGGGGCTGGCAGAGGGCATTAATTTATGTTGAGGCGGCCGGGGGCCTCATTGTAGATCTGGGGATGGCAAGGGGGCATAACATATGGTGGGGGGCATTATTCGATATCTAGGGCTGGCAGGGGTGGCATTTAATTATATGGTGGGGGGACATTATTTATCTCTGGGGGCTGGCAGGTCTGTTTGGCATAATTATATGTCTGGGGCAGGGGGGGGTGGCGGTTTGGAGTCTTTCATTAGTCAGACGTGACATGTTTATTTCTAGTGTATTTGGCTTATGGGGGCATAATTATAGGTATGAGGCGGGCACAGGGGGCCATGATTTCTCATTATATATGTCGGGGTTTTTGCGGGGGCAGGGGGATTAATTATATGGCGTAGGGCTGGGGGGGCATTTCGGGGGGGGGGGCATTATGCATCTGGGGCTGACATGCGGGGCATTAATTATGTCTGTGGTGTGCTTTTTTTTGCTGTGGGGGGCATTATTCTATATATAGGGCTGGCAGGGGCATTAATTATAGGGCGGCGGCATTAAATGTTTAGTCTGGGGCCGGCAGGGGCATTTATATATGCTGAGGCGGGCAGGGGGCACTTATTGTATATCTGGGGTGTCAGGGGCAATAATTATACGTCTGGGGGTAGGGGGGTGGGGGGGATTATTTATATCTGCGCTGGCAGGGGGCATTAATTATATGTTGTGGGGCGGGAGGGAGGGGGTTATAATTTCTATGTCTGTGTGTAGGTTGGCATAAATTCGCTATGTCTGGGGTAGGCTGGGGCCATTTAATATAGTCCTGGTAGGTGGTGTTACATTATGTGTGCATATTTGTGTGGGGTACTAATATTTTCAGGGGGCTCTATTACAGTAATTTGGGGCACATTATAGGTCCCGGTAGCAGAAGAAGGGACAATGGGAAAGTTGCAGAACATAAGCATATGTGGGTAAAAACTCTGCCAGAAAGCTGTTGTACCTGGAGGAAGAGACAAGGAGATGTGGGATGGAACTATGGAGAGATGAGGAACGAGACAATCCGGGGAGACGTCACCTGATGTCTCTGGATGTAATCTTGGAATAGTGAGGATCTCGTTGTGTTCTTCCGTAGTGTATATGGTTAAATACTGATTTTTGTCATGTTCGATTCTGTGTATATAGGTAGTATTATAGTTAGTGATATTCCTGACATAGGGGGCAGTATATTAGTAGTTATATTCTGTAACATAGGTGGCAGTATTATAGTAGTATATTCTTGTACATAGGGGGCAGTATTATAGAGTTATAATTCCTGTACATCGAGGGCAGTTTATCGTAGTTATATTCTTTACATGGTGGCCTAGGTATTATAGTAGTTAATATTCTTGTACATAGGGCAAGTATTATAGTAGTTATCTTCTTGTTACATAGGGACAGTATTATAGTATTTATATTATCCGTACATAGGGGGCAGTGAGTTAGGGCAGTATTTATAGTAGTTAATGCTTGTTGACATAGGGAGCAGTACTTCTAGGTTATAGTCGTGTAAAATAGGGGGGGGGCAGGATTATAGTAGTATATATCCGGTACATAGGTGTATGGCAGTATATAGTAGTTTATTCTTGTACATAGGGGCCAGTAGGATTATAGTAGTTTATATTCTTGTACATAGGGGGAAGTATTATAGTGTTATTACTTCCTGTACATAGGTTGGCAGTATTATAGTAGTTATATTCTTGTACATAGGGCAAGTGTGTGTTATAGTTAGTGATATTCTTGTTACATAGGGGACAGTATATTTAGTAGTAGATTCTTTTAATAGGGGCAGTATATAGTAGTTATATTCTGTACCTAGGGGACAGTATATAGAGTATAGTCTGGTGTACATTGGGGCCAGTCCATAGTAGTTATATATATATAGTAGTTGGCTCTGTATATGGAGAGGTATTGTAGTAGTTTTCTTTTGTATAACGAAGACAGGAGGATTGAATGTGTATTGTAGCATATTCTTGTACATAGAGCTGAGGCAGTATCAAATATCTTATTTCTCTGAATTGTCATGTAGGCACAGGGGAAAGCATTTAAGTTATAGGGTTGTGGTTTGCTCATTTACTAATCGACAGGTACTTCTTTGCTCAGTAGATTCATTATCTAGCAAAAGATGTTATGTTTTGCATTAAGGCAATCTTACCAACATATTGTCTGTTATTAACCCTCCACCCACTTTATCTGCCTACACCCACTGTTTGACCCGCCGTGTTAATGGTGCCACTTTATATTTTTTTCCAGGGCATTATAAATTCCACAGTCCGCCCCTGGCTCTTATGTGTCTCAATCTCTCTTTCTAGTGTCAGATGTTAGGGAATATTCAGAAGCGCTAAATGAAGTGAGATAAAAACCCCGTGCTAGGATAATCTCAGAACATTGTCCAGCACAAGCATCTCATGCACCGTGGGATCACGAAGTAGACAGTGTCTGCGTAGAGAGTTCCCCACTTCTGGAATCTTACACTGACCAATCATGAGTGTAGGAGCCTAAAACAGCAATAAAATTGAGTAAAATTGTAAAGTAAGGGGTTTTAAAGTTTTTTATTTAAAAATTATACTTTCATTAAACATCACTAGGGATTGGATTTGGAAACTCTGCCATATTAGTAAGGCAGTATTACTTTGCGTCAAAACAGCCAGAGCGAGCTGAGGCTAATGGCGGCCATCGTTTGCACCTCTCGTGTCCCTAGTTTTATATTTAGCACCCCCCCATCCCCCATTGCAAAGCCTTATTCTTTCTCCTCAGCCGGTCACATCAGAGCTGCACTGACAAAAGCGGGGCGTTGTTTGTGCTCTCTCCTAGTTCTCGCTGGGAGCAGGAGAGCTTGCAGAGGGGGGGTACATAATAAAAGCCAGGAAGCCGAGAGGGCGCCATTAGCTGAGTGCCTCTGGATTATGTTTTTACAAAAGTTATAACATAACTTTGTTAGTATGGTCCGAAACTTCAGGAATCCAATTTTTGTTTCCGCGGCTGATTCGCTGACTCACCTGTTGCATGTATGGTGATTGCTGCTGTAGTCCGGAGAGGAAAGGGTGTTTGTAGTCCCATGCTTTTTTGAAACTTTGCATGTTCGGATCATAAGGATTATTTTAAGAGATGAGCGAGCACTAAAATGCTCGGGTACTCGTTACTTCGAGTCGAACTTTCCCCGACTGCTCGGTGCTCGCTCTCGATAACGAGCCCCATTGAAGTCAATGGGAAGAGACCCGAGCATTTGTTCAAGGAGGGGACAACAAAGTGTCATTTTATTGAGTATAAGGAAGGGTCCGTCCTGTTTTTTTATTCAATGTGGAATATGGTTGTGGAACTTCAAAAAGAGAGAATGACCGTGTTTAAACATCTGCAATGTGTTCTTCACACATAGGGGGTATTTAACAAGGGCCTCCAAAATCGCGTTTTTTCCGTCGGCGTTACCCGCATATTCGGATTTGCGCCCGATTTTCCCTGATGCTCTGGGATTTGCCGCATGTGATTGGATGGTGGCTGCATCGGCATGCACGCGCCGGAAATCGGGGGGCGTAGCCGCGACACACAAAACCCGACAGATACAGAAAAACCCGTCGTTTTTTTTAAAAAAAAGTGTCCCTTGACAGCGCTTACCTGCACCCAGGAGGGTAGGACGGGAACTCAGTGAACTCGACGGATCTCCGAGCTGAGGGCGCACGCAAGCAGCGACAACTGGAATAGGGGCGCACTACTAATGAATCGCGGACGACCGAAATCCTCCACAGAGAATGTGCCGCTGGAAACGCGGACATAGGACTGGGTAAGTAAATGTCTTCTGTAAGTTAGAAGATGTAGGGGAAACATCGATGCAATGTTGTTCTTCACTGAAGAAAAGAAAGAAATGCGACTGGTATATACATCTGTACTTACAGACAACATTTGCCTTGAACTGTGCCAGGTCTGCCCACCTGGCGATTCATTATCATCTTAGAATCAGGTGCGCCTTATTAATCGGTAGAGCGCCTGATATATAAACCAAGATGTTTTACAGGCATTTAGTGATGGTGCCACCTTATACTCACGGTTGCGCCTTATAGTCCAAAAAATACTGCTTTTTAATGTTTCCCTATAAAAGTTGGGATTTTGTACCTATTTTTGTTTTTGCCTGGTTGTCCCACTATGGATCCCTTCTTCTTTTAAATAATGATCGTCTCCAAGAACGGACCGGAGGTTCCCATGTAGAACGCCGTTCCTGAGCTTAATACTGCCCCCGAGGTAACAAGCTTTGGACGCGTTTGAAGGAATTCTTCTGAGAACGCAATCGATGAGGTTTTTAGACATTTAGTCAAAAAGTATGCCAGGGCGACGGAGAGAGAGAAGAAGACTTCCAGCTGTGTGTAACTTCTCGGGAGATCTCATTGTTGCTGAATCTTCTATCACCCCGGAAAGTGACACTTTGTAGGTGTAGAGCTCAGCGCTCAGGTCGGCAGGGGGAACCCCGAGTGGAGAGAGGGGTAATTATAAACCAACACATACTTACAGCACAGATTGACTGATTCACCGACATTACACATTGTGTAACAAGAACACGGCCCAGAGAGCTATTATCAGGCATCTCTACCAGAAAGAATGAAACCCTTTGGAATGACTGGATGTTTGCATGAAAAGTTTTTTCAGTCACACCATAGACAGACACAAGGAGGGTCATTTACTAAGAGGCCCGCGCTCGATCGCGTTTTTTTCCGGACGATGTTACCCGAAATATTTCCGATTGACGCCGATTGTACCGAATTGCCACGGGATTGTGGCGCACGCGATCGGATTTTGTGGACCGCATCGGCGCCGGCGGCATCGCGGAAGGAAATCGGGGGACGTGGCCAAGAAAACCCGACGTATTCGGAAAAAAACCCGCCGCATTTAAAAAACGAAAAAGTGCGCTTGGGGGGATGCGCTACTTCCCCTGGTCGAAGGTGGTGCATTCCGGCGTTGAGATACTGTCAGCGCAGAGCTAGCAGCACCCACCGGGGGGACGGCGGACGGGCGGAACTACGTTCATAAATCCCGGCGGACCGGAGTGCAAGAGCAGGGGGAACGCGCGACGATGGATCGCGAATGGGTCCGGGGGTTAACGGGTAAGTAAATCTGCCCCAATGTAACTTACCTAATAATAATAAGATACTGATGTACTACTTACCGTATATATCTTGCATTGAACTCAAGAAGAATAAGTAAGTAAACCCTTGAATGTATTGGCCTCTAGATGCTGCATTAAGCAGCTAATGGGGCTTATTTACTAAGGGTCCGCGGCTGCACTTTTGTCGGATTAACCGTCGTTTTCGGGATGTACGCCACTGTGACATGTATAAAGAAGGGGGTTGTATCACACGCGATTAGATTGTGGAGCAGCTACGCTAGATTCCATGTGACAGAAATCAGCGGGGCGCGGGATTTGACTTTCAAATTGTGTCGCAAACCCAAGCACTTACATGCACCAAGAAGAAGAAGGTGAACTCCGGCGGACCTGAGCGGGGAAGCGACACATGCAGGATACTGGGCAAACGATCGTGACACAGTGCATTATACACGGACATTGTACTTTCTGTGAACTCCTCTGGACAGGTAAGGCAGGAGACTTATCTGCTGTCACTCCACCACCTCCCTCTCCATAGACCTCTATGTTATACTGGCAGGTGACCTAGCTGCTGTCACTCCACCATCTCCCTCTCCATAGACATCTATGTTATACTGGGCGGAGACTTAGCTGCTGTCGCTCCCCCACCTCCCTCTCCATAGCTTATGTATACTCGTATGAACCTACCGCTTTCCTCCACACCCTGCCTCTCCATAGAATCTCTATGCTATCTAGCACCACGGTGACCTTCTGTCTAGTGAGAAGCAGTTGGCCAGGAAAGTCAGCAGCTGAAGTAATGTAGAGCAGCCCTTTCCTCTAGTAAGAAATGTCACAGTGTCATGTAGTCACTTGTTCTCCTCCTTTATGCAGGCGGGGGGCAGTAAGAGAATCGGCGGCCCATAAATGCACAACCCTTTCCCACAGCCTTGAAAGAAACATCGCCCCCTGTAGGCCCATAAAATGTATTTGATTTTGCCATAAATCAGCGGCACATTTTCTATCGCTCAGTGTGGGGGGGGGGGGGCAATGATTCATAAAGCCCATCTATCAGCTCAGGGCATGAGGATGGAGATCAGGATATTCGGGAGCCAAGTATGGAGACGATGTGTATCGATCCCATTGTTACCCCTCTGCCAGCAACCCTCCCAATAAATACCAGGCACATGAGCCGTGTTCCATCACCGCGCATCAATACCAGGGGAGAAGACAAGACTTGTCAGGCACGGCAGCCGAGGTAGCAAGATCCAGAGCACAATCTATCCAAATCCGCTCCCTATCTCTACAGGATGTGCAGGGGATTATAGGGATGAAATAATGGAAGCTAGAAAGTTTCTTCAGATTTTGCTTCGAATACAATATATCACAAAATTCCTTTCATCAGGAACTGCGGATTATCCACAGAAGTTACGAAACTTAAAGGAAAAAATCCCCCCTGATCGTAATATTAAAGAGGAAGTGACATTATAGAATATTAAAGGTTCTGGAATTGCTGGATTATCAGAAGTTCTGGATTAAGAGGCGGCAAAACAGTCATCTAATGCAATCATAATTAAATACGGATCATCCATAGGAATAGAATATGTGTGTTTGCTAAATATTAGCCCTAAAGCCATGCATAGGATCATATATGGCAGTTGACCCGATCCCTTATGTCATGCTCTTTTTTATGGGATATGAATAGATCATATGAGCATGCATACTGATCCCCTAGAGCCATACATCTTCAATATAGGAATCATCCTAATTAATTATATGGAGTGAGACTGATCTCCAATAGGATCACATATGGATTGTAGCCCTATCCCATATAACTATGCCTGCTAATATAGACTCACATATGGAGACTCACAACTCTTCTAAATATATAGGTTCACATATGGAATCCCATACCTTCTATATAAGATCACATCTTTTCCATTTAGGTTCACATATGGAGTGCAGCTTTTTCTTTATAGGATCACATATGGAGTGTCATGTCCATTCAAATAGGTTCACATATAAGTTGCCAGGTCCCTTTTTATAGGGAGAACATATTAGTGTCCATACCGTCTTCTATATAGGATCACACATGGGTTGTATGCCTCTTTATATAGGATCACACATGATGTGCATTCCTTTCTATACGGATCACATATGGATTCTCTCCTCTTCTATTAGATCATATGGAATTCTCTCATGGATCACATATGGTGTCATATCCCTTCTATATAGGGTCAGATAGGGAGAGGGTCATGTCCCTTCTATATGGATCATGTATGGATTGTCATAACTCTTCTATATAGGATCACATAGTCAGATCATAACTCTTGTACATAGGATCACTATGGAGTGTCATGTCCCTTCTATAATGGGATCCAACATGGAGTGCCATACCTTTCTATTGTATATCCATATGGAGTCATGCCTCATTCTATATGGGATCACACACGGAGTCTCGATGCCTCTTCTTTATATGGATCACATTTAGAGTTTCATGTCCCTTTTATATAGGATCACATATGGAGTGTCATGTCTTTCTATATAGGATCCACATAGATTGTCTTGCCTCTTCTATAGATCTAATTTGTCTTGCTCTTCTATACGGATCCTATGATTCTCACCCTCTTCTATACAGGATCACTATGGTTTCACCCTCTTTATATAGGATCACATATAATGGTCGTGCCTCTTCTATACAGATCCATGGATATTCATCCCTCTTCTATACAGTGATCACTATGGATTATCATCCCTCTTCTATATAGGATCACATATAGATGTCTTTGCCCTTCTATACAGGATCACATATGGATTGCTGCATCTTCTATCTGATCACTATAGATGGCTGCCTCTTCTATACAGTATCCATAGGATTCCCATACCTTCTATATGATCCATATGGGTTGTGATGCCTGTACTGGGCACCTCTCGTATCCAGCTTCTCTCCATTCTTACTCTACTCCCTTGTATACATGCAGCATATCATATATTCGCTGACGGTCTCTCATTCCCTTCACTACAGCATGGGGGGGGGGTCTTTACTTTTTAGGGTGTTCCACTCATCATCGTATAAGACCCCCTCATTATATAGGACTCTCATAGGGAGCACATGCAGCATTTTGCCTATGGAGCTGTCCATTCAGCACCACATTGTGGAGTGACTATAACAAACCTGTGGCAGCTGTGTACTACAAGCCCCAGCATCTCCTTAGCATATAGTGCATGCAGTGCTGGGATTTGTAGTTCTACATCAGCTTTACATTCAGTTCTTATGTGGTATATCAGCCTCCCCTTAGTAAATGACCCCCCCAGAGCAGAAGCCTCTATAATGTGGCTATTATCTGGACTGCAGAGCATTACTCCACCACTCCCTACTACTGGAGCAATCCCCTGCAGAAACCATGGCCAGAACTCTGCACCTATTCAATGCACTTCATGCATCACATCCTTTCCCCTGTTTTAGGATTTGCACCCTTGACCCTTGATCCTTGGAATCTATATGAATATGGAATAGTAATTACCCCCCATCACCTTATGTTAATGTATGGCGGGGGGGGGGGTAGGTTCTGCAAGATCCATTCATTCCATCCAAAGCAACATCAGTCAATCTTTGGATGGAGGGGGGGGGGGTATATATTATGCATTCCAATTTTCAGGTGCATGATCCCCCCCCCTCCCCCTTGCCCTTCTCTCTATGTATGGGATTCATTCATCCCCTCCTTTGCTTTAAGTAAAATCCTGCAGCAAATCCAGAATGAAGTCAATGCAATCCGTCTATAGGAACATCTTGTAAGTGCTGCAAATGAAATGCAATCGCTCCTTGGAGACACAGAACAGAAATCACAGTAGGTTCTTATAAGGAAGCCACTTACCTGCTAGTGATAGGTGGGTGCTATGCAATGTATAGGCGAGGATGACATAGAGCAGCTTTGGTAGTGAAAACAATCCAAGACAATTCTCCATATTTCAGCAAACACCTCTGGAAAGCTGCACAGTGAGCCCTGCACACATGGACAGCTCAGTTATTTTTGGAGAGGGGGGGTGGGGGGCGAAGGATGAAGAAGAAGGATTGGGGTAGAGGGGGGTAATGTATGATTTGTATTTTCCTATAGGTAGAACCCAAGAAAACTTAATCTCAGTCCAGTGCAAGATTTCCAAATCCCAGAAAAACTTAACTCGGAAGCAAATTACAAAGGACCCAAGTACAAATCCATCCAAAAAAAAAAAATCCAGAGATCCCGAATCCTGAAGAAGAATTAAATCCTGGAGCAAGAAATCTTGGCAGCAATAATTTCCATTCCGAGAAAAAAAGCAAAAAAAGCAAAGTAAAATTGCAATAAAAAAAAAATATATAATAATAATAAAATAAATAAATATATATAGAATAATCTTTTTAAATTAAAAAAAAAAAAGAAGGCGAAAAAGAATATAGAAAATAATCCAGCGCAGGCTGACGGATCGCTTTCTGGTTGCGGAGGCAGGTATTCGCAGCTCTCACTTGTTACTAGTCCACCAGTATGTGTATGTGTGCTTAGAGTCAGATGGATGCATCCATTGATCCGGAGATGTGGCGGCGAGTGAAAATGTGGAGATGGGAAAGGGAGAAGGAACTGGGTTGTGATGAGGATTGCAGTGAGAAGGACAGAACAGACTTGTAATTCAGCCTTTGTTCAAATTCACTCTGGATCCAAAATCCGGAGCAGGAGCGCCCTCTATAGGCTCAGGCTGGGAAGTGCGGCCACATCCTGAGGATAGATCTCAGCTCCTCGTCCTGCTGATTCTACTATCATATTTGTTCCAATATTAAAGTAAATGCGACCCAACTCTGCGTCGACTGGGAGAGGGTCACTTAATTAAAACACTTTGGGGGTCATTTACTAAGGGCCCGATTCGCGTTTTCCCGACGTGTTACCCGAATATTTCCGATTTGCGCCGATTTCCCCTGAATTGCCCCGGGATCGGATTGTGGCGCATCGGCGCCGGCATGCGCGCGACAGAAATCGGGGGGCGTGGCCGAACGAAAACCCGACGTATTCGGAAAAACCGCCGCATTTAAAAACCGAAAAAGTGTCGCTTGGGGAGCGCTTACCTTCACCTGGTCCGAGGTGGTGCATTCCGGCGCGATGAGATGACTTTCAGCGCAGCAGCGCCACCTGGTGGACGGCGGAGGAACTACCTTCTTAAATCCCGGCCGGACCCGAATCCAGAGCAGAGAACGCGCCGCTGGATCGCGAATGGGCCGGGTAAGTAAATTTGCCCCTTTGTCTCTTTTTGATCTTCACCCTCCGCGTCGGTGTCCGCTGCGCAACACAAAAATAAAGCCAGGAAATGCAAAATAATAATAGTTTTTTTTAATGGCTCTGGGTTGTAATTATAGGAGAAGTAGCGGATTGTCTTACTTAACGACTAAGCTTAATACTATCTGCAAGGAATTAAAGGGATCGTCCACTTCCGGCAAATAACTGAGATTGTTTGTGTAATGAGAAGTGATAGGATTTTCCAATATACTTTCTGTATTAATTATTCTTTGTTTTCTACATCTCTGCTTGCTGTCAGTCTGTAAGAAGCTTCATTGTTTTCATATCAGGTGGATAGAATCCTAACCCTGGTCATGTGATGTCACACAGGTGCACGGCTCATTATATTACACAGCACTGATTACTCTCTGTCACATCATGTGACATCACATGACCGGGGATATAACAAGCCACGCCACTGTGTCATATAACATAACAAAAGGATATATAATCAGCCACACACCTTTGTGGCATCACATGACCGGGGATATAACGAACTTGTTACCTGTGTGACATCACATGACCAGGGATATAACGAGTCGTGCACCTGTGTGGCATGACATGACCGGGGATATATAACGAACTTGTTACCTGTGTGACATCACATGACCAGGAATTTAATGAGCCATGCACCTGTTTGACTTCACATGACCAGGGATATAACAATTTGTGCACCTGTGTAAAATCACATGACCAGGGATATAACGAACTGTGTACCTGTGTGATATCACATGATTAGGGATATACTGAGCCATGAACTGTGTTCACCTGTGTGATATGAACATGGATATAACAGGCCATGCACCTGTGTGATATCACATGACCACGTAAATAACGAGCCGTGCACCTGTGTGACATCACATGACCACGAATATAACGAGCCATGCACCTGTGTGACATCACATGACCACGTATATAACGAGCCATGCACCTGTGTGACATCACATGACCAGTAATATAACGAGCTGCCCACCTGTGTGACATCACATGGACAGGAATATAACGAACCATGCACCTGTGTGACATCTCATGATCAGGGATATAATGAGCCGTGCACCTGTGTGACATCACATGACCAGGGATATAATGAGCCGTGCACCTGTGTGATATCACTGTTATTACCAACAATACAGCATTTCACAGATATAAGTCCAACTTATCTCTATAAGTCCTGCTGTTCACAATTGCCTTCGGATCCCACCATTTAACAGAAGCCTAGGGTCAGGCAGGACACATTGTTCTCCTGTCTGAAGCTGCATCGAGCTCCTTTCTGCCTCTAGCTTTTGCGTTCCAAGATGAGCTCACACAGAGACTTCCTGCTGAAAAACAGCAGCGTGAGGAGAGCAAAGCTACAAGCTACAGACAGATAATTTATCCAAGGGAGGAGGGGGAAGGCACATCAGAGCTGACTGTGTATATTATGGCTAAGATAACAAAGCTGAGAGTGTCATTGTGTGTTATATCCATCTCATGGATCTCATCCTCTCTTATCTCTGATCTGTCTCATCTCTCTTTCTATGTGTCAGATACTAGAGAATGTTCAGAAGCTAAATGAAAGTGAAGATAAACCTGTATCCTGATAATATAAGCACACTGTCAGCATACAGCATCTCATAGCACAGAGGAATCATGAAGTGTCTGCTCAGAGAGTCCCGACTCACACTCTGGAATCTTACACTGAGTGATAGGAGCTAAAACAGCAATAACACTGAGTAATATTGTAAAGTAAGGGGTTAAAAATGATCTTTTTTGTATTGTGTAAACATTACTAGGGGATTGAAATTTGAGAATTTTGAGAACCCCTTTCAGCTTTGTTACCTGACTCCCTGCCAGCAATGTGTGGTGAGCCCCGGGGAGGGATGGGCAGTGAATCAAAGATTGCTTGTAGCATTGAGCTTATGTAAGCAGAAACTTTTTTAAATTTTTCTGCTTTTAAGTTTTTATTTGTTTTTGCCAATTATTTGTCATATTATTTTAATATTATTGTGAGTATAATTTTATTTTTCAGTCCCAGTTTTTCTGTTTTTTACTTCATTATTATACTTTTTTTTACCTTTTTTTTGCTATTTGATTATTAGTTTTTTTCTTTCCTTTTCTGTCATTTAGATTTTTTCATTTTTCATTCATTCTCAAAATTTTTACTTTTTAATTAACCTTTTTTAGCTTTATAAATTTTTTTTTGCTCATTTTTTAAATAATTTATTTCTTTTCTAGTGATAAAACCAAAAAAACACCAATTTTGTAGCTTGGTAGTAAAGGTTATGGAGCTAGATGAGCTATTATCCATACTAATGCTTTTCTGCAGACTTGTGTAAAAAAAAAAGGCCAAAAAAACAGAAGTTGACCTTTTGTAGTGCCCAATGTAATGAATGTGTAGGTTTTATAAGTGGGCGCAGGAATGCATGGAGTAAATCATCAGCAAAATGGAGAATTGAAAATGAATAAATGATTAGTAAATGTAAAAGTTCTGCCTCGTCCAGTCACTTAGCAACAGCAGCGTTTTTTGAGAGATGAAATAGGATCAAGTCACTATAAGTGATGTATAAGGGGGTTTACGAGAAGAAGTGATATTGGGGCTCATTTAGTAAGGGTCCGAATGCTGCACTTTCGCCGGGTTTTCTGAATATTTCAGTTTTGTGCAAAATTGCCCCTGTATTTTGGCACATCGGCGCCGGCTTTCACGCAACAGAAATCGGGGGGCGCGGCCGTCGGACAAACTGACTGATTCTGAAAAAACGCGGAATTTAAAAAACGATTTGTGTCGCAAGATCAAGCACTCACATGCACCAGGAAGAAGAAGGTGAACTCCGGCGGACCTCAGCGCAGCAGCGACACCTACAGCATATCGGGCGCACAACCTTAGTGACCCAAATCCACGTCGGACAACGCGCCGCGGGATCGTGACTGGACCGGGTAAGTAAATGTGCCCCATTGTCCCAAAACAGCACCCCCTTATTCTGCCTCTTTCCTGCATCTGCCCCCCTTATACTACCTCTTTCCTGCAGCTGCCCCTTATACTGCCTCTTTCCTGCAGCTGCCCCCTTATACTACCTCTTTCCTGCAGCGGCCCCCCTTATACTGCCTCTTTCCTGCAGCTGCCCCCCTTATACTGCCTCTTTCCTGCATTTGCCCCCCTTATACTGCCTCTTTCCTGCAGCTGCCCCCCTTACCTTATACTGCCTCTTTTCCTGCACTGCCCCTTATACTCACTGCCCATCTTTCCTATCAGTCCGCCCCCCCTTATAACTTCTTCTTCTGCATCGCCCCCCTTATACTGCCTCTTTCCTGCAGCTGCCCCCTTATACTGCCTCTTTCCTGCAGTTCCCCCCTTATACTGCCTCTTTCCTGCATCTGCCCCCCTTATAGTGCCTCTTTCCTGCATCTGCCCCCTTATACTGCCTCTTTCCTGCATCTGCCCCCTTATACTCGACCCTTCGTATCTTCCCTGCTCTGCCCCCCTTATACTGCCGCCTTTCCCTGCAGCTGCCCCCCCCCCTACCTTTTTACTGCTCTTTCCTGCAGCGCCCCCCTATACTGCTTCTTCCTGCAGCTGCCCCCTTATATACTGCCTCTTTTCCCTTCAGCCTCCGTCCCCCCTTATACTGCCTCTTTCCTGCATCTTCGCTCCTTATACTACTGCCTCTTTCCTTTCATCTGCCCCCCTTACCTTATAATGCCTCTCTTTCCTGCAGCTGCCCCCTTATACTGTCTCTTTCCTGCAGCTGCCCCCGTTTAAAAACTGTCTCTTTCTCCTGCCTTCCGCACGCGCCCCTTCACACTGTCTGTTTGTCCTGCACTCCCCCTTTATACTGAATACGGCCTCCTTTTCTGCAGCTGCCCCTTTATACTGCCTCTTTTTCTCTCCTGCAGCTGCGTCCCCCCTGATCAACTGCCTCTTCCTCAGCTGCCCCCTTATACTACATGCCTCCTTCCTGCAGCTGCCGCCACCCTTTATACTTGTCTCTTTCCTGCAGACGCCCCCTTATTACCTGCCTCCTCTTCCCTGCAGCTGCAGCCCCCTTTATACTGTCTCCTTTCCGCAGCTTAGCCCCCCTTTATCTGCCTCCTTCCTGCAGCGTCCCCGTTTATACTACTGCCTACCTCTTTCTGCACTGCCGCCCCTTATACTGCCTCTTTCCTACCTGCACTTGCCCGCTCCTTATACGTCGGGCCTCTTTCCTGCGCTGCCCCCTTATACTACTGCCTCTTTTCTTAGCTGCAGCTGCCCGTGTTTACTCGCCTCTTTCTGGAACTGCCCCCCCTTATAGCTGGCTCTTTTGCCTGTGGTACTGGGGCCCACCCCCTTGATACTGCTGCCTACTTTCCTGTGAGCTGGAGCCGCCAGCCCCCTTATACTGTCTCTTTACTGCAGCTGCCCCCTGTTTACTGCCTCTTTCCTGCATCTGCCCCCTTATACTGCCCTCTTCGCTGTCAACTTGCCAGCGCCTATCGCGATGCCTCTTTCCTGCAGTTTTTCCCCGCCCTCTTATCTGTCTCTTGTCCCTGCACTGTCCCATTAAACAGCCTCTTTCCTCCGACAGAGTGTCCCCCCTTTCTATACTGACCTCTTCTAGCACTGCCCCCTTTATACCTGCCTCTTTCCTGTCAGCGCCTCCCTTAACTGGTCTCTTTCCTGCAGCTGTCCCCCTTTATACTCGGCCATCTTTCCTGCAGCTGCCCCCCTTATACTGCCTCTTTCTGCTTAGCTCGCCCCTATTATACTGCCTCTTTTTCTGCACTGCCTCCCTATACTTAGCCTAACGCTTTCCTTGCAGCTTGCCCCCTTATACTGTCTCTTTCCCGCGTTTTGTCCCCTTATACTGTCTCTTTCCGGCACTGCCACCCCCTATACTGCCCTTTCCTGTCACTGTCCCCCTTATACTGTCTCTTCCTCAGCTGCCCAATCCCT
This sequence comes from Engystomops pustulosus, assembly GCA_019512145.1. Classification (NCBI taxonomy): domain Eukaryota; kingdom Metazoa; phylum Chordata; class Amphibia; order Anura; family Leptodactylidae; genus Engystomops; species Engystomops pustulosus. Next base: position 311,928,795 of record CM033641.1, on the reverse strand, counting down.
TATACTGTCATCTTTCTAAGACTCTTGGCCCCCTTTAATAGATCTGCCTCTTTCCTGCAGCTGCCTCCCTTATAACTGTCTCTTTTCATAGCATGCTGCCCCCCTTATTCCGACCTCTTTCCTTCCTCGGCTGCCCAGCTCCTTTGACTGTCTCTTTCTGCACTGTCCCCCCCTTAAACTTCTCTTTCCTGAATTCCCCCCGTTATAACTGCTTCTTTCTAGCAGCTGCCCCCCCCTTTATAACTCCTGCCTCTTTCCTGAAGCTGCCCCCTTATACTGTCCTCTCTTTCTTTGCAGCTGCCTCCTCTTATCTGCCTGTTTCCGCCTGCTGCCCCCTCTTATACTGCCTCCTCTCTCCTGCACTGCCCCCCTTATACCTATGCCTCTCTCCTGAGAGCTGCCCCCCTTAGACTACTAACTTTTATCCTTTCATCAGCTGGCCCCCGTTATACTGTCTCGTTTCCTGCGCTTTGTCCCCTTATAATGTCTCTTTCCTGCCGCAGCTTGCCCCCCCCTTCTATTGCCCCTTTCCTGTCTGGCGCTGGCCCCCTTACTCTATATGCCCCTTTCCGCAGCTGCCCCCCTTAATATATTGCCCCCTTTCCTGCAGCTGCCCCCACCCCTTACTACTATCACTGCCCCTTTCCGTGCACTGTCCCCCTTATAACTGCTCTTTCCTTGCAGCCACACCCCGCTTATACTTTCTCTTTCGTGTGGTGCTCCCCTTTTTTTTTCCACTCCACCCCCCGCGGCGCCCTAAGTATTACATGTTCATACAGAGTATGCAGGACTGAGTCCTTGGACCCTGAATGTAGGTTGGTTATCCCACTGACAGCCCCTGATAACTTTATAAACTAACATGTCGGTGCACCCATAGGTGTGGGCCGTAAGGTCCCGGTGCCCCAGTTTTGATCCACCAAGCACCTCTACCCCCCTCAGGATTTGTCCCCCACTATGAAAATTGGCACCTAACTCACAAGCCACGCCCCAGATGCAAGACTCCAAATGCGGATTTCCTAACAATGAAGATTTTTATGGTGCTGAAGCTCTGGGTCTCCTCAATAAAAGTTATAACTTAAGATCCTGGACAAGGACAGGTTAATTTTAGGTATGAACACTTTATCCTCGTCAATTTTTTTTCTATTGTCTTAATTTTGGATAATATACAGGAGCGGATTATGACAAGGATCGACTGTACCAGGCCCACTGTTTGAGAGCGGCGCCTATATTGACATATGCCAATTTAACGAGTCGTATGCAGGCAGATAAGGAATCAATTGTATGTGCTCTTAAGAACAACACTGCGATTGTTCAAAAGAAGCACAAGAATAACAGTAATAAAAGTTACATGCTACATATTAATAAGGGGGGTGCTGGGCCGGTACACTACATTAATTTGGTGGATAGCTGTTGGCATAGTATTTGGTATACTCTATAATTAATTAAAGAGATTATTTTATGTAAATCTGAATAGGACAATGTATATAATAGCGAGTAGTTTCATGGGAGCCACTCTATAAAATTTATTTGGGAGGACTATATATAATGAAATAAGGCGCACACTGTATATATTGAGAATTACGTGGGTAATAGAGATATATATACTATATATATATAATATCTATACTTTATATTATATATATATAATATATCTTATATATATCCAGGGCTACGATAGTATGATATATCAGGAATAATAGTGTATACTATACCAGATTAGGGGGCACAATGTATTATTTGTAAATGTATGGGCAGGGCTTCGGTCATTGTTAAGCATTATATAATTTATTCAGCAGCACAGCAGTGTGGTATATCTTATTAATCCAGGTTTCACTAGCCTTTGATGTGACTGTGGGTGTTTTCTTAGAGTCGCAGTGTGGAGATGTGCTTGCAACGAAACTGACAAGAGATATGGGGCAAATCAGTAGCGACAAAAATCGATGCCAGGAGAGGTTGTATGTTCCTAAACCTAATGTGACGAGATACTCACACCTCTGATGGAGTCCATCATAACAAAGCCAGAAAGGTGACAGGCCTAGACGGAAGCAGCCTGTCGAACAGATTTAGTGATTTTCCATGTCTGCTTGATAGCACCCTGGTGGTAACAGTAGATATTATCTTGCCCTCTATATTCTAGTGGTGCTGTAATTTCCTAGCTGGTCTATAATGTAGGTGTGTACTGTATTAGTTGTCAGTGTATAATTGTGTGGTATATTACATATGTGTTTGGGTACCTTATATAGGGATTGGCTATAATCATATCATATATATATATGTGCACCTATATCATGAGTGCTTTTGGTATAAATGTGTTAGGTGTAGTCATAATCGCGTCGTTTCTAGTATAATTTGTGGATGAGCGGATGGTGGTGGGGTTTCTTATATGGTGCCAACAGATTCTCAGTTTGCATCGGGGGCCTGTTGGGTGTTTTGTTAGGCCCATCTCTCTCTCTACCTTCTTCTGTCTTTCTTCTCTCTCTCTCTAACTGCCTCTTTCCTGCAGCTGCCCCCCTTATACTGCCTCTTTCCTGCAGCTGTCCCCCTTATACTGCCCCTTTCTTGAAGCTGCACCCTTTATACTGCCTCTTTCCTGCAGCTGCCCCCTTTATACTGCCTCTTTCTTGCAGCTGCCCCTCTTATACTGCCTGTTTCCTGCAGCTGCCCCCCTTATACTGTCTCTTTCCTGCAGTTGTCCCCCTTATACTGCCCCTTTCCTGCAGCTGTCCCCCTTATACTGCCTCTTTCTTGCAGCCGCCTTATACTGTCTCTTTTGTGTGAGTGCTCCCCTGTTTTTCCACAGCACCCCCGCAGGCTGCACTAAGTATTACATGTCTCATAAGGTTAATGCAGGACTGAGTCCTTGGACCTGAATGTAGGTTTGGTTATCCTGCACTGACAGTGCCCTGATAACTTTATAAAACTAACATTTCGGTGCACCATAGGTGTGGCCGTAAGGTCCAGTGCACCAGTTTGACCACCAAGCACCTCCTACTCAGGATTGTCCCCACTATGAAAATGGGCAGGAGAGAGCACCTGAGCTCACAGCCACGCCCCAGATGCACCAAAATGCGGATTTCCTAAAATGAAGATTTTTATGGTGCTGAAGCTCTGGGTCTCCTCAATAAAGTTATACTTAAGATCCTGGACAAGGACATAGGTTCAATTTTAGGTATGAACACTTTTCCTTCAAATTTTTCTATTTGTCTTCATTTTGGATAATAGACAGGAGCGTATTATGACAAGGAATGCGACTGTGACCAGGCCCACGGTTGAAGAGGGCCCGTATTTGACATATGCCAATTAACGAGTCGATGAGGCAGATAAGGAATCAATTGTATGTGCAGCTATAAGACACACATACGATTGTTCAGAAAGAAGCACAAGAATAAAGTACAATAAAAGTTACATGCTACATATTAATAAGGGGGTGCTGGGCCTGTACATACATTAATTTGGGGATGCTGTTGCATTAGTAGTTGTGGTATATAAATTAATTAAGAGGTTATTTTATGTAAATCTGAAGGACAGTGTATATAATAGCAGTAATTTCATGGGGGCACTCTATAAATTTAATTTGGGAGGACTATATATAATCAAATAAGGGGCACATGGTATATATTGAGAATTAGTGGGTAATATATATATATATATATATATATATATATATATATATATATATTTATAACTGCCTCTTTCCTTTTCCTGCAGCTCGCCCCCCCTTACCTTATAATAAGCCTCTCTTTCCTGCAGCCTTCCCCCTTATACTGCTCTTTCATGCAGCGCCCCCGTTTAAACTGTCTCTTTCTCCTTTCCTGCAAGCTGCCCCTTATACTGTCTTTTGTCCTGCACTTCCCCCTTTTATACTGACGAACGGCCTCCTTTTCCTGCAGCTGCCCCTTTATACTGCCTCTTTCCCTGCAGCTGCTGTGCCCCCCTTACCTGCCTCCTTCCTCAGCTGCCCCCCTTTATACGTACATGCCAGTCCCTTCCTGCAGCTGGCCACCCCTTTAATACTGTCTCTTTCCTGCAGCGCCCCCTTATACTGCCTCCTTTCCTGCAGCTGCAGCCTCCCTTTATATCTGTCTCCTTTCCTGCAGCTGGCCCCCCTTTATAACTGCCTCCTTTCCTGCGCTGTCCCCGTTTATACTACTGCCACCTCTTTCTGCACTGCCCCCTTATACTGCCTCTTTCCTGCACGCCCCCTTATACTGAGCTGCCTCTTTCCTGCGCTGCCGCCCCCTTATACTAGACTGCCTCTTTTCTGTAGCATGCAAGCTGCCCCACGTGTATTACTTACTGCCTCTTTCCTGGAATCTCTGCCCCTCCCTTATCTGGCTCTTTTGCCTGGGTACTGCCACTCCCCTTGATACTTGCCTACTTTCCTGTGAGCTGGAGCCGCCAGACCCCCTTATACTGTCTCTTTACTGTCAGCTGCCCACCTGTTTACTCCTCTTATCCTGCCGCGGCCCCCCTTATACTGCCCTCTTTCGCTGTCAAACGTTGCCACGCGCCTTATCGCTGACTGCCTCTTTCCTGCAGTTCCCCCCCTTATACTGTCTCTTTCCTGCACTGTCCCCATTATACAGCCCTTTCCTGACAGATGTCCCTCCCTTTATACTGACCTCTGCTAGCACTGCCCCCTTTATACCTGCCTCTTTTCCTGTCAGCTGCCTCCCTTAGACGGTCTCTTTTCCTGCAGCTGTTCCCCCTTTATTACTATACTGGCCTTTTCCTGCAGCTGCCCCTCCTTACTTACTGCCTCTTTCCTCTTCAGGCATCTGCCCCCTTTATACTGCCTCTTTTTTCTGCATCTGCCTCCCGTATACTGCCTGTTTCCTGCACTGCCCCCCTTATACTGTCTCTTTCCCTGCAGTTGTCCCCCTTATACTGTCTCTTTCCGGCAGCTGCCACCCCTATACTGCCCATTTCGCTTCAACTGTCCGCCCCTTATACTGTCCTTCCTGCAGCTGCAATCCCTTATACTCGTCCTCTTTCTACAGACTGCCCCCCTTTATACTGTCCTCTTTCCTGCAGCTTGCCTCCCTTATATCTGTCTCTTTCTAGGCCGCTGCCGCCCCCTTAATCCTACCTCTTGGTCTTCTCTTGGCACCTGCCGCCGTGCCCTCCCTTATACTGCTCTTTCCTGCAGTCTGTCCCCCTCTAAACTGTCTCTTTCCTGCAGATGCCCCCCGTTATACTGCTCTTTCTAGCAGCTGCCCCCCTTTATAATCTGCCTCTTTCCTGAAGCTGCCTCCCTTATACTGTCTCTTTCTCTTTCTTGCAGCTGCCCCTCTTATACTGCCTGTTTCCTGCACTGCCCCCTCTTATACTGCCTCTCTCCTGCAGCTCGGCCCCCCTTATACTGGCCTCTCTCCTGCAGCAGCTGCCCCCCTTAGACTCCTTTTTTCATGCAGCTGGCCCCCTTTATACTGTCTCTTTCCTGCAGTTTTGTCCCCCTTATATGTCTCCTTTCCTGCAGCTGCCCCCCTTATATTGCCCTTTCCTGCAGCTGCCCCTATATGCCCCTTTCCTGACAGCTGCCCCTTAATATAATGCCCCTTTCCTCAGCTGCCCACCTTCCTATAATGCCCCTTCCTGCAGCTGTCCCCCTTATACTGCCTCTTTCTGCAGCCCACCCGCCTTATACTTTCTCTTTCGTGTGGTGCTCCCCTGTTTTTCCACAGCACCCCCCGCAGGCTGCCACTAAGTATTACATGTTCATACAGTTAATGCAGGACTGAGCCTTGGACCTGAATGTAGGTTCGGTTATCCTGCACGACAGGACTCCCTGATAACTTTATACAACTAATTCGGTGCACCCATAGGTGGGGCCGTAAGGTCGGTGCACCAGTTTGACCACCAAGCACCTCCTACTCAGGATTGTCCCCACTATGAAAATTGGGCACCTGAGCTCACAGCCACGCCCCAGATGCACCAAATGCGGATTTCCTAAAATGAAGATTTTTATGTTGCTGAAGCTCTGGGTCTCCTCAATAAAGTTATACTTAAGATCCTGGACAAGGACATAGGTTAAATTTTAGGTATGAACACTTTTCTCCTCAATTTTTTTCTATTTGTCTTTAATTTTGGATAATAGACAGGAGCGATATTATGACAAGGAATGCGACTGTGGACCAGGCCCACGTTTGGAGAGGCGCCTCTATTTGACATATGCCAATGTAACGAGTCGATGAGGCAAATTAAGGATCAATTGTATGTGCAGTCTTAAGACACACATGCGATTGTTCAGAAAGAAGCACAAGAATACAGTACAATAAAAGTTACATGCTACATATTAATAAGCGGGGTGGCTGGGCCGTGTACATACATTATTGGGGATGCGTTGCATTAGTAGTTGTGGTATATAAATTAATTAAGAGATTATTTTATGTAAACTCTGAAGGACAGTGGTTATAATAGCAGTAATTTCATGGGAGCACTCTAAAATTTAATTTGGGAGGACTATATATAATGAAATAGGGCACACTGTATATATTATGAGAATTAGTGGTAATATATCTATAGAGATATATATATATATATATATATATATATATATATCCAGGGGCTACTATATAATGATATAGTCAGGGAATATAGTATATACCATAAGATAGGGGTCACAATGTATTATTTGGTAAATGTATGAGGCAGGGCTTGGTCAGTGTTAAGCATTATATATTATTCAGCAGCACAGTGTGGGATATACTTAGTTATCCAGGTGTCACTATGCTTTGAGTGACTGTGGGTTTTTTTAGAGTCGCAGTGTGGAGATGTGTTGGCAAGAAACTGAAAAGATATGGGGCAAATTCAGTAGCGACAAATTATGGCCAGGAGAGGTTGTTGTTTTAGACCTAATGGAGGAGATTTCACCTCTGAGGAGTCCATCAGAACAAAGACCAGAAAGGACCAGGCCAGAAGGAAGCAGCTGTGACAGATTTATAAGTGATTTCTATGTCTGCTTGATAGCAGCCCTGGTGTACAGTAGATTTATTTTCCCTCTATATTCTTATGTGCGGTATATTTACTGCTGGTCTATAATTATGTGTGTATTGTATTAGTTTCAGGTATATGTGTGTGGTATATTACATATGTGTGGGTACCTTATATAGGGATTGGTATAAATACATATATATATATATATATGTGCACCTATATATGAGTGCTTTGTATAAATAGTGAGTGTAAATGATAAATGTGTCTTTCTAAGTATAATGTGTGGATGAGGGATGGTGGTGAGGGTTTACTTATATGGGGCCACGATTCTAAGTTTGCATCAGGGGGCCTGTTGGTGTTTTGTTAGGCCATTGATAAAATATTAAGATGGAAGCCACCTTTAATATCCCAGCAGATGTAAAAATGTATTTTTTTTCTAATCCAGATTATCCCTTTAAATTACGCACTGAGCTCTGCTACATCCGCATAGATTATAATGTGTATTATTATGTATTAGGTTGCCCTGTTTCCTGTATAGTAATATCAAGATTTGGCTGTTTTGTAGCTTTTTCCGCTCTGTGATTTTTGATTTTGCTAGATGAATGCCGGGGGAGGTGAGAAGTCAAAGAGGTTTTTAAAAATTTAGCAGGGGCTGTGACCCATGACATAGTGCTAGCACAGCGCCGGTCTGCAGACACCTGCTCTAATCTTCAGAGATCTATTATATCCTTCTCTTCTTCTCATCAATGCCATCTCCGGTGTATGGGGGAGAGATGGATTCATTAGGGCTGCGCTGAATTCTGCACTTTATATTTATAATATTGCGATTTTACATTTTACATTTTTTCATGGTATTTTTGCTGTCACGTGTTTTTGTGGTGGTAGAATCCAATATTATAACTTTACCAATGTAAGATGATCAGTAAACCCCTAATGGACCTGTCCACAGGTCATGTGGTGTATTGCAGTTGAACCCTAAGCATTTGAATAGGAATGGCAGTCTAAGAATCATAAATCATCCATTTTCTCTCTGCACTGAGATTTCTAATATCCCAGAATCACATATTTTAGTGCCAGTAAAAGCAGTAGCCAGTTTGTTTTTTTGTTTATTTTCTATAAATCTTTTTTTACATAGCATTTTTTATTTAACATAAATATTATTACATGTGATTTTACTGCATAAACCTGATTTCATCACACCCTCATCTTCAGTGTGTCCTCCTTTCACTTCTAGGGGTGACTGACTGTCCTATGCCATGGCTCCCCACATCATCACACCAGCAGGGGGCAGTGTGTCCTCCAATCACAACTAGGGGTGACTGTCCTATACCATGGCCCCCACATCATCACACCAGCAGGGGGCAGTGTGTCCTCCTATCACTACTAGTGTACAATGTGCTCAGCTCTTCCTGCTCTATAACATGCTGCCTGCAGGTAGGACACTATGTACAATGTGCTCAGCTCTTCCTGCTCTATAACATGCTGCCTGCAGTGTACAATGTGCTCAGCTCTTCCTGCTCTATAACATGCTGCCTGCAGATAGGACACTATGTACAATCTGCTCAGCTCTTCCTGCTCTATAACATGCTGCCTGCAGATAGGATTGTATGGACAATCTGCTCATCTCCTATGCTTGCAGATAGAACACTATGCAAAATCTGCTCAGCTTTTCCTGCTCTATAACATGCTGCCTGCAGATAAGATACTGTGCACAATCTGCTCAGCTCCTCGTGCTCTATAACATGCTGCCTGCAGATAAGACACTATGTACAATCTACTCAGCTCCTCCTGCTCTATAATATTCTGCCTCCAGATAGGACAATGTGCATAATCTGCTCCGCTCTTCCTGCTTCATAACACGCTGTCTGCAAATAAGACACTGGGGCAGATTTACTTAGCCGGTCCCTGCGCGACCCCCGAGCTGTGTTGTCCAACGAAGATAAAGTCTGCTGTGATTCACTAAGATTGTGCGCCTGATTTCCTGCATGTGTCGCTTCCCCGCTCAGGTCCCCGGCAGGGCCGGTTCTAGACAAAGTGGGGCCCTGGGCAAAACTAAAAGTGGGGCCCAAAATAAAACTATTTTATGACCAGTCACAGTCAGCAAGAGGCTCCCTTTAGTATGGTAAAACAAACTGTAATATGGGAGAATTTTATAGGAGATAGATGATAGGGAGATTGATGGGCAGCATGGTGGCTCTGTGATTAGCACTACAGCCTTGCAGCGCTGGTCAACATCTGCAAAGATTTTGTATGTTCTCTCTTTGTCTGCGTGGGTTTCCTCCGGGTCCTCCGGTTTCCTCCCACACTCCAAAAAATTACTGGTAGGTTGATTAGACTGTGAGGCCCATTGGGGAGAGGGACCGATATTTTCTGAAAGCAGACACTTGCCCCATTTTCAAAATTGCATCAAAGAGTTTATAGACATAGGCGCCTTCATGCAATTTTGATTCAAATTGAAACATTTTATAAAAAAAAATACTTAAAATTTGACTTTGATGGCAAAAAATTTGATCCAAACAGAAATGTTTACCTTCACATCTCCTAAATGTAATACATGGACATGTGTAGAGTTCACAAATATGCCCTATTGATATGGTCACATAAATAAATCCACATAATATCACTAAAACTGTAATAACTAGATATCTGATTTTCAGCTAGACATTTTTAGACAGTCTAAACCTCTCTAATTAGATAATAAAAGTCACTTTTAGATGTGCGCCATTGTATTAGCTGCACAATAACAGAATCCTCCGCGCTTCATAAGAATGAGAGTGAGAACGTCAGGTGTAAATAATGGAGGATGGTGTGAAATAAAAACTTTATTCCAGAACATGTGTGTGTTTTTGGTGTTACATATAACTTTATGGACATGTTCTGGTCACGGTGTAGTCACATTAGGCGAAGAGGATCGAATGTTCATCGTATCAGTCAATTTTCCCAACAAGAAAAAACTATCACAAAATAAAAGGGAATAAGAGAGAAAGGGCCACATTTATCACTTTTGTGCGCCTAAGTGTAGTAGTTGCGCCTAAATTCGGGCGCACTGTTTTCCAGAATTATCACAAGCTACAACCATCTGTGATAAGTATATTTTCTGCCTCTTATTAATCACTTTACTTTAACACAGTTTAGGCGCAATTTTGGCGTAATGTTAGATCCTGGCACTTACATGTGATCCTGCTACAAGCTCCTCTCTGCTTCTCCCACAGCCCAGAATGGAGATAACACTCACAGCAGCACCCAGGTGTGTGACACCCTGCACCCAGTGACCTCCTCAGCAGTGGCTTCTCCTGGAGGGGATCCCCAGTGCTGGTCTCCTGCTGCACCCCTGTAATTCTGCACAGTATCCCCCTCAGACACACTGGTGATACTGTGCAGAATTACATGGGGGACACTTGTATGTAGTATCTGCAACATTCTGCAACGTTCTCAGCTCTCTTGCTTTGAGCTCAGGATTCTGCAGAATGTTTTGTAAATAGAAGGTGATGAACTGTAAATAGAGTCTGCAGCTCCTGTCTGCAGAGCATCTAATATCTGTATGATCTGTTCTAGTGTCTGCAGAGTATCTAATGTCTGTATGATCTGTTCTAGTGTCTGGCTGAGCTTTGCTGCTAGAAATGAGCTGTTCTGCAAAGGGGCTCAGTGCTTTCTTCTCAGATAACGCCACCTTCGGGCTGGAGTGTTTTTGCGCCCATTTTTGCGCCTAAATGAAAAGTCGCAAGTGATGAATATCATAAGGCGCAGCAAAACATCTGGATTGCTAGGATAAATGAGGGAAAGCTGGTTATTTTTGCTGCGCAGCTAGTTTGGCAAAAATGGCGCAAAAAACGGTGCGCCTGAATGAAAAGGCCCAAAAACAACAGAAAAAAAACGATTGATACATGTGTCCCAAAGTGTGTTCTTCGATAGTTCTGCATAGAGAAGGGTTAAAAACATGAATATTACTTGATATTATCCATTCTCAAAATGTAGTAACATATAAAGTGAATATTTCCATTATCTGTGAGGTGCAGCAGCTCCTGTGTGCAGCAAATGCTCCCTGCAGCCTGATGGCTAAGAATCTGGAGGGGGCAACACTTCAGGGGGCTGTATCTCTGGCTCTGTAGCACACAGAACCTCACTTCTTTTTTCCTATGAAAGAAGAGGGTCTCCTCTTTTATATGAATTTAAATTTGTGTTTCTATGTTTTAGGAAAACGGAGATAATAACTGTTAAACTGCCATCGGGAGTGATTTTTATATATAAAAATGGCACCTGATATTCTCACTTTAAACCTGAATATCTCTGGATCCATAGCACCTAGAAACAAAATTCAAGATTAATTTGAAAGAAGAGATTCTCCTCTTCCAGGGGGCAGGGGGCCCTGGGCAATTGCCACCTTTGCCTACCCATAGCGCCGGCCCTGGTCCCTGGAGTTCACCTTCTTCTTCCCGGTTCATGTGCGTTCTGATCTTGCGACACAATTTGAATTTTGAATCCTGCGCTCAGTCCGAATCAGTTGGGTTGTTCGATGGCCACGCCCCTCGATTTGTGTCGCAAGTCGGCACCAAAATCAGATCGTGTGCTCCAAAAACCCCTGTTAAATGTGGCGCAAAGCGGAAATAGTTGGGAAACCCGACAGAAATGTGGTCCGTGGACCCTTAGTAAATGTGCCCCTCTATGTACAATGTGCTCAGCTCCTCCTGTTCTATAACATGCAGCCTGCAGATAGGACACTATGTATAATCTGCTCAGCTCCTCCTGCTCTACAACATGCTGCCTGCAGATATGACACTATGTACAATTAGCTCCTCCTGCTCTATAACATGCTGCCTGCTGATCAGACAATTTATACAAGTTTTCATTATATGGGACTTAGTGACAATAACAAAACATTAGATTTATAAAAGGAGACAATTAAGAAGTAGAAGATCTATGTTTCTGTCCTGTCATTGCTGATGTGGAGTCATGCGGAAGAACAAAAATCCAGTAAGATACAAACAACCCTGTAGGTGACAAAGATAAATCACATAATTAACGATAAAAGATGATAGATTTCTCTTAATAGGATCTCAAAGTGAGCCAAAAATATTAACTTTCAGAACTAATTAATCAAGATATGTCAACAACAGGTAACGATGACTGGAGCCCCTGCGTTACATTGTGTAATGACTTCTATATATATATATATATGTATATTACTTATTATTGAGATATTGGTAACAAATCCCTGACTGGAGCCGCGGCGCTAATTTCCCTCCGGCTCAGACAAATACCCATTACATAGGAAGCCAATTAAAGCCGAGCGTCTCTCTGTAACTGCACAAACATAGTTTAATTAGTCTTATATAACTTTATGGGATCCGTGTTTACTTAGTGTCTTGTATATTTCCTTTGTGCATTTGGCAGTTTGCAAAGTTGAGGGCGACTGCGAATGATCTGACTTTGTATCTGAGTGACGGCTCCATTATATGGCTGTCACTACCCGACATCTTAAAGTCGCTCACAGACCGGGACCTAACTAGAAAGATTGGGATCTATAGCCACCACTATGTACAGTTACCTCTTTGTTAAAAGGGTGATAACCCCATCCTTTAGTGTGCCCACAAGTTATAAAGCCCCTTTACGTGGCTCTTATGTCCTGCCTTTCCTTATGTTGACGCTAACTATACCACCCTGTCACACAGAAGCCTCCGCTCTCTATTGTCCCACCCACTTAAAATGTACCACTTTCTGTAGCACCCACCTTATATGTCCCTTTCTGTTGCCCCCCATCTTATGCCTCCTTTTCTGTAGTCTCCACCTTATACTTCCCTTTCTGTAGCCCCCCAATGTATACCCCCCCTTACATATGCCTCCCTTTCTGTACCCCCCTTGTGTATGGCCCCTTTCTATTGCCCTCCATCTTATGCCGTGTTAGTCACAGGTTATTGTCCAGTACTTGCCTTGCAATTAGTTTGTCAGTATCTTTACTCACCCGACTCTTAGACCTTTGATGTGTTGCCTGGATTTGGCTTTATCCACTCTCTTTTGTCTTGTCTTGTTTTATTCCAATGAAGACCAGAATTTTTTTTTTCTGTGACCCATTTTTATCCTTAATAAAGAAGGTTGTTTCCTGACTGGAGGTGGATATTTTCCCTCTTCTTTTGGACCTGCAGCGTCAGGTGTACTCCTGGCGTGGAGCAGAGATCCTGATCACTTATTGTCTGTTTGGCACTTCCCTATCATAGTCTCCTCTCTCCTTCTAGCCCTCGATCATCTAAGTCAAGACTTATTCTTAGATCTGGAGCTGTAGTAGCAACCTGGGTCCTTAACAGCCAAGACCAAACCGTTATGCAAGGGTCAGTGGTAAAAACCAAAGGGTAGCCATAGACACCGCCTTATGGACGGATGTCAGCCATAACTCGTAGGAAGTTCTGTAAACCTTTCCATACATTGTATCACAATATGTTGATGATTGTATGATGGTTTTCAGCTTTGGAGTTTGGACATATCCACCTGGTTGGTCTCTTGGCCACAATTAGCGATGAGAAAACCAGAACCCAGACTTCGGACACACAATATTTACTGTTCAGTCCGACTTCACTCAGACAAATGCAACCGACAAAGCCACAAGCGGCATCTAAAGGACGGTGCCCGACTATCATCAGAGACGATCCTTAGTAAAATGGCGGCGTGCATGCACTGCCAGCGCTTACATGCAGCTCAACATAAAGTTGTGCATATGTGGTGCATTCGGGTACCCAAACCCAAATCAGTCCACTCATCCCTAGCCACAATGTCAGGGGGCAATTCTGATCCATCACCAAGATCTTAGTTTTATTACAGAGATACTGAGAGATACTCAGGGCTGAATCTTGAGGGAGTTCTGAGGGTGTTGACCCAGTAGCCTCACGAGCCCAAAGGGCGTCTCTTCCCCATAGAAAAACACCAGTTCCACAAAAAATTCTGGCACACATTCTTCATTAATCCGGCACCCCCTGCACTGCTCCGACAGAGTGCACCAACTTTTTTTTTGGTGCGCCTTTAACATGGGACACGCAACGCAATTCTGTCAGATACTGCATGATAAATGTGGCACTCAGTCCGACCAGAACTGAATTTTGTATTGCGTTGGGTACAGTGCAGCGTGGACGCTGTATAAATACAGGTACTGAAAAGAACATGCGAAGTCTGACAGAAAACTGCAGGTTATTGTTCACAATGGGGCACATTTACTAAAGGCTTTCATGCTACACAATTCGACTGATTCGGACAAACCGCAGAATTTAAAAACGAAATTGTGTCGCAAGATCAGCACTTACATGCACCGGGAAGAAGATGGTGAACTCCGGCGGATCTCAGCGGGGGAAGCGACACATGCAGGAAATTGGACGCACGATCTTAGTGAATTGTGGTAGCTCCGAATCCTCGTCGGACATTCCGGATCGGTGTCGTTAACTGGACGGGTAAGTAAATGTGCCCCATTGTGCGTCATTGCGAGTTACTGTTAATGTCAAACAGGTGACTCTAATCCCTCCTTCTTCTCTGGTTCTTTCCAGGACTTTTTAATTGACTTAGGCTACATTCACACTACCGTATGTGGGACGTATGTACGGCCGATATACGTCCCCCACAGACGGCAATGGGCGCACGGCGCCCTATGGGAGCGGTACGGTGCAGCACTCATGCGGCACCGTACCGCTCCGTACCCCAGAAAAAGATAGGACATGTTCTATCCTTCTCCGTAGTACGGCGCCGTGCGCCATTACTTCCTATGGAGAGGGGCGGGGGTGAGCTGCGCTCACCTCCTCCTCCTCTCCCCGTGCACTGCCGTTGCCCGCTACGGTACGTACGGGCGGGCAATGCAGTGTGAATATAGCCTAAGAGTTACTCTTGTACTGATATATTTTATGCCTGATGAAGGCCTGACTCACAAAACGCGTCGCTAATACGTCAATAGAGTGAACCAGTTAATCCGATAATCTCGCTGGTCATTGAATTCTATGTCCTTTTCTCGCAGTGGGTTTTTGATTTGTTCACAGATGATGTAGTATAGTTGGGGATCTGGAACAGATTTGGAATTAGGAACCGGAACCTTAAAGGGGGTGGCCATTATAGCTCATGTTTTTTGTTTGTAAGGGGGGGGGGGCAGAATATGAGGTAAATATAGTGCTGTTCAGATTTCTTGATATGTAACGTGAAGACTCGGGTCTTTTACCTCATCAGCTGGAAATTCCTGACCATAAATGGCCGCAGATGGAGGGTCATGTGATCTCTAACTGGCGATTGTTGATGGACAGAAAGAGATCACATGACCCTCCATCTGCGGCCATTTTATGGTCAGGAATTTCCAGCTGATGAGGTAAAAGACCGGAGGCTTCACTTTACATATCAAGAAAATGGAGCAGAACTATTACTTGATGTATATTGGGAAATTACCTCATATCCTGCCCCCTGCACTTACACACATATTACAAAAACATGAGGTAAAGTGGCCAATCCCTTTAAAGTTACACATATGGGGGGAGATTTATCAGAAGTGTCTGAGGTAAAACTGTTCTAGTTACCCATGGAAACCAATCAGAGCTCAGCTTTCATTTTATAAACTGCTGTGGGAAAATGAAAGCTGGGCTCTGATTGGTTGCCACTCTGATTGGTGCTCTCAGAGACTTCTGATGAATCTCCCCTCAGTCCGTGTTATATAAGCAATTACAAAATGAGCTAGGGTCATCAATGGAAGATACCTTAAAGGGCCTCCACCGAACTGTAACCCCCACCTGATATAACCTCTATATACTCCCTGTGTATCTGGAGACTCTCGCTCCTGTATACATATTATAAAGACTCCCTGATATTTCAGATGTGAGATGTTTGCAGACATGAACCCAGTTAAATTGACTTGACTTTCTTTAAATGCAGCGACGTTGCAATGTGTCAGCTGGCAGATGATGGTAAATGCTCTGCCCTTTAATGTGGAGTGACAGATAAGCCTGGCGAGATCACCGGGAATTCAGAGTTGTCTTAGTACAGAGAGAGATGCATTGTTTGTGATTACATAGAAATATCAGCGGCCCGCAGCAGACAGCTCCCGCAGCAGAATTAATAGCAAGGTTCAATGCAGGCCAGGGAAATCACTAAACTCTGCTTATTACAAAATTGTATTTCCACCCTCGACCTCCGATCATGTAAGACACCAGTAATAACCGCTACGGACGTGGTCAAGCTCTACATAACGTTCATGACCACATGGTGAACACAAAAGGAACTTCAATCTGTTGAAAAACCTGGCAATGAGTGTTTCATTATTCTGCACTGCCTCCGCTGGATAAAGGGAGTATTACAGATTGTCCATTGTAATCAATAGTTTGCCTGAGTAATAAAGGACAGGTCAGGTCCTCCAGATCGGGAGACGACCACTCTGACCCAGAGATGAGGATCCTGGACAATGATCTCCTTTATTTTTAACTAAGAGTTTTCTAATAGGGTACATTAAAGGGGCGCTCCAGGAATTAACATTTTTCTGTTTACAGAACTGTATGAGGACAAAAAGCGCTCCCGTGCTATATTGGGGATAAGCCGAAAAAATAATTTCAAATGCAATACTATTTGGGGGTATGGGAGGAGACAATTTGATCCATGATGACAGGGCTGATGCACCGCCGCCATTTAAGTGCCCTGAGCCCTCTCCGTACATCCCATACGTAATGTAGTCTTTATTTAAGGGGTTGTGCAAGGAGAGAAACATTGGGGCAGATTTACTTACCCAGTCCTGTCACGATCCTGCAGTGCGTTGTCCAACGAGGATTCGGGTCCCACACGATTCACTAAGGTCTTGCGCCTGAGTTCCTGCATCCATCGCTTCTTCGCCGAGGTCTGCCGGGGTTCACCTTCTTCTTCCCGGTGCATGTAAGTGCATGTCTTGCAACACAATTCTAAATGTTAAAACCCATGCATAGTCCGAATCAATTGGGTTATCCGGCGGCCACACCCCCCAATTTCTTTTGCGTGCAAGCCAGTGCCAATACGCCAAAATCCAATCACGTGCGCCAAAATACCGGGGCAATTTGGCTCAAAACGGAAATCGCTGGGAAATCTGATGAAAATGCGACCCTTAGGCTGCATGCACACTGCCGTGAGCCCGCCGCACCGTAGCACGGCGGGCACACGGCAGCGTGGGGAGAGGAGGAGGAGGTGAGCTCAGCTCACCCCCGCCCCTCTCCATAGCGATGTATGGCCGTGGCGCCGTAATACGGGAAAAGATAGAACATAGAAGTGTATGGGGGCTGTATATACGACCCCCATACTGTAGTGTGAATGCAGCCTTAGTAAATGTGCCCCATTTTGTGAATGGGCTTATAATGTGATCAAAAAATAAAAGAAGCAAGAATGACATCTTATATTATACATCTCCTGTTCAGTTGCCCACTATATCACACCCACTGAATGACCCCAGTTCTCCTGATCAATTTGGTGGTTGTTATATTCAAATCCGTCCATCCATTGAAAAGATATGGCCCCCGGAGTGTGAATTAGCTGATATCATCAAATGGGGTGGTAACCTTTATTTATAGACACACCCACACTGAAAAGCAAACACCCACTTCACTAGTATGCGATAACTAACATACGATCTTCCGGAGCCCATATCTTCTGAAAAGATGGACGGATTTGAATGAAACAAACGCCAAATTGACCAGTCGCAAAGCGACAATCACATGAGGTTTATCATGGTGCATTTTGTACCTGGTGACAAGTCTCCTTTAAGAGGGATAGGATTCAATCATGGGCTCCCCCTTTAAATTTTTGCATTGCTGTAGATTAATCTTGTTTCAGAAGAGACACAGGAACATTCATCAAATACTAATTTTTTTTCTAAATCCTAAAAGTGGAGATTGTTTTCCGCAGCGGGAGGAACGATGTGAAATGTAACCAGCTTTAATTACCTGCGACACAAAGCGTTTTATTTTTCATTTAACATTTATCAGATTTACAGAAAAAAGGTAATTTTCCACGCCAACAATTACATTATCATCTGTAGATGAGTGCCTGAAACAATGTAACAAACCGTATTCATTGCCTGATTCAATAAAGCGGAAGACACCGGCAGAATACCGAACCAGCGGCGGATGATATGGAGCTTATACAAGTGTGCGGAAAATTAATGTGTAAATTCTATAAATATTAATTGGATATTCTAATCTATGCGCCATGCGGGTAACCTCTCTCTTTTTTAATGGTGAATTGTGTTGTGGAGTCACTTGGGCATTGCCGCGGTCTATATTGAAATTTATTTATAATCAGTTCACATTGAGATGACTTTACCCACTTGTCATAGTCTGTAGGACTTCTCCCGGGCTGCACCCGTTGTGTCACACTCACTTACCCACTGCTAACTTTTCTAGTTTTAACGAAGTATTCCCACAAAGACAAGATTCTTAAATTTACTCAGGATAACGAAATATCACATTCTCTAATTCACTGTTATTATCAAAAATACAACATTTCACCAATATAATTCCAACCTGTCTCTATCAGTCCTGGTGTACACAATTTCTGTTGCCCCAGGTTCTGACCGTTAATCGGAAGTCTGAGGCTGCACTGAGCTCCTCTCTGCACCCCCCACAACCTTGCATTCCAAGATAAACTCACACACAGATTTCCCGCCAGCAAACAGCAGTGTGAGGAGACTCAAGCTTCAGATAACTTCTTTATCCAGGGTGGAAGGGGGGCACAGCAGAGCTGACAGTGTAAGTTATGGCTGAGATGGCAGAGCTGAAAATGTCATTGAGAGTTATATCCATCTCATGGATCTCATCTTCTCTCATCTCTTATGTGTCTCATCTCTCTTTCTATGTGTCAGATGCTAGTGAATATTCAGAAGCTAAATGAAAGTGTAGATAAACCCCGTGCTATGATAATCTAAGCACATTGTCAGCACACAGCATCTCATAGCACAGTGGGATCACGAAGTGTCTGCTTAGAGAGTTCCCACTCTGGAATCTTACACTGACCATCACTGAGTGATAGGAGCTAAAACAGCAATAAAATTGAGTAAAATTGTAAAGTAAGGGGTTAAAAATTATCTCTTTCATGTAAACATCACTAGGGGATTGGATTTTGAGAAACTTCTGCCATCTTTAGTAATGAAGTATTAACTTTGTAAAACAGCCAGAGCTGCTGAGGCTAATGGCGCCCGTGCACCTCTCGTGTTCCCCTAGTTTTAATTTATGCACCCCCCCCTCCCCCATTGCAAGCCTTATTCTTCTCCCAGCCGGTCACATCAGAGCTGCCACGTGGAAAAAGCGGGGCGTGTGCTCTCTCCTAGTTCTCGGCTGGGAGCAGGAGGAGGCTTGCAGAGGGGGGTGTACATAAATTAAAAGCCAGGGAAGCCGAGAGGCGCCATTAGCCTGAGTGCCTCTGGCTGTTTTACAAAGTTATAACATAGTTATTAATGGTGCCAGAAAACTTCAGGCATCCAATTTTTTTTTCCGCGTGCTGATTCGCTGACTCACCTGTTGCATGTTATGGTGATTGCTTGTAGTCCGGAGAGGAAAGGGTGTAGTCCAATGCTTAACTTTGCATAGTTTAGGTATCAATAAGGATTAGAGATGAGCGAGCACTAAAATGCTCGGGTACTCGTTACTCGAGTCGAACTTTTCCCGATGCTCGAGTGCTCGTCTCGAATAACGAGCCCCATTGAAGTCAATGGGAGACCCGAGCATTTTTCAAGGGGACCAACAAAATGTGTCATTTTATTGAGATATAAGGAAGTCAGTCCTGTTTTTTTTATTCAATGGAATATTTGTGGAACTTCAAAAAGAGAGAATGACCCGTGTTAAACATCTGCAATGTGTTCTTCACACATAGGGGGTCATTTACTAAGGGCCCAAATCGCGTTTTTTCCGTCGCGTTACCCGAATATTTCGGATTTGCGCCGATTTTCCCTGAATTGCTCTGGGATTTTGCCGCATGTGATTGGATTGTGGCGCATCGGCATGCACGCGACGGAAATCGGGGGGCGTAGCCGTAACAAAACCCGACAGATACGGAAAAACCGTCGTATTTTTTTTTAAAAAGTGTCCCTTGACACGCGCTTACCTGCACCCAGGGTAGGACGGTGAACTTCAGTGAACTCCGACGGACTTCAGCGCAGCAGCGACACCTGGCGCACTACCGTAATGAATCACCGGAAGACCCGAATCCTCCACAGAGAATGTGCCGCTGGAACGCGACAGGACTGGGTAAGTAAATGTCTTCTGATAAGTTAGAAGATGTAGGGAAACATCTGCAATGTGTTCTTCACTGAAGAAATGCGACTGATATATATCATCTGTACTTACAGACAACATTTGCCTTGAACTGTGCACAGGTCTGCCACCTGCTGGTCATTCATCCTTATAATCAGGTGCGCCTTATACTCCGGTGCGCCTTATAGTCCAAAAAATACTGCTTTTAATGTTTCCCTAATAAAAGTTTGGGATTTTTACCTATTTTTGTTTTGCCTGGTGTCTATGGATCCCCTTCCTTCTTTCATATAATGATCGTCTCCAAGAACGGACCGGATTGTTACCATCGTAGCACGCCGTTCCTGAGCTTAATACTGCCCCCGAGGTACAAGAATTTAGTACGTTTTGAAGGAATTCTCTGAGAACTGCAATCTCTTAGTGTTTTTAACATTTAGTCAAAAAGTATGCAGGGGACGGAGAGAGCAGGACTTCCAGCTGTGTTACTTTCTCCGGAGATTATCATTGTGCTGAATCTCTCTACACCCCGGAAAGTGACACCTTGTAAGGTGTAGAGCTCAGCTCTCAGGTCGGCAGGGGGAACCACGAGGTGGAGAGAGGTGTTAATTATAACCCAACACATACTTACAGCACAGATTGACTGATTCACGTTACATTACACATGATAACAATAACCCGGCCCAGAGAGCTCATTATCAGCATCTCGTACCAGAAAGTAAGTGAACCCTTTGGAATGACCTGGATGTTTGCATGGAAAAGTTTTCAGTCACACCATAGACAGACACAATGGGGGTCATTTACTAAGGGCCCGATTCGCGTTTTCCCGACGTGTTACCCGAATATTTCCGATTTGCGCCGATTGTACCTGAATTGCCCCGGGTTTGTGGCGCACGCGATCGGATTGTGGCGCATCGGCGCCGGCATGCGCGCGACGGAAATCGGGGGACTTTATTAATCCCAATCTGTGTGTTGGTGAGCGCTTCGTATGTTTGGGCAATGCCCGCACTTAGCTGACTCAGTAATACATAAATTGGCGTAGTCGGCAGGATATCGGAAGCGATATCTAAAGAACCATAGGGGATATCCTAAAACTAACTACATAGGGTGGAAGCATATTGGACACCGTACATTAGTGCAAATTTTTGACAATTGGCACGGTGCCAAGATGTTCCGGAAAAAGAAAGATACCAAAACCATGCCACATGTAGACGTCCCGGGCTGGTCCCAGGCTCCGTACGATAATGTGGTGCAGGAATTGTGTAGTTCAGGATTGTTGGAACCATGGGAAGCAAAATTAAAAGGGTCAGAACCCCTCGATCTAGTACACATACTAGAGGAGGTCCCTGTTAGGTCAGGTGATGCAGTAATCCCTCGATCTAGTACACATACTAGAGGAGGTCTCTGTTAGGACAGGTGATGCAGTAGCCCCTCGATCTAGTACACATACTAGAGGAGGTCCCTGTTAGGACAGGTGATGCAGTAACCCCTTCATCTAGTACACATACTAGAGGAGGTCCCTGTTAAGTCAGGTGATGCAGTTGCTTTAGGCAGACATTGTTGGATATTGGCAAGTGCCTACAGACGTATGCATGAGCGCAATCAACAACTTCATAGGAAAGAGTCTCAGTTAGAGCAGAAACTGAGTTGGGAGGGAAGAAAGTGGTGTTGGAGTGTAATACCCGCCTTCTGAATGATAAACTACAGCATTATAAGAGCATTGCAGAAAATACTGCTGTAAAAATAGCCCAGAATAAATACAGGAAAAGAAAGGGCAAAGTTAACAAAAACAAGGTGCACAAAATTATTGCAGAAGCCTCAATAGATTGGAATCCAGATAAGTGGGATGGGGATGTGTGGGATTCTTCCTCTAATTCAGAATGGGAGGACCCCCCCAGACCCTGTAATAGACCCCCCCGAGTGTGTTAGCCAAACCTATCAGAAAAAGATTAGAGAGAACAGGAGAAAGTGAGATGCAGAGGTTGGTCAGAGTAAGTGAATATGGAGGAACGGGAGTAATGCTGGATGAGGGAGATGTGGGAAAGTTTATCACTCTATCCAAAGACCCTATTACACAGTGTTCTTTTAAGACCTACTTTGTGGATACCGGGATAAGGGTGCAGAATTTACTTTTAAATTCTGGCTCACTGTTTCCAGAACAGGTATCCGGCAGAGTTAGATTTGCCGTTGAATGAGAAACCCTGGTATACTATAAGGGATGGTCTTGAGAGACTAAAAGAGGAGGCAATGCGTAGCGCCTTATCTGTATTAGGGATGGAAGATGATTTTCTGAACTACCCTCTCACAGCCAGCATAAGAAATAGTAACACCTCCAGCATATAAAGCAGTCATTTTAACCCTTACGGTAGCAATGACTGGAGAAGCTATTAGCACAGTGTTGGCCAGAATGAGAAAGTTGCAAGATATGAGAGATTCGAAAGAGCCTGCAGCCCCCAAACACTCGGGGAACAGTAAAGCTTATAACTCAGATTGGAGGAAAAAACAAGAAGGGGATTCTAGTAGGGTCTTGTAGAAAAAATATGTTCCAAGCTCTGCTGAAAGCTGGGGTGAAAAAGGAACATATCGATGGGAAGGAAACTCAGGAATTATAGAGAATGTATAAACAAAAAGTATTATCAGTAAAAAAGGCTAGCACAGGAGAGCCCTAAAAGAAGGATGTTCTTAAACCATAGGAAATTTCTTGGACAGATTATCAAGCTGTGTATCCTTGGGAGGAACTGGCGGCCGCGGTTGCAACCAAGGTAACACAAGAAATGAAGAAAAAGTCATTAATCACTGATTTAGGATCAGATAATGAAACAGCATGAGTAGCCAGCCAAACCCCTGTGTTTATAAAAAGAGATGATCACCCCTATGTTAATCTTAGCATCCACTGGAATGGGGGTAATGTTCAAAGAGTCCCATCTTTGATTCGTACGGGGACGGAGGCTACTTTAATATGTGGAAATCCCTACAAATTTAAAGGTCCTAAAGTACAAATAGCAGGATTAGGTGGTAAGGTGATTACAGGGGTACAAACCAAAGTGGCCCTTAAAATAGGCAACTTGCCTATTAGAAACTACCCCGTTTTGGTGGTCCCGATACCAGAATACATTATTGACATTGATATTCTTAAAGGGATAACACTACATTTGAAAGAAGGAAAATTTGCATTTGGGGTAAGAAAAACGGAAAATTAAGCCGGTATTGGTAGGGAAGGTATAAATGCCCCCAATACATATTCTCCCAGCTTCTAAACTAGTTGCCTTGAAACAGTATCGAATTCCCAGGGGATACAAATAAATTGTTGAATACACCCCTACTACTGTTTTTCATGTTGATGCTGTACCAACCGATTCACTTGAACGTTTGTTTAATTCCAAAGCAGATAAACAAGCAGCGATCAGAACAGCAGACACTTCTTCCAAAAAGAAAAGCAATCATGGCTTCAGGGTACACAACAAAAGTGGGCACTTGGGAGAAAAAGCTACTTACAGGTGGGCCCAAGAGAGAGGAATTCCTCTAACCCTTGACATAATTAAAGGTACCATCCAGAATTGCCCAATATGTCAACATACCCAGAAAAGAAGTGCCCTACACAGTAATGGGACACATAGGTCGAGGACAACTACCAGCTCAAATTTGGCAAATTGATTTCATTGGCCCTCTGCCAGAAAGCAGGGGATGCAGGTATTTGTGTACGGCAGTGGATACATACTCAGGATTGAGGGTAGGATTTCCTTGTAAATCTGCCACTCAATGGAGTACACTGAGAACTTTGGAAACTGTTACCCAGTATTATGGAGTCCCGTTGCAGATGCAATCAGACAATGGGTCACATTTTACTGGAGAATAGGTCAAAAAGTATACACAAGACAACAACATCCACTGGGTATATCATATGCCTTACTATCCTCAAGCAGCAGGGTTAGTGGAAAGGATGAATGGGTTGCTTAAAAGCACCCTAAAGAAGCTAAACCCGTCAGACAGTGCATATGGGCAATGGAAGGATCACCTTAGTGAGGATCTACAGATTTTAAATAATAGGCCCATTACTGATTCAATGACTCCTTTAATGAGGATGTTGACCCCTAATATCACTGTAAAAGTTAATAATATAGTAGATTCACTGCTGTATAAGAAAATTCAGGAGAATGCAGTTACACCCATTCGAGCTACACCACTGTCGGCAGGTTTGGATCTCAGCTCAATGGAGGTAAATCTTATCTCCTCAGGTAAGGTTAAGGAAATAGCCACTTGTTTGGGATATAAAATTACAAAAGTTCACTATGAGCAAATAGTCACAAGATCTAGTTTAGCTCTGAAAGGATGTGTAGTGTTGGGAGGCGTAATTGATGAAGATTATCAGGGTGAGATGATCAACTTGGGTACAGAGAAAAACCAAACAATTGCCCAGTTATTGCTTATTCCCATCAATAATGCTACTCCAAAAGAAGGGTCTGTCCCATTAGAAGTTAACATAAGGGGAGATAAAAGTTTTGGCTCTTCTGATGCTACCAATTTTGGAGCTAAAATATGGGTTCTACATAACCAGGGGCGGACTGGCCATTGTACCCACCGGGAATTTTCCCGGTGGGCCGGTCGGTCCTGGGCCGGTCTGGGGCCGGTCCGGAGCTTCTCCGGGGCCGGCCCGCACTCCCTCCCTACAACTTTTGATTTAATCTATAGTACCTGCATCGTACGATCGTACGATGCAGGTACTATTAATTAGTACACAGACGCAGCGCAGCACCGCTGCTTCTGCGTCTGTGTATACATTCAGCTACACAGGTCGCGCAATTGACTTCATTGCGCGACCTGTGTAGTGTGGAGGAGGCTGACTTACCAGCTGTCAGCTGTCCAGTCGCCTGCCTCCGTGTAGCTCCGCGGCTTGGTGTAAGAGGCGCGGAGCAGTGACGTCACTATCCCGCGCCTCTGCACCAAGCCGCCGAAGACCGAGGGAAGACGGGAAGAAACCTGCTCCAAAGAGGTGAGTATTATGTGTTTTTTGTTTTTTTTTTAAATTATAGAATGGGGGGCTTTATTGTATATCGGGGAGGGGGGGATTCATTATATGGCAGGGGGGCTTTATTGTATATCGGGGAGGGGGGGGATTCATTATATGGCAGGGGGGCGCTATTCTATATCTGGGACTGGCAGGGGGAATTAATTATATGGAAGGGGGGCATTTTTCTATATCTGGGGCTGGCAGAGGGCATTAATTTTATGCCTGAGGCGGCCAGGGGGCGTCATTGGTTGGCTGGGGGGGGGAGGGGTGGGGGGGGGGGGGGGGGGGGGGGGTTGTTGTATAGCTGGGGCTGGCAGGGGGGCATTAATTATATGGTGGGGGACATTATTCTATATCTGGGGCTGGCAGGGGCATTAATTATATGTCTGGGGCAGGGGGGGGGGCATTAGTCCATATCTAGGGCTGGCAGGGGGCATTAATTATATGTCTGAGGCGGGCAGGGGGCATTATTATATGTCTGGGGCGGGCAGGGGGCATTAATTATATGGCGGGGGGCATTATTGTATATCTGGGGCTGACAGCGGGCATTAACTATATGTCTGGGGCGGGGGGTCTTATCTATATCTAGCGGCTGGCAGGGGCATAATTATTGGCGGGGGCTTAATGTTTATTCTGGGCCTGGCAGGGGCATTTATTATATGTCTGAGGCGGCATTGGGGGCATATAATTGGTATTATTGGCTGGCGGGCAATAATTATACGTCGGGGTATTGGGTGGGGGGATTTTTCTATATCTGGGCTGGCAGGGGGCATTAATATCTTTGTGGGTCGGGCAGGGTGTAAAATTTCTATGTCTGTGGTAGGTTGATGGGCATAAATTCTATGTCTGGGGTAGGTCTGTGGGGCCATTACTTATATGTCTGGGGTAGGTTGTTATCAATATGGTGCACTTTTGTTGTGGGTATACTACATATTTTCAACAGCAGGGGGCTCTATTACAGTTTTGGGGCACATTATAGGTTGTAGCAGAAGAAGGGACAATGGGAACGTGCAAGAACATAAGAACATCTGTGTGTAAAACTCTGCAGGAAAGCTGTGTACCTGGAGTAAGAACAAGGAGATGGTGGAACTAATGGAGAAGATGAGGAACGAGTACAATCCGGGGAGACGTACACCTGATGTCTCTGGATGTAAATAGTGAGATCTCGTGTGTTTGCTGTAAGCTGTATAGGTAATACTGATTTTTTTCATGTTCTCTTTCTGTGTATATATTAGTACTATAGTAGTTTATATTCGGCCTGTCCATAGGGGGCAGTAGTTATAGTAAGTTATATTCCTGTACATAGGGGAGGGGCAGTATTTAGTATTTATATGCTTGTACATCAGGGGCATATATAGTAAGTATATTCCTGTACATAGGGGGCAGTATTATAGTAGTTTCATATTCTGTACATAGGTGGCGTATTATAGTAGTTATATTCTTGTACATAGGGCAGTATTATACGTAGTTTAGATTCCTGTACATAGGGGGCAGTATTATAGTAGTTATATTCCTGTCATAGGGGCAGTTTCTAGTAGTTTATTCTTGTACAGGAGGCAGTATTATAGTAGTTATATGCTTGTACCTAGGGACGTAGTATAGTATTATATTCCTGTAACCTAGGGGGCAGTATTATCGTAGGTTTATATTCTTGTACAATAGGGAGCTTTATTATAGTATTATATCCTTGTACATAGGGGGCAGTATTATGTAGTTATATTCCTGTACATAGTGGCATATTTAGTAGTTCTATTCTCTTGTACATAGGGGCAGTATTATAGTGTCTATTTCTTGTACCTAGGGGGGCGTATTAAGTAGTTTTATATTCCGTACATAGGTGGCAGTATTATAGTGGTTCTAATTCTTGGTACATATGGGCATATTATAGTCGTTATTTCTTGTACATAGGGGACAGTATTAATGTATTATATTCTTGTACCTAGGGGCATATTAGTAGTTTATAATTCTTGTACATAGGGGCCAGATAAATTATGTAGTTATATTCCCTTGTACTTGGTGCAGTAATTAATAGTAGCTTCTATATATATAGTTTAGTTGGCTGGTATATGGAGAAGGTATTGTAGTAGTATTTATTTGTATATAGAAGGCAGGATTGAATGTGTATATTGTAGCATTATTCTTGTCATATGAGGCACGTATCATATATTATTTCCTGACTGTACATGGTAGGCACAGGGGAAGCCTACTTTAAAGGCTTATCGGTTGTGTGTTCTTGCATCATCTTATTTCCCTGCTTCGAAGGTACACATTCTTGTACCGCTCATTAGATTCCTTTAATTCTCACGCAAAAGACTGTACTCTGTTTTGCATTTCTCTATAGAGGCCAATCTCCTACCAACAATTTTTCTCGTTGCACGATTTACCTACGCAGCTCCTTTATCCACCACACCCACTTGTTTGACTTCCGCCGTTTAAATGGCGGCCACTTTATATTTTTTTTTTCCAGCGGCCATTTTTAAATTCCCAGTCCGCCCCTGTAATAACCAGGTACCGCCCTCTCCCACCCAGAATGATAGCAGTGGGGTAAAAGTCTAGAATTGTCCTTGTCTGACTCATGGAGTCCTGGAAGTTCGAAAAGGTGGAATACTGTTCCAACCAGGAAAAATGGTAACTTAAGAGAATCGGCATGAAATATAATGTTTGTGCCTTCGTTTCATCCTTAGTACGTACTCCCTTAACTATGGAATCCTGGGGAGGCGCGGTATTTGGCCGAAGCTAAAATCCTTGAAGCCTGGTGCCTTATTGGAAAAGACTAACATCACCACACAGGATGGGGAAGTGGAAAGGAAATCCTAATCGAATCACCTAGGATAATGTTCACCTGCTTTTGGGGGCAAAGAAACTGGTTGGTCTGCTGATATATCTTTTGAACAAGGACAAGGTTGGAAGAGGACCACACGGAATCTCCAGCAATCCTCTTCTATGTTTAGGCTTTTTGGTACTTTGATTCCTGAACCAGACAATTTGAATACAATCATTGATTCTAAACCCCGCTATCAATGAAAATGTTGTACAACAGCTACAACAGTCAAATGCAATGTGCTATGTGCCTCCTAGTCCTAATAACAAAAGTAGATCCAGACATATTAACGAATATCTTCTCCTACCTAAGTAACAAGAAAAAGGTAACAGAAGAGACTTGGTGTGATATTTTACTGGAGAAAGGACGGTTGCAGTACCTGCGTTCTCTCAATGGATTCTTTATATTCGAGACTATAGCCAACAGCTAGCAGTCCAGCTGGCAAAAGGCATCTCCAGGACAATGGATGCCTCACCTTTATTGGCCAAACCTTGGCTGACCCTAAGCCATGATCTGTGGACACTTTCTATCAATGGCACTTCGTTATGAGACACTGTACCATATTTAGAGGTGTTAGAGGGTTAGTACTGGCACAGTTTTGAATTTCACTCTAGTATTATGCCGAGTAGCCTATACTATAATACAACACAGCATGATGCTATACAAACTGAAGTTGACTGGGATGGAAGACCGCAGTGTGGCCGCCACGACGTGTTTTAAAACTGCCAATACCGAGTCAATCATGGACTCAAGATTGATGCTCCAACAATGATTACATATTATAGATGGTATACATAATGATACTACATGTAACCAACTGGTAAAAATATGCTTGTTCCCCAAATCTTGTAGTTCAATATTTTCTTATACTGTTGGGGCCCCAGGAAATCTCCAGCCATTATTGGGATGCAGGAGTTTCCAGGGGACCCTTCACTATAGATCACAGCATAATCAGATTATCTTTTTGCAATGACACATTAGAGGGAAAAAGGATTTGTAGATATTACAATCCAAGACTGTAGGATATGCTTGTTCACAGGGTACTCTATTAATTGCGATGTAAATGTTACTATATTGTCACCATCTAATCCTCAAGTTTTAGTGAAGTAGCCCCTCAAACAACCAAAATATGTGTTGTTCATCTAATGTTCCTGTTATTCAAGAATGGAAAAACCCCTTTGTGTAGATGCATTGAAAAAGCATCTGTTTGTTCTAGTTTGGAAATATAAACCTTCGTCGTTGTTACTTCTTATCACATCATATCCCTAAAGATCGAAATGGACTCCATCTTACTCTAGAATGAGTCAGTCATGGATCTCTTGAATTTGAATAGTTAAAACTAACTAATCCACACATTCAAGTTTGCTGACAATCAATTGAGTTCAACAATCTTGAATAAAGTGAGCCATACAGATTAGTTCACAACAACTATATAGCTGACTAAAATAGTTACAGATGGGTTCTTAATCAATCCAGAGTCATCACATTTCACTGTGGGACTTATCATGGGGATATCTCCATTGTCAGAGAGGATCGTAAATTGGTTTCGATACACTGCTGCATTGTAATTGCTATTATTGCCTACATTACATTTATCTCTTCCTCGGAAACTTTGCGTATATGACTTATTAAATGTGCTTTATCCCGACCACGGATGTTGTCCATGTCAATAGAGAATACATCAATATCTACAATTGTCACAGGACCGATTGTGTTACAAAATGTGAAAGCATTGGAGTGTGAATGATAATTACATCAATTAGAGATGTGACAATGTGGCCTAATTAAGTGTTCTAATAAGGACTAATACAAAATGGAAGGTAGAAAACCTTGTCCTTGTCCCTCATCCTGTGTTGCATTGTACACGCAGGTTTAAAACGCGAAGAGCCCTCACCGCCTTCTGCCACCAGGAACAATAACAAGTCTTCTGCACATACCAGCGCCCTCCGTGACATCATTGTACTACCAATATTTCCACAAGATGACTGCTTCGTGACGTATCTAGTACGGAATCATGCCTGTTCATTTCACTGTTCACAAAATGATGCGTCTGCAGTTCTAAAATAGATAAGTCCTTTGTTTAGAATTATGATATAAAGTCAAGGGCCCTGTCCTCCGAACAGGATTGGCAAGGGCTCATTTGCCACGCTGCTGGGAATCAGAAGAACTGTACACTGTATCAGTGTCTGTGATGTGATCCAGCGAATTTTCCTTGCTCCTGCGCCGGTCACCACGCACGCATTGGATAGTTATGCCTATTCAATATCCCCGGTAAGTATTGAGATGCTTAGCTGTCTAATTAATATGTATCTTCAGATTATATAAGCAATAATTGTTAATATGTTATTCAGCAAATAAGATATATGTTTAGTATTAAGATAAATTGGTATTGACCGTAGTTCCCTTCTAATTATGTAATTAGTGAGCGCAGTACCGTAAGGAGCTCAGGTCCACCTTATTTTTGACAGGCAATACACCACCCCGACGACATCCCCAGCGCAGAAGGCATAACCGCCCGACATCGCGAACACAAGAACACAACAAGCAGAGGGTAAAGGGAAAGTATTGTCTTTCTTATGATGCTTGTGTATATCTGTGTATAATGTTATAAATGTGTGTCTCTTGGTATATACTGTATATATGGCGTGTATGTATCTATGTGTGTAATATGTATATCTTTGTGTATATGTATATCTTGTGTGATCTGTGTACATAGTGTGTATCTTGTATATATGTGTTTATATTTATGTATATGCATGTCATGTGTATTGTTTCCTTTGGGTATATGTATGTCTATGCGTGTCTATATGTATAATATATGTGTGTATATGTATATATCTATATGTGTGTGTATCCTGATATAATTGTTGGGGTTTATGTATATATATATATATATGTGTGTATCTGTATATATATGTGTGTGTATATGTGTATATATATGTGTGTATCTGTATATATATGTGTGTGTATATGTGTATATATATATGTATCTATCTATCTATGTGTGTGTGTATGCTGTATCTACTGTTTGATATTTATCAGGGCTTCTATTTGTACTACTGGTGTACTCTCTGTATATGCATTTTATACTATTTGGGTGTACTCTGTATCTCTGTTATGCTAACACTGGGGTAGGCTGTATTCATTTTAATTATCTAACTGGCGGTACTGCCTGTACCATTTTATACTACACTGCGGTATGCTGTAATTCATTTTTGTACTACATGGCGGTACGCGTAATATTCCTTTTAATAACTACATGGCTGTACCGCTGGGGGGTATGCATTTTATACTAGATGGCGGCACGCTATATGCTTTATGTACTGGCGGCCATGGCTGTATGCATTTTATACTACTTGGCGCATGCTGTAGCATTTTATACTCACTTGCTGCACGCTGTATGATCTTATACTATGCATTTTATACTATCGGCACGTGGTATGCTTTTTAATACTACGTGTGGCATGCTGTATCATTTTATACTACATGGCGGCACGCTGTATGCCTTTTAATACTACATGCTTACGCTGTAGGTTATTTTATTACTACATGGCGGCACCTTATGATTTAATTATACTCCATGGTGGCACGCTGTATTGCATTTTTTACTACATGGCGGCACGCTGAATGCATTTTATACTACATGCGGTACTCTGTAGCATTTATACACATGGGGTACTGCTTGTATCATTTATATCTACATGGCAGTTACGTTGTATGCATTGTAGACTACGTGGCGGCACTCTGTATGCATTTTATCCTATTCGGCACGCTGTATGCATTTATACTATGCGGCACGCTGTATGCATTTAATACATGGGCACCTGTATGCATTTTATACTACATGGCGCGGCACGCTGTATGCATTTTATACTATGCGGCAACGCTGTATGCATTTTAATCCTATGCGGCACGCTGTACTGCATTTTATACTACCTGTCGGCACGCTGTAATGATTTTATACTACTGGCGGCACGCTGTATGCATTTTAATCCTACATGGCGGCACGCTATAATGCATTTATATACATGGCGGCATGCCGGGTATGCATTTTATACTACTTGTCGGCAACCTGTATTCATCTTATACACAGGCAAGTACACTGTAGCTTTTACTACTATGAGGCAGGCTGTATCATTTTATACTACATGGCCGTCTACGGCGGTAAGCTTTTACACTATGCGCAAGCTGTATGCATTTATACTAGAAGTGCTGCCTGTATGCATTTTGTCATTGCTTTATTTTTTCACCAAACCAATGACTGGATCTGGTCCTGCACACTCCGGATTAATTACATATATGGCGGGTGGGGGGGGCGTCTCTAAATGGCCGGCTTCAGGCGCAGACAGGCTAAGGTACACCCCTGTTTGAGGAAATTTGCAGGAGGCCGTCCAAGAGATGGTCTTCGGGCTTTCCCAAGATCTCTCTGCGGCCGACGCCTTCTAGTCCACAAGGAAGAACACTGATCTCTCACGGTCTTCATGTCCAGACCTCTTTTTACCACAAAGAGTGGAGTCCGCCTCAGGAGTAAGGAGAGGAGATTGCAGATAGAAGCAGGCAGCATTTTTGGGATGATCGCTAAGTGAGAGGAATGTAGAGTTTATAAAGGATTTTTATGCCTTTATTATCTAGCTGGATCTCATTTGGACGTATCTGTATGACAACCACACCATTGTCACCCGGAAGAAGACTGGAGGAGGACCTGCGCTCTTATCACTTGGGTCTTTGGTGTGGACCGCCTGAGCTGGAGCCTGACGTGTCTGTTCTTAAAGTGCTTGAGGTCCTACACCAATTCCTTCCAACCGCCGGAACCTTTCCCAAGGCATGGACAAGAAGATGTGGTTGTGGAATTCAATTAGGTAGCGAAGGTACCGCACTCATCCAGGTTACGTGGTGCTTAAAAATTGGGATTCCTCTAGTCTACTTGGTTCAATGTGTAAGATCCATTTTTGGCACACCAATGGTTCTTTGTTGGTATTTTACTTTTTATTACAGTGAAAATTTCTCAGCATCTGAGCATTCACCTTAAATAGCTTTATGTCACAAACATTTAGTAGATCAATCCAAATTACAATGTTTTCGTAATCACAACCTTTGTCAGTATGATCTAATTGTGTTTCAAACGCATGTAAGAGGCACAGGTGAGCAGGAAGGGTGGTGGGTGTGGAATTCTTCCAAAGACATAAAGGATGGTGGCAGCGCCAGCAGACTCGAATCCAGACGTGTAGGAGAACATCTGCCCACGGTAACAAGCAGGTGGCCAGTCGTCCTTACGGGCAAGACCAATTGACAAAGGGTTTTGTTTGACCTCTCATGGGAATCGCCCAAGATTTTGTTGACTTTCCTACTTGCCCTTTAATCTGAGGATGATATGCGAAGGAGAAGTCCAGCTTGACCTGCAGTTTTTTGCAGAGGAATGTCAGAATCTGGAAAATAACTGGACCCCTGGTCCCGAGACCATGTGCAGATGGAGTCTATGTAGCTGCAGATGTGGAGGAAGAACAGACTGGCCAGACCCAGAAGCTGACAGCAGACCTGGCAGTGGAACATCTTGGAGAGCAGTCAGTATACCACCCATATAACGAATTCCACAGGGGTGTAAACCTGGTACGGAAGGGGTACGCACAAAAGTATATATGCTCTCCCCCCCGTAGTAAAGGATAGGTTGACAAAAGACAAAAAAAACAAAAAAAAAACCACTGGACACGCCAAACAAACACCCACAAAAACCCAACCCCCCAAACCAACCACCACACCCCAAACACCACCCCCCCCCCAACAACACACTAAGTTACAACAAAACAAACCACAACACAACACACACACAACCACCCAACAACAAAACCAACAAACAACACACAACCACACCACACACACCAATTTATTTTTTTTTTTTGTTTTTTTTTTTTTTGTTCAAACACAACAACGTCCCCCCCCCCCCCCCCCCCCCCCCCCCCCACCCCCCCCCCCCCCCCCCCCCCCCCCCCCCCCCCCCCCCCCCCCCCCCCCCCCCCCCACCCCCCCCCCGCCCCCCCCCCCCACCCCCCCCCCCCCCCCCCCCTTTGTTTTTGTTTGGTGTAAAAAAAAAAAAAAAATTGGTGGCCCCCCCCCCCCCCCCACCCCCCCCCACCCCCCACCCCCCCCCCCCCCCCCCCCCCCCACCCACCCCCCCCCCCCCCCCCCCCCCCCCCACCCCCCCCCCCCCCCCCCCCTTGGGGTTGTTTTTGGGCCCCCCCCCCCCCCCTTGTCTCGCTTATTCATTCAACTATATATCTACTTTGTAATTCCCACTTAGCTCCCATACTACTAGATCACGATAAACATAAAGAGATTATTTCCTCATATTTGTGTTGGAAGAACTTGTAAGTTTCTTGTGCCTATTCCTACTATGAATCCTTCATATCTTTTAATCCTATGTTTGTGTTTTATTAAGTGATGACCTGCATCCCGGTCACTGTGTGACCCGGATGCATTCAAGGGTACCATGTGCCATATTTCTGTGTATTGTAGTTATGCTGACAGTATAATTGAGTTTTTTATGTTTCGCTTCCGTCGCCCGAGGAAGGTTCGAGTTCGAAACCAAAACGACGTTGCATCTTTTATTATTTTATTGAATAGCTTGACTTGCGTTTTACTACCAGGAGTTCACAGAGATCTTTTGAGGCGCTACAATTACGGAGCGTGGAGTACAGTACGTATTTTTACGTCTTGGAAATCCAGATTAGATCCCTCGGGCAGCTGGGTAAAAGCAACAGGATACCAGCATGTTTTAGGCACGAATTGGCGTGTTACGGAGTACAGGAGGTTCCAGGAACCCACAAACTCCCACATCTTTGACCAGGTCTGGCACCAATAATAACGATAAATGAGGGCTAACTAAGCACTGCACCCCCAGGATGCCACATCACACTTGAGATCAATGTCCTCGAGTAATATCATTACCGTAAAGCAGTTCGGACATATGTCTTGCAGGCGGGATCTGACACATATCCACTGGGCAGCAACATCAGTCTTTCAGAGGGATAACATTAACATGCTGAGAGCCGGTTCAATCCCAACAACATCGGAGGCCATCGAAAGAGCGCATCTGCTTTGACATCTTCTCAGCATGGCGGAAGTGATCCTGAAATCGAAGCGGGAAAAAGAAAAGGGACATCGAACAACTTTTCCGTGGTTGAGGTCTCTGAGCAGTTGGAGATATGGAGATTCTGTGGTCCTTATTATACAACAACAGGATGACAATCTCCCTCCACAAATAGCAAACCCACTCGTTCCAAGCAAGTTAATAGCCAGACAGTTCATGTATCTTCCAAAGTAGTAATTCGGCAGCGAGAGGTTTTAAGAGCAAAACCCACAAGTGCGTGTTTCGGGCCTTTGGGCCTTTTGATGAGAACAGGTCTGGCCCCTACAGAGGAAGCATCCACTCAAGTTGAAATTGTTTCTCAGTGTCAGGCCGTTGTAAGGAACATTGGCAGAAGCAAGTCAGATCTCGCTTGGGAAAATGCTTCTCAAAGGTCCGCCAGAGGCCAGCGTTTAGGATCCGCATTCGTTTTTTGTTAACGCCACATGGAGACAATGAGAGGACAATGTGGCTCAACTGCCGGTAATTGTGTAAGCCCAGGAACTCTCTGTATGACCCCTCATCGAATTATATTCCGATAAATGGAAACTCTTCTGTGGAAACTGTCACTCCTCCAGCTTGGCATAGAGGACAATGGTCCTTTACACCTAAGAACACCTAAGTGTACAGCAGTCTCTGAAACATCATGGGGCAAATTCCTGAACAGGCACATTGCACATTCCAAGCCTGACCAGGTATTTGAAGTGCCCCATCATGATATTGAAGGAAGTCTTCCACTCCTCACCTTCACGCATGCGGTTATATACCCCCCGCCAGATCCAGCTTAGAAAACCTTGGCACCCCAACCACGTACTGGTCTAAAGTTCGTGATCAAGAGTAACAGGTAGCTTTTTTTCACGCATGATTTTATTGAGGCCGTGGTAGTCAATACACATTTGGAGGGAGCCATCCTTCTTGGCACATGAAGAATAACTCCCGCATCGGTCAGTAAGAGATGTGCGGATGAACCCTTCCTCGGCAAGGAGAGTGGGTATACATGATCTCGTGAGGAGATGTGCCCAGTAGCCGCTCTATCAAGGACAGTTCTACAGGAGGTGCGAGGCAGAGTCTCGGCTTGTTTTCCCTCTGAGAAGACATCGGCAAGGTCCATATAACGGAGGAAGACCCCAATGGCTTGGAAGACCAAAGGAGGCCTGGTGACCTGGTCGAGAGAGCGGAGGCAGCGAGATGGAACTCAGGACCCGCAGCAAAGAACCTCAGTCTGCCCGTTTAGTATAGGATCGTGTTTCTGTACCACAAAGTTTCGGTCGTACTGACTGGGTCACAGAGGAAATTCCCCCCATTGGACGGACCAGATGACCAGGGGCTTCTCCATATGAACCACGCATTCCCCCGCAGACAGGGTGTCTTTGGAATCTGACTAGACAGTGCCTTTTTAAAGGTGTTGACCAATGTGCTTTCATTCCCGGAAGTTCAGAAGCCAGATTACAGAATTGCACTCATAGTCCCCCAGAGAGATGTCCCCATTGGCACAATACAGAAGAGCAGTCTCAGCAGAAGACGCCAGGGCTGTTTCCTCAGAGTGTGTCTGTAGTTCCAGCCGAAAGAAAGTGGTGATGTCTGCTGTAACTGGATCCCCTTATCTAGCTGGGAGTGACCCATGCCAGAGCTTTCCTAGCGTGATGCACTGACCACAAAAGCCACTCTCGACCATCAGTTAAGATTGTGTGGCATTATTCTATATGCAAGGAGCACTAGGTAATAAAGCCTTGGTACCACTTTGTATCCCCATCATATTTGGAAGGCATAGAGAGCCTCATCCTAGGTCCATTGGACGTAGACAACCAGGCTACCAGGTGAAACGGCAGTAACTTGATGCGGCTGCTGGAGGACAATAACCTGTAGAATGGTGGTGGCTTTTCCTAGCTGCTAACTTATATTGCAACGCTGGGATGCCGGGTTACAATGGTGGGGGCACCAGCATTTGGCTGTCAGGCATTCTGAGGGTGTGGATCCTATGTACTCACCTGGAGTGATGGTGTAGCTGACACCTGGGAGAGTAGTCTACGTGGCACCTGGTTTTCCAACACCAGAGTCCCGCCGCCAAGCGGGATGGACTTTCTGTGGCCAGGGTACCACCAGGTTCTCCCCAGGTGTACCTTTGTTGCCCCTTGGTGGTGCCAATTTGTGGGCGTACCACGTCATGAGGCGATTTCGTGGCAAAGAGGTCAAGGCGGCAGCACTAATGCTAAGTGCGATATCGGTTCCAGATGATGATCATCAGTGTGTCCGAATGTCCATCTGGACTTGTCTTCATGTCATGTCACAACGGACGGAGCTGTAAGGGGACAGGCGAATACCTGCATATATGCAGTTGCTTTATACTGTGAGAGAAGAAAAAAAGGAAGGCAGTGCGGACCTGGAATACACTAATTAGGAACTGTAAATTGGCAGAAGCAAGGGATTTTATAGACTGGGGACGTGCCCGCCGAGGGGATTAAATGAACAACTGCAATTTACATGTTCCTATATTGTATCCTGTCCACACTCCTTCCTTTTTTTCTTCCTCATAGTATACACATTGCAGACATTGGGGTCATTTCTAAGGGCCCGATTCGCGTTTCACGAAGTGTTACCCCCGGATATTTCCGATTTGCGACGATTCCCTGTTTGCCCGACGGGTTTTTTGGCGCACGCTCTATCGGATTTTGGGCGCTTGGCGTTGGCATTTCACTCAACGTAAATGGGGGGTCATATTGCCTAACGAAAACCTGACGGATTCGTAAACGACCGCCGCATTTAAAAAACCGAAAGTGTCGTCGGATCTTTGCCACTTACCTTCATCCAGGATAGGCCGTGTATTTGAGTGCAGTCGATGCTCTTCAGCGCAGCAGCGCACCTGGTGGACTCGGAGTCGACTACCTTAATGAATCCCGGCTGGCCCGAATCCATAGAGCCAGAGAACGCGCCACTGTGCATCGCAAAAGGACCGGGTAAGTAAATCTTCCCCATTTGTATCCCACCCCCCTATCTTTGGAAGAAACAAACCCCCTAGGGATATATGACTGTAGGCTTTTCCCGGACGGAAGTGGTATTTATCTTTAGGTTCTAGTTGATGACCTCGCTGGTGATATTTATTTTAGTGAGGAGACCTGGGACTTTTGTTTTTTTTAATGCTATCTAGCATCACATGACGTGGACATCTTGAGTATTTGTTCCCTATACATTTCCATTCGCAGTGGGGAGCTCTGGGAGACACTAAGCCTGAGCTTCTAGTCCTCTCCTCATTTGAGAAAGGACTCGCCGCTGATTCCGAAACGTGTTGTGTTACCCCGAACACCAATAAACAGCTTTGGTGTGAAGTACTCTCCGAATCCCTTTTGACTACCAGTGTGCGCCATAGTGACAATCAACCCTCCTCCCCCATGCTCTTGTTAGGTGGAGCTAATTTTTATGTGGGTGACAGGACAGATGTGGGATAGTGCCGGTCCTGACACTTTGTCCATACCACATGCAGGTATGTCCACTGTCCCTTACTGCTCCTTCCATGCCGTAACCTGACATGAAACAGTCCAGCTGACTTCGTACCCCATGATCATCATCGAACTTCGATATCAACAACGTCGGACGTGGTAGAGCCTATCTGTCTTTATTTCAAGTGTGTGTCTCATATGTATGGTGCAACCTTACCATATGGTATGGGCACTTGTTACCATAAGTATGTGCTTATCCCCCATGATTTCAGGTGTATCCAGAGGTCTGGTGCACCTTACGCAATATGGTATGGGCACCTTGGACCATAAGGTACCTGCATATCCCCCATTGGTTCTGGCCATAGCCCTGAGGGGCTGTGGTATTTAAATATAGTTGCTCTGGTTTGCTTCTATAGATGGGATTATGGTTTTAAAAACACTTTGGTTTCTTTTCCTTTTTTAGCATATCTATAAAACTTATACTTTGTATATCACAGCATGCTGGTAGTTACATCTTTGTGAACCAAGGATAGACCTCTTTTGATTGGGCTGAATCATTACCTGCTTTTTTGCTGTTGCCACTACAACCACATACACCCGAAGAAGATGGTGAACTCTGTTGGACCCTGACAGAGAAGCGACACAATGTAGAAATCGGGCACACGTCTTGTGAATCGCGCCAGAGTTCCTTTTGTCAGACAACGCCCATCGGGAACGTGCCAGGGACGGTAGTTACTGTGTCCCCATTGTGACTAGACGCCATAAAATTGGGGAAATGGGCCAATATTAAAAACACAGACCAGAAGCTTATTTGTACCAGGTCACTTGACTGTACGTCCAGGACAGATAGTCATCATTGCAAAATAGCCTTAACACCCATGTTTTGCCAGAATAAGCCCAAGTTTGCTCAGAGACAATTAGATCTATTTCCTTGAAAAACACCAACCACACTCATGCTGATAACTATGTCTCAAAGCATGAGGATAGATTCTCTACCCTTCCCATGGAAGGGTCTTTCAGACCTTATCCTTTCCCCTCCAATTTAATTACCACATACGTACAGCAAATACAGCGACTTCAGAGTTACCCTAATTCAATGCGGTATTGCATATACCAATACTTGTATAAGACTTACAAAGATGATAATAGACAGAACCTTCCCTGAGAAGACGTCAGACGTATATAGGGTCCTATTATATGAACTTCCACATTAATGTGGGATTACAGACTCCAATCATCTATTTCTTACCGTACAAAGGCACAAACTAAAGAATGGCTAATTTGTCTTGAAGAACCAAAATCCATTTTCATACAGAACTAATAATAGGGAATAATATTGGACCACGCTGCAAGAATAAGCAGCAATTGCACCGAAAATACCCTAAAACAATGGGTTCTTCACCAAATATTGTTATTCTTAAATATTTTAAGATTGCTAGGAGGAACTGCAGCATCTAGACCCATAGTGTGTGATATATAATATATCTCACGGAGTGTGGCACACCATATATCCTCACTGAGTGTGGCAGCACTCGAGATACGGCTGAGAACAACTCAGGTGCACATCCCAGGACCTAGACCAGGGTCCATCCCACATACCAACACCAAACGAACAAAAGGCAAAAACCTACTCGTTTATTCACAGAACCTGTGTCAAGGCTACGTTTCGGCTCTTAACACCTGAGCCTTTCTCACCAAAGGTGCAACAACACTGTGGCAATTTAAATACCCTGCACAGGAAGTTACTCATTGCCAGAAGTGGACATGCACAGAAATGACATCATTACAGTATGTGTATAAAAAATAAAACAATTCAGCTGCACAGTTAAGAAAAAATCGGTGCTCACCTTCAGGTTTGTTAACTCCTTTCACATATAAAATCAAAAATGGTGGACTCTATGCCAATTCTTGTGAAAAAGAATTCTTTTATTCCAAAAGTGCTACATTTTCGCCTCCCTATCTGATCGCCCTCATTCTCAGACACACACACTTTTTCTAATAATTTATGCAATTACTTGCTGAATTGTAAAGGTAATGGAAACCGAAAATCTTTCCGTTAGTAAAACTGGTATTACCCTCTTAGAGCTCTGCACCGTATATTTATGTCATGTATGTGGCTAACGTGTATGAGGAGAGCCCCTCATCATACAGAGGTGGTGTTTGCTCATAACTCTTTTTTTCCAGATTCCTAGTACACCGGCATGGAATGATAAATACTTCACTGAAAGTAAAATTTTTTATGCAGAATTTCAGCCCTCACAAACAACTCTGTATGAAAATTAAAAAGTTAAGATTTTATGTGTTTAAATTTTAGTTATAAAAATTAAAAAAGTTTCGGCGGCATAGTGAAATCAATAGGATTATAATCCAATGTGGGTGCAAGCGCAAGCCCCCAGGGATATCCAGAAATTACCACATAAGAGCAGTACTCATGGCATTCAGTATTTTATGGTCATTCACAGGTGGAAAGTACCGTGCAAAGTTTTGGGCTACCCAATTAACCCATTTTCAGCAATGTGAACAGTGATTATGGACTGATTGTCCTGGGAGATCATTAACCTCACGATGACCCAATATAGACTGTACAGTACGAGAGCCACCTTTTGGTCCACCCCCCTTTTACTGGCTTTAATCACGCTTTCCTTCCCCCACACAAGATGGGCCGCCTTTGTATGATAGATAGCTCTGCGTTCTTGTCAGATCAGAACGGCGCTCCTTTTATTACGAGATTCCTACTGCAGACAGTAGTATGGTCAAAAGGTATTGCTCTATTATTTGAGATTGTTCCGCAAAAAATTAACAAAACGCTGCAACGCAAAAAAAGTAAGATAGCCCTGCATACTGCCTTGTCAGCGGATCATGTATTTTCAATTGGATTTACAATTCACACCCAGGGTTGTCTCTGACCCCTAAGGGTTTCATACAATCCTTTAAGGCAAACAAACCCCTTCAAACATTGATCCGAGCCAAGTTTCAATTGATCTGATCAAATGTTAAGGTCCGCAGACGTGTGGTATTCTTCCGTTATTTGGTAGGATATTGGTGAGACACTGATTGGGTTACTGTGGATCCGCGGTATGTTTCCCCTGGGTTTTGCTACTATTCAAGCCCTAATGCCTGAGTTTGTGTTGTTCCATCACCTTGGACAACCAGGTTTTGGGAGCATCTTACTCATTCCTGCATAGCTAGTGCTGAGCAGAGCTGAGATTGTTGTCTCTGATGGATGGCTGGAGAGCAAAAGTCCCTGACTTCTGTGCCTGGAGCACGACATCTTTTGTGTATCGTAGCCGATTTAGAGAAACTCTGTTTATTTAGACCCAGACGGTAGGATATTGTTTGTTTTGATGCCCTGAATGTAAATGTTGTTTTTATTTTGTTCCTTCTGTCCTGCAATAAAATGCGAGACCTGGTTTGGACGTACCTTGGGTTGTCACGGTCGTGAACTGGCATCATAAACCCTGCTACCATCAACTCTCCTCTAGCTAGGCCAAATCCCCACAATCTTTAGACTTAACACTCCCTCTGAGAGATTATATTCTAGAGTTATCCATTACATCATAAATCCAGTTCTATACCTTGATTGGTCCTGAGCAATAGAGATCACAATAGATATGCTAGGTTTTTAAACACACTCAATAAGCTGCACAACACATTACGAGGACGGATTCAGAATGGTACCATTAGAAACAATGACAGCAGAAGATGGTCGTTCAAAGAAACTATACTTTCATAAACAATTTTTAACCTAGACCACCAACCAGGAAAACTTGGGTCTGTTGAGCACACAACGTGTAGTCTTTTCTCGTAAAATTCATTAGCTGTTGCTGGATGGCTGCCACTCCGACAGGCACCAGCAACCCGCTTTACCACAGGTTAAATGACAGGGCCTAAGGTCCGGCGGAGAGCCACATGGTTGCGAAAAAAATTCGGCCCCCGGATCAATTGTAACCAAATTTACCCTTTTTAATCGAGTACCGCATAGAGTCAAATCCAAAACTTACACCATCCTCGTTCACCAGAACGGCGCTCCTCACTGTAGGCGATGGATCTAAGCTCCGACCACATCATATGTCATCGGATCGCTTCATAGCCGTAGTGTACAGCAGGCACAGAGAAGAAAGAAGAGCCCGCTGGCAGGCGCGACAGACCTGGCGAGAGGAACAAATGGGACAATCTTGGAAAATCGCTCCATTACCACCAGATAACTGTATTAAACGGAAGAACGATGGGAGCTCAGTACATAAGTTCCATGGCTATGTGAGTTCACACGGGCAAACTGGGTATCGTGCGACAACACAGGAGCAGACCTGCAGGTTTGAGATGTACCGACTTGTTATGGGCATAGGAAGCGCAGGAACTCACAAATTCTTGATATTCTTGTCGCAGAATCGGGCCACCAGTAAGATAGGATATGTTTCACCACGAGATATGAAAGACAATAATCGCTGCATCCATGGCACACAGCTCTTGTGTGCAAGTTCGCCCAAGTCAATATCCTCTTCTGAAGAGCTGGTCAACATGTGTCTTGCCGGAGTAGCTGACGTAGGTCACCGAGCATGAACTAGTCGTTCCAGGGGAACGATATGATGAGGAGCTGGTTTCTCTTCGCCAAAACATCAGTGCACGGAAGTTGATCACGAATTGAACTGAGAAAGAATAGGGACAATCGTGCCTGATGAGATTGAGATGCTTAGCATTCTGGAGATATAGGAGATGGTTGTGGTTGGTGTAGATACGACCTGATGACGAGCTCTTCCTCCAAAGATAGTACCGACTCTTCTAAAGCAAGTTTTATGGCCAATACTCTCGCCTCCACATAGAGGAAGTACTCCATAGGGGGAGTAGACCCCCAAGTGAGAATTTGGCCCTTAGGCCCTTTCTGGCTCACTGCTCCATCTCCTCTAAGGATTCTCATGTCCAACGAAATGGCTTTTCCCGTTCAGGCCGTGTGGATAACTGGGCCCAGACAAAGGCGGACTTAATTCTAGTGAAGGCTTTCTTCATCCACCGAGGTCCAGAACATCTAGGTTGGTTCTTTTTGGTCAGCTCCACAACCAGACCACATAACCAGAGAGGATAAGTGCGGAATAAACGCCATACAATGGCGAAGCCCAGTAGTCTCTGTGTTGCCCAATTCCCCTACAAGCAAGGCAATTGTAGAACTGCAGACAACTAGCGGCTTCCATCTGTATACGCTGGTTCAGAGATGATATACCGAGAAAGGGAGGCTCTTCCGCGCTGATGGACTTGCTGCACATGGACTGGTGTGACTCCAGGTCTGGAGAGTACACAAGGATATCATCAAGAATACCACGACACAGGTACATAGCAATCTCTGAAATATCGTGACAAACCAGAAAAAAGAAAAAAGTTTTATTCTACTCAGTTAGT
Source organism: Engystomops pustulosus (assembly GCA_019512145.1). NCBI lineage: Eukaryota > Metazoa > Chordata > Amphibia > Anura > Leptodactylidae > Engystomops > Engystomops pustulosus. The sequence goes on along the minus strand of CM033641.1, from coordinate 311,884,880 downwards.
TTCTGCAGTGGAGATCTTTTTTTGGGGGACTTCCCCGTGTAAACAATCACCATCGAGCAACTTGCAGTGCTATCCCCCACCATCTAATTCGTGTGGGGGGGGCTGTTTATTTCATTTGTGTTCTCTAGAAACTAAGACATCTTGGTGTCATCGGAACCTTAGACCCCGTTACCCTGATTTTCCAAACTGGCAAGAACTTAGTTACTGGTGGCTGATATCAAACTTCTTTTTTTAACCCAATCTCCAAGTTTTCCTAAACCAGTTGGACATTAGTACTCTTCTACCTGCTGGACAATCCCGCAACTTGACTCTAATAGTGTTTATCCCATTACCAGTATCTATCCCAACTAGCTGTGATATGGCCTTATAACTAACCCATCCCCTCCCCATATTTGCATGCTTGCTTGATATAAATATAAGAAAAGTTGGGTACTGACCATCCCCCTTTGGCTCGATTTTAATTCATAGACTTTTCCTTCCCCAATGAGCTCATTCATCGCCTCTCAAGTATCTTAAAGAATTTAATATTTATCCAAATTGGGGAGACAGTATAACATATAGTAAGTGGGGTATTAAAATCATTTATTAGAGCCCTTCTATCTACCTGGGATAGCTGTAATCCGGTCCAATTTTTTATCTTCTTTTCTGATTTTATGTATTAATGGTACTAGATTATCTCTAGATACTCCTAGTGTGCAGCTACTTTTATACCTAAGTAATTTATATACATTCCCCCTTGGTAGAACTTCAGCTCGTCTGAAATTTTAATCAAAGTCCTCCATGGAAGAAGTGAGATTTGATTAATTAACTTCTAGGCCTGATTGTTTCTAATTCCTGATTCTCTCCATAATGGGCTGGACTGATCTTTCTGTCTGTTCCACCGTAAATACCAGATCATCAGCGTATAGCAACATTTTTGACCCGCTGCATCTCCCTCCACGTATTTCCTGGTTGCTTCTGCATTTAATGGCTAGGACCTCCCAGGAATAAAACCAATAGATTGGGATACGAATCAACCTTTGTCTTGTTCCCCTTTTTATCCTAATTCATCTGTTAACCCACTCTTTCCTATGCTCAAAGGCTCGTTTTTACATTAATAAGTTTATACTTTGAAGAATGTGAATTCACGGCCCAAATCCAAACCCTTCGTGTTTCCTAAAGGAAGACCCATTCCACCCGCCCGATACCCTAGCTGTCATCTAAATCGACAGGATGGGCGGATTACCCCCCTGTCCAATTGGATGCCCCAAGTTGCTCCCTCATGTTATTGGCGCCTGTCTACCCGTATCAATCCTGGTTGATCATGGGTATGCTTGAGTCTTGGAAATTGTCGTTGGTACCCCTAATCTCCCTCCTTTGCTTTTCCGTTCTTTTACATAAAATCTCTGATTTACAATTTGAATGTCCCCTCAAACTCTCATGACGGTCTTACTTCTCCTCTCTCTACTCTCCATATTCTCTCTTTTCCATATGATGCCTTCCCCCAGGAAAAAAAGGGTTTTTATACGTATACATCTGACGATCCACCTTCATTTGCCAAATGTCATCCTCAATCATTTACCCCTATTTACACTCTTTGCAACTGGCACACATTCAAGTAGGTTGCCTAGAATACCAGTAGTTATTCCTTTTATGCACCAACAAGACATGTCTAAGCTATATAGGTTTACAAAGGTTATTCCAAATTGGACTTTTCTGGGGGAGATTTATCACCACAGGCGATTAATCCGGCAAATTTTTACACAGTATAGAAGTTGTGCTTAAATTGTGCATATATCACAGGCATTCCCGCCTGTGCCTTCTTTTTTTTAAACAAACCAAATCCAAACCGAAAACATTTTGTTTTTTTTAAAACAAAACTACGACCGGCCAGACCTGGTGTAGTTTGTTTGCGGCCAGAACATTTGCCCCTTTAACTTAACTTGGAGTGTGGCCACGAGCTCTGTATGTTATAATTTTCCCTCTCTATGTTCTCGCAAAGGTAAATACCTGCACCATTGTCATTTACACATGTTCTCAGATTATTGTAAAGTATAAAAATCCCCGTAGAACCTGTTCTTCGTTTTATTCGAAATTATTCTAATTATACATTATCTTACATATTAGAAATGTCCCCTGTAAACTTATATTGGTCAAAATTATCCACGGAATGCTTTAAATATCCCACCATTATTATCAATCGCAGCTTCTTCGTTTTAGTTCGTGCACAAGAATTCCAGTGTTCTCAATAGGGAGAGCACAGGAAATAGACTGTTTGATTCCAATTAGTGTATGCCTTGTTTTTTTTTTTTTTAAAAGATTTTACTTATTCAATTTTTCAAATTAAACCATACACAAAAGGCCACAATTCTGTCCTCATGGCATTACTAATTCCCACTCAATAAAATTAGTGTTAATCATGTCCACTACAAAAAATCATATTTCATACATACCTCTGTCAGTTATTCCATTCACCTACCACCTTCTCCTTCCTCTACCTTACGTGCATCCCTGTCCGCAATTTCTTATAAACCCGATCATATCCTGGGTGAGTAGTGAGGGTCTCCCCATAGTCCCGGAGGGAGTGCCGTTCCTCTCAGCCCTCCCATTCTCACCTCTCGCCTACCCCCCCCGGCTGCCTCAAATCACTTACTCAGAGTCTTGCATACTTCTCCACCCACCCAGGGAGTTAGCCGCATCGTCTCTTCACGTCCCTTTCCTGATGGCTGCCCCGTCCGTCCTACTTACTTTTTTTTTTTCTCAGTTTTTACTTTTTTCTTGCAAGCCTTGTCCACTCGGCCATGCTAGTTTAGGCTGCTGGCAGAGGGATAATTTCCTCTTAGGCCTGTGCAGTTGAATCTTCTACTCGCATACATTCAGATCTAAGTTTGGCATAAACAGAAGCATGGAACAAAGGGCTCTGCACACCAAGCCTGGATACTTGAGGAATGCAATATTTTACTCCACGTGTTTACTTATCAAGTGTTTACATGTGTTCCAACAGTAGCGTTGTGTGATTTTAAATAGGACACCTCTTCTGAAACCACTCAAATGTATGCTATTAAACTATTGTACTGCTTCTATGGTATCGGTTGGTAAGTTTGTCATATATAAGCCACAGACACACAATGGGGCTTATTTAACTAGGGGCCCCACAGATGGACTTTCGTCGATTTTAGAAATTTCGGGATTTGGCTGTTACAAGTATTTAATAAGGGGATTGTGTCACACGCGATCAGATTTTGGCGCAGCAAACGCCAGCTTCCATGCAGCGAAAACGAGGGGGCGGCCGGTTGGTACATCCTACTTGATTCGGATCAGCGCGGGATTTAATATTCAAATTGGTGTCTTACATTGATGTCTTTACATTTGTCTTACAATGCACCGGGAAGAGATATGGTGAACTCCGGTGGTACCTGACCAGGGTAATTGACACATGCCAGGAATAGGGCGCCCAATCACTTGTGTCACTTCTTTGCACTCTGTTAATTTACCTATCCCAGACCTTACCCCGTCAATGTTTATTGTACACAATATAAGGAACAAAGGTGGTCCTTTGATGTAAATAAGCGTGGATATGTTGTTCATCAGCCCTGGCACTGTGCCCTATAAATTAGTTTATTTTTCATCTAAAATTGTAGATAAAATTTTACCCCCATCAATTTCAGATTAAAGATAGATTTCCCATCCAAAAACGGCGGAGCTGACTGTAGACCTACAATAACATGGTGTTAAGTATTAGTTTTTATGCTTAATGAAAATTTTTTTTATTTTTTCATAGTAACTTGCTGAATTCTGAGAATCCCATATACGTTTGGTGGAGAGGATTGGCCTTTGATCAGCGTTCAGCCATAGTCAAAGGCCTGCAAGACCCCCTCCATGTTTGCCCCATTTCATAAGGACGGATGTACGATATTATATACACTTCCATGGGAACACAAAGCCTTAGTGTCTCCATTGCCCATGTAATAATTTTACCAACCCATGGACATGGACATTAACTCCTTTATCCCTAAGTTAACAAGCACCATGTCTTCCCTGTATAAACTTTGTGAAACAAATAAAGCACTCACAATCTTCCTTACTTTTGATGTTATTCAGTTATCCATATTACTGAGAATTTCTATACCATTGAATAACGTTTCATATCTTATTATGTTTTCCTTTCTCCTGAGCTCATCTGCGAATGTTTTTTCAGTCATTATGAACCTGAGGTTGTATGATACAAGGGTAGAACTTGACAGCTGGTTGCCGAAACCCGAGAACTACACTCGAGAGCCGAGAGGCCCCATGGACCGCATCACCTACCAGCCTGTCTCAACTCCACCGTACCCTGTAAGTTCATTTATTTTTTGAATCTTTGTCCCTAGCCTTTTGTCGTTGGTCCAAGGGTTTTTGAGTTATTGCGCTTCTGAGCCAACCCACGGGCTGCGCCTAATGGACTGTTCTCGGACTCTGCTTGTGTAGCTCCAAGACTTTATACATTGTGGTTAGTTTCACTGCACAACCCAAGGTTTCTAGGTCTAGATCATTCTCCCAACCTTGTGTTTCTATATTATCTATCGAGATTTTTGGTGTTCTGTATCTCATAGTATCATCCCACCGTTCACGGATTTTAGTGGCTTGTTTTATTAGTTTTTCTTCTGGTCGCGTCGGGCGGTCTTTGAGGGCGTACCTAACCTTTACGCGTGCGTAGGGGCTATGGGCTGGTCGTGTCCTTTGTCCTGGTACCCTGTTTTTGTTGGGGTGTCCCACTTTCTTGTTTCCTTTTTGGTAGGAGCATTAGAGAGGGATAGCGAGCCGTATGGCACACTGATGTAAGCACAGGCCTTCATCACTCTGGGTAATCCGTCATGATGTTTTATTTCACAACCAGATTAACCAGGGTCGATTTAACTGAGGAGAAACGTGAAACTGTCTTACTTCCGGAAACTTAAATGTTTGTACATGTGAGCAGCTGCTATCACATGTCTTTGTAAGGAGGACAGAAGTGGTAAGCTTGTCTGGGTTAAACGTCTGTTGTTTTAAAATATCCTCCTGGAGGCAGATAGTAAATATCCTGATTCAATTATACTTTACCATTAAGGTCTAATCTTACTTACCATTTTTCCTTTCTGTTTTTGATTCGGATTTTTTACTCTGTAAGACCACTGGGCCAGTTTTTTACTGAGTCTCTAGAGTCATGGATGGGTATGTTTTTTTAAAATGATCACTAATCTTGTACATGTTCTTCACCTTTGTTGAAGTAGTCATTTCATCTTATTTGTTTTGTGTCGGCTGTTTTTGATATGGCGTTTGTTTTTATTTATCTATTGTTTGATATTGTATATGTTCCAAGTCTCGCTGGTACCGATTGTTATTGTTCCTCTCCACTATCCAAATTGTATTATTTTAAGGATATTACCGATAACCTAACTCATCCTTAGTTGTTATTGCTCTGATTGTCGAATCAGGTTATCTTGGCCTCTCAACTTCTCTTTTTTCTCTGTAACTAAACGAATTGATTCCTCTCTATCAATACTGTCTATTTTCGCCCCTCTGTTTTTGGATTTTTGGCTGCCGAAACTATGCCAATCAAAACAACCAGGCGACTCTGCAGTACACCCCAAACATCACCGTTGTACACATTACATGTGCATATCAGTGGTTGGCTGGCCTGAATCAGGTGACCCTGGAATAACTATCCACTGCCTGGGGTGCTCGGATTCATTCTCTGCTGGATGCTGTTAGGGATAGATGTTGCTGTCTGGTCAGGGATGTAGGGTATTTTTTTTGGGGGGGGTTGAAATCGTAGCAACTATAGTTTGACAGTTGTCCTTCTACTGTTTAGGCAAGCTAGTCTCCAAACCAATCCACAAGTTCTCTCTGCCGGTGCAGCGTACTGTACGTCACGTATATGTCAGGGTCAACTATGGGTGTTTGAGATTCTTCTCGCCTCAAATCGTTTTCAACTCTGTCCACGCCATGCTGTTGCACATATTTTGGCCAATGGTGCAATTATGCAGCCTCAAAGAGGCATCCATGCATGCTGCCGCCCTGCTGTTTCCTGTCTTTTCATGGGTGTTTCCATCATTTTCTGAGGTTTCCCGGTTTGGCCAAGCGTCCCTGTGCAGAGCCTTGGTCCCTTGAAAAATTGGCTCGATCTCGCCAGTGACCTCATAAGGTTCGTTATTCGAAAAGGAAGCCCTCGAGCATAGCAAAAGTTTGCCTCGAATAACGAGCACTTTGAGCATTTCGTACTCCGCTCATCTCGTAATATTTTTTATATTTTTATATCTTTTTATTATATAAATATTTTATCTATATATTTTATGTCGCGAACTCCCGCTCTACATTTTCAGTGCTCTTTTTTAACAATTTAAATCTCAATTTACTACAGCATGAAACCGTTTGTGTCAAAGCATGACAAATATGAATGATCCTGAGTAAATAAATGGTACTGCTCTAAATTGGCTCAATATGGATACAGCAATCCAGTTTCCAGGACAACGTGGCCTCACCCTTCGTAGTCTATATATATATAATCTCCACTAAATGAGACTGGGAATTCAGCCCTGAGAAGAGAAGCCATAGCTTCTGCGCCAACGTGTCATTGGAGCCCAGTTTTGTCCCATCTGACTGTCCGTACGCGAAGGTCCGTCACATTACCTCTTGTCAAACAGATTTCGTGGAGCCGCCTGCGGGCTTCTTTGACTGATCTGTCACGTGTGGGGATCTAAAGAAGCAATAGCGCGAACCATTACCTACACAGTAGTTGCATCATCGTCGCTCTAATGTCCGGACACAAAGTGTGACCAGGTAGGAAAGCATATTTGGACATCGCTCTTGCAAACAGAAAGTGCTGCCTCGCCAGGTTAGTACATCATATGTACTGATGTTAGAACTTTCAGCATAAGGTTCTTTTCATTTTAAGTTCCCCATGTCGTAAACTTTTTGTATTCACGCGCATGTCACTTTGGTAGTGGCAGAGGCACACTACCGGTACCATCAAGACTTTGCCATACCCCTCTTAAACAATATTAACAACATACAACTATACAAAACCTAGGAAATCATAAGTTTTTCGCCAGTGTGAATTTTTATATATTTTTGTTTTAACACTTCATCTAAACCAACCTTACATTTGTTGTCCTCAGTACCACGGCAGCAATGTCAAGACCATCTGCACAATGATGATTATAGTTGATAGAAAAGAACGTCTCTGCAACATCCAGATCATTTTTAACCCGCCCAAATCATCAAAGCATACCCACCTCGGGACAAACCATTAACAATACCAAATTATCGCTCAAATCATTGGATAAAGCACCACTCACTGAGATGAAAAGTCTATGGAGACGCATCCCTAGAAAAATATTTATAGTATGATGCCTTCCCAACTGGTCGAACTGTATATAAATATTTGCCTCTATATGGGGGAAACAATGATATTTTACAAGAATGGAACAAAATTTTTCCATCAATTTTCCAAACTGTCCCTTTTCATTATTGAAAAACAAGGAATCCATTTACCAATAGTTAACAAACAAAGATTGGCCCTGTTTGAACAATCAGCCACATAAAAGAACAACCCAGAAATTATCCTTTTAGGGCGTCAGATAAAAAAGCTAATGAAACAAAAATAAAAGAACTTATGGAAAAAGAGACCACAAATTCTCTAAGATTGGGTACCACACGACCATTAAGACGAACAGCACTGAGACTCACTCCACTACCTCAAATCAATCACTAACTGTAGATCATTATTGTGGGAAGATACCAATATAAATATTAACAAGATATATTAGCACTACACAACTTGCAAAATGAAGAGGACACACACAGTCCCAAAATACCTTGGGTCAGAGACAAATCAACAGGAAGTTTAATCATGATATAGTTATAATACCGTTCCCTAAGTGAATGTGCCCCAAAACTTCATCAATATTTCAATAGGACAAAACGTGACGGTCTTTTGATGTGTCCATGACTGTGATGCCTGGATTTTTATTTGAAATGATAAAATAAAACTACAATTTTATATGGATTCCTGTGGATGTGCTGGAGTTCTTCCTTGTGTATGCTGTTGAGTCGATGGACTTCCGCTTATTTCTCTGTGCACCGGGAAACAAATAGCTTCATGGGTGAGCTGGACACTTTTTGTACATAGGATCAGTATTATAGTAGTTATATTCTTGTACATAGGGGGCAGTATTATAGTAGTTATATTCTTGTACATAGGGGGCAGTATTATAGTAGTTATATTCCTGTACATAGGATCAGTATTATAGTAGTTATATTCTTGTACATAGGGGGCAGTATTATAGTAGTTATATTCTTGTACATAGGGGGCAGTATTATAGTACTTTATATTATTTTGCACACTTTTAAAGCCTCCAGTCCGCTTTTGGTCAGACAAAATCCGAATTTTTACCTACCATTCGTATAGTAACTCAAGGCAGCAGCACATAACCAGGGCAGTCATTATAAGCTGCCAACTCTCCTGGGTTGTGGATATCCAATCGTAATATATTTAAAAAAAAAAAAAAAAGAATAAGCAACAATCTTCAAAAAAATACCTGAAATCGGGGGAAAAAAATTAAATCAGAAAAGAATGAAGCTTTATCCTTAAGGCGAAAAAAAAAAGGACCTGAAAATCACAGATAACTTATTGGATATGGATATAGGAATGTATTATCCCAGTATCTGAGATATCATCATTTGCATTTCTATAGCGGCTCTTGTTAACGTTCAGCACAAATAACCTAAATGATCCCTCTATATAAGCTCCATCCTAGTATAATCACTTCTTATGGTAATTACATGATATGGATCTTCCAAAACATCTCATTTATTCATTATAAATATAATTAGTAACATGACAATATTAATAGATGCAGATATGAAGGATCTGCCTCACTTCTCTTTTATGAAGACATTTATCTGAATAGCCTGTGCTAAGATACAGTGTGAATGGAGCCCACAATAGAACATGATCTGAACAGAGCGCTGGTGGATACAATGGACAGCGCGTCATGGAGCAGGGATGTGCTGCTATTCTACAAGTTTGACTTTCCAGTCTTGATTGTTTAATTCCTATACAAGAAAACATTTTGGCCGCTAATGAAGCAGGTTGACCTAATCTGTTTGTTGTCAATGGTATCAAGCAAAAGAATGGTCAGAAACCAGCCGAGGTCAGGACAGGAAGAGAATGTGCAGTGTCTAGAAAGAGGCAAAGGATTGAGGGAGGTGGCAGCTAAAGAAGAAGAGGAAAAGAAGATGAAGAGCTGGGGAACAAGGAGCACTGCTAGCCATACAGGGGGTCATTTACTAATGGCCTGATTCACGTTTTTGCGACGGGTTAACCGAATATTTCCGTTTTGCACTGATTTTCCCTGTATTGCCCCGGGATTTCGGCGCATGCGATCGGATTGTGGTGCATCGGCGCGGGCATGCGCGCAACGGAAATTGGGGGGCGTGGCCGTACAAAAACCCGACGGATTCGGAAAAAATGCCGCATTTAAAAAAAAAAAAGTGTCGCTGGACACGCGCTTACCTGCACTCGGCCCGGCTTGGTGAAGATCAGTTCACTCCGAGAAACCTCAGCACAGCAGAGACACCTGGTGGACGTCGGAGGAACTACCTTAATGAATCGCCGGAAGACCCGAATCCACCGCAGAGAACTCGCCGCTGGATCGCGAATGGACCGGGTAAGTAAAACTGCCCCACAGTCTGAAGGGGTTTCCTAAGAATTTTAAACTATCCATTAGGAAAAAAAAGGTTCCATTTTCTTGCCCGGAAATAGGATTCCAGTGTTACCGCCTTTGTTGTTTGCCCTAAAGAAGTTTTAAGGACCATGCATCAATGGTCAGGGGCCTGAGCAGGTCTCGGTGACTTCATTGGGGCCATCTGAGCCACTGACTGGTCACAGATGATTCCATAACATCCAACACTTCAGCCGAAAGTAATGGGGGACCAACAACCTCTGCGATGCTGGAACTGGGAGCCACAACTGGGTCATTTTTATTAATCACTCCCGCTCCACTACCATTGAGTCCTATTGAACTACCTGAAAGTCACTTTAAGGTAACTTGAAACCAGGAATCAGATGCATCTTACCAGAGTTCCATACCCCAGTAGGAGCACTTGGATGTAGCAGAAGGTCAGACACCAGTGAGTTGACATTTATTACTTATCCTGTGTGGAGGGAACACGTGTGACAAGTGGGAAAGCCTCATGAAAGCAGCATAATCAGGATGGGACATGCCAGGGAGGAGCAGGGCAATGAGCCCACGATCAATGTCAGATGCACTACAGGCGACATCTTATGACGCGCTTGCCTGCGCCAGGTCAAAGGTGCTGAGGTCTGTGGATGAAGATGACCTGGCACAGGTGAACCATACATCCCCTGTGCCTTAACTCTGCCGTCAGATTAAATAATGTGTAGAGTGGAACAAGGTAAGTATGTTTATACCATTGGCTACTGTGGGACATTACTGTGACTACTGCCAACTAAGGATATTATTGTGACTACAGGAGACATCACTGGGACCACTGGCTGCTGAGGCCATCACTGTGACAGGCACTGGAGGCAAGCACTGCTGGCTACAGGGGGCCGGCACTATGACTTCTGGCTAAATCTGCAGAGAGGACTTGTGGCTGGAAGAAGCTGAAATGGTGGTCAAATAGAAGAAGAAGATGAAGGAATTAGACATCATTGGATTTGCAGTAACGTTATTCTCACAATTCTGCTCTCAATATATTTTGTTCACAGAGCTTGGTTCTATTTTTATGCACCGAGCTAGGTTCCAGTGCTGCATTTACTGAGCTGGGTTCTCACTTTCTTTTGATTATAGTTCTGGTACTGTTTTTATGTACTGAGCTTGGTTCTGGTGCTGGAAGTATGTGTGAACTTGGTTTATGTGCTATATTGGAACTGTTGATAATAGTAGGTATTTGTTCACATGCTGTGCGACAGGATAGACTTTTCACTTCCAATGGGGGAGCCTGTTGTCGAAAATTTGAATCCCACCCCTGAGTATACTGCATGTTTTTGTGGCATATGTGATGATTTTCTGGAGACAGAAGATCAAATCTTAGATTGCATGACAAGTGTGGGCTTCATTCAGAGTCAATGGATTTACTGCGATCTCATACAGCGAAAGGGGGAGTAACAGCCTGTGAAGTTGCATCATAGAGGGGCTCTAGTACCACCCCCAGGAGCCCTTCTTTAAAAGTTGATTTTAGAAGGAAGGAGGCCATTGATAAAAAAAATATATGGATCTATGAGTAATTGCATCTGGTTTATCATGCTTAATGTTGATGGTAGATCTCCTTTAATAAGGTTTTACTAAAAACAAATGTTTTATTAAAATTTTGTGTTAAAAGTTAAAAATGTAATAACAGCATAAAATACAACAGCAAATGTGTCTTTTCCTCAGATTCTCCGCAGAAAAATGTATCCTAAAATATTTTTTTTTACTGTACAATATATAAAAAAAATATATAAAACCATCTGGACATTTCATTTCAGCAAATTCATAGCGACCCAAAAAAATTATGTCAACTTCTTATTTCTAATAGAAGAAATTAAGTGTGCAGTAAGAAAAGTGTAGAATAGCAGAACTGATGTTATTTTGTACCCCTCCCCTTCCCCCCTAATAAAAGACAGTAGCGTTAAAATTACACCATGAAAAAATACATCCAGACCATGAAAAAACAAGCCCTAACTCAGTTTCATCAGCAGAAAGAGTTGTGAAAATGCAACAATCTTTAAAACTATAAAATATTGAATGCTTGGCTGACGTGGACCTATCCGGAAGACCAGGCAATAGGGAACTGACAGTCAATGTGGGAGCACGAGATGTCACCTGTGTGGGGCAGATGTGCACGGAGAATCGGGAGCGCTGCAGAGGTTTGGTGCTGGGACTCTGGGGCTGTGCACATAATTTCCTGGCAGAATATCATGAAATTGTATTGACCATCTCCTGACACACAGTTGGTGAGTCTCTATGACCAGGCCAATTGTCTCTCATAGGGGCACATTTACTTACCCGGTCCTGTCGCGATCCACGTTCCGGACTGTCTGATGAGGATGAAGTTACCAAGATCGTGCGCCCAATGTCCTGCATGTGTCGCTCCCCACTGAGGTCCACCGGAGTTCACCTTCTTCTTCCGGGTGCATGTAAGTGCATTGTGTTGCAACGCAATTTGAATGTTAAATCCCGCGCTCAGTCTGAATCAGTCGTGTTGTCTGATGGCCACGCCTCCGATTTGTGTCGCATGAAAGTCGGCGAGATAGCTCCAAAATCCGATCGCGTGCGCCAAAAACCCTTGTTAAATGCAGCGAAAATAGTGGTAATAGTCGGGAAACCCGGCGGAAGTGCAGTGTGCGGACCCTTAATAAATGTGCCCCATAGTTGGACAGGATAGCCATCAGATGATGGTGGGTCAGAATATTTTCCTTCTATGGAACTTTCTAGAATATGATGTAACCATGTCACTATGTCCAAGCTCGAAATACAGAATCCTAGATCATATCTAGATTATATCATCAGTCTGTCACGTGAAGGACCTCTCGTTAGTAAATATGTAATCACTAATGGGGACCTTCTCCTGAATATTGTGGGTTGTTACACGTGTTACACGATTGATGTATTCGCCCTCCGTAATGATAGGGTGTGAAGATTGTTTGTGTTGTTGTCGTAACGTGGACACTTTCCTCTTTGCTTCATGCGTCTCGTTGACGTGAGGTTCTCCGCGGGGTCGCTACTATAATGTTCTCTCACTATGGTTTCTGATGCCTTATTTAGAGGTCGCCAGTATCAGTAACCATGAAAACACGGGCACTTAACATAATTAGGGACAATTATGTACAGCGCTGGCCGTGTGTGGGCTGGGGGTCACATGGTCCCGGTAGAGAGTCAACACGGAGCTCTACAATGTGCTAATAAGGATGCCTTGTGGTTTAAAGGGAACTGGATGGAAAACTAAGGGAGGTGGTTGTATAAACACCATTGAGATGAGGGGGTCTATCCCCAGTTGTACCCATATTCAGCCATTTTTAGGCCATTTTGAAGGCCTCAGTCACTCACCTGTTGTTCAATCTTATCTCCTTACTTCACTGTCCCTTGCTTTTCTATGGGAGATATTGAGATAATCAGCAGGTCTTGTCTGCCAGGTTTTGGCGTACAAGCCATGAAATAGTCACAATTCCAAGCGCACGGCCAGGAATTGCAACTATTTCCACACTTAGGCCACTTGGCGTGCATGCGTCTGTTCAGTTTATAGTGCAATTCTGTGCCAGGTAGGACCTGGAGTAAAATAGGGTGCCTGCCAGATACATCATGAGGCCGGTGCCTCTATGTGGCCTGTGGAGGGGCTGGGTTTTCATCATATGTTGGCGCATGGTATGCCATTGTATGTTACATTCCCCCTCTCTCAACTGGAAAATAAGCGGACATATGACCCTCTAAACCTTCGACCAATACTCCCTTAAAGGGAGCCTGTCATCAGGATTTCACCTAATGACAGCCTCCCACAGCCATTTTAATACTAATTCCCAATCTGCTTATATAGTTATCATTACTGGTTCCACTCACTTTTACAAGTTTACCCGGATCCCTGCCAGTTACGGGGGGCTATTGTTGGAAGGCCGTGAAGAGTGAGGAGGAGGAGGAGGGAGAGCTGTGAGGAGATAATGCTGACTCAAGGACTCCCAGCCTTCACACATATGTCCCCATGACTCAATAAAGCTCGCTGGCAAGAAGCCTTGTAAACTTTTACATACTTTTCAAAGTAATTGCAACCAGTAATGTTAATTATAAAAGTAGATTGGGAATTAGTATTAAAAACTCTATGGATACCGGTCATTAGGTGAAAATGTGAAATCCTCATAATAGGTTCCCTTTAAATAATCCCCAGACTAGTTCCTTATGGTTTTGAGCCATCTCCTTATTGAGACTCCAAATCACTTATATATACAGACCCCAGGACGAACCTCTCAATATACAAACCCCGGGCTAGATTCCCTGTTTATAAACCTCACTCACTAGATCACAGAGCAGAACTTCTGTTACACAGACCCCAAGCAAGACTTTCCCACCTATAGATTCCAGATATGATCCCTCATTCATAGAAGACCCCAAACTGTACCCACCATCTTTGTAGTCCTCAAAATCTATACAGACTTTATTACAGCCTTTAAAAGGGTCCAACGTAGAAAGTTAGGTCCTATCCACAGGATAGCGCCTAATGTGCTGATCGGTGGGGGTCTCAATGATAGGACCACCAAGCATTATAAGAACAGGGGTCTGATGTACCCCCATCGCACCCTTCATTGCGGAAGCAGCTAGTCACGCATGCGTAGGTTGACCTGTTCATCTCTATGGAACTGACGGAGATTGCCAAGTACGTCCCTCAGCCATTCATCAGCTCCAAAGAGATGAACGGGGCAGCCTGCGCATGCGCCACCAGCTGCTCCAGTTCTCTTAGGGTGCGACAGGGCTGCGACGGCTCCCTGTTACCCTGATCCGTGAGATTCCCATCACTGAGATCCCAAGCAACCAGCAAGTTGGGCCCTATCCTGTGAATAGGGTCTAAATTGCTACATGATTCAATATGCACCCTGGACAAGACCCCTATGTAAAAACTCCACAAGACCCACATTTAATGAGATGCTTTCCTCTAATGCAAACACCTTTTATTCCAATTATGTTTTGTTCCCTTAGAAGTCGATGATTTATTGTATCACACTATCATTAAAAGTGATATAAGCAACGCGTTTCACACTTCTATCGAACGTTGTGTTATGGAATATGATGGCGCTATATAAATAAAGATTATTATTACGAATGCTTCATCTGGCTTATCAACCCATCAAATCTATGCAGAACCAAGAGCACAACTGCCCCATGACTGCAGACTAAATGCTCCCTTTTTTACCCCAGGGAGAGGTAAAATGGTAAAATCAAAACTCAGCAGGGGTATTGTGCTGTGCTACGTAGGGATGAGAAGCAAATCATTAAAAATGGATTATATGCCAATTTACAGAGCATATGGAGCCAGATTGGTTTGTCTCAAGTGAATCAGAAAACATTTGTTCTGGAATTGGTGCCCGAAAATCATCAGATATTTACCACCTGTAAGGATCAATGAATCAATGCTCATCTCTAGTGCTAGACACTAGTAACTTGCTGTAGAATATCCCATCACAAGTATTGATGAGCGGACCCATTCAGGTTAGGTTAGGTTTCTCTGAACAAATGTTTGGCTCCGGTACCTGAACCCAAACACCCGCCAGTAACACCCACAATCGGTGCCAGCTGGTAGCTTGGTCCCCTTATCACTATTGAAAACCCACGACTGGTGCAAATTCCAAATGTGCGCCAACATTTTTCTTAGGTTTGGCTTCAGGTTTCAGTAGACCCCTGGGTGACAGAGCCTCAGTAGACCCCTGGGCGACAGAGCCTCAGTAGACTCCGGGCAACAGGCGACTCAGTAGACTCGGGGCGACGCAGAGCCTCAGTAGACCCCGGGCGACAGAGCCTCAGTAGACCCCTGGGTGACAGAGCCTCAGTAAACCCCTGGGTGACAGAGCCTCAGTAGGCTTCATGTGACCACATTAAATATTCAGAAACTAAAACAGTCTCCTGTTCCCTAAAATATTCCCTAGTTTATCATCCCAAACAGCCCCCTCATGGTTATCTTATATACAGCCCCCTCATGATTATCATTAATATACAGCCCCCTCATGGTTATCTTTCTATACAGCCCCCTCATGGTTATCTCCCTAATACATCGCCCCTCATGGTTATCTTTATACAGCCCCCCTCATGGTTATCTTATATACAGCCCCCTCATGGTTACTTATATACAGCCCCCTCATGGTTATCTTATATACAGCCCCCTCATGGTTATCTTATATAAGCCCCCTCATGCGTTATTCTTATATACAGCCCCCCTCATGGTTATCTTATATACAGCCCCCTCATGGTTATCTTATATACAGCCCCCCTCATGGTTATCTTATATACAGCCCCCTCATGGTTATCTTATATACAGCCCCCCTCATGGTTATCTTATATACAGCCTCCTCATGGTTATTTAATATAAGCCACTCTCACTCCCTATGAATTCATTAGATACAGCCCCCCTCACCCCCATGGATTCTCTATGTACAACCTTATGTGGGCCCCTCCAACAGCTCTGGGCCCCCGGCACTTGCCCGGGTATGCCCAGTGCTTGCGCGGACCCTGCTCCCAGTGACATCATCAGGGTTTTACCGGGTGGAGGAGAACCCGAACTCGAACTTCAGCATTGACCCAAACATTGCGGTTGGGGTCTGCTCATCACGAATTACAACATGAAAACAACAAAAAATAGCAAATAACAAAAAAATTGAGCACAGTAGTTTACCACAACCTATCTAATGACTTGGGTCAATCATTATACTTTTTATTTACATTTCAAAATTGCAGATTTAACCCCTTGTACCACCTTTCCAGGTATCTTCAGAGCACAGTTGTGAAGTCATCGATAACATACACAATCCATCCTTCTAAAGGTTAATGGGAAAATACCAAAACAGGTAACAGGAAAACTTTCACAGGAAGGAATAGCGTTCCGGGGGCTGAGATGGTGAGAATTGTAAATTTTCTGCATTGACTATGAAATATCCTCTTTCTCAGCGATTATTGATTAAAGCGTCCAGTTGCCATAAATTTACCAAAAGGTAAGCTCGATCTTAGTGCTGTGTTCTTGCTGGCATCGCTACTCCTCGTGCGGCACTTCCTATCGGTGATCTTTCACGTGGCCGCTTTAAGTCATGCCCCTTTTGCGTCATTGGAGGCGGGTTCCCTGATTAAGTCACAAGTTTGATCTACGCTCCCATCCTGCTTCCGTGGGAATATCTTTCCCAACTCTTTTATTATGTGACTTCGGCTACATTCACAAAACAGAACCTTATTTGGGCGCGGTATTATACGGGCGATCCGTCCCCGCACATAACGGCATGTGCGCACGCGCCCTATTTATCGGTACATTGCATCCTCATGATAAACTTCACCTTACCGCCTCCGTACCCAGAAAAAAGAATAGGACTTTCTACAATCACTTCTCCGTATGTACTGGGAATCTCCTTGCTCCTTACTTCCTATGAGAGGCGGCGTTAGTGAGCTGGGGCTCATCACTATCCGCCCTCCTCTCAACCGGGTAAGGTCCATGCCGTTGCCCCAAAGTTACGTACCTTACGGGGCGTGCAATATCACTTTTGAATATAGCCCCTAAGAATTTACCGTTGTACTAGATATATTTAAGAGCCTTATAGAAGCTGACCTCCCCAAAGCCACTCTATCGCATCATGACGTCATAGCGTGAAACAGTTTAATCCAACTAATCGTCGCTTGTGCATTGCATTCTATGTCCTTTCTAAATCCCGCAGGGGATTTTTTGATTGTTCCAGCTAGCATTCAGTTCAGTGATTATTATCTTGAACAGAATTTGCCAATTAGTGAAGCGCGGCACCTTCACAGGGGAGGTGGGCCATGTAAGCTCATTTTTTGATTTTGTAGCGTGGGGGAGCGAAAATAGAGTACATCTCTTTGCTGTTCAGGATTCTTGATATGTAACGTGAAAGACTCGGGAAGATCTTCTTCCTCATCACACTGGAAATTTCCTCCAATAAACTGGACGCGATGGATTGTTCTGGTGATCTCACTGAACGGGGACCTATGTGTGGGGGTGGGAGATGAGGACAAAAGAATCACAGTGGAGCCCACCATCTGCTAGCCATTTTTATGGGTCAGGAATTTCCATCGCTGATGGTAAAGACCGTAGGGCTGATTAACACTTTACAATAAATCAAAGAAACTGAGAGCAAACTATTACTAAATGCTTGGTATATTGGGCAAATTTACCGCATATCCTGCCCCGGCTAGCACTTACCACACATATTACAAAAC
Organism: Engystomops pustulosus; assembly: GCA_019512145.1. Lineage (NCBI taxonomy): Eukaryota > Metazoa > Chordata > Amphibia > Anura > Leptodactylidae > Engystomops > Engystomops pustulosus. The sequence continues at coordinate 311,866,962 of CM033641.1, read as the reverse complement.
ATTAGGTAAAGGTGGCCAATCCACTTTAAGTTACAACATCTGGTAGGGAGATTTATCAGCAGTTTCTGTAAGGTAACCACTTCTCAGTTACCCATGGGAAACCAATCAAGCTCAGCTGGGGGACATTTTATAAACTAGCTTTGGTGAAACTGAAAGCTGGTGCTCTTGATTGGTTGGCGCACTCTGATAATGGTTCTCGTCAGTAAGATCGATCTGCTAATAATTCTCCGCCATACAATCCGTGTTATATAAGCATTAACCAATTGAGCTAAGGGATCATCACTGTAAGATACCTTAAAGGGCTCACCGAAACTGTTAACCCCCACCTTATATACACTCGGTATGAATCACGACTCCACTTTGTACTGAGACTTCGGCTCCTGTATACATATTTTAAATACTCCCTGATGTCTATTCGATGTGAGATGTTTGCAGACATGACCCCAGTTATTTAGACTTGACTTTCTTTAATGCCGCAGACGTTGCAATGTGTCGCTGGCCTATTATGGTAAAGATGCTCTTAGCGCCTTTAATGTGATTACAGATAAGCCGTTGGCGGAGACACGCGGGAATTCAGAGTGTGTCTTAGTACAGAGAGATGCAGTTGTTTTTGTGGATTGACCTAGAACTATCAGCGGCCCTCAGCAGGACAGCTCGCCGCGCAGAATTAATAAAGCAAGGTTCAAATTGTCAAGAGCCAGGGCCATCACTAAACTCTGCTTATTACAAAATGTATATAGTCCAGACCCTCGAGACGCAGAAAAAAATCCGATCATGTAGGACACCTTATAACCCTACGTAGCGGTGGTCAGGCTCTAGGCATAAATCAAGTTCTTACACATGGGGAACACAAAAGGACTTCAATCTGTTGAAACTGCAATGAGTGTTTTCGTATTCTGCACTGCCCCCGCTGGATAACGGGAGTATTACAGATTGTCCTTGTAAGCAATATTTTGCCTGATTATCAAGACTAGTCGGTAACCAACCAGATCGGGAGACGACCACTCTACACCAAGAGTGAGGACTCCTAGGACAATGATCTCCTTATTTTTTAACTAGAAGATTTCTAATCGGGGTACATTAAGGTGCTCTCCAAGAATTCACATTTTCTGTTACAGACCTGAGATGAAAAGCGACACAAACGAAAAGCGCTCCGGGTGCTATATTGGGGATAAGCCGACAAAATAATTTCAATGCAATACTATTTGGGGTATGGGAATTAGACAATTGATCCATGTGGAGCAGGCCTGATTAACACCAGAGGGGGCGCCATTAAGTTGCCCCTGAGCCCTCTCCGTAACATCCCATACGTAATTTAGTCTTTATTTAAAGGGGGTTGTGCACGGCAGAGTAACACATTGGTGGACCAGGATTACTAGTTACCAGATACCGTCAAGGGAAGGGGGGGGGGGGGGGGCGATCAAGCTAAAAGCAGTGCGTTGTCCCAACGAGGATGGGGTTCTGATAGTACCCCCACGATTCACTAAGGGTCTGGTAGCTCCTATCCTGCTACCAGAATCGCGATCTTCGCCGAGGTCTGCCGGAGTAGTTACCCTCACTTCTTCCAAACGTGCATTTAAGTGCATGTCTTGCACACAATGGGTCTAACTGTTAAACATGAGTAGACCCCGAATCAATTGGTTTATCCGGCGGAAGCACACCGGGAGGGCCCCCAACAATTTCTTTTGCGTGCAGCCAGTTACGCCGACGAACGCCAGAAATGCCCATCACTTGCATCCAAAATCACCGGGGCAATTTGGCTCAAAACGGGAAATCGCGTGGGAAAATCCGATAGAAAAATGGCGACCCTAGGCTGCATGCAACCTGCCCCGTCTATCCCCGCCGCAATAAAAAAAAAAAAAAAGGGGGACCGGTATCAACGGCGTGCACACGTTAGCGTGGGGGAGAGGAGGATAAGGTGAGCTCAAGCTCACCGCGACGCCGCGCCCGTCTCACATAGCGATGTATGGCCGTGGCGCCGTTTACGGAAAAGGATCGAACATTAAGTGTATGGGGGGTCTGTCGTATACGCCGCCCATACTGTAGGTGTGATGCAAGACCTTAGTACGTGGCCCCATGGTGTGGAATGGGCTTATAATGTGATCAAACAATAAAAAAGAAAAAGCAGACAATGACATCTTATATTGATACACTCTCCTGTGTTCAGAATTGCCGCCTATATCACACACACCCCTGATGACCCCAGTTCTCCTGATCAATTGGTGGTTTTATAAAATTCCAAATCCGTCCATCCATTGAAGATATGAGCCAGAGCCCGACCAACGAGAGTGGTGAAGTAGATGATATCATCAAATGGAGGTGGTAAACCTTTAGTTATAGACAACAGCAAGGCAACAAGAAGGCACACCGGCACACTGAAAAGCAAAACACCACCGGTTCACTAGTATTCGATATACAACATACGATCTTCCGGAGCCATATCGTACATGAAAATGGATGTGACGGAGATTTGAAATGAAACAAACGCCAAATTGACCAAGTCGCAAAGCGCAATCCATGAGGTTTATCACAGGTGGTGCATTTGTACCTGGTATGACAAGTCTCCTTTTAGAGGGATCGAGGGGAATTCAGATCATGGGGCTCGCCAACCTTTAAATTTTTGCATTAAGCTTTAGATTATCTTGATTTCAAAGAGACCACAGGAGACAGTGCGATCAAATACATAAGTTGTTGTTCTAATCCTAAAAAAAGTGGGAGATTGTTTTCCAAGCAGGGCGGGAGACGATAGTGAAATGTAACCAGCTTTAATTAGCCGCTGCGACCCAAAGCGTTTAAATAATTTGTTCATTTAAAGCATTTATCATAAAAGAAATTTAACGCGGAAAACGGTAATTTTCCAGTTTCGCACGACCAACAATTACATTATTAATCATCTGTAGATGAGTGCCTGACACATGTCACAAAGCGATGTCATTGCCTGATTCCATAAAGCGGAAGACGAAGACCCGGCAATAACCCTAAGGAAACCGGAGCAGGCGGATGATATGGAGTTATACACAAGTGATGCTGGGAAAATGTAAATGTGTACATTCTATAAATATTAATTGGATATTCTAATCTAGCGCCATGCGGGGTAACCTCTCTCTTTTAAAATAGTGATTAGTGTAATGTGGAGTCACTTGGGCCATAATGTGCCGTGCTGGGATGAAACTATTATATTGAAAAATATGATTTATAATAAACATTCACATTGAGATACTGTATCCCCACTTGTCATAGTCCATGCATGGACTTCTGGCCACCGGGTGGGGGGCCCCTGCCACGGCGGCGTTGTGGGTCACACGCGACGATCAACTACCACAGTGCTAACTTTTCAGTTTTAAAAAACAAATAATATTCCCCAACGATAGATCTAAAGTTTCACTCAGGCTACTGAAATGAATCACATTCCTCTAATTCACGTGTTACTTATCAAAAGACAGCATTTCACCATATATGTCCAACCTGTCTACTATGCATCCTGGTGTGAACAAATTTGTCTGGTTGCCCCAGGTTTCTTACCGTTAATCGGAGTCTTAGCTAGCACTTAAGCTCCTCTCTGCACCGCGCCCACAGCCTTGCATTCCAAATATAAAACTCAACACAACACGATTTCCCGCCAGCACACCGCAGTGTTGGAGAGCTCAAGCTGGCAGGTGTAAAGGGACTTCTTTGGATTCGCAGGTGGAAGGGGGGCAGACAGCCGAGCTTACATGTAATTAGTGGCTTAGAATGATGGCAAGCTGAAAATGTCATTGAGAGTTAGTATCCCTCTCGGATGGATCGTCATCATCAATGTTATCTCTTTTCAGAGGGGCGGACTGGCCTTGTAACCCCCGGGATTTTCCCGGTGGGAAACCGGTCTGGTCACTTGGCCGTTCGGGGCCAGGTCCGTAGTTCTCCGGGGCCGGCCCGCCTCCCTCCCTACAACTTTTGATTAATCTATAGAATCCTGTCATTCGTACGATCGTACGATGCAGTACTCTTAATTAGTACAAACAGACCGCGCGCAAGCGCCCGGCAGCACCGCTTCTCTGACGTCTGTGTATACATCACAGCTACACAGTTCCGCGAAGCACTTGACTTCATTGCGCGACCTGTGTAGTGTGAGGACGCTGACTTACAGCTGTCAGCTGTCCAGAATCGCCTGCCTCCTTGTGTCTCCGCGCTTGGTGTAAGAGCGCGAGCGTGACGTCCTATCCCGGCGCCTCGGCACCAAGCCGCCGAAGACCGGGGAAGACGGGAGAAACCTGCTCCAAAGAGGTGTGTATTATGTGTTTTTTGTTTTTTTTTATTAATTATAGATGGGGGGGCTTTATTGTTATCGGGGGAAGGGGGGGATTCATTATATGGCAGGGGGCTGATTAAGATTGTATACATCAGGTAGGGGAGTGGAGGGGATTCAATTTATGGCGGGGGTGGCGCTATTCTATATGATCGTGAGATGGACTGGCAGGGGGAATTAATTATATGGAAGGGGTGGACATTTGGTTCTATTCGGGGCTGCAGGGAGTGCCAATTAATTTTATGCCTGGAGGCGGCCAGGTGGGGACATCATTGTTTTTTATATCGTGGGCTGGCAGGGGGGCATGAATTATATGGTGTTGTGGCATTATCTATATCTAGGGCTGTCAGGGGGGCATAATTATAATGGTGGGGGGGACATTATTCTATATCTGGGCTGGCAGGGCTTAATTATATCCTGTGGCAGGGGGGGGGGGGGCAGATAGGTGCGCATATCTAGGTGGCGTCAGGGGCATTAATTATATGTCTGAGTCTTGCAGGGGGGCATTATTCTAGTCGGGTGCTGGCAGAGGGGTCTTAATTATATGTGCTAATGGGCATTCTTGTAATATCTGGGGCCTTGAGCAGAGATCCGGGTGGCATTAACTAATATTTCTTGGCGTGGGTCATTACTTCTATACTAGGGCTGGCAGGGGGCAAACTTATGTAAAAATCTGGTGCGGGGAGGCAGTTGAGATGTTTATCTTGGGCCGTGCATGGCATTTATATAATGTCTGTGAGGCTGGCGGGGGCATTATTGTATATCTGGGGGGCGGTGGCGGTTCACTAGCTTATAACTTCAGTGGGTAGGGGTGGGGGGGATTATTCTATAACGTGGGGCAATGGGGCAGGGTGCATTAATTAGGATGTTTGGGGGCGGTCATGGAGGGTATAATTTTAAATTGTCCTGTGGTAGGGTTTTGGGGGTCATAAATTCCTATGTCTGGGTAGGCTGGGGCCATTATGATATATCTGAGGGGTGGGGTGGTTACAGTTATGGTTCACTCATTTGTGTGGTGCAACTAATATTTCAGGGGGCTCTATTACAGTATTTGGAGGCCCATTATAGGGTGGTAGCAGAAGAAGGGACACTGGGAAAATTGCAGAACATAAGACATCTGTGTGGGTAACTCTGCAGTGCAAGCTGTGATACCTGGAGTAAGAGACAAGGAGATGGTGAGAACTAGTGGGGGAAGAAGATAGTAAACAGTACAAGTCCGGGGAGAACGTCACCTGATGTCTCTTGGATGTACATAGGTGCGGATCTCGGTGTTTTCTGTAGCTGTATATGGACATACTGATTTTTTTCATGTTGCGCATTCGTGGTGTATGATATGTGTAATGATAGATTTATATTCCTGTCATAGGTGGCAGTATTAACGTAGTGTTTATATGCCTGTACATAAGTGGGCGCGTATGCTAGTAGTTATATTCTTGACATAGGGGCAAGTGATATAGTAGTTATATCCTGTACATAGGGGTTCCGTATTCTAGTAGTTAGATTCCTGTACAGGTGGCAGTATTAGCGTGGTTATAATTCTTTGTACATAGAGGGCAAAGTAAATTATAAAGTAGTTATATTCTTGTAACAGGGGACAGTTTATATTAGTTATATTCCCTGTACATAGGGGGGCAGTATTATAGTAGTTATTATTTCTTGTACTAGGAGCAGTATTTATATTAATTCTTTGGTACATAGGGTGCATGTATTATAGTAGTTTATATTCCTGGTACTAGGTGGCAGTATTATGTAGTTCTATTCTTGTACGATAGTGGGGCGCGTATTATAGTAAGTTCATCTTCTTGTTACATAGGGGGGGCAGGTATTATAGTCGTTATATTCCTGTACATGGTGGCAGATATTATCGTAGTTCTATTCTTGTACATAGGGCAGTATGGTATAGTAGTTTATTCTTGTACATAGGTGACAGTAATTAAATTATTATATTCTTGAGCATAGGGGAGTAATAGTAGTTTAATATTCGTGTACAAGGGGGAACAGTATTATAAGTATGATATTCTGGTGTAACAAATTTGGGGCAGTATTATAGTTGTATATATAATAGGTAGTTGGCTTGTATATGGGAGAAAGGTATTGTAGTAGTTTTTATTTTGGTATGATCGAAAGTCAGGATTGAATGTGTTATTGTATCATTATTGCTTGTACAAGAGGCAGTATCAATCTCTTATTTCTGCTGAATTGTACATGTCATGAGTGCACAGGTGAAAGCTATTTAAGGCTTCGGGTTGTGTGTTTGCATCATTATCTAATCAGGAATGTCACATTCTTTTGTCATTGAATTACTTAGGCTAGCAAAAGTGTTAGTGTGGGTTGATGCATTAAGGGCCATCTACCAACATTTGTCACTGATTATAACAATAAAAGAACGCCCACCCACTATTTATCTGCCACACCACACATTTTTTGACTACCTGCCCGTAACAAAAAATGGGGGGGCCCACTGTTAGTATTTTTGTTCCAGGGGCGCATTTTAAATATGCCCAAGTCCGCCCCGCTCTTATGTGTCAGTCATCTCTCTCTCTTTTCTAGGTGTCAGATGTTAGTGAAATATTTCGTAGAGCTCAATTGAAAGTGTGTGTAGTAAACCGGCCCGTGCTATGATATCTAGGCACAGTGTCAGACACAGCACTCAATGCACGAGTGGGATCACGAATTGTCTGCTGTAGAGAGTTTCCCACTCTGGAATCTACCCTGACCATCACTGAGTGAGGAGCTAAAACAGCAATAAAATTAGAGGTAAAGAAATTGTAAAGTAGGGGGTTAAAGAATTATCTCTTTCTGTAACATCACTAGGGGGTTGGCTTTGAGAAAACTTCTCCCATCTTTACATTGATGAATATTAACTTGTAAAACGCATAGCTGTGAGGCTATGGCGCCCGTGGGGCAGGCGGCCTCCGTAGGTTCCCCTATTATTAGATTTTAGCACCCCCCCTGTCGGGCCCCAGTTGCAGCCTTATTTCTTCTCCCCAGCCGGTCACATCAGAGCTGCGCACTGGAAAGCGGGGCGGGTGCTCTCTCGGCTAGTTGGTTTCTTGCGGCTGGGGAGCAGGAGGGAGGCTGTGTGTGCAAGAGGGGGGTTTGGGTACTAAATTGAAGCGAGCTGAAGCCAGGGGGAGCGCAGAAGAGGCTGCCAGTTAGCCCTTGTGCCTCTGGCTGTTTACAAGTTATACATATTATTAAGGTGCCCAGAAACTTCATGCATCCAATTTTTTTTTTTTTCGCGTGCTGATTCCGCTGACTCAGCGATCATCACCTTTGCATGTTTATGGGATGCTTGTGTAGTCCTGAAGAAAGATGATGTTTTAGTCCAATGCTAACTTTTTGGCATAGTATTAGGTATCAATAGGATTAGAGATGAGGCGAGCCTAACTGGCTTCGGGTAACTCGTTACTGGACTTCGAGTCGAGGACTTTTCCCGGGTATGCTCGAGTGCTCGTCTCGATAATCGAGCCCCCTTGATTCATGGAGACCCACATTTTTCAAGGGGACCAACCAAAAATGTGTCATGTTTAATATGAATCTAACGAGAGTCAGGGTCCTGTTTTTTTTATTCAATGGACTATTTGTTGGAACTTCAAAAAGAGAGAAATGACCCGGTTAACATCTGCAATGGTGGTCTTCTTAATTCACACATAGGGTGGGTCATTTATCTATGGGGTCCCAAAGGCCGCGTTTTTTTTTTTTTTTTTTTTTGTTTTTTTGTGTTTTGTGTGATTGTTGGTGGGGAATAGAGATTTTTTTTTTTTTTCCGTCGCGTTAATACACAACCCAAACCGAGCTATTTCGGATTTGCGCCGCTTGTCACCTGAATTGACAATGCTATTTGCGTTTTGCACGACCAATGGGGTTGAAATTGGTGGTGGATGTTGCGCAATCGGTACCTTCAAACAAATCGGACGGGGAAAGTCGGGGGGAAAGAAAGGGAGTGAAGATGGGAGGAGAATCACAGCACATGTGCTGCTGGGAAAATCTCTACATTACGAAAAATGTGTCTTCTCATTACGCCCGCACCGGGGCGGCCTAAACTACTGGCACCGCACGCGGGGCCCTTCTTAGTTTTAATTAGTTACGCAAGGATAAGTGCCCGACATTGTATCACAGGCTGCAGATTGGGAACCGTGGGGCAAGGAGCCCGCTGGGGTGTAGACTTGGTGAGACGTGGATAGTGGACAACTGCCGACTTACTACATAAGCGCGGAACTGCAAGAAAAACTAGCAGAAAAAAAAAAAAAAGGGAAAGGCCGAAGAGGATGTGTACAGTCATTGCACCATCACTGAAGAACCCAAATTCGGTAATCAGAGCACGAGATAATACCGCTAATGCGGCGTGCGCACAGAGAAAGGGAAGATCAAGTGGCCAAGCTGGAGGCTCAGACGGACGGACTAAGAGGGGTGCGGTGGGAAGATTGGTCCTTGGCATTAAAATCGGCTGTAAAGTATAAAAAGATCATGGGGATGGAGAAACATACTGCAATGTGGCTTCTTGCACTGATAAAGAATGAACGACTGATAATATACGATCGGGAGTGACTGTACTTACAGACACATTTGTGGCAATTGACTAGTAGCACTAATGATCTAACTGCAACAGAAAGCAACTGCAATGTTCATTCCTCCTTATAATCAGAGATGCGCACATATATGAAGACATGGAACCACTTATGTCAGTCCTTAGAGGGTATAAACCAAAAAAGATTGAGTTGTATACAAAAGGCTTATTGAAGAGGTATGGTGTGCGGGCCAGGTTTTACTCCGGTGCGTCCTTATAGTCGGACAAATCAAAATAGCTGCGTTGTATGGATATATTTTTAAATAGTTTCGCCTCGATAAAAGTTTGGAGGTATTGTATTGTTATTAGACCATATTTAATTTTTTGTTTATGGGCCTGGGTTGTCTATGGGGAAATCACCTGGTGCCTAAATACTTATGCATATAATAGATGCACTCCAAGACAAACAGGACCAAGGCAATTTGTTACCAAGCGAGTAGCACGCCGTTCCTAGCGAATTAATGAACATGCCAAAACCCGAAAGGTACAAACGAATTATTAGTACGTTTTGACCAGGAAATTAACCTGAGAAACATAGCCAATGCTCATTAGGTGATGTTGGTGTATACAAAAACAATATTAGCAAAAAGTTTCAGGGGGACGGATAAGAGCAGGACTCTCAGCGAAATGTGCAACTTATCATGATCTCCGAGAATATCGGTGCCAATTGTGGACTAAGAATCTCTCTACACCCCGTAAAGGTATGCACACCTTGTAAGGTTATAGCTCGGGCTCAAGTCGCGGTAAATCCGGCGATGGGGGGATAACCGACGAGGTAGAAGGAGATAACAAGAAAAAAAAAGTTGTTTAATTATCACGGGAAGAAACAGGGAGAAAAAAGACCAAAAACAACATAGCTAGTAGCAAAACCCAAAAGACCGCCTTAGGAACTGAATGATACAGGCGGTTAAGCGGGCTTAGCAGCAATGATAAGAAGACAATAAAAACAACCAGATTAAGGGACACGGGCCCAGCAAATGACAGCTACACTCTAGGTTGGCAATCAATCATACGATAACCAGAAAGTAATTAGAGCACCATTTGGAATGACCTGTAATGTTAATAGCATGGAAAATTTTTCAGTCAAAAAGAAACAGGGAAAAAAAGATACAGGGAAGAAAAGGGAAGAAAAGGGAATAAAAGGGGGAGAAAGGAAAAGAAAAGGGGGAGAAGAAAGAGACACATGAAAGACAGGACCTGACCATGTGAGAAGAATCATGTACTATAGTGCAAAAGCGACTCATTCTGCGTTTTGACCCAACAAAAAAGGAAAAAAAGGACAAGGGAGAGGGAAACTGACAATGTGTTATACGGGAAGGCAGACTAAATCGTATGGATGCCTGATGTGGCATCGGCTGAGTTGAGGGATACCAAGTATACAAATTGCCCAACGTGAGTATTGGGTGTGGCAATACAGCGGGCTCGAGAGGGGTCGGGGGTGGGGCGAATTATGTGAAGTCTGGCGCTCGTGCGGCGCCGGTCGATGGCTGAACGCGAGGAGCGGTGAGAATCGGATTAAGAACGTGGGCGCAGTGAGGAGCGAAACAAACAGGCGGAGGGCGGGGGTAATAGTCTGTGGGGACAAAACAGCGACCAAAAGACCACGATTTAAAAAACGAAAAAGATGGTAGGCGCTATGGGTGTTCGGCGCGATTGACGCGGGATTAACAAGAAAAACGTGGTCCGGAGGTGGGTGGACAAAAATAAAGTGGGCCGTGCAGATGCGGTGTTGATATTCCTTGTCCCATACGCAGGCAGTGCACCACCGGGAGAGGGTGGACGGATCACTGTAAAGTAACTAACGGTAGGATCATGAAATCCCAAGATGCATCAAACGCCGAAAAAAGGTAAACGGCGGTAGGGGGGGAGGGACGAGCGGGCGAAACTAAATACACAATGATCAAATATACAGAAACACGGGAATGGAAGGGGGTCGTGAGGGGAATCCGGACGTGGAATCTCTAAATTTGGCTAGTAAAAAGAATAAAGGGGGAAGGGATCTGGCGCGCCCATTTTAAACAAAAAAATGGGACGGGGGGGTTACCTAAGGATACATGAGGCTTGGCATAATAAACTAGAGACAGTGTACTAAAGGGACTGATACCAAAGGGTGATATAAAATCTTGTCTGGGTGTGTGAGGGACAGTCAAGTGAATAATACAATTAAAAGATAAACAACCTAAATTAATGTAATTTTCCATCGTAATGACTGTCATTAGCAGTCTAGTGTGTGGCTTATGGGGGGGTACTAAAAGGGTCCGCAGAAAGAAACTGCACTGATTGTCGGATATAACCGTCGATTATTCGGGATGTACGGGCCAGCGTGGTATCAACATGTATAAATGAACGGGTGGTTGTATCAAGCAAAAAGCCGCGAATTAGATTGTGTGGAGCATCTAACTACATAGGAGTTCCATGTGACAGAATGGGTGGACAAAGCGGGGGCTCGGGATTTGACTTTGTCCCAATAATGGTGGGGGGGGGATACTGACAAACACCAAGCACTCTCATGGGGCACGCCTCGGAAAATAAGAATGTTGGACAACGTCCGAAGCAAAAAGGAAGAAAAAAACACATAGAACGAATAAACGGTGGAGGAGCGGGACACCTTGTCAGGGTGCTACAATGGGACAAAGAGAACGATCGTGACACAGTGCATTTGAACACGTACATTGTAACTGTTCTGTGAACAATCCTTCTGGACATAGTCAGTGTCAATGGGGGTGGGGACACCACAACAACAGTTGCAATCACAGATGAGTTGTCAAATAAAGGGGGAGAGAAACCCTGAGAAAGGTACACAAATGATCTTTAATAGGATGTGGAGGTCCACGCCTGGGAGAACATATTGAAAATGCGGCCGTTGGATTGTTTATTTGAATTGAAGTAACATAAAACTAACAATTGGTTAGTATGGGTTCTGTGGAATAGTGCTGGGGAGTGGTGGCTAAACTATCCGTTGTGGGGGTGAGGGTAAGGCTGTGTGGGTGGGAGAAAGGCGAGAAAGGGGGGGAGGGGGGGGGGAAAAGGGGAAGGGGAAAATCGACTGGTACTAATCCGCTTATTTTAGAAGAAAAATCTCTGTGCACCGGAACCGGCAAATAGCTGTCAGTGGGTGTGAGGGGGGCTGGGGAGCGCCTTGATAGAGAATATGTACATAGTATGGCCTTATTACATATGTAGTTACAGGGGTGATGGGAAGTCATGTTAGTTCACAGACAGATAAGTTGGGGCTCGGGTAATTAGTAGTGCTCAATGATATCGGGGGGAGGTGAGGTCTTAGGTAGGGATAGTGGGGCGAGTAATGGGCGTAAGGTAGGATTCAATGATATACACTGTACTAGAGAGGTCAATGAATGTAAAAATAAAAAAGAATAGAGTGTAAAAAGGTAGATTCTTGTACTGCATAGGTGGGCAGGTGTAATTATCGGGGGGCTGTTATATTCTGTAGTTCAATAAAAGGGGGTGGCGAATCATTAATAGTCGTGTTGGGATTGGGGGTCCATTGTCTACACATGACTGTTATAGTAACAGTAGATATCATGTACAGTATACTAATTCTATGTACATAGTGGGCAGGTATTAGATAGTAGGGGGATAGTGGATAGATTCTTGAAGTTGTTACGTGCAGGAGTGGGTCGAGGTTCGATTAATATAGTATGACAAAATAATTCCTGTACATAGGTGGCAGGTATTAGTCGGTAGTTCTGATAGGTTCTTGTACATCGGGGGGGCACAAATCATAAGAAGGGGGTTATATACGTTATATATTCTTGTTACGTGTCAGGGGGCAGTGATTAGGTAGGGAAAGGTAGTTATAGGATTCTGGGTGATACAGTCGGGGTCAGTATTAGTCAAGTGTAGGATAGTAGGTAGTCTTGGGGGGAATTACAATATTGAGGCAGATAATTGACGTTGTAGGTTAGTAGGTCTTGTGTACATAGGGTGGCATGTATAGTAATAGGTCGATTCGGTGTCTTGTACCTAGGGGTGTCAGTAAGTGTATGGAGTTGGAGAATTATGTTCGCTAAGTGACACGGGGGTCATCTATTAGTAGGTATGTTTAAATTGCTGTACATATGAGGGAGCCGGTATTAAGGGTAGTTATATGGTCTTGGTAACATAGGGGGTGGCTGGTAGTTATGGTGTAACTATGGTATATTCTGTTATAACCATAGGAGGAACAAGTGATTGAAACATGAGGTATGTGTTCTAAAAATCTTGGTGTAACATGAGGGGGTGTCGGGGACAGATAGTTATAGTAGTTAGGTATTACGTGATACATCGAATAGGAAGGGGGGGGGGGAAGAAATGCGAGGATATTATCGTCGTTATAGTGGTCTTGGTAAACATCGGGAAGGCAGAACTATTATGAGATATGTATAGTCTTGGGGTACCTAGGTGGGCCAGGTAAAGGTATGTATTATAGGGGGGGAAAGAAAGGGGGTGTCCGTTTGTCCGATATGGGGGGTTAGAGGAGGTAATTATAAAAGTTATATTGCCCTTACTATGTGGGTGCATTAAGTTATGAGAGGGGGTTATGGCGGTAGGTCTGTACATATGGGGCAGTGAGGGGGGGGGTATGAAATTAGGTTGTATGAGTGTGCGTTGGGTTACAGTAAATGGGACAGTAGTGTGGTGAGGGTAGTGGGGGTGGAGGGTGGATTCACTGTACGGTATGGGGGGGGGGCAGTTATAATATAGAAAAATAGTTTAAGATTCAAAACTTTTTAACATAAGTAGTGGGGTGGATGCAAAATTATTATAGAGTAGTGTACAAGTATTCGCTGGGGTAAAAGCAGTATAGGATACAGTATTATATTAGTTATCATTCAATTGGTACTGGGTGGGTGGGCAGTAGGTATATAGTAAATGGTTTATCAAGAAAGATTCTAGTTTAAACAGGAAGGGAATGAGGGGGAGGCGAGTATGTATAAAGGAATGAAAGGGGGTTGAAATATTCTGTAACATAAAAAAATTGATGGGCAGTATTATAGATAGTATTATATTTCTTGTACATAGGGCCAGTATTATAGTGGAAAAATTATGAGTTAAAGCATTTTAACAAATCTGGGGGGGACAGAAAATATTAATAGTAATTATCTTCTGAAAGGTAAAAGCAGGCCATGAAAGGTCAGAGGGATATAAAAAGTAGGGAATAGGTTATAAGAATCTTGTACGATACAGGTGAAGGCAGTATATATAAGTAGATAATATAGTCTTGTACCATATGAAGGCATTATTATTGTGGTGGCGTTATAATTCCTGTACATAGGGGAAGTATAAGAGGTTGGTAAGGTATATAGGGGTTCTGTATTAAATAAATAGGATGCCATATTATAGGATTAACGATTATAATTCTTAGGATAACATCGAGAGAGCAGAATAATTATAGTCAGCGTTAACATATGTCCCTGTACATAGGGAAAAAGGCACGTATCATCAAGATAGGTTAATCAAATTCAGTGTAGCATAATGAGACACGATATTATTAATTTTTTAGGAAAAGAGTGGGGGTAAAATTAACCTGTACATAGGGGGCAGTAATTAAGGGTGGGCGTAGTAAATAATAGGTTCTTGTCGACATAAGGGTGGGATTATGATAAGTATTATGATTGCTTGTACACAAAGTGGGAGGAAGAAATAGCAAGGAAAAAGTAAATTATAAAGTAGCTAATAAAGAATGTCTTGTACATCGGGGGAAAAAAGGAAAAAGAGCAAGGGGTAGTTAAAAGATAGTTGGAGGAAAGTTCTTTGTAACAGTAGGGTGGATAGTATATGCGTAAGAGTATATAATTGTCCTGTTCATGGGTGGCAAGGGTGGGATATAGTAGTTGATGGATTCTTGTACATAGGTGGGGGGGAAAGTGAGGTTCGATTAGGTAAAGTGTTTATATTCCTGGTACTAAGTGGGGGTGCAAATTATTAGTAAATGTAGTTATAGTTCTTGTAGCATAGGGGGGGGGCAATTATAAATAGGTAAGTGGGAGTATATTTGTTAGAACATAGGAAAGGAGGTAAATTAATGGTAAAGTGTATATAATTGCATTGTACATAAAAAGGGGGCAATCATTAGGGATAGTAAAAGTTCAATACTTCTTGTACAAAAGATAGGGAAGGGGGGGCAGGGAGTATTGTAATAAGTAGTTATTGGGGGTCCTGTACCTAAGGGGGCGGAAGTATTCAGTTAGTAGGTTATATTCTGTACATAAAAAAAAGGGGGGAACAGGTGCTTATGTAAGTGGATATTCCTGTACCGTAGGGGGCGGAGTATTAAAGAGATAGTTCTAAATTCTTGTACATAGGGGGTGCAGTATTATAGGTAGTTTATATTCTTGTGTACACAAATAGGGGGTGCAAAAGGGTCATAAGTATGATAAAAGTTATATTTCATGTATCATAGGGGGCAAAAAGGTATTGAGGTAGGGTAGTAAAAAAATTTTATAATACTTGTACATGGGGGCAGTAAAAAAACATTAAGTATTTATATTCTTGTACATAGGGGGAGTATTAATGTTAATATTCTTTGGTACATAGGAGGCAGTATATAGTAGTTATATTCCTGTCCATAGGGGGCAGTATTAAGGAGTTATATTCTTGTACATAGGGGGCAAAGTATGTACCTGTCACGTTTATTCTTGTACAAGGGGGCAGTATTATCCGTAGTTATATTCCTGTACATAGGGGGCCAGTATTATAGTAGTTATATTCCTGTACATAGAGGCAGCAGTTATAGTGTTTATTACTGTAAAAAAAAAAAAAAAAAAAAAAAAAAAACATCGTGCTTGCGGCAGTAATTCATAGTAGTTCTATCTTGTACATAGGGGGCAGTATTATAATAGTTATATTCTTGTACATATGGGGCAGTTTATAGTAGTTTATATCTGTAGCATAGGGGGCCGTATTATAGTAGTTATATTCCTGTACATAGGCCGGCAGCATTATAGTTTATATTCCTGTAAATAGTAGGCAGTATTATAGTAGTTATTTCCCTTTACATAGGAGGCAGCATTATAGTAGTTATATGTCCGGTACATAGGAGCAGTATTAAGTAGGTATATTCTTTGTACATAGGGGGGGAGTATTATCGTATTATATGTCTTGTAGCATCGGGGGCAGTTTAAGTAGTTATTTCTTGTACTAAGGGGGGCAGTAATATAGTAGTTTTATTTCTGTCCATAGGGGTACAGTATACAAGTGTGGTTATATTCTTTACATAGGGGGCATTAGTTAATAGTAGTTATATTCTGTACATAAGGGGCAGTATTAATAGTGTTATATTCTTTACATAGGGGCATGTATTATAGTCTTTTATATTTCGTGTACATAGGGGCAGTATTATATAGTTATATCCTGTACATAGGGGGCAGTATTAAGTGTTCTATTCTTTGTACATTGGGGGCAGTATTATAGGTAGTTTTGGTTTATTCTTGTACATAGGGGCAGTATTATAGTAGTTTATATTCGGTGTACATAGGGGGTAGTATTATCGTAGTTATATTCTTGTACATAGGGAGCAGTATATAGTAGTTATCTTCTTGTACTTGGGGGATTATTTAGAGTTATATTCTGTATCATGGGGGCAGTATTATAGTATTTCTCTTCTTGTTACATTAGTGAGCGTTTTTATAGTAGTTTATTTTTGTACTAGGGTGCAGTATTATAGTAGTTTATATTCTGTACATAGGGGGCAGTAATATAGTTTATATTCCTGTACATATGGGGCAGTCTATAGTAGTTACAATTTTTGTACATATGGGGCAGTATACTTAGTAGTTTATAAATTCTTGTACTAGGGGGCATATTAGTAGTTATATTCTTGTACATCGGGGTTGTAATTTAGTAGTTATATTCTTGTACATAGGGAGGCAGTATTATCGTAGTTATATTCTTGTACATAGGGAGGTCAGTATTATAGTAGTTATAATCTTGTACAAGGGGGCAGTAATTTTAAGTAAGTTATATTCTTGTACATAGGGGGCAGTATTATCGTAGTTATATCTTTCGTACATAGGGGTCAGTAATATAGAGTTATTCCTGTACATAGGTGGCAGTATTAGAGTTACATTTTTGTACATATGGGGCATATTATAGTATTTATAATTCTTGTTCCATAGGGGCGCAGTTTTATAGTAGTTATTATTCTTGTACAGGTGGAGGGGGGTGGGAGGTATTATATAGTTAATTCTTGTACATAGGGGTTGTATATAGTAGTTCTATTCTTGTACTAGTGAGCAGGTATTATAGTAGTTATATTCCTTGTACAGAGGGGGCAGTTATTATAGTGTTAGATTCTTGTACATAGGGCAAGTATTAATGTAGTAGTTATATTCCTGTACATAGTGGCAGTATTATAGGGTGTTTTATGTCTCTGTACCTAGGGCATTCAGTAATGTAGTGTATTATATTTCTTTAGTATCATGAGGTCAGGCGAGTATTATAAATGTTATTATATTCTTGTACATTGGGGGAACGTATATAGTGATTTAGTAATATGCTTGTCATAGGGAGTGCAGTATCTATAGTAAGTTAATTTCTTGTAGCATAGGGAGGTCAGTCATATCATGAGTTAGTTTTATCATTCACTGTCATAGGAGCCATAAGGTATATTCTGACAATAGGCTATAGTAGTGTATATTCGTTAAGGTGTGTTACTCATAAAATTGCTTGTACATATGGCGTGGCAGTGATTATGCATGGGTTTATATTCTTGACCTGGAGGGGCGTAGTTATTTAATAGTATGTTATATTCTGGATACGTGATTCAATCATGTATTATGACGTATTATACGGTAGATAGGGCAGTATTAAGTACGTTATATTGTCCATTGTACCTGGGGCAGTATATATAGTTATATTCTTTGAATAGGGGAGTATTATATCTTATATTCTTGTACATAGGGGGCAGTATTAAGGTTATATTCTTGTACATGCAGTATTAGTAGTTATATCTTTCATGGGGCGTATTATAGTAACTTTATATTATTTTGCAACACTTTAGTATAGCCTCCAGTCTGCTTTTGTTGCGTTGCCAGGGCAGTCAATTATAAGCTGCCAACTCTCCTGGGTTGTGGATACCAATCGTAATATATTAAAAAAAAAAAAAAAGAATACAACACTCTTCAAAAAAATACCTGAAATCGGGGAAAAAAATTAAATCAGAAAGAATGAAGCTTTATCCTTAAGGCGAAAAAAAAAAAGGACCTGAAAATCACATAACTTATTGGATATGGATATAGGACTGTATTATCCATATCTGAGATATCATCATTTGCATTTCTCTAATAGCGGCTCTTGTAACGTTCAGCACAATAACCTAAATGATCCCTCTCTATAAGCTCCATCCTAGTATTATCACTTCCTATAGTAATTACATGAAATGGATCTTCCAAAACATCTCAATTTATTTCATAAATAATTAGTACCATGACAATATTAATAGATGCAATATGAAGGATCTGTCTCACTTCTCTTTTATGAAGACATTTATCTGAATAGCCTGCTAGATACAGTGTGAATGGAGCCCGACAATAGAACATGATCGGACAGAGCGCTGGTGGATACAATGGACAGCGCGTCATGGAGCAGGGATGTGCTGCTATATCTACAAGTTTGACTTTCCAGTCTTGATGTTTAATTCCTATACAAGAAAACATTTTGGCCGCTATGAGCAGGTTGACCTAATCTGTTGGTTGTCAATGGTATCAAGCAAAGAAATGGTCAGAAACCAGCCGAGGTCAGTACGGAAGAAATGTGCCAGTGTCTAGAAAGAGGCAAAGGATTGAGGGAGGTGCAGCTAAAAAGAAGAGAAAAGAAGATGAAGAGCTGGGGAACAAGGAGCTCTGCTAGCCATACAGGGGGTCATTTACTAATGGCCTGATTCACGTTTTTGGCGACGGGTTACGAATATTTCCGTTTGGCGCGAGATTTTCCCTGTATGGTTGCCCCGGGATTTTCGGCGCACGTGATCGGATTGTGGCGCATCGGGCTGGGCATCGCGCAACGTAAATTGGGGGGCGTGGCCCGTAAAAACCCGACGGATTCGGAAAAAATGCCGCATTTAAAAAAAAAGTGTCGCTGGACACGCGCTTACCTGCACTCGGCCCCGGCTTGTTGAAGATCAGTTTCACTCCCGAGAAACCTCAGCAACAGCAGAGACACTGGTGGACGTCGGAGGAACTACCTTAATGAATCGCCGGAAGACCCGAATCCCACCGCAAGAAACTCGCCGCGGATCGCGAATGGACCGGTAAGTAAAAACTGCCCACAGTCTGAAGGGGTTTCCTAAGAATTTAAACTCAATCCATTAGGAAAAAAAAGTTCCATTTTCTTGCCCGGAAATAGGATTCCAGTTACCACCACCGCCTTTGTTGTTTGCCCTAAAAAGTTTAATAAGCCATGCATCAATGGCGGGGCCTGATCAGGTCTCGGGACTCATTGGCCATCTGAGCCACTGACGGTCACAGATGATTCCATAACATCCAACACTTCAGCCGAAGTAATGGCGGACCAAAACCTCTCGATGCGGAACTGGAGCCACACTGGGGTCATTTTTTAATCACTCACTCCCCTCCACTCACATTGAGTCCTATTGAACTACCTGAAAGTCACTTTAAGGTAACTTGAAACCAGGAATCGGATGCTCTTACCAGAGTTCCTACCCCAGTAGGAGCACTTGATGTGCAGAAGGTCAGACAAACCAGTGAGTTGACATTTATTACTTATCCTGTGTGGAGAACAACTTGTGACAAGTGGGAAAGCCTCATGAAAGCAGCATAATCAGGATGGGACATGCCGGGGGGACGGGCAATGAGCCCACGATCAATGTCAGATGCACTACAGGCGCCCTTATACGCGTTGCCTGCGCCAGTCAAGGGTGCTGAGCTCTGTGGATGAGATGACCTGGCACAGGTGAACCATACATCCCCTGGCCCTTAAACTCTGCCGTCAGTTAAATATGTGTAGAGTGGAACAAGGTAAGTATGTTTATACCATTGGCTACTGGGGGACATTACTGTGAACTACTGGCCAACTAAGGATTTATTGTGACTACAGGAGACATCACTGGGACCACTGGCTGCTGAGGCGCCACACTGTGACAGGCCTGGAGGCAAGCACTGCTGGCTACAGGGGGCCGGCACTATACTTCTGGCTAAATCTGCAAGAGGACTTGTGGCTGGAAGAAGCTGAAGGTGGTCAAATGAAGAAGAAGATGAAGGAATTAGCATCATTGGATTTGCGTAACGTATTCTCACAATTCTGCTCTCAATTATTTTTTTGTTCAGCAGCAGCTTGTGTTCTATTTTAATGCACCGAGCTAGGTTCCAGTGCTGCATTTACTTGAGCGGGTTCTCACTTTCTTTTGATTTATGTTCTGGTACTGTTTTTATGTACTGGAGCTTGGTTCTGGTGCTGGAAGTATGTGTGAACTTGTTTATGTGCTATATTTGAACGGTTGATAATAGTAGGTATTTGTTCACATGCTGTGCGACAGGATAGAACTTTTCACTTCCAATGGGGGAGCCTGTTGTCGAAAATTTGAATCCCACCCCTGTAGTAACTGCATGTTTTTGGTGGCATATGTGATGATTTTTCTGGAGACAGAAGAGCAATCTTAGATTGCAGAAAGTGTGGGCTCATTCAGAGTCAATGGATTTACTTTACTGCGATCTCATACAGCGAAAGGGGGAGTAAACAGCCTGTGAAGTTTGCATCATAGAGGGGCTCTAGTACCACCCCCAGGAGCCCTTCTTTAAAGTTGATTTTAGAAAGGAAGGAGGCCATTGATAAAAAAAATATATGGATCATGAGTAATTGCATCTGGTTTTCATGCTTAATGTTTGATGTAGATCTCCTTTAATAAGGTTTGTACTAAAAACAAATGTTTATTAAAATTTTGTGTTAAAAGTTAAAAATGTAATAACATGCAAAAATACACAGCAAATGTGTCTTTTCCTCAGATTCTCCGCAGAAAAATGTATCCTAAATATTTTTTTTTACTGTACAATATAAAAAAAATATATAAACCATCTGGACATTTCATTTCAGCAAATTCATAGCGACCCCAAAAAAATTATGTCAACTTCTATTTCTAATAGAAGAAATTAAGTGTGGGGCATATAAGTGTAGAATAGCAGAACTGATGTTATTTTTGTACCCCTCCCCTTCCCCCCCTAATAAAAGACAGTAGCGTTAAAATTACACCATGAAAAAATACATCCAGACATGAAAAAACAACCCTAACTCAGTTTCATCAGCAGAAAGAGTTGGTAAAATGCAACAATCTTAAAACTATAAATATTGAATGCTTGGCTGACGTGGACCTATCCGGAAGACGCAGGCAATAGGGAACTGACAGTCAATGTGGGAGCACGAGATGTCACCTTGTGGGGCAGATGTGCACGGAGAATCGGGCGCGCTGCAGAGGTTTGGTGCTGGGACCTGGGGCTGTGCACATATTATCCTGGCAGAATCATGAAATTGTATTGACCATCTCCTGACACCACAGTTGGTGAGTCTCCTATGACCAGGCCAATTGTCTCTCATAGGGGCACATTTACTTACCCGGTCCTGTCCCGGATCCACGTTCCGACTGTCTGATGTAGGATGAAGTTACCAGATCGTGCGCCCAATGTCCTGCATGTGTCGCTCCCCCTGGGTTCCACCGAGTTCCGCTTCTTCTTCCGGGTGCATGAAGTGCATTGTGTTGCAACGCAATTTGAATGTTAAATCCCGCGCTCAGTCTGAATCAGTCGTGTTTCTGATGGCCACGCCTCCGATTTGGTGTTTCCGCATGAAAGTCGGCGCGATAGCTCCAAAATCCGATCCGCGTGCGCCAAAACCCTTGTTAATGCAGCGAAAATAGTGGTATAGTCGGGAAAACCCGGCGGAAGTGCAGTGTGCGGACCCTTAATAAATGTTGCCCCATAGTTGGACAGGATAGCCAATCAGATGATGGTGGGTCAGAATATTTTCCTTCTATGGAACTTTCTAAATATGATGTAACCATGTCCTATGTCCAAGCTCGAAATACAGATCCTAGATCATATCTAGAATATCATCAGTCTGTCACGTGAAGGACCTCTCGTTAGTTAAATATGTAAATCACTATGGGGGACCTTCTCCTGAATATTGTGGGTTTTACACGTTTTCACAGATTGATGTATTCGCCCTCCGTAATGCTAGGGTGTGAGGATTGTTTTTGTGTTGTTTGTCGTAACGTGGACACTTTCCTCTTTGCTTCATGCGTCTCGTGACGTAGGTTCTCCGCGGGGTCGCTACTATAATGTTCTCTCACTATGGTTTTCTGATGCCTTATTTAGAGGTCGCCAGTAACAGTACCATGAAAAAACACGGGCACTTAACATAATTAGGGACAATTATGTTACAGCGCTGGATGGCCGTGTGTGGGCTGGGGGTCACATGTGTCCCGGTAAGAGTCAACACGAGACCTCTACATGTGCTAATAAGGATCCTGGTGGTTTAAAGGGAACTGGATGGAAAACTAGGGAGGTGTTGTATAAACACCATTGAGATGAGGGGGTCTATCCCCAGTGTACCCATATTCAGCCATTTTTAGGCCATTTGGAAGGCCTCAGTCACTCACCTGTTTTTTCAATCTTATCTCCTTACTTCACTGTCCCTTGCTTTTCTATGGGAGCATATCGATATCTCCCAGTCTTGTCTGCGGTTTTGGCGTACAGCCGTGAAATAGTCACAATTCCAAGCGCACGGCCAGGAATTGCAACTATTTCCACACTTAGGCCACTTGGTGTGGAAGGAGGCGTGCATGGCCTGCGCACTGGCTATAGCTTGCGTCTGTTCAGTTTATAGTGCAATTCTGTGCCAGGTAGGACCTGAAGTAAAATAGGGTGCCTGCCAGAACATCAGAGGCCGGTGCCTCTATGGCCTGTGGAGGGGCTGGGTTTTCATCATATGTTGGCGCATGGTATGTCCATGTTGTTACATTCCCCCTCTCTCAACTGGAAAATAGCGGACATATGACCCTCTAAACCTTCGACCATACTCCCTTAAAGGGAGCCTGTCATCAGGATTTCACCTAATGACAGCCTCCCACACGCCATTTTAATACTAATTCCCAATCTGCTTATATAGTTATCATTTACTGGTTCCACTCACTTTTACAAGTTTACCCGCGATCCCTGCCATTACGGGGGGCTATGTTGTAACCGTTGAAGAGTGAGAGGAGAGGATGAAGAGTCTGTGAGGAGATAATGCTGACTCCAGGACTCCCACCTTCACACATATGTCCCCATACTCAATAACGCCGCTGGCAAGAACCTTGTAAACTTTTACATACTTTTCAAAGTAATTGCAACCATTAATGTTAATTATAAAGTATGATTGGGAATTGTATTCAAAAACTCTATGGATAACCGGTCATTAGGTGAAAATGTGAATATCCTCATAATAGGTTCCCTTTAAAATATCCCCAGACATTCCTTATGGTTTTGAGCCATCTCCTTATTGAGACTCCAAATCACTTATTATACAGACCCCAGGACAACCTCTCAATATACAAACCCCGGGTAGATTCCCTGTTTATACTCACTCTCACTCACTAGATCACAGAGCAAACTTCTGTTACACAGACCCCAAGCAAGACTTTCCCACCTATAGATTCCAGATATGATCCCTCATTCATAGAAGACCCCAAACTGTACCCCCATCTTGTAGTCCTCAAAATCTATACAGACTTTATTACAGCCTTTAAAAGGGTCCAACGTAGAAATTTAGGTCCTATCCAGGATAGCGCCTAATGTGCTGATCGGTGGGGTCTCAATGATAGACCACCAAGCAATTTATAAACAGGGTCTGATGTACCCCCATCCACACCTTCATTGCGGAGCACTGTCACGCATGCGTAGGTTGACCTGTTCATCTCTATGGAACTGACGGAGATTGCCAAGTCCGTCCCTCAGCCATTCATCCAGCTCCAAAAGATAACGGGGCAGCCTGCGCAGCGCCACCAGCTGCTCCATTCTCTAAGGTTGCGACAGGGCTGCGACGCTCCCTGTTACCCTGATCCGTGAGATCCCCATCACTGAGATCCCAAGCAACCAGCAGTTGGGCCCTATCCTGTGAATGGGCTAACTTGCTACATGGGACATATACCAACCCTGGACAAGACCCCTATGTAAAAACATCCACAAGACCCACATTTATATGTAAATGCTTTCCTCAATGAAACTCCTTTTAATTCAATATGTTTGTTCTTATAAGTCGATGATTTATTGTATCACACTATCTAAAAGTGATATAAGCAACGCGTTTTCACACTTCTATCGAACTTGTTGTTTGGAATATGAGGGCGCTATATAATAAAGATTTATTACGAAATGCTTCATCGGCTTATCAACCTCAAACTATGCAGAACCAGAGCACAACTGCCCCATGACTGCAGACTAAATGCTCCCTTTTTTTACCCCAGGGAGAGGTAAAATGGTAAAATCACTCAGCAGGGGTATTGTGCGTGCTACGTATTGGATGAGAAGCAAATCATTAAAAATGGATTATATCCAATTTACAGAGCATATGGAGCCAGATTGGTTTGTTCTCAAGTGAATCAAAAACATTTGTTCTGGAATTGGTGCCCGAAAATCATCAGATATTTACCACCTGTAAGGATATGAATAGATGCTCATCTCTATTGCTAGACACTAATACTATTGCTGTAGTAATATCCCATCACAAGTATTGATGAGCGTGACCCATTCAGGTTAGGTTAGGTTTTCTCGAACAAATGTTTGGCTCCGGTAACCCTGAACCCAAAAACCCCGCCAGTACACCCCACATCGGTGCCAGCTGGTAGCTTGGTCCCCTTATCACTATTGAAAACCCACGACTGGTGCAAATCAAATGTGCCCAACATTTGTTGTTCCTCTAGGTTGGCTTCAGGTTTCAGTAAACCCCTGGGTGACAGAGCCTCAGTAGACCCCTGGGCGACAGAGCCTCAGTAGACCCCTGGGCGACAGAGCCTCAGTAGACCCCGGGCGACAGAGCCCTAGACCCTGGCGACAGACCTCAGTAGACCTGGGCGACACCTCATAGACCCCGGCGACAGAGCCTCAGTAAACCCCTGGGACAGAGCCTCAGTAAACCCGGGTGACGAGCCTCAGTAGCTTAGTGACCACATTAAATATTCAGAAACTAAACAGTCTCCTGTTCCCTAAAATTCCCTAGTTATCATCCCAAACAGCCCCTCATGGTTATCTTATATATAGCCCCCTCATGATCATCGTGTTATCTTATATACGCCCCCCTCATGGTTATCTTATATACAGCCCCCTCTGGTTATCTTTATACAGCCCCCTCATGGTTTCTTATATACAGTATCTTATCACAGCCCCCTCATTTATCTTATAACGCCCCCGTTATCTTTATACACCCCTCTGTTATTTATATACAGCCCCCCTATGGTTATCTTATATACAGCCCCCTCATGGTTATCTTATATACGCCCCCTCATGGTTATCTTATATACAGCCCCCTCATGGTTATCTTATATAACAGCCCCCCTCAGTATCTTATATACAAGCCTCCTCATGGTTATCTTATATACAGCCCCCCTCATGGTTTATTTAACACCCTCATGTTATCTATATACGCCCCTCATGGTTACTTATATACAGCCCCCCTATGGTTATCTTATACAGCCCCCTCATGGTATCTATATACAGCCCCCTCATGTTTCTTATATAACAGCCCCTCATGGTTATCTTATATACAGCCCCCTCATGGTTATTTAATTAACCCATATGAATTCATTAGATCAGCCCCCCTCACCCCCATGGATTCTTATGTACAAACCTTATGTGGGCCCCCCCACAGCTCTGGGCCCCCGGCACTTGCCCGGGTATGCCAGTGCTTGCGCGGACCCTGCTCCCAGTGACATATCACAGGGTTTTACCGGGTGGAGGAGAACCCGAACTCGAACTTCAGCATTGACCCAACCTTGCGGTTGGGGTCTGCTCATCACGATTACACCATGAAAACAACAAAATAGCAAATACACAAAAATTGAGCACAGTAGTTTACCACAACCTATCTAATGACTTGGGTCAATCATTATACTTTTTATTTACATTTCAAAATTCCAGATTTAACCCCTTGTGCCACCTTTCCAGGTATCTCCAGGGCACAGCTGTGAAGTTATCTATAACATACACAATCCATCCTTCCTTAAAGGTTAATTGGAAATACCAAAACAGGTAACAGGAAAACTTTCACAGGAAGGAATAGCGTTCCGGGGGCTGAGATGGTGAGAATTGTAAATTTTCTGCATTGACTATGAAATAGCGTTACCTGCCGCGTCTCTGGTCACACTGACTCAGCATTAGAGCAGAAGTCCTACCACAACATGACATGTATGTTGTGTTTTATGCATTTATTACGCCTATAGGTGGTCACCTGCTCTGCGATAGCCAGGCCTGTGCTCAGGAGCAATGATATATGGAGAGACAATGGATGCCAAGCGTCTGAGGTCTACACCTTCCAAATTCTAATTCATCCTTTTCCACTCCTAAAATCTTAAGGGCACTAATTAGCCCCGAAAGGTGTGAATCATGGCGGCATCACGTATTAACACCCCCTTAATGAATCTCTGGGTAGTCGCTGGCAGAAGAGAGGCGCTGGCATCACACCTCCCATCTCATTGGCATTCAGCACCAGCTGTCAGTCAGACTGTAGCCTTCCACCAGGTATTTTAATGCTCCCATCGATTGCTATTTATCAGATTATGCCGCTTAATTCTGCATTGGTAGAGATGATGAATGCAGCGATAACCGCACAAATGTCTTCAGTGCTCCATGAGTAAGGACCGGGAGAAGCTGAAATAATGAGAAAAAGATGTCTGGGAGGAAAGTGGATGGTTTTCATTTCGGCAATGCTGAATCTAAGTATTAGGGGGCCATGCCATGGAGGCAGGGGTGCAGTTACCCATAATGCAACTCATGCATTTACTTGGGGTCCAGGTGTTTATTCTTTGAGACCAGGGGCAAAGTAATACTTACCTGTATCCCCCAAACTTTAGAAGATTCTCCAGCAGAAAATATAAGTGACCTGGACAACGGATGGATCATTCATTGGTGATCGGTGGGGGTCAGTCGCATGACTCCAAAGGAACCGCTGTAAGACCCATGACTATGGATCCATCAAACAGTACAGACCTGCCAAAAGCTACTGGTAAGACCTTTGAAAAGAACAAATAGTATATGCATCTTTAAAGGACATCTACCAAGAGTAGTGTTGGACAGGGTTTCCTGAGGCCCACCAGAGAAAATCTATTTGGGGGTCCACTCTTCATTATTCCCCAGGAAATATACTCTTGCAGCCTCCAAATTGTGGTGTTTTCGATGGATCTCTGGGGTTCAGTATTGGGTTGAGCCAGGGACCACCGGAGGATCCTCTGCGACTCTGGTGGGCCAGTCCGACACTGTCCACCAGATTACTGGTGAAGCTTGAAAGTCTACACAGTTCAGGCACTTCCTGGGCCCTTATTCACAACTTGTAATCAGCACCTCCTCAGCCGCACAACACGGACAGAGAATATCATTGGCACAGATGTTACAAAACCATTTTTATCCAAAATTTGTTTGCTCGTGTACCGTTCAGTAGTTCCTGCCTTCACCTCGGGCCAAACTCAAAGTAATATAATGCCCCCTTTCCTGGAGCTGCCCTGTCTCTCATCCTGTAGCTGCCCCCTCCTTATAAGGACAGTCCAAACAAAAGGAAGTATTATATTAAAGGGGCTACAGAAAACAGGGTATTATAAGGAGGTGGTTACAGAAAAGGGAACACTATAAGGAGGGGGCTACAGCAAAGGGAACACTATAAGAGGGGGGTTACAGCAAAGTGGGCATTTGTATGTACAAATTTTGGAAAATCAAAAGATATAGGGGGTCATTTACTAAGGGCGTTTTTGCGACGGGTGAACTGAATTTTTCCGTTTTGCGCAGATTTTCCCTGTATTGCCCCGGGATTTTGGCGCACGCGATCGGATTGTGGCGTATCCGAGCCGGCATGCACGTAACGGAAATGGGGGGGCGTGGCCGTAAAAAAACCAGACGGATTCAGAAAAAACGCCACTTTTTTTTTTTTTTAAAGTGTCGCTCGGCACTCGTTTACCTTCACCCACGATGGCTCGGTGAACTTCAGTGCGTTCCGATGCTCTTCAGCGCAGCAGCGACACCTGGTGGACGTCGGAGGAACTGCCTTAGTGAATTGCTGGAACGCCCGAATCCACCGCAGAGAACGCGCCGCTGGATCGCGAATGGACCGGGTAAGTAAATCTGCCCCATTATGTGATCTGCAGCCACACATCAAACCTAACCATAACATGGAAAGATGTGCAAAGCTGTTGCAAACAACATATCAATCATTATTAGAACAATGAAATTAGTTTAAAAAGTTAAAAACATTTAAAAGTGCATCCTACTGGGTATAAGAGCCAAACCCCCGTCCTGCAAATAAATAAATCAATGAAAATGGCCTAATACCAATAATATCCAACGTACAAGAGACAAGGGCAACCTTGGTCACTAAACTAAATATAATACATGGATAGAATATGGATATATATAGTGGTATGTATACAGAAAACAATAAGAATATCAAAAAATGTGCATGTAGCCAAGTAGTGTTTCCACACATGGTGAGAACACCCACCTGGAACACAAATAAAATAAGAAAAAATAGGAACCTGTCAGCAGAAATGTCATTTTTAGCTATTGAAAAGTTCCAATAGCCTCTGCTATGCTGATTTTAAAAATGCCTTTGTCAGTATTCTGACATTTCAGTACTTTATAAAAGTTTATTTCACAGTACTCTGCCGTCAGTGTTTGGGGAGTCCAGGGAGGAGCAGCTGCGGCTCGTGTGTGCCTGTGTCTCAGCCTCCTCTCCTTCACACTCATCCAGCTCCCTCCCCACAGGCAGGGGAGGGAGGGGGATGGTTTGGAGTAGCTAAAGAATTCATTCGTTGCCGAGATCTTTTGTATGTGCAGTGCAGCTGTGAACTTGGAGATGGCATGAGCAACGTGCAGTGCATGGCGCAATGTCCCTCAGCTATCTATACGATGCATCGCGGGAGATCTCGGCAGCACATTAGACGGTGGGCGTTCGGAGTCAGGGCTGGCACCCATGATGCTTGGAGTGGGCAGAGCATTTGGCGGCCAGGAGGTGGGGCTGCCTGACTGCCTGGACGAGAGGGACATGCATTATACATCACAGGGTACTGTTGGTGGGCTTAGGTGCAATTAGGGGATGACAGGTTCCGTTTAATAATACAAATAATAAAAATAGTAGAATAAATATAGATAACAAATATAAAAATCTATATATACAGAACCCGGTATATAACTGCACACCACTATAGGTAACTGTATAGCCCCAATACAAACCATTGCTCCGTGTACATGTGATATGCTGGGGCTTCTATTCTCTGTGTCCTGTATTTTGGTGTAACCTATTAGGTCATACCTAAACAGTACAGGCGGTCCCCTACTTAAGGACACCTAACTTAAAGACGACCCCTAGTTACAGACGGACCCCTCTGACCTCTGGTGACCTCTCTGGATGATATTACTATAGTCCCAGACTGCAATGATCAGCTGTAAAGTGTCTGTAATGAAGCTTTAGTGATAATCCTTGGTCCCATTACAGCAAAAAATGTAAAACATTTTTTTCTCTGGATCTACAATTATAAAATATACAGTTCCGACTTACATACAAATTCAACTTAAGAACAAACCTATGGACCCTATCTTGTACATAACCCGGGGATTGCCTGTATATATTTCTGGTATTTCTTCTTATTTGGTTTGTGTCTCCCGGGGGATGTTCTCATCCTGGGTGGAAACACTGCTCAGGTTTATGCACATTTTTTATATATTCTTATTGTTTTCTGTATACATACCACCATCCATTGTCTCACCTATTTTATTATATTTAGTTGTAACCACGGTTGCCCTCGTCTCTCGTACATTAGATATTATCGGTATCATTGATTTATTTATTTGGAGGACCGGAGTTTTTGATCTTATACACACTAGAGAGCACTTTTAAACGTAACTAATTTCATTATTCTAATAATGATTGATATATAATTTATGTGTCTTCTTTTCTCTTCTTATGGTTAGGTTCCCTAAGGTATGTGGTTGCAGATCACAATATATTTTATGATTTCCTACAAATTTGTATATAACAATGTCTACAGGGGGAGCAGCCATAGCAGCTTCTGTGGGGCCTGCAGTTTCAGGGGGCTCTGTCATCTGGGGTATTGGGTGTGTAAATGCTGTGATGTGTTTGTGGTATGTGTATACTGTATGTGTGTGTGTATAGGCTGTATGCTGTATATGGTACTGTTTGTATGTGTGTTTATGTGATGTGTTTATGCTGCATGTATGTATACATGTAGTGTATATGCTGTATGCATGTCTATGATTGTGTGTAAGTATATAAGTATATAAATGTGTGTATAAATGTGTGTGATTATAACTCACATGTGTGAGTATACCAATATTTATATTTTTTTTAGGGGGGAAAGGTTCCTCGATCAGAAGTCTGCTATGGGGCCCTGCCTCTCCTGGTTCTGCCACTGCCTATAGTGTTCCATTTTCTATAGCCCCCTCCTTATAGTGTCCCCTTTTCTGTAGCCCCCTCCCTATAGTGTCCCATTTTCTGTAGCTCCTCTGTATCATACCCCATTTTAAGAAGGGGGCTACATAAAAGAGGACATTATAAAGGGAAAACTGTGGAAATGGGGTATTTTATTGGTTCGGGTTTGTCATTGTCATGGGTGCCCCGGCGACCCATGTCTCGGGGCGCAGGCACACGCGTGTTCCCTAACCAGTGTTCCTCCTTGTGCCCTGCTGCCTCACTCACCTCGTCGGGTTTGCTCTGTAAAATTTAAAGGGCCAGCTGCCTTCCCAAATAAATTCCCAGCCTCTTCCTGTGTCCCCTGCTAGATCTTTGTGCCTCATAGCCTTAGAAAAAGCTTGTCTGATGCCCTGCGTGATTTTCCTGATTTCCCGTTGTGACCTCGATTCCGTTCCTGACTTCGCTCCTGTGCTGCCCGTCCTGACCTTCTGCTACATCCCCGACTCTGATCCTGTGCTGCATGTCTTAACTTTCCTCTATGTCCCTGACTCTGATCCTGTGCTGCATGTCCTAACCTTCCTCTATGTCCCTGACTCTGATCCTGTGCTGCCTGTCTCGACCTCCTGCCTGTCCCCGACTATGATCTTGCCTTACGATTCTGTACTTTGTCTTGGCCACCACCGCGGACAAAGTCACGCCTGTGGAAAGACCTGGTGGTACCACGCCACAGCAAATCCAGCCTTTTTTGCGGCGGGCTCAGGTATCGGCTGATGTCATCATCCACAGTGGTCCAGAGGATCCACTACCCCTGATCCTGACAGTCATGAGGTAAAGGCAGGGCACGCAATTTCTTTTATTCCATGGTTCAACCCCTTCAGTCCCTGGAAAGAAAAAATAAGCCGTTTATTATGTAAATTATTCGGTAAAGATGTGAGCCACCAGGTCCCCGGAGGACAGGACATTGGATGAAATGATGCACAATTGGATGTGGAAATATGTAACATGGATCCAAATTACTTTTTTTTCTTGCTGTAAATTTTGTTGTAAATAAAACTAAACTGTTCTTTCTGTCACGACTTCTGTATTCCGATCATTATTCCTAATTATCGTGTCATTCCTAAATGGCAGAGCCCCCCGTGCCATAACCCCCAGCTCTTATAGACTATGTACCGCCGCACAATCAGGGCCGCGATAATTACTTACATTTCTTATCACCGCTTATTTTCATGATTGCTTTAATTGCTCCCGTTGAACTTGTGTTTTTTTTTTGCCTTTTGTGCGTTTTATATTTAGTTTTTTATGTTATTGTATGAAATATTGAAGCATCAGTCATTTTCTATTAAGACTTCAGCTTGTTAGAAAGAAATTATTACTATAATATAACAAAAATTTCACACTTGAATTCCAATAGGGCAGACTAAATGTTGTTACATAAAGCCTTTAATATGCTTGATTTTTAGATTTTATAGGTTATTTCGGTTTTACCTTTTTATTTTAATATTTATTTGGCTCTGACATAAGAGTTCTATCTATCTATCTATCTATCTATCTATCTATCTATCTCATATCTATCTCCTATCTATCTATCTATCTATCTATCTATCTATCTATCTATCTATCTCCTATCTATCTATCTCATATCTATCTATCTATCTATCTCATATCTATCTCATATCTATCTCATATCTATCTATCTATCTATCTATCTATCTATCTATCTATCTATCTATCTATCTATCTATCTATCTATCTATCTATCTATCTATTTATCTATCTCATATCTATCTCATATCTATCTCATATCTATCCATCTCATATCTATCTATCTATCTATCTATCTATCTATCTATCTATCTATCTATCTATCTATCTCATATCTATCTATCTCCCTATCTATCTACCTCCTATCTATCTATCTATCTCATCTCTATCTATCTATCTATCTATCTATCTATCTCATATCTCATCTATCTCAGATCATATCCCTATCTCTCTATCTATCTATCGATTATCTATCTTAATCTATCTATCTATCTATCTATCATCTATCTTCTATTCCTATCTATCTATCTATCTCATCTCTTAATCTATCTATCTATCTATCTCATATCTATGCTATCTATCTATCTATCTATCTATCCTATATCCTATCTTATCTATCTATCTAGCGCCATATCTAGCTATCTATTCTCATATCTATCTATCATCTCATACATATCTATCTATCTATCTATCTCATATCGTATCTATCTCATATCTATCTATCTATCTATCTAATCTCATATCTATCCTAGCTATCCATTCTATCTATCTATCTATCTATCTATCTATCTTATCTATCTATCTATCTATCTCACATCTATCTATCTATCTATCTCATCTCTATCCCATGACTATCTATCTATCTATCTATCTATCTATCTACTATCTATCTATCGCATATCTATCTATCGATCTCAGATCTATCTATCTATCCGTATCTATCTTCTATCTATCCCTATCTCATTCTATCTATCTATCTATCTATCATCTATCTATCTATCTATCTATAGATCGTATCTTAGGTATCTCATTATCCAGGGCCGATTCTAGCTATTTGCTGCCTGCAGGCGAATATAAAATGCTGCCCCCACCCCCCCACCCCCCCCCCCAGCCTAAGTTAAGCCATTAAAACTTTACTAACACACCCTCAGAACAGCTCCCTGACACTGTGTGACTGACACAGGATCTGAGAGGCATTAGTGACATACTAGTTACCTTAGTGAACAATCTCTTCATCAGGCAGGAGCATTATTCAGGTTCCTCCCCAATCCATACGTATCACTGCTGAATTCAGTGCGGATATCTTCAGCTCAGTGCAGCATCTCCACCCGGCGTACCCTAAAAATACCACGTCCACTTACAGTATAAAGTCTCCTTGGATAAAAACACTGCGACTCACTAAATAATATAATACCCTCACCAACACTGACCCACACGCCTCCACACATAAAACCCATCCCTTCATTCTGCCAGCTCTCATATAATTTAAAGGCCTCGTTATTTCACCACCAATTAAAATTATATACAGCTCCCATATACAGATCCCCTACACTTAATAAAAATCTTGCTCCCACACTATACATCCCCCGCAGCTTAGTAATATACTGTATCCCATATCATCCCACCACTTAGTATATATATCCAATAATCATCCCCCAGCTAGTAAATACTGATTCCCATATTACATCCCCCCCCAGCTTAGTAATTACCTGTATCCCATATACAAGCCCCCCGCTAGTAATATACTGTATCCCATGATACCAGCCCCCCAAGCTTAGTAATATAACTGTCTGATATACATCCCCCCAGCTTATTAATAACTGTAACCATATACGCCCCCCAGCTTAGTATATACTGTCATCTCATAACATCCACCAGCTTAGTAATAACTGTATCCTTTATATCAGCCCCCCCCAGCTTAGTCATATACTGTGACTGATATACAATCCCACCAGCTTAGTAATATACTGTAGTCCATATACACCCTCCATCCCAGCTTAGTCATATCTTTATCCATATACAGCCCCCCCAGCTTAGGTAATATACTTGTCACCCCATTCTACACTCCCCCAGCCCCTAGTAATGTACTGTATCCATTATACAGCCCCGAGCTTAGTAATATACTGTACCATAACAGCCCCCAGCTTAGTAATATACTGTATCCATATACAGCCCAAGCTTTAGTACATATACTGTATCCAATATACAGCCCCACCCAGCTTGTATATACGCTACCCATCATACAATCCCACCATTTAGTAATATACTGTATCCCAATACAGACCCCACCACTTATTAATATACTGTATCCTTATACAGCCACCCACCACTTGTAATTATACTGTACCTATAGTCACCCCCAGCTATACTAGACTGTATCCATATACTCCCTCCCAATTTAGAATACTGTATCCCATATACAGCCCCCCAGCTTAGTAATATATGTATCCCAATACGCCCCCAGCTAGAATCTACTGGAACCCATATACAGCACCCCAGCTAGGTAATATACTGTATCCCATCTAAATCACCCAGCTTATAATATACTGTACCCCATAACATCCCCCTACTAGTACTTATACTGTACTCCATATACCATCCCAGCTTGTAATAACTGTATCCCATATACATCCCCCAGTCTTAGTATATACTGTACCCATTATATAATCCCCAGCTCTAGAATATCTGTACCATTTATACATCCCCCAAGCTTAGTAATTCTTATCCCATATAACATGCCCCCAGCTTGTAATATACTGTTGACCCCATATACATCCCCCCGCTTAGATGTACTGTTCCCATATACAGCTTCCCAGCTAGTAATACTGTACCCCATATCATCCCCCCCCCCAGCTTAGTAATGTATGTATCCCATTACGACAGCCCCAGCTTAGTTAATATACTGTATCCCAGATACAGCCCCCAGCTTAGTGATAGATAATATATAGCATCCCCCCCCCCAGTTATAAATACTAAATTATGGCCCATTATATATATAGCATCCACCCCATGTATAAATAATTATGGCCCCAATTAATACATATGAGCATCCCCCCGTATAAAATAATTATAGCCCCAATAAATATCAGATCCCCGCCCCTTAGGTAACAAAATGTATGGCCACACAAATATACATATAGCACCCCCCCCCCCCCAGGCTATAAAATAATTATGGCCCAAATAAGATATATAAGCACCCCCCCCCTAGTATAAAAAGAATATGGCCCACATACAGACACCCTATATAAATTTGCCAATAAAATAACCCCCCCCCCCCCCAGTATATAGCTAAGTAGGCCCCAATAAACATATAGCATCCCCCCCCCCAGATAATAAGTAGCCCCAATAATAAGAGAGACGCCCAACAGAGGTAGAAGTAGATTGGCAAATAAGACTATCACGCCAACACCCCCTGAAGTATAACAAAAGATTTATGGCCCCAATGATGATTCTATTTGACGTCCCCCCCTCCCCCAGTATTAACGTTTTACTACGCCCTATATAGTACACCCCCTCCATATCTAACATGAAACTCCCCACATTAATACAAGTACATGAAAATAATAATCGTACTACACCTGGCAGGCAGAGTGCTCCGCTCGGCGCGATCCGTCTCCAGTCATTCAACAGCGGCCTTCACTCCGGTCTTCTGGTGTGCGCCCGCGCTCCCGCACATTGAACAGGGCATGAGCATGAAGCCTGTGGTCACTGCTTAGGTACGGAGCGCGCAGCTGGGAAAGGCGTGCTGTCTCGCTCCGCATAATAATCCGCGCCTGTGGTCTTAAAGAGACAGCGCGATTTATTCAGCTGGTGGGCGATTCGGGGGACGGGTCGTGCTTACCGAAAAGTGAGAGTAGAAGGACAACGGAGGATAAGAACGGGGGAAAAAAAGGATAGGAGGATAAAAAGTAAACACAGCAGAAAAGCGACGAGAGCCAAAAAGGAAAAGGAACAAAGGGCACGTGAGAAAATGGATGGGCGGCCTACAGGACAGGGATAAGAAGAGAGAAGAAGTGGAAATGGCTTTAATGACGCCCGAATCGCCCACTTTAGAGCGGCACATTTCGCCGCCCTTTCACATGGACCCGCTTCCTGCGCCTGAGGCGAATTTTCATCATCTCGCCTCCTGGGCAGATTCGGCCCTGCTCATATCTACTATCTCATATCTATCTATCCTTCTACTATTATCTCATAATCTATCTTATATCTATCTATTAATCTCATATCTATCTATCTATCATCTATCTATCTATCTCATATCTTCTATCATCTATCATCTTTCTATCTATCTATCTATCTATCTCATATCTATCTCATATCTATCTATCTATCTATCTCATATCTATCTATCTCATATCTATCTCATATCTATCTATCTATCTATCTCATATCTATCTATCTAATATCTATCTATCTCATATCTATCCATCTAAAAAATACAAAAAAAGGGGAATACAAAAAAAAAAAGAAAACCAAGTACGCACAGTGTAGAGAAACCTCAATAGAGCCAGAGCCTCTATGGATCCTGGCAAGATCCTTCAGTGGTAAAGTTGAATAAAGTGTAGGCAGCACTCCAAAAATCCAAAATTCCAAAGGGTGATGTTTATTAAAATCGTGGCAGCGTTTCAGTGTGAACCACCTTCATCAAGCAGTGCTTGATAAAGGTGGTTCACACCGAAATGTCGCGGAAGGGACTTGATCAACTTTACCAGGGAAAGGACTTGATCATCCTCCTAGGGTGACAAAGGCTATAACTGAAAATTTTACAGGGGGATCATTCCCATTTAGAAAAACTTCTGTAAGTCTGTATAATAGTCTGACGACATAGCGAGAACATGGTCAATGTATCTCTACCACAGCAGAACCTGCCTGAGAGGGTGGAGTACATCAATGCAGTCCTCATCCTAATGTAACTTGTAGAAAAAGAGACGACATTCCTAATTGCAGCTGTTAGAACTCTTTACCCTTATAAAAGACACCTGTCCACACACTGAGGGCGCATTCACACGTGACGCATGCGTTTTCATGTTACTACGCACTTTCCAGCTTTGAAAGCGTTTTTTTCTTTTTTCATTGTAGAAGTGTGAGCAGATATGTCCCAATGTTAGTACAGGCGGTCCCCTACTTAAGAACACCTGACTTACATACGACCCCTAGTTACAGACAGACCTCTGGATGTTGGCAATTTACTGTACCTTAGCCTTGGGCTACAATAATCAGTTGTAACAGTTACCACTGGTGTCTGTAATGAAGATTTATTGTTACTCCTGGTTCTTATGACAGTCCAACATTTTTAAAATCCAATTGTCACAGAGACAAAAAATTGTCTGGGGGTTACAATAATTAAGTATACAGTTCCGACTTACATACAAATTCAACTTAAGAACAAACCTACAGACCCTATCTTGTATGTAACCCGGGGACTGCCTGTACATTTCCAGCAATAAAGAAAAACCCAGGAAAATGCATAGAAACATAAAAATGCCTGCACTTTAGGCACATGCATTAGGACACAACGTGTAAATGCACCCTCAATCAATCACACTCCAACCTCTACACCATGTTCAAGACCAAAGAAATGTCTAAGGGCATCAAGTGACACAAGGCTGGGATGGGCTACAGGCAGGGCCGCCATCAGGAGGGATTTAGTGTGACTGTGATCCGAGGGCCCCAAGGAGAAGAAGGGGCCCTAAGTCACAGAAAATCCTCCTCCCTTTCCAGGTGCAGGGAACTCACTGTATACACTGTGGTGAATGATCATTCTGTGGGGGGCCCAAAAAATTTGCCAGTCAGGGACCCCAAACTTCCTATAGGCGGTCTTGGCAGCTTGGTGATAAGCAACAACTGAAAATGGCAGAAACCTAAGACAACCTGGGGCTTTGTGCATGATTCCTCTTTAGAGATTAAAGATGAATACGAGAAAGGAATCAGACCAGAACTTCACTGGAGGACCTGGTCAATGACCTGAACGGTGTTGGGACCGCAGCCTCAAAGATTACTGTTATAAGGACACTAAAATGTCATAGATTAAAATCCTGCAGGACACGCAAGGTCTCCTTGGCACATGTCCAGGCCTATTTGAAGTTGGTCATCTGGATGAGACGAGACATGGGAGAAGACCATGTGGTCAGATATAATAGACCACATAATAATAGACCACATAATAATAGACCACATAATAAAATAGAACCTTTTGTTATGAATTGTTGGGAGGAAGAAGAAGGATGAGAACAAGCCCAAGAAGAAAGTCCCAGGGGACAGAACAAATGATCCCCCTCATTCTCTCAGTAACATCATGGAAGATGGGTCTTCCAGCATGAAAATGACCTTAAACACACAACCAAGGCAACAAAGGAGCAGCTCCGTAAGAAGTATTTCAAGGTCCTGGAGTGGCCTCGATGTCTCCAATGGAAAATCTTAGTAGGGAGCTGAAACACATTGGGGGGGACTTAGGCCTCCTCATGTATCCGTCAGGCGGCTGCGTAGAATTGTATTGGTCCCATCAGCCCTGAATAGGTGTAGGCTATAGCTTGTGCGTTACTGTCCTGCGCGAGCACCCGCCCTTCACAACTGCCTTTTTCAAGGCTACACATTAGCCGAAAAATCACAAGTATTAAATATGGAATTTTCCAAACTATCTATATTGTTAAGGTTGAACTGACCCTTAATACAATCTACTCATGGACCTCCTCCCCAGTTTTGGATAGAATTACAATTAAATTCATCACTTTGCTGCATTGCTGGGGTTTACAGACCTTCTCCCTGTCCAGCACCTGGCACCATCATCCCATTATTTGCATTGGCTCAGACACAGTAATTACTGTCAGAGTAATTAGACATTTATATTATATTGCAGTCCTGTAGTAATGTGCCGTAATCTATCCTATTTTTATATTACCCAGTATCCTCATCATGGAGATGTTACGAGTCTTTCTAATTTGGCTTAAAAAGGTCAAATGCAGTGCGAAAAAAATATAAAATTAAAATAAAATAATGAATATATATAAAAAAATAAATACATTGCAAAAAATACAAAACACAAAAATGAAAAAGGTACAAAATAAAATGAAAGTCTATGCAGATATTGTGCAGGACGCTTGGATATTGACACATTTTTACGGCACATGCATATCGTAATTTTTAATATTCGGGACTTGGTGGCTGGGAGATTTGAGTGATTGCGGTGATAAACACCTCGTGGCAGTATTATAGTGTTACCCCCCGCACCCCCTGTATTTACCTATAAACATGATGTATGAAGACCTTTATTTTAATCCCACTAACAGCTTTTGCTGAATTTTACTAGAAAGCCATAAAATGAAGTATCAAGGATGCATTAATTCTGGGTCAGGAGGTCAAGCAGTGAAGATTACATGTAGTAAAAGCCGTATGTACATGGGATTTAATAAACTACCGCCGCCTTACATGGAATTTAATAAACTACTGCTGTCCTACATGCGCTCATTTTATGGCTCGGCCTGATTTGTTTCACATTTTGCCTTAATTTATGTGCCCCTTCCCTCACTATGAGGACCACTAGTATCTCACCACGTAGAATGCAGGTCATCGGTGTTGCTCATGGAGCCAGGACTTAAAAAAGTCATTGTTTCATGCAATTATCCAACAGCTTTTATGGTGTGTGGAAGGAATTATGTTTCCAAGTTGAGGTTCTGGATTTAATCGACAGGTCAGAATGTTTGACCTTGACGGACAAGTGTCTAGGAGTCAATGAAGATGAGTCTCTAGAGATGAGCGAACACTAAAATGCTCGGGTACTCGTTATTCGAGACGAACTTTTCCCGATGCTCAAGTGCTCGTCTCGAATAACGAACCCCATTGAAGTCAATGGGAGACTCGAGCATTTTTCAAGGGGACCAAGGCTCTGCACAGGGAAGCTTGGCCAAACACCTGGGAACCTCAGAAAAGGATGGAAACACCACGGAAATGGACAGGAAACAGCAGGGGCAGCATGCATGGATGCCTCTGAGGCTGCTCGCCTAGGCTCAGCAGTTTGAGCACCGCCTGCTGTCGCTTAGCGACGGCACTGCTGCTGTGCCTAGAGCTACCGACTGATGGCGCCGTGCCCACGGATGGTAGTTCGGAGGAGGAGGTGGAGTGGGAGGAGGAGGAGGCATAGTAGGCCTGAAACACCTGGACCGAGGTAGGCCCCGCAATCCTCGGCGTCGGCAGTATATGAGCAGCCCCAGGGTCAGACTCGGTCCCAGCCTCCACCAAGTTAACCCAATGTGCCGTCAGCGATATATAGTGGCCCTGCCCGGCAGCACTCGTCCACGTGTCCGTGGTCAGGTGGACCTTGTCAGAAACGGCGTTGGTCAGGGCACGGATGATGTTGTCTGACACGTGCTGGTGCAGGGCTGGGACGGCACATCGGGAAAAGTAGTGGCGGCTGGGGACCGAATACCGAGGGGCGGCCGCCGCCATGAGGTTGCGAAAGGCCTCGGTCTCTACTAGCCTATAGGGCAGCATCTCCAGGCTAAGCAATCTGGAGATGTGGCAGAGTCTCCTGGCTTGTGATTGGCTCTGTTTCTGGCCGCCAAAAAGCAAAACGGCGGGAGCTGCCATTTTCTCGAGCGGGCGAAGTATTCGTCCGAGTAACGAGCAGTTTCGAGTACCCTAATGCTCGACCGAGCATCAAGCTCGGACGAGCATGTTCGCTCATCTCTATGAGTCTCATGAGTGTGAGATCTTCCTCTTTGATAGACTGGATCCCACCAGGTAGCGCAGAAGATCCTATTACAGATACAGGCGGTCCCCTACTTAAGAACACCCAACTTACAGACGACCCGTAGTTACAAATGGGCCTCTGGATGTTGGTAATTTAATGTACTTTAGTCCTAGGCTACAATGATCAGCTGTAATAATAATAAGTATAATAATCTTGTACGTCTGCAGGCAGCATGTTATAGAGCAGGAAGAGCTGAGCACATTGTACATAGTGTCCTACCTGCAGGCAGCATGTTATAGAGCAGGAAGAGCTGAGCACATTGTACATAGTGTCCTATCTGCAGGCAGCATGTTATAGAGCAGGAGGAGCTGAGCAGATTGTACATAGTGTCCTACCTGCAGACAGCATGTTATAGAGCAGGAAGAGCTGAGCACATTGTACATAGTGTCCTATCTGCAGGCAGCATGTTATAAAGCAGGAGGATCTGAGCAGATTGTACATAGTGCCCTATCTGCAGGCAGCATGTTATAGAGCAGGAGGAACTGATCAGATTGTGTATATTGTCCATATCTTACTAGTTTGGCCTCCTATTCTGTACGGGGCACTGCTGGTACTGCACTCTAGAAGGGACCCCTGATTTGCTTCTTTTTATAATATCCACTATCCTCTAAAAAATTAAGAATACAAAATACAGTGAAATCATAATCTAGCACCCACCTGATCACTAAGGTGTTAAGTCTTACTGTCTCTCCATTAAAATACTCTTCTACCGCAGGAACAAATATATAATTAGGGTTTACAACGTGCGGAGCAGATGTTTAACTGTGCATGGAAGGCAGGAGAGTCCGCGGCTTATGATTTATGGAGAAAATGGCCTTTCGGAGTCGGCGTCATGGAGCTCGCTGTAAATACACCGGCGATTGGGAAGTAAAAGCTTTCTGCCAGCGGTAATAACCAGTGTGGATGGTGAAGGTGAATCCATCAGCAGAAGCGCAATTTAGTAATAAGATGGAAGGATGGGAAGATGCGTAAAGGTAATTATAGGACCTCTCGCTCCGTGGGTCTACATGAAGAGCAGTGGCATCTATGGTACATGAAGCCTGGAAACCAATTTCGTCGTCAATTGGTTGAATTTGAGAGACATCTTCAAATCGATGGATTCTACCCTATACATATGTGGTGTCAGGGCAGTCATCAGGGGGAGTTTAGTGCGACTGTGTTCATAGGGGGTCCCAAGGAGGAGAAGGGGCCCTAAGTTACAGGTGCAGGGAACTCACTGGGGCTCATTTACTTACCTGATCCATTCACGATCCCGCGGCGCGTTGTCCGACTTTAATTCGGAGCTTGCCGGGATTCACTAAGCTCCGTGCACCCGATGTCCACCAGCTGTCGGTGCTGCACCAAGGTACGCCGAGGTCCCCCGGAGTTCACCATCCTCTTCCTGGTGCATGTGAGTGCGACACATTTTTTTTTAAAAAAATGCCGTGGTTTTTCCGAATCCGTCAGGTTTTCCAATGGCCACGCCCCCGATTTCTCCTGCATGCAACCCGGCGCCGATGCTTCACAATCCGATCGCGTGCGCCAAAAACCCGGGGCAATTTGGTGCAAAACGGTGCAAAACGGTACTTTTTGGGAAACCCGACGAAAATGAGCGATTCTGGCCCTTAGTAAATGAGCCCCACTGTGTACACAGGGGAAGATGATCTTTCTGTGGAGGGCCCACAAAGTTTGTCAGGGACCCCCAACTTCATAGTGACGGTCCTGTGTGGTGTCCATAACTCCAGATGTAGTCTATTAATTCAGCTCAGCATATTCTGACCTTTCAGACCCCCCAGATAAAATAATACTGGTTTCCAGATTACCCAGCGCTGCACAGAGTTTGCCAAATCAGTCCCTGTCCCCAGTGGGGCTCACGATCTAATCAACCTACCTGTATGTTTTGGAGTGTGAGAGGAAACCGGAGGACCTGGAGGAAACCCACACAAACACAGAGAGAACATACAAACTTTTTCCAGATGTTGACCCAGGGCTATAGTGCTAACCACTGAACCACTGTGGTTGCACATTAACGCCTAGCGAATAGACCCAAGTTGTCTTCAAACTGGTCCTCTGCTGGTCATCTGGGGTTGAGTATTGGGTTAGACCCTGGGTCCGCCTCTGGTTATCTGGTGGAGCAGTCTGACACTGCAGCCCAAGCATGGCTAGCTATACCGGATATAACCACCTACTGGTGGACGAGCAATCTTCATGCCCCAGGTTCACCTGAGTAACTATAACTATTGTGCCTGCTGCCATACGAGGTGAACATGGTCAACAGTGTGCATCTATTTCGGCTTCTGCCCCTCAACCAGGTTCTAGTCTCACACTTTGTGCTGCTTCCAGTGAGTGGGTGAGAAGACCCGGGCATGTCCACTTCAGAGATTTACAGGGCCAATGCAGGGCCAATGCTCTCTGTGCTAAAGGAAATCTCTCATTAAAATCCATCCTGATAAACCAGGGACACTTACTCATAAATCCAAGGCCCGTCACTGTGGTAATCTTTTAAAATCAACTTTTAAAATTATGCAAATGAGTCTGAAGGGCTCCTGGGCACTATCAGAGCCTGTCCGTGCTGTTGCTTCATAGGCTGTTACACTGTCTCGTTTTTGGTGCACTTTGTTTATGCTGCAGAAGTCAGTAATAAATGTGGCAACACCCCCTCGCCCCCCCCCCCCCCCCCGCTAGGTGCAAATTTTTTCTGTCTTGTCGGACACAGAGAAGCCATGACACAAAACTGGTGCGGAAACATTTTACATGTAAATACATGTGCAGGCAGTTTCCACATTCTTTTCAGTGTAAATTTAGACAGAAAAATGGCGCAAAAGCCAAGATAAACGTGGCCCTGTGGATTCTGTTTTATTCTCTTCCAATCGTGAAGTTTCTTCCAAAACATAAAACTTT
The DNA here is from genome assembly GCA_019512145.1 of Engystomops pustulosus. Lineage (NCBI taxonomy): Eukaryota > Metazoa > Chordata > Amphibia > Anura > Leptodactylidae > Engystomops > Engystomops pustulosus. The sequence continues at coordinate 311,823,324 of CM033641.1, read as the reverse complement.
TCTCTACTTATATTTCCCTTCTGGAAAACACTGGAAGCCTCATCTATTCTCCATAAATCACCTGATCACCCGTCTCGTATGCGGCGAGTCCTGTACAATATCGGCAGAACATAATATACATGGATGACGCATGTTTATCCATCATTCATTGCATCCCATTATTTTCAATGTTACATTGTATCGATCACATCACAAGGCTGCAAGAAGCGTCATATCACATCTCATCCAGGTTCCGATAATTGCAGATTGTTATCCGTGTCCGGTGATGGACGGCGCGCGCTCAGTAATCACTCCCAGACAATTTCAGTTTATGGCTGGAAACCCTGTAATTTGCAGCTTGGCGAATATTTTGAGATTTCACGGAGCGCAGGTGTTCATTTTGTGGTGGAATTCATTGGAGGACTAAGGACGTTGCAACAAATAACACGGATCCCAGCTATTTTTTTTCGGTTGGGAAACTACATGTAGCTCCATTCATCAGGACAGCTTGTCAACTCCCCAAAAGTTATCACAAAATCTCATATTTGTGTCAACTATTTGACCTGATGACTCTCCAGGAGTCTCCAGGACCATTGACATCTCACGTGTCCCAGAAGTCATGGCCACCAGGCTGCTTACAGTCTCCTCCTGATGGTTCTTCTTCCTGCTTGAGACTACATACGGTAGATCTTCTTGTTCTCTGTGCTGTTGCTCTCCGCCACATAGAAGGGGTTGTCAGAACCCCATGATCAGCATGTATCTTATCTATTTGTCCCCAGACAAATGCAACCCATGGTAATTTTTTTTTAGGGGAAGGTGCCAAGACAATTAAGTTCCTTATTATTGCTTGAGGTGTCCCTATCCGCCATAAATTTTCAACCTTTGACCTAAAAGATTCTTTTCTTTGTACTGTGTTATCCAGTGGTTAAATATATGGGAGTTCAGAGTCCTCAGTTGTTGATACCTTTTATTGGCTAACCAAAATAGATGATGACAATTGCAAGCTTTCGTGACTACTTAGGTCTCTTCATCAGACATCGGGTATAAGACGACATCTGAATAGAACACAAATTAGACACAAATGGCCATACTATCTCTATGATTTAGGGGACAAGTGATAAGAAACAGAACAAGAAATGTAAGGAGAGAAGAGTAAACATTTGGAGAGTGAGATTGTTTTATTCTCCATTTATTGAGATGCGGTCCATGGCTGTGATGACCCCACCAGGTCTGACGAGCATTGCAAGTTTATGATAAGCGGATCATTACCTGTCACTTGGATATACAATTACCTTCAAACTCTGGCCTGTGACTATACTATATTTCTCTGTCTTCAGTGCTCCTCTGTCTCTCGACCTACAGGCACCAACATTGGAACAACTTCTAAGAGGTAGCGACCTGGTGATCTCCATGCAGCAAAGTCCCGATCCTCATACGACTCAAAACCCATTGCCTAATAGACTTTCCTTCCGATTCTGTCATAGTTGCATTTAGCAGATGACCAAGTAGGCTCACAAAAAAAAATGGTGCGTGAGGAATAAGGCATGAGAGTGGTCAAAGACAGTCTGAGGTCGGGGCACACGCAGTATAGTGGAAAAGTGATGAAACAGTAAGTGGGTAAAGAAACTCCAGGATCAGAGATAAGAAACTAGCCAAAGTTTAAAGGAAAACTCCAGTTGAAGCTGAATTGAATTATATCTGGTACAGGGCCTGGAAGGAGGAGCAGGACTCCAGGTTCTAGGAATACAATGAAAATGAGTCCTGCTCCTCCCTTCTGACCCCACATTATGCGTAATTCAATGAATTAGCGTTGACTGGAGATTTCCTTTAACAAAGCAGATAACTAACCACCAGATTTACAAAGTGATCCATGTCAGATGTCTACTGTCAGATGGGAGGTGTTAGACTATCTGCTTCTGCCCAGGACCACCCACCACAAGGACCACCCATCTGACAGTGAAGCCTAATTAGGTGCTCTACTGTCACATTACTTTGGAATGTTGGGGGCTAGAGAGAATTCCAAATACACCTGAAACAGTGTAACAATGTCAATCAAAAGATTAAGAGTTGGGGTTACTCAATAAACATAGGGAGGACCATCAGTAAATGAGAGAAACGTGGCATGGAAAGCTCACTGTGGGGCGGGGAACACAGGAACAAGCCAAAAAAATCCTCCTCTCTTCTGATATTTTATTGGGTCATTTGAAAATCCACACGCAAGTCACAGACTGATACGTTTCGAGTATCTGCTCTTTCTCCTGGTCAACTGAGGTGTTCGGAGCAATCCACCCCTAGCCATAGTCAACTATAATTAAGAGTAAATAGCTTGAAACGCATCTGTCTGTGGCTGTGGTAGATTTTGATAGGCTCTAAAAAAATAACAAAAGTTTAACTGCTTAAGGACCAGTTAACTTTAGTTTTTTTCCTTTTTCACTCCCCGTCTTTAAAAATCGGTAGCTTTTTATTTTTCGGTCCACTGGGCTTGTTTTCTGTGTAACAAAATGTAATTATTAGTGACAGTATTTCATATTTCATGCCCTGTATTGGGAAGCTGGAAAAACTTTTGAAATTTTAGAAAAAACATTTGCGCCATTTTCTTGAGTACACTCTTTTAGGGCTTTCACGGTGCTCTCCAAATTACACCTCTTGTGTATTCCTTCGGTAGGTACGATCACTGTGATTCCAAAATTGTATAGTTTTTGTATGTTTTAATAGATTTTTAAAAATTAGCACCTTTTATACAAAAAAAACCCTTCCATTTTTCCTATTCCGATGCTCATAATGTTTTCAAGCTTCGGTATATGCGTAAGGTAAAATATTTTGCAGAACGAGCTGAGTTTTTCACTGATACCATATTGGGGACTGTATGACTGTATAGGGACAAGATTTTATGTGTAGGAAAACGGCGAAAAAGTGGTGATTCCGACATTCTACACTATTTTCCGTTACGGGCTTTACCGCTGGGAATAACTGTTTTTTACATTTTGATAAATCAGGATTTTTGGGACGGGGTGATACCTGCCATGTTCATCTGTTTATTTATTGTATATTTGTTCTAGGGAATGGGGGACGATTTGAATTTTTAAGTTTTTTTCTTTTTACATCTTTAACATTTTTTTTAGTTTTTGTTTTTTACTGCAGGTGTCTGCTATATGGAGAGGGAACACCCTATGAGCTTTCTCCATTTAGCTCTAACCTCTTCATGACGTATACTTTTGCTGGGCAGTCCTTAAAGTGGTTTGAACATGAAAGAAAGTCCTTAAATTCCAATTCCCGTACTAATTTTTACACAATAAAGATAATTTATAACCCCTTTCTTTACAATTTTACTCAGTTTTATTGCTGTTTTAGCTCCTATCACTCGGTGATGATTAGTGAAAGATTCCACAGTGTGGGCGGGGACTCTCTCAGCAGACACTTCATGATCCCTCTGTGCAATGAGATGATGTGTGCTGACAATGTGCTTAGATTATCAGGGTACAGGTTTATCTACACTTTTATTTATCTTCTGAACATTTTACTGGATCTGAAACATAGAAAGAGAGATGAGACAGATAAGAGATGAGAGCTGATGAGATCCATGAGATGGATATAACACAGAATGACACTCTCAGCTCCACTACATCTCACCTATAACACATACAGAGTGAGCACTGCTATACCTCCTTTCCCTGCTATAAAGATCTTATCTGTAGCTTGTAGAGTAAGTCTCTGCACGTTGCTTGCAGAAGGAAGTGCCTGTGTCTGAGCTGGTCTTGTAATGCAGGGGGGAAGGGACAGGAGGCAGAGAGACACTGAAGTGTGCAGACAAGAGAAGCTATTCATGAGAAAAATCTACACTGCCCAACCATAGTCAGAAGATTTACGGTTGGATCCAAACGAAATTGTATAAAGCAGGATTGATAGAGACAAGTTAGAAATATATCTGTGAAATTCTGTATTCTTGTTAATAACAGTGAATTAGAAAATGTGTTATTTTGTTATCCTAAGTACATATAATAATCTTATCTTCCTGGGAAAACCCCTTTAAGCAGTTAAACAGAAGAGATTCAGTGCCGTAGGATTTCTGTGCTTGTTCCTGTGTTCCACGCCTCTCCGGAAGCCTTCTGTGACACGTGTCTTCATTTGCTTAGTAGCTGAAGCCGGTTTTGGGTTGAGGTGAAACAAACTACAAGGATTCCCATCTGATGTAAACCCACTGTTATAGACTACAAGAAGATGCAAGGCTCATAGAAGGTCGTCTATAGAAAAATCCTCTAACAAAAACTGTGTTTCGACTTTGCTTTCCTCCTGAGGGCACTGTCTAAGTTATTTCTCAAGTTTTCTCACTTGAGGACCTTCCATCACCTTGACCAACCCCACGAACAAGCAAGTGGTAAAAAGAAATCCTCCGGCAATGAATCTCTTCAGTTTCAAAGTTCAATATTTTATTGGATCATATTAAAATCTACACATAAGTCACAAACTAACATGTTTCAAACTTTCTGCTCTTAATCATAGTTGTTTATTATTAAGAGCAGATAGCTCGAAACGCGTCAGTTGACTATGATTAACCCCTTAAGGACGCAGGTTTTTTTTCGCTCATTTCTCGCTCTCCACCTTCAAAAATCCATAACATTTTTACGTGTACAGACCTGTGTGAGGGCTTATTTTGTGCGTAACAAATTTTACTTTCCCGTAATGTTATTTATTTTAACATGCCGTGTACTACGAAGCTGAAAAAAAAATCCAAATGTGGAAAAATTGAAAAAAAAAACGCACGTGCGTCACGTTCTTGTGGGCTCAGATTTTACGACTTTGAAAAAAATTTTGCCATCTTCTGAAGCTAATAACTTTTTCATACTTTGGCGCACGGAGCTGTATGAGGTGTCATTTTTTGCGAAATGAGCCGACGTTTTCATTGCTACCATTTTGAGGTCTGTGCGACATTTTGATCATTTTTTATTCCATTTTTTATGTGAAGTAAAAAGGTGTAAAAGTCGCATTTCGGACATTTGGGCGCCATTTCCCGCCTCGGAGGTCACCGCCGGCCGTAACCGTTTTTATATTTTGATAGATCGGGCATTTTGGGATGCGGCGATACCTAATGTGTCTGTGATTTTTACTGTTTATTATGTTTTATATCAGTTCTAGGGAAAGGGGGGTGATTTGAATTTTTAATATTTTATAAATTTTTTTTATTTTTTAAACTTTTTTTTTTCTTTTTTTTTTTCACTAATTCTTAGACCATCTAGGGTACATTAACCCTAGATGGTCAGATCGCTGCTACCATATACTGCAATACTTCTGTATTGCAATATATGGCATTTTTGCAGCTCATTCATTACAATGAGCCACTGGCTCATTGTAACGAATCTGCAGAAGCCAGATAGTCTCGGGTCAAACGCGCGCCGCCGTCTTTGCCGGTGACTTTGCCGGCGGCAATGAAAGGGTTAATAGCCACGGTCGGTGCTTAGCGGTGAGGGTTTGCTGCAATATGCAACAACCCCCACCTTTGTATGAAGAGGACTCAGCCCGTGAGCCCTCTTCATACATTCCCTGTACCTCTGCGCCGTAGAGCTACGGCGCAGAGCGTTAAGGGGTTAAGAGCAGATAGTTGAAACGCGTCAGTTTAATATGATTAAGAGCAGATAGTTGAAACGCGTCAGTTGACTATGATTAAGAGCATATTGCTTGAAACGCGTCAGTTTACTTAATTAACTTAATTGACTGATTTAAGGTAGATATCTTCAAACTTGTCAGTTGACTTATCTGTAGATATTAATATGCTCCAATAAAATATCAAACTTTAAAAAAAAAAAGAAATTCCGTGCCGGTGGATTTCTTTGCTTGTTCTTGGGGTTGCTCAAGGTGGTGAGAGGTCCTCACCAAGGTGGAAAAACTTGGGAAACTACTTGCCCATTCGGAGTAACCCAAAGTCCAAATTTTGGTTTTGCCATAGACACCCTTCCATAAGCTTTGGACCTTGTTCTAGTCTGCAAACAATGGGGAACATTTACTTACCCGGTCCCGTCGCAATCCAAGCCGTGCAGGGTCCCACGAGGATTCGGAGCTGCCGCGATTCACTAAGCTCGTGCGTCCGACTTTCTGCATGTGTCGCTTCCCCGCTCAGGTCCGCCGGAGTTCACCTTCTTCTTCCTGGTGCATGTGAGTGCTGATCTTGCGACACAATTTTGTTTTTGAATTCCGCAGTTCGTCCGAATCAGTCGGGTTGTCCGACGTCCACCCCCCCCCTCCCCGGTTTGTGTGGCATGCAAGCCGGCACCGATGCAACACATCCGATCTTGTGCACCAAAAAGTCGTGGCAATTCAGGTCAAAACGGAAAAAAATTGCGAAACTTGAAAAAAAATGTGGCGTTCGGACCCTTAGTAAATGTGCCCCATTGAGTCTACGTCACATGGAAATCCTTGAAGCTTGTCTCCCCTCAGAAGTAGAAGGGATGGACTTGACTTTTCCTCTCTCGCAGCAGTTGCATGGTGTAACCTACAAGATACAAAACATCCCATAAATTCTAGGATTGTCCAATATGTCATTTCCGTTACATGTTTGTGTGTTATGTTTGCTATTATCCATTATGACTAATGACGACTGATGTGCCCGAAACGCGTCAAGGGCTTCTCTTTTTACTACTTTTTGTATCTGGTCTGAAAATGTCCTATTAGACTTTGATTCTTATTATTTGTATGCCATAAATTGACACATGTCAAGGGACTTTTAAGTCTTGGATTTCTCCCTGCACTTTGCTCGGTGGAAGGTGTTGGTGTTGGTAGTTCCCTCCTGCACCGGGTCTCCGTAGGATCAGGCCATTTATTAGTTACATTCTGCATATTCCATCCAGAGATACAATCTGCCTTACTCCTCCAAGTGCCCTTCAAGTCAATGACATTTAGCGTTTGATGGAGAGACCTTTTCTTATTCAACCTCCCACCAAGACGAATGGAACCTTTTGACTTTCTTAAAAACCTAAAAATATTCCATTCTCTTTGGGATTGATGTTTCTTTACAACGGGATATAATGAATATCAAAAATCAACTCAAAACGTCTCACAATTCCCTTTCATATGGTAATCGGGGGGTTTAGTGCTGGAGTGCCGCACATTAGGGGGCTGTGCTCTCATGCACGCGGCAGTGTGTGGGATCAGAAATGGTTAATGGGGTCTGTGAATGAAATTCCATGAAGATTATTATAGAAACACAATTACTTTATCAGATATACCGGGGAATATACCGCACGGGGGCATATCGCAAAAAAGGAACAAAAAGGAGGAAAGAAAAGTGTAAGAAATTATTGTTTGTAAAGTACAAAATATACTTATTTCTCTTTATTATTTGCTAACATTTCTAAAAAATCTTAGTAACAGACATAGCAGATATGAGTTTGTCATATTAAAACAGCTCCTCCTGCTCTATAACATGCTGCCTGCAGATAGGACACTATGTCTTCAGCAGCTTGTTCTTTACTGTAAGAGCTGTGAATCTGTAGAATAGTCTCCTCAGTAGCTGGTTCTTTACTGTAAGAGCTGTTAATCTGTAGAATAGTCACCTCAGTAGTTTGTTCTTTACTGTAAGAGCTGTGAATCTGTAGAATATTCTCCTCAGTAGCTGGTTCTTTATTGTAAGAGCTGTGAATCTGTAGAACAGTCTCCTCAGTAGCTGGTTCTTTACTGTAAGAGCTGTGAATCTGTAGAATAGTCTCCTTAGCAGCTGGTTCTTTACTGTAAGAGCTATAAATCTGTAGAACAGTCTCCTCAGTAGCTGGTTCTTTACTGTAAGAGTTGTGAATCTGTAGAATAGTCTCCTCAGTAGCTGGTTCTTTACTGTAAGAGCTGTGAATCTGTAGAATAGTCTCCTCAGTAGCTGGTTCTTTACTGTAAGAGCTGTGAATCTGT